>CM062815.1:170898394-171613742 GCA_031772625.1 Pinus tabuliformis | reverse complement strand
TGCATCTTTATATCACTCCAATGTATTTCGCAATTTAGAAAATATTGTGACTATAACTTTCCAAATCAACCAATGACATTAAGGGAAGAAGTGGGGATGTGGTAGATGGAATAGCTCGCTATAGACATTATTATTTGAGTAAAAGATCATTGGATATGATTAAATATGAGCCAGTAAAAGATCTTGTAATTTGCCTTTAATTTGTTTTTAAAAAATGAGAATTTTACTTTTCTCATTAAATCATAATCTTTTAGTTTGAGCTGGAAAATATTTTTTGGAAAATAAAAATTTTTCAATCAATTTTTTTTTATAAAATTTCAACTTTATATATTCAAATTAAACTTTAGTTTCAATCTCATTTTAATAATTTTTAATTAAACTTGTGTTTCAATATATTTTTCATATTTTTTTAATTTTATATTTTATATTTAATATTTAATATATTCATTTTTAATTCCTATTTTAATTTATGAATGTATTAGATATTATTAATTTTGAAAAATAAACATAAATAATCCATAAAAATAACAATTGTACAGCATACACATCTACATATAGTTAAATACTGGCTTTGAATGTACATCTATTTAAATATGTTTACATTTGAATAAAGGCAACACAGAGTAGGTTGAATCACCTATTTAAATGTTGACATTTGAATAATAGGCAACACGGAGTGGGTTGAATCCAAGTATCTTTTAAATATTGAAATTTGAGTGTATATCTATTTAAATATTGACATTTAAATAAAGGCAACATAGAGTTGGTTAAATCGAAGTAGATGGTTGTAACAAATCATTGGTTAGTTGTTTGTAAAAGGTTTTTTAGGTTTTTTTATAAACTATTTGAACTTCAATAATTGACTTTACAATAAAATAATGAGATTGTATATCAAGTCATCAGCCATCTCCATCTTACTGTGAAGAAAATATATATATTGGTTGTACTTTTCTTTTTGCATTTTCCTTGATAGAATTATTTATCAACAAACAGAACTGAAACATCATGATGTTGTCATTTACTTTTAACGATAATTTGAATAAATTAAGTGCAGCAATTAGTTATTGGTAGTTGAACTTTAAATCAACAGCTATATATATACAAATGAAACATCATGATGTTGTCATTTACTTTTAACGATAATTTGAATAATTTAAGTGCAGCATATATAAAATTAGTTATGGGTAGTTGACTTAAATCAACAGCTATATCAGTTTGGTAAAGCATAAAACAAGCTTATTTACTTCCAAATCGATGAATTTTAAAAAAATTATATATATATATATATATATAAAGTCATTGGTCTGGTAGATAGAATTCCAATCTATAAAGTTAAAAAAAATAGAGTTTTTTTAAATAATTTAATTAAATAATTAATTATTAGTTTTATTAACCATGTTTTTGATGAATTAAATTAAAATAATTTTTTATTTTTTTTAATACGTACATATCTATATAGATGTGCTTGTCATTTTCTTTCATAGAACACTCTTGATATTTAAAATGATGAAGAATGCATGCCTCGTTTTTTAGATAATTTAAAAGATGAAGAATGCATGCCTCGTTTTCTAGGGTTTTGTTTACACCTATCATTTTCTTAAGCCATGGCATTTTGATTTTTCATTTTAAATGTATTTATATATATAGTTTGGTAACAAATTTATATATTTATTAATATTATTAATAATAACTTTGTTGATAGTTAAATTAAATGTGAAGAACTTTGGAAAAGAAGTATATGAGGTTTGAAAAAAACCACTTTCTCATATCTCATTGAACTATAGTTAAGAGATAGATAGTTAGGGGCAAATTACATGACACATGTTAAGATAAGTGGTTATGCATATTTGTTTTTAAGAAGGGATCATTCATGATTTTGAATTTTTTAATATTTGTATTCATATTCCACAGAGTGGTGATGTGGGTTTTATAGAGTGAATCATTCAAGTTTTTTATCTAGTTCTTACTATTGCACTCAATGCATATGGAGCATGGGTGCATGGTGAATGTGGCCTCAAGGGACAAAGCTTCTTCTTTATGGCCCTTATAGAGTGGGGTGAGGTGGTTTCCACTAAGTTGATGCATGTGAGAACTTGCTTTTAAGCTTGGGTCAAGTCTCATTATCTCATGCCTTGTTTATTATCAGTGATCACTTTTTTCTAGTTTAAGAAGTAAGGTTTATAAGGGTTGGATTATAAAAACAATGACATGTCACAACTTTTTTTTGTTTGTTTTTCTCATGTGAGTCTTTAAATTTACATCATACTCGAAGGAGGAATGAGTGTCGTTGTCATTTCACATTTGAATAATAAAATTATTAATTAGAGTGAAATTTAGAAATATATTTATATAATATATATATATATATATATATATATATATATTTATTTAATTATTTATTTAGAAATTATGATTTGATAGAGAAAACAAATTAAGGTGCTTAAAGCTTAGCTTATGTGACATTACCATATATTTGGGTCTTTGTAGGTGCTCTCAATGTCTTATTTGAAGATGTTTTCATTGTGCTCGCACTGTAGCTAGAGATAAGGAAATTGTTCAAAAAGCTCAGGAAATTAGGAAATGGAAAATCTTGAGTAAGAGCACCAATTACAAATAGCCATCAAGCATGTAGTCCTCAATGGCCACTTCTTTCTTTAATCCCAATTTTTTAATGTTATGTAAAGTAATTATAATACTAGGTGGTTTCTTTAGGATATACACTAGCAAGTTTCTATGTTGTATTTTTAAGGACATTAAGAATAAGCCATATTATAGAAAAAAATTCTCATAGTTTGAAACATCTTTAAAAAAAATGATTTCTAGTAAAACCCATATTCATTGTATTATTTTGACGTAACAAATTTTCAATACAAATTTTAACCAACTAATTTAACCCACAAAAAAATTAATGAGATACATCGTAAACCATCACTTCACTTTATTTATTGAAAGATTCTACCAACCATATTTAAACCACTTCATGAATGCTTTACAAAAACATAGAAAAATGCATTTATTAAATTACTATAATAATTCTCTCTCTAGAGAGAGAGAGAGAGATTTAAACAAATTAATACAGACCTCTTTATGAATGCTCTTAGAAAACATATAAAATGCATTAATAAAATACAATAATCATTCTCTCGTGTGAGAGAGAGATTAGAGATAAAGAGATAGAGAGATAGGAGAGATAGAGATATTTAATTATATCAAGGTCTCTAAACATTAAAATTTGATTAACTTTTTGAAAAAGAGAATCATGACAACTTCAAGATGCAACTTATGTTGGCATTATGGCTATTTGTTGTCCGTGTTGGAAATCTACTTGATAAAGTTGGAAATCTACATCAACATTATGGTAAAGGTTGATTATGCAGGTTGGTACAGATGTGACAAGTGATATGGTCAAATGAATGTCAATTTAGAGACAGATGAATGATAAAGTGAAGTTTGGGAAAGTATATGCGGGTCCTACGAAACAAAGTCGCGTACATACGTGGTATTGTGTATAAAATTAGCATACAGAATCTGCACCATTGTAAATTGAATACTAGGGTCTTTTCCATGGTATTGGCCCATAGTAATGAGTGCGACAATGGTTATTTGATCCTGTCAAAGAATACTAACCACATTACTAAAGGATTGACCTAAGGTATTTGCTAAAGCTTAAGCTATATAAGGAATGGAGATCAAAAGTGTTAGGTGTGCAAGTGATGGATTCTTTATGAATGATTTGATCTAAAATAGGTGTGCCCCAAGGGAGCAGGAGGAAAGAAGTAGATTTGAAAAGATCTAAAGTATGGTGACATATGTGTTTGTTTGATGTACTTATTGAAATGTCCAACATTGATATTTTTGGGTTTTAATGATGCTATGATATGAATAAAGTTATTCTAAAAATATGAAGTTCTTGTAGTAAAGATTGTAAAGCGGAAAATTGCATTTGCAGCAAAATTTTTCGGATCTATACGCAGGTTTGTCTCAAGTGAGTCTCATACATACGCATACCTACTTTTGGGTAGTCGCGTATATATTCTACGAAGTGTTTTCAGTTTGTGCATATCTATACGTGAGTTTTGAGAATGGTAAGCACGTACATACACTAATATGTTTTGTGCAAGTCACGTAACATATGCTAGGGTTTTGCAGTATGTTTATTGATGACATTTTATCAGTTATGTTTTGATTGTTGTTGTCTGACGATGATGTCTCGATCATGATAATATGTGTCTAATAGTGTTGATTGGGATGAATAATACTTGGTATATTGATCAGTGATGATTCTGCATTATGATTGGGTTTTGAGTAAGTTAACATTTATGTATCTATTGTGATTCAATATTTAGTGATTGACCTAGTGTTTCAGTTTGAAAAAAAATCTCAGTAGTCAATTATTTGATATTTTTACACAAATATTCTTCAAGGGAAGCATGTACATAAATGGGTATGATTAGAACAATAGTGTATACATTTTGTGTGTGTGTTTGACATGGTTTTGTGGGTGACAACACTGCGTCGTTGTGTTGATGAATATTGCATAATTTTGGTTGTTGTGCATTGGTATGATTGATAGTTTATATCTAATATGGGAATAGTTGCAATGGATAAGATTCAATTATTAGTTTGATGATGCTATAGTGATTGGATGATTTGATTGAGTATTTGACCTCATTGGTATTACTTGGTTTGGGCTTAATGATGAAAGTGGGTCTAGTCGAAAATATGATGAAAGGTGGCCTACAGGTTTCATGTTTTGAGTCCACAAGAGTGCTAAGGGTTGGAGCCTTCAGTGAGGAATTCAAAGCTTCATTTCAGTAGTAGCTGTTGAATTTGTGCAGGGGGTAGGAGTTCCCTTCCGGTTGTTGTCGGTAAACACGATTAGGGGGTTGGAGTTGCCTTCTAGTGGGCGTTGGAGAACAAGAGAAGGTTGTATCCTTCTGCAAGTGGGTGCCTGCATAATGGTATGAGATTGCGCTCGTACAAGATTATAATATGTTTTACTTTATAATAAAAGAATAATACAAAGACAATGACATTGGTGGTTTTCTCCCACATTGGGCTTCCACCTAAAATCCTAGTGTTCATGTGTGTTGATATGTTTCTTGTGTGTTGATGATCTATCTGCTTCTTATTTCTCATGGTTATTATTTAATTAATGAATAATGAAGTAATGATGCACTGGTTAAAGATGAACAAATGATGAAATATATGAAAAGTTAGTTAACTAGATATATGTTGTTTGCCTTTACTAAAGTCACGTACATATGTTGGTTGCATGAATGACAATAGCATTCATAAATTAGAATTGAAAAGTTTAAGTGCGTTGAAAAATACTGATTCAACCCCCCCCCCCCCCCCCCCCCAGTATTTTTTCCCAACAATTGGTATCAGAGCAAGTCACTTCAGTTGAAGCTTAACTGCTTGAAGTGGATCAAGGACGATGGGAAAGAAGCAAAAGAAGAAGGCAACTCAAAGGAAGAAGTCAATTCAGGAGAACAATGACAATGATGCATCTGATGCTATAGCAATATTTGCATTTATGGGTCAAGAACAATCTACAACAGAAGAACAAGGCAAGTCAGAAACCATGGACAATAAAGGTATGTTTATGTTAAGTGATGATAACTATCAGGAATGGAAAGAAAAGATGAAGTCTCAATTAATAAATCTAGGATATGATGTCTGGAATTTAGTATGTAATGGTTGCACTAAAACTCCTCCATCAAGTGAAGAATTACAAAAGAATAATGTTGCATTAAATGAAATCATTGGTAACATACTTGATTCAACATTAGGAGAGGTTATGCACTATGAAACTGCAAAGGAAGTATGGGATAATCTGTAGGTCATTCATGAAGGTAAATCAAAGGAAGATTGTTCATCAAGAGAACCATCAGGTAATCTTATTTCTAAAGATGTGTCAAAGGATGAGTATGATAAAACAACCTTTGTTATATCATATGGAGTTATTGATTCAGAAGAAGAGAAGGTTAGAGGAATTCTTAATCCTAGAATATAAACTTGATTTTTTCATTAAAAATGATTAAAAATATTAAGGATAATATGTAGGCATGTGATGACAAGTATCATGTTAAATCAATAAATTCTTTAGTATATCTAAACAATATTGTGAAGGACTTGAAGTTGACATTGACTCTGTAGGAGCAGACCTTGAAAAGTCAAACATGTGGAATGAAGAGATAATACAAGTATTTGAAGAACAAGAGAATGGGCTGAAGAAGATATTATCAAATTAAAGAAGCAATTAGAAGAAGGAATGAGGAAGAAGTATCGGGAAAAGGAAAGACAATACTAAAGAATAGAGGTTGAGGTAAACATTTTTAAAAGGAAAATTAGAAGAGAATGATAAACACTTGATATTTCAAGATATTACTAAGATTTTGGATAACATTCTTAGTAGTCAAGGTCCCCTTCCATTAAATCTTGTCTTGGTTTTCATGAAACTGTAAAAGGAGAATCTAGTTCACAAGCTTGTGCAAGGATTTGAAGGATAACAATACAAAATCTAAAATTCCTGTCAAGAAGATAAGAAGTCAACTAGATCAACATCAGCGAGAAAGATGAATTTTTAAAATAATTCATTTTATTCTAATAATAGAAACATTAATCAATTCTATCCTCTGATTAATAATGTTGAATTCTTTTATTTCATAATTATGGACATGTTGCAACCAATTGCAGAAGAAGATTGTTTCGATCTCAAGCAAATAACCACTTCACAGGAAGGTCATCAACTCCAGGTACTCAGGTTTCTTTAAGGGATATTTCTTTTCTTGCAACATATTTGGTCACAAAGCTATTGATTGCAATAAGAGGAATATGAAATAGAAATATTATAATTCCTCTGCTCCCTTTTCTGGTCATATAAGATGTTATACTTGTAACAAGTTTGGGCATGTAGCAAAAGAATGCAGGAACAATTCAATGGACCTCCACAGACAACATGGCAAGAAATCAGATAAGAATATTGTTTCCAAAAGACCTGAGAAAGATGGATCCACCAACACTTCTCATAATAAGCAGAAAGAAGAAGAACAAACAAGGTGTGGTCTTTCTCTTTCTTCATTGAAGATGAAGAAGAATGGTACATAGATATAGGAATATTTCATTTCATGATTGGAGATAAGGAAAAGTTTGATTTTCTTAAGCAAAAACAAAGATGGTAAGGTGATTCTTGGAAATAGTGCTCCAACAAAAGTTATGGGAAAGGTAGAATCAAACTTGAGAAGTATGAAAAAGCAGTTGATGCATTATTAGTTCAAGGGCTAAAGAAGAATATTCTAAGTGTAGGTCAAATGGATGACAAAGGACGTATAATTATATTTACATCAACTAAATGCAAAGTTATAGATGAAGAAACTAGAAAGGTTATAGCAAGAGGATACAAAAATCCAAACAAATTATATGTGTTAGCAGAGAAGAATTCAAGAAGAAATAAGAGGTATAGTTCCTCTTCTTCTTCAGATTCAAAATAAAAGAAGATAGTTCCCATTGCAATCTATTTTTATTTAAATCATACTTCTAACAGTGACTGCAAAAGTGATGAAGTGCGGTGATGATTATCAAAATTAGTAGTATATGATCTCAGGGGGAGCTATGCATGAATATCTTGGTGATAGTTCTCTAGTTTGGTTTGATATTCATTTGGTGATGCTTATACTGCTAACATTTCATTATGAAGTAACAATGAACATGAACATGTTGGTATGTTGAAGGGGAGATGTTGTCATAAAAATTTCAACATTTTACTTTCAGTACCCTGATATTATGAAGGACAGTCGTGATATATAAGTGAGTTTACTATAGACAATCAGGTATGTTTCTCTGAGATAAAGAAACATTGGGGCAGAATCAAGGAGAGTTTCTAATATGCTTTAATCATTTATTATTTGGCTCTGACATTGGTTGGTTACAGTCTGTTGATGATGCTCATATGTTACTTAGAAATTATGATGGTTCATGAGTTTCTACAATGTGGCATTGCTGCTTTGGTTCTTTTTATGGATGTGTTGATTGATGAGTTGGATAGGATCAAATTTGATAATGATAAGTTGGCACAATTTCAGGGCAAGCATAGGCTTTGCTTCTAATAGTGCATTGTTGGCATTATGGTTTCTTAAGCATTTCTTGTTGCATGTTGGTTTATGATGAGTTTATATGATTTTGTGATGTATGGTTGTTGATGTTGAAGACACATATGTTGTTGTTATTCTGTCATTAGTGATGATAAAGTCTTGGGTCATGACTATATATTACTTAATTTGCACTTAGTGAAGTTGATCCTACGTAATACACTTAATGAAGAGGATGTGCATGCTATGGTCGTTATTGACATTGGTTGATGATGATGTGTTTATGATTCACTCATTCTTGTTGACATTTATATATTATTGTCATTATGTCTTCAAGAATGCATAGGTTTCATATCATGAAGTTGTGGACAATGCCTATATGTTGCTTGAGCTACATGAGAAAAGTTGTTATGATGTTGTTTCACGGTGCTATGTGATATTCTTGGTTCTCACATATGTTTTTGATGCATGAAAGATTTGTTGTGCTACAAGAAATTAATGTCTTTGTGGCTCTTCCTACAAATGGAAAGATCATGTTGACATTGATGATATGAGTTCAAGGGGATCATTTACAGCACTATCTTATGCTTCTATTACAGTTGCTTGGTGATGCTTGAAAACATTGCATATTTGGTCAACTGTTGATGTTGTTGAAGATTGATGCTACATTTCCCTATCTTACTTCATGATGATGATGAGGATGTCTATGTTGTTGTGATCAGATGTTCATGTTGCAGGTTCCTATATGGTGTATGATGGTTGTTGATGACTATCATGGTCTTTCTACCTCATGAGCAAGGTTCTTGGTTTTGGTTATAAATATCATATATGTCTCTTGATGTAAAGGTCATGTAAAGACCCATGTTGTAAATCATTGTAAAATTTAGTCATGTATGGGCTATTGGGGTCAATTCATTTATGTATGTAATCCCATTATTTTGGGAAATTGATGTAATGGTGAGTCAAATATGTAACCCCATTGTGTTGGGTGATTGATGTAATCATGAGTCATTGGTGATAGGAAAGGTCATACTTGTCATAAAATATTGTGCTTTTATTATATATCTTTAGAGGTTCTAAAAATATACTCAGGGGAGAATGGTTAGTATGTAGCTTTCAGCAGAACAGGCCTACAACAGGGTAGAGAAGCCTTTATTCAGTAGTGGGTCAGCCATTTTCCCTTGATGTCAAAGGGGGAGAGAAGCTTGGTGTTTGGAGAAGAATTCTTGGAGAATTTCGGTGAGGAGCCTTTGTATTTGTAGGTGATTACAGGTGGTGATCAAACACCAAAGTGGTTGCCATCAAGTCCAAAGGGGGAGATTGTTGGAATTATGGCTAATGTGTTATCCTTGATGGAAACCTACTTGATAAGATGTCAACATTATGGTAACAGGATTATTATGCAAGCTGGTACAAATGTGATAGGTGATATGGTCAAAGGAATGTCAGTTCAAGACAGATGAATGATAAAGTGGAGTTTGGGAAAGTATATGTGTATCCTACGAAACAAGGTCAGGTACATACACATGTATTTGCAGAAAAGTAGCATACAAAATCTGCACCATTGTAACTTGAATACCTGGGGTCTTTACCATGGAATCGGCCCATAGTAATGAGTGCAAGAATGATTATTTGATCTCGTCAAAGAATACTAATGGCATTACTAAAGGATTGGCCTAAGGTATTAGCTAAGGCTAAAGTTATATAAGGAGATGGAGATCAAAGTGTTAGGTGTGCAAGTGATGGATTATTTATGAATGATTTGATCTGAAACAGGTGTGCACCAAGGAGTAAGGAGAAGACTCATATATGAAAGATTGAAGTATGGTGACATATGTTCTTGTTTGATGTACTTACTTCAAAAAGCCTAAAAATGATAGATTTGTGGTTGTAATGATGTTGTGATCTGAATAAAGTATTATAAAAGTATGAAATTATTGTAGTAAGAGTTGCAGAGAGTAAAATTGTGTTTGCAATGAAAGTTTTCATATATATACGTAGGTTTGTCTCAGGTGAGTCGCATACATACGCGAACCTGCTTCTTGGTAGTCGCATATATATTATGTGAAGTGTTTTTCAGTTTGTGCAGATATGTACATGGGTGTTGAGAATAGTAAGTGTGTACATATGTTTATATGTTTTGTGGAAGTTGTGTACATATTCTAGGGTTTTGCAGCATGGCTTCTTGATGGAATTTGATTAGTTATGTTCTGATTGCTGATGTATGTCGATGATGTCTCTATCGTGATAATCTGTGTTTAATAGTGTTGAATGGGTTGAATAAGACTTGATTTATTGATCAATGATGGTGTTGCATTATGATTGGGTTTTCAGTAAGTTAGCATTGATGTATCTGTTGTGATTCAATATTTAGTGACTGGCCCAATGATTTAGTTTGAAAAAAATATCAATAGTCAGTGATTTGAGATCTGTACATAGATCTTATTTAGGGGAAGCACGTACATATGCAGGTATTATTTAGAATAGTAGTGTATACATTCTTATGTGTGTTTGACCAGGGTTTTCAGTGACAACGTGGTGTTGATGTGCTGATGAACAATGCATAATTTGGTTGTTGTGCATTGGTATGATCTGATGGTTTGTATTTGATATGTAATAGTTGTAATGGATAAGATTTAGTGATTGGTTTGCTGATGCGATAGTGATTGGATGATTTGATTTAGTATTTGGTCTCAATTTTATTTCTTGGTTTGGGCTTGATGATGGAAGTGGGTCCAATCTAAAAATATGATGAAAGGTGGCCTACAGGTTTGATGTTTTAACTCAGGTGGATCCAGTACGAAACATTACGAAACGTGGTCCACAAGAGGTGCTGAGAGTTGGAGCCTTCAGTGAGGAAGTCAAAGATTCTTTCTATTAGTAGCTGGTGAATTTGTGCAAGGGGTAGGATCTCCCTTCTAGTAGTAGTCGGTAAACGAGATCAGGGGGTTGGAGCTCCCTTCTAGTGGGTGCTGGAGAACGAGAGAAGGTTGTAGCCTTCTACAGATGGGTGCCTACGTGCTAGTATGGGTCTGCACCAGTACAAGATTGTAATATGTTTTCCTTTATAATAAAAGAAGAAGACAAAGACAACAACAGTGGTGGTTTTCTCCCACATTGGGTTTCCACCTAAAATCCTAGTGTTCATGTGTGTTGATATGTTTCTTGTGTTTTGATGATTTATCTACTTCTTACTGCTCATAGTTATTGTTTAGTTAATGAATAATGAAGTAATGATGCACTGGTTAAAGATGAACAAATGATGAAATATATGAAAAGTTAGTTAATTGGATATATGTTGTTTTCCTTTACTAAATTCGCATACATACATTGGTTGCATGAATGACAGTAGCATACATAAATAAAAAATTGAAAAGTTGAAGTGTGTTGAAAAATACCAATTCGCCTCCCCCCCAAGTATTTTTCCGAGCAACTTCATTGTAACGAACACCTATAATTAACGTTGTCAATACATGGCTTTAAATTTTGTATATTAGCATAAGCATAATTCTTTTAAATACTCTTCTATCTCATATACACCCACAAAGTTGTCAAACTTATATATTAGTTGGAAACTTAGACAAATGAGTGAAGGATTCCTTTTCTGTTTTGCAAACCTAAAATGGCCATCCACTGAGTGAAATTTTGGAAGCCATGGACTTGAGTAGAGAGGCACTGAGAAACTCATTGTTGAGTGAAGGGACGTACCCATGTTGTGAAAGTTCCATTGTGACTACATTGGGAATGAGATCATGCCTTGCACCTATAGGCTAAAAGACTTCAAACTAACCTCTAATTGGGATGAAAGAGAGCGGCCTTCATCCTTACGCCACTATTAGCCTAGGAGATGTTGCCCTCGGGGTGCTTGCAATGTATGGTATATGGGAAATCATGTATAACAATTAGGAATAAACTTTGGGATTGATGTGATCTTAAAGGAAAATGATGAGCTAGCTTAATGAAGGAGACTAGCTTTAGAACTCCACCTGTGAAAATCCAAAAAAATGCTTATTCTTAGAAAAATATATTGATACACCTATTTGTTGACAAGTGTTATAAGAATGTCAAAGGTTTGAAAGTGACCAAAGTGTGAAGAAAAATCCATTTCTGAAGAAATGTAAATGAAAAAGAACATGAAGAATGATGTTGATATGAAGGAGCATAGATGTTAGTGCATCTAAAGTTAGTAGTCCATAGATTGTTGCAATGAACAAAAATCACTTGAAATAGTGAAATGCTACTGAAAATGGTGTGAACATTGAGGACAATGTTCCTTATGGGGGATGGGATTGTAACATCCCCAACACTTAATATCATTGATATTGTAATTGTACTTAATTATTTTATTGATCTCTAGATGGGCATGTAAATGTAAGTGGGAAAAATAGTTGAAGTAATTGCAATTATAATTTAGCTACCAACTGATGAAGTGGTGAATCCTTGATATGATGTAGACCATGTGAATCTATGAGGTGAGGGAAGCTAGCAAAAGGGAATTAGAGGTTAATGGTCTCTAATGGATTATTGGCTAAGCCAAATGCAAGAAGGATCAATATTGTCAACCATTTGATGAAAATATTTAATGGGTAGGTACAATGATAAGTGCTAGTAGTTATAGGAAGAGTGGGCAGTAGTACCAATACTACTAAAGAGGTATGGAAAATATACGACTAGAAGACTTCACCAAAAGTTCTAATTTGACTAAGAGTGTACTAAATCAACATGTAATCCCATTAAGGGAAGTAACCAAATGAAGTCGACCATGGAAGATAAAAAGAAACAAGAAAATAAAAAAGAATTAATGAGTTCTAGAGGAGGCACAAGTGCGAGGAAGAGAAGAATGCAAGAGGAGGAGAGTATAGTGCAAGTGTGCAAAGAAAACCATAGATGAGAGGAGGGATCTCATGTGAAGGAGAAGGGAATGATGTGCATGATCAGGTTCACTTGATTTGGGTGAATAAGGTTAGGAGGTGAGTCTTAGCCTGACCTAGAGGACGAAATGGCATTATGCACAAAGACCATGGGCATAGGCATCAAGGGAATCATGACTAAGTGAATGGGTCATTTTGTGTTGTTTTGGGCTTGTAATGCCCATATTTTGAGTGAAATATTGGAAGCCATGCAATTAAGCACCCAAGAGAGGCACTAAGGAGCTCTCTTGGGTTGTGCAGGTTCCATTGTGACCACATGGGAATGAGATCAGACCCTGGCTCTATAGGCTAAAAGTCTCCAAACTAAACTCTAATTGGGATGATGATGGATGGCCTTCATCCTTACACCATTAGTATCCTAGTAAATGTTTCCCCTAGGGTGCTTTTTGTGTAAAGTAGCTAAGAAATGACCCACAATAGTTGGGAAAAAACTCTAGGTTTGTTGTGATCTTAAAGGAAAATGATAACTTGGCTTAATGAAGGAAATTGGATTCAAAACTCCACTTTTAAATTTGTGAGAAATTTCCTTGTGGCTTCTTGGTTTGACTCAAGGGCGACTAGCTGCAAGAAATATTATAATACATATGGGCCTATGGTTGGGTGGAATATGGCTCACCCTTCATCAATTTTGTTAGAGTAGGTTAGTTTGTCAGTCGAAAGGCACTTCAAGTTAAATTTTTGTTGTTTTAAAGGAGGTCAAAATCATAAATTTGCTCGTTGTCATGATTTGACCTGTCACTACTCAAAGGAGTCATCATTAGTCAGGTCATCACTTTGGTCATCAAGGTCAGTCATTGGGAAGGGGTGTCTATTGTATGGGAAAGTTTTGTAACAAATTGTTGAGTCTGGGTATTAGGTAATGATAGGTTGGTAATATGGTCAAAGTGTCTGTTGTTGAAGGAAGGATCTTGAAAAGATCCTAATCATTAATATTTTGATCTATGCCCTTGCTAGACATTATATGAATCCCTCTACCTATCTCTTTTTTCCCTCATTACATTACTTTCCCCCTCATTCCCTAATGTTTACATTATTCCTATCGATCATTTTAGGCCTAAACCCTCATCCTTATTTTGACCTAACTACATATCCCTAGGCCTAAAATACCCCTTCCCCTTCACCTATTATCATCATTACACCCCCAAAAAACTTTGGTTACTGAAGTTATCATATATAAATCCTCTGCCACCCTACAACACTTAAACAACACTATCTCAAGCATGTGAATTTCATGAGGAATGCGGGTTACATGTCAAACTTGTTACATCAGCAGAATAATTTGAAATCATTGTAAAGGCCACCAATTTCCTGTATGATTGATCGCAGGTGATGGAATCATCCCTCATGCAGAGAATGAGATGAGTGGTCCTATTCCAAAGCAAATAGCACAAAGAATTTCAAAAAACATAGAGAAGCTCAGAAGTCGTAGGGAAGTTTACATGTTGCAGAACAGTTTAAGCATGGCACTGCATTTTTATACACAGAGAGGGGTTGCATCTCATGCTAGCCTTCAACACATAGTTTGAATGCAAAGATTGGAGAGGTAGGAAGTCAGTCACCTTTCCTGAAATTCTCATTGCTATTTATCCTGGTTACTGTGTCAAAATTGTGTCTGACCCTGTTAAAAAAAACTTGTGCTGCGTGGAGTTTGAAATAAAGTGATGTTATATGTGTTAACATATAGTTGTTCATATAAGTGTTGGGTTGAAATCATAAGTTGTATGAGAATCATAATAGATAGTCATGTTCAATTTGATGGCCCTACATTTGTTGATTAAACATATAGTAAAGACCATAATGTGAAAAAGCACCAATACAAATAGAATAAGATATTTTTGGATTCACCATTATCATACTACACCAATGGCTCTCATCATCATCCCTTTTGATATAGGATTATTGTTGCAATCTTAGAGGCCTATAATTGCATGTTGTTAATCTTAGAAACATGTTCTTCGAGGTAGCCAATCTTAGAAATCTATGCATGCAAGCGGTCAATCTTGGAGAATTGGGATTCAATTTTAGAGAATTATAATTCCAATTGGCGATCTTAGTATCCATGGTTATATTTATAGGAATAGCCTTGGTACCCTTGGTCCACCAAAATGATTAATCAAGAATTATATTAATGTTATTAGTGTCATGCAATGAATCTTTTGAGATATTTCTCATACAATGGTATGGCCTAGCCCTACTCTTTTTTTAACTCCCATTGGAGTATTAATCACATTTGAGTATTACTATATTGATGAAATCCTCCAATTCTTGATATTCCAATATATTAGTACTTCACTACTTATGTTATAATGGCCATGGTTTGCAAGGTCCTAAGATCAAAGGAGTGTCAAGTGCTAACATTTTGATATTCCTAAGGGTTTCCAACAATAGTACTTAGTCGAATCTTTCATAGTGCTAACCAAGGAGGATATACCATATCCTTACTCATACTACCCCATTCCTTTGCACATGAGAGTGATCTCCCTAAGTGTTGTGCCAAGTATGCTATAGCACAAATGTGGCTTGCTTCTTAGGAAACCAAGACGAAAGTAAGTCAAAGTAACAATATTTATCTTGTAGGATTACTAATATGGTCTATATATATCTTCTAAAAACAAAGATAGTTGAAATAACCATAAGGGGAAGCCCAATTCCCATTTGTGAAATTGCCAAAGGAAAATAGGTGTTGCCAACCCAATAGTACATGTGCCTACTTCTACCAATGTTAAGTATCTTCCAAGATCTTCATCAATGATGATGGGGTTCGAAGGAGTACCCTCAGATACCTAAGTAGTTTTTCTTGCTACCATTATGTTGTGCTTGATATCCTATGGGTATATATAGTTAATCTCATAAACTACTTTGCAAGTTGCTTCAAATGTTTTATCCATTAGCTACAATTTGTTAAGAATTGCTTGTTGTTGTTGATCCTTTTCGTCCACAACCTATGTTATGAAACATTTGTTCAACTAGAAAAGTTATGTGAAGTTGGAAATTTTGGTATCCACGGAGTGGGAAAACACCATCTCTAGAATGTAGTCGTTGATTTTCTCCTCAACCTATTTGTTAGATAGTTTCTCATTTTCTATGTAGTAAAATTTTCAACATGGGAAACCTCTTCTTTAATAGCAATAGGGAAAGACCAATAATAATTGGATGTTTCCTTCATAGCATCAAACTAGGTGTAGTTGATGCAACAAGGGAGCTTCTAGTGCAAGGGCTTCTTAGTAGATTTTTTAGTCCCCCATTTAAGCCCGCATTTGTTAGATTCCAACCATAGTTCATTACTTGAATTCAACATGTTGGGATGAGGATACTTGAAATAAGGGGAGACGACAGTGAGGGAGAAAGTGAAGGCATAGAAACTAGGGAAGAGGTGCAAAAATCGAGGTGATTGCCACCCACCCAAAGAGAAGAACAAGAAAGAGACACATTAGATTGACACATAATAATCACATAACTACCCATACACAAGTCTAATAGTGAGCAAGCCCCAAGGGTTAGCTTAGTTGGTCAAAACCAGTGCCTCGCCGTTCGGGAGGTCACAGGGTCCATTCTGCCCGAAGCCCTTGGGGTTAGGCCTTGCTAGTGGGCCGCGGGGCTAGATTCCCTTCGGGGTCGATCAGTGCAGATTTTTCCGTGGACGTAGCGACCACCCGTTGACCAAGGTGTCCATGAACCACAGCCAAACAAACAAAAAGTCTAATAGTGAGTTGATCCAAAATACATGAAACTCTAGACTAATAAGATGATGAGAAAAGTAAAGATCAAACCAAAAGGACCAAGCGTAAAATTGAGATCAAAACTACCACAAAGTTTAGCATCCCTTATTCCCCATTTAAATCTCCATTCATATTCATGGTATGATGCCACACAAGGTGAGATTGACAACCAAATCAACCATTTACAATGGATTAAATAGGAGGGATTTGCAATGAGAGCTCTTGTCCCCAATAGTGCCCAAAGCTCGTTCAATATGTGATTGAGTCAACATGAGCATGCCTCCATGCATTGTGTGGGTTTTTTCTTATCTCCCCACATTACCACCCTAGGTAGGAAATGGATGCATAATGAATTAATTGGTTAGGGGAATTCAATTATGTTCTACTTCCCAAAAAAAAAAAATTATAACAATTTAAGAATACAAAATTACTTAAAAGATTAATTAAATGTCTAATTTAAATGAAAAAATAATATGAATCACATTAAACACCTCCAAAAAAAACCTCAAAATTAAAACAAAACAAAAATGTCTTAGTTATAATAATTATTATATATATCGATAATAACAACAACAATTTTTTATTAATATATTTTTTACATTTTCCCATATATTATATTCATTTTCACATCATAATCCTCCAATAATAATTCAACCTCTTCTACATATCTATCCTTAGATATACCAATTTTGAAAATAGATACAAATATTTTATATAAATAACAATTTAGCGAACATTCTGCCCCATGTGGTTGTAATTTGATCATTTCGATGTGACGGTTGTCAGGGTTTCTGACACGTATATGTAAAAAAAAGAGGGCCCATCATGCTTCTAAAGGGAACTAGCCCCTCCCATTTAAAAAAAACAATTTAGCGAACATGTACATCTAGGTAAATATTGACATGTGAGTTGGAGGCTACACAAGGTTGATTGAATCTTAGTGGATGATTACACTAAAGTTATTTTATGATATACATATCGAGAGGTGGTTCTCATTAACTATTTGCAATTAACTTAAAAGTTATTTATGTTAATTTGTTTAATTGGCTTTAAAATAATGAAATAGTACAAGAAAAAAAACAAACAAACAAACAAACATTTTTGTTACGTTATCACCCAATAAAACTGAGACAACATCATATCATTATTAACTATTACATCATTATATTATTATTAATTTTTTAAAATAAAATAAATTTAATATAATTAAATTAATTAAAAATACAATAAATTATATATGTGGGTTACAGTTAGTATTAGTATTTGAATGAACAACATTATACCGTAAAAATATTAAATAAAATATAATTTCATTAAGTTAAAAATATTAAATAAATTTAATAATAATTATTATTATATATATGGGTTTAGAGTATGTTTTAAAATTGTTTTTGTTTGACTAAATATTTGTTTTTTAAGATGTAAAAAAATAAATTAACGACTTGAGATTTATAAATATCTCACAAAAATAAAATTTTATTCAACAACAAATAATTTCAAATAAATACAATTTTTCTTAAATAACAATAATAAATAAAAATACATTCATAAATAATTATCTTAACTACTAATTTTAAAATTTAAAAAACTAAATTATAAGAAAATTTCCCCCCTATAATATACATATAAATACTTACTGTATTATGTACTTACTATTTCTTTCATATGAAACTCCAAATTTCACAAGTTATAAACTGTATGCCCCATTTCCTAGAATCTCAATGGCTTTTCTCCGTTTATCAATTTTCTCATCCATGCACTTTTTCTCATACATTCACTTTGCTTTTTCCTTTTATTAAATATATTTATATGTGTGGGTTGGCAACGCGCCTAATATATTTACTAAATATTATTATTCCGAAAGTTCCATGACTAACCTTTGATTGTATAAGATTGTCACCGACTTGAAATAAAATTGGTGGACTGACCAAGGAATGTTCGACGCATCGGTTTGAATAAAATCTTCGTTATAATTGTCGGTTTTGATAAACACGTGGTGTTTCATTCTACATTGTGTGATGAATTTATTTTTATTATCCCTTATCCTATAGAAATATATGATAATAACAATAATTAGGGGATAATTTCCATCTCATAATGAAGGACACGTGTTAAAAGGAGTGCATATTTATTTTGATTAGATGGACATCTGCAACTTAGGATCTTCCAATACTTTCATTCATATTCCTAAAGGCGTTCTAATCTTTTATTCTGATGTGACTTCTTAAATTTCCATCAAGCTCAAGAAAGGAATTCCAATAATAGAATTATTAATTAAAGTGAAGTTTAGAATTCCAATTATGCATAATTTTTTTATAAAGAATGTGACAGTCCTATCAAACAAATGGAAAAGTTTAATATTTGATGTGATATGTTATATCAATTCAATTTGGGTTTCACTATTAGCTATTAATGTCTCATCCAAAGATGTTAATTTCGGCGAGCCATATTTCCCATGTTGTTAGGGCATAAATGAATGGCCGCTCTACTCTATATGCTCACTGTTTGATTTCGGCCTTAGCAAAATCGAACGGTAGGCATATACAGTCGCCATTCATTTATGCCCTGATAGCATGGGATTTATTGGTTGCTGTTAATTTCATATGCTTTAGCTGTAATTAAAGATGAGGGAATGGTTCAATCAAATCAACAAGCATTTACTTTTTTAATCCTAATTTTTTTAATAGTGTGTAAATTAACTTTGATAATATGTCAGTTTCTTAGTTTATAAGTTAACAAATCTCTTTATTATATTTTCAAAGAAGTAAAAATAAATAATCATCCCTTTTTTTAAATTTTTTTAAATTATAAGATTATAATTATTATTATTATTATTATTAATTATTATAATTATTATTATTTTTAATTTAAAATAATAATAAAGATGATTAATGTGTATTACAATTTATATATTCTACTAAATTTTAAAAAAGTAAAAGATTAATCAAAATTCTTTATATTTAGTTTATATGTTTAAAAATAAATGAGATAAGCATTCTGAAATCATCATAGTTTTGCTAGTTTAAAAGGTTAAGTAGATTTTCAGTGAAAATTAGATCGAATGTGAGTACAAGATGAAGAATCGAAGATAAAGTGTTTTTCATCTTCAACCCTCTTAGTTCATCCATGACATTTTGGGAATTGACCAATGCTCAATTTCACTGTGAAGCTCATGAGAATTAGTTTTTATCTTAGCAATGTTCATTTTCTTCTTGACACTAGTCAAGACATATGGATATTTTTGGTTTTCGATATTTTGGTCGATCACCTCCTTATAATATCTTTATTTCTTTTTCCTTTCTAACTCTTTATTGCCCCACAATTTCTCCTTAAATTTGGAAATAATAATATTTTTAATATTGTCCTTATTATGCATAATGATCTCCTCCTTTACCCTCAAATGGTCCAACCAAGATTGGGAATCTCTATGCCATCCTCACTTGAGCCAAAGATGAGGGTCTTGGTCAGAGTTAGAAGCAATTTTAGGAAACCTCTTGGCTTCCATCTTGTATAACTTCTTCGTATACATAACATAGCTAGTCATATTTATGCTTTCAATGAGAGAAAAGCTTGCTTCAATCAGGACAATAGGGTAGGGAGTATTTTTTTTAATCTTGAGGTTGTAGGTTATAAACTGATTTTTGATCTATTCAATCTTCCTCCATGACTCTATGGAGAAATGCAACCCCAACCCTCACATCCATATAAAATAATAGGAGTGAAAAGTGCCTTAAAGAGGAGTTTTTTTCCCCATATCAAAATATCTCAACATTTCACAAGCATTCCACGGTTTTTTCCAAACATAACAACAACATATGGCATGACTCTTAAAACTGTGAAAACTTACACTTTCAGACGTATGATTGTTCTCAAGCTCATAGTAAACCTTCCATCCTCCATTTATCCTTTTCTCAATGATATAATTCCAATTGAAATTATGATGGATACCAATTCCTAGATATTTGTAGGAAGGAACTTCCTCCAAGTAGATGTTGTCATAATTGAAAATATCATAGGTGATCTTTTTAAATTTAATTATCATGACTTTAGTTTTATCAATATTAGCAACTATACCCGTATTGGAGTAGAAATCTTGGAGCATTCTTAATTGTTTGCCAAGATTGTAATGGCTTCTTCAAAAATGACAATATCTTCAACATAAAGGGGAAGAACTATGACTATACCAATGAGCATGAGGCCAACACAACTTGCATCTTCCAAGCACTCTTATAACTTATCAATGTATATGAAAAAGAGGGTAAGGGATAAGGAACACCCTTTCCACTCCAATATTGCATTTGATTTCTTTAATCGGCTCTAAACTTGGCAATAACATTATCATAGAGCCTTGTCATAACAACCTTAAACTCGAGAGGAACCGTTATCTCTTCAAGCTTCTTCCATAAATTTTGTGATAATGTCGAAAACCTTTCTAAGTCAACAAAAAAAATAATAGTTTTATTATTGTGACATTCCTTTATAATAATTCTAAGAGTATTAAGATAATTCACAATTAAGTGATATCTTCTAAATCCAATATAACTCTACAATCAAAACAATATTAATAAGATACATTCTAAACTAAATAATAAATAAATATCCTACCTATCATATTTTTATACTCAACAAACTAAAAAATTACAATGTAAACTTTCTTATGAATTAACTTTTGTTTACATTGAAATATTATCCAAGTAAAATATTTAAACTTCCTACGAATTAATTTTAGTTTTACATTGAAAAATTGTCCAATTAAAATGTTTTTCCTTATCCAATGGGTTTATTATTTTCTTTATCTAATGAGAGTGGTTTAAATAATAATTCTTTTGAATGGTGTTAAGTTCTGAGTTGACTCCAAGGTTGTGATTGCGCTAAAGACAATAACAAGCTTGCATATAGTTTATGAAACCCTTACGAAGTGCTAAAATTGGCAACTAGGGAAAAAATTATCTTTGGATAACTCATTTTATGGAGATGATTATTGCATTGAATTCCTCTTTTTGAGAGGACCAAAATCGACCTAAAGATTATCAAATTTGGACAAAGGGAAAATGTACTTATGAAGAAAATCCCACATATGCACATTTGGACAGGTCGACCCTAATGGTAAATTGGTCACCCTTGGAAGCCTATAAATACAAGTGACCTCAAGCTCATTTGGACATCACCAAGAATATTCTTCTTCTCTTCTTCATTTATTGGGTAGCAGAGATCTGAGGTTGGGACGACAAAAGAAGTTCGCAAAGGTCCAAAATTACAGGGTCTCAGGTCCTCATCTGCTTTAGGGTTTATAGGTTACAGTCGTTGGCTCATCATAAGGAAAAATTGACAAAAGTAGTTGGATTTCAGGTTCAGGGGAGTGACTGGAAGCCTTCAATCGCTCACACAACTCCTCCATGCGATCGGAAAATGCGACTGAAAGTTGACAATTGACTGAAGTTGACCAAAATTGACCGCAGAGAGGAAAAGTCATCTATGATATATTTTGATTTTGGAAACATATTTCTGAATGTTTTTGGGTTATTTTGCTAGATGATATTATATTGGGCTCATTTTACTCTTTGTTGAACATTTTATGGGAATCTAATAGAAGAAGAATTTCAAAGGGTTTTCCCCCCTTGTGGGGTTTTTCCCTGGTCTTTGACTAAATCTGGTGTCTCTTGTTGATGTGTTAATTGTCTCCTTTGTCATTGCATTTAGTTTTCTATCTTCAATCACTGTTGACGATTGGAAAGACTAGTTGTTATTGGAAATATTTCTAATTGAAATATTGAATTGGGCTAAAGTAAATGATACAACATAGAACAATCTGAAAATTTAACATGTTATCAAAGATAAGGTGAAGGACACGCCCAAAAGGAGACAAGAATTGAAGCAATCATCTTTGGAAGAGTTGAAGGAGCCAATCTAGTTAAGTCAATATGTCTTCCTTCTTCAAGGAAAATGAGAAGTTGGGTGACTCATCCAATTTTGTTGCATAGAAAGTCGGGTTGGAGATCATAGCTGATAACAATGGTGTTTTGGAATAAATTCAAGGAAAATTACCTGAGCCTATGGAGAATGCTTCCGCTGCTGCCAAGAACAAGTACAAGAAAGGTAAGTTGAAAGCAAAGAAAATTATAACTGATGGTTTACAAGATAATTTACTTGCATATGTTGGAAATTTGAGGATGTCTAAGGACATGTATGATAAGATAGTTGGCATGTATGAAGTCAAGAATTTTAATGAAATCATCTCCTTGAAAGATCAACTAAAAGACAAATATGAGCAAAGGAGGGTATGTGAAATAATACATAATGAGGATATCTCTTCTTAGAGATCAATTGCAAAGAGTTGCGGAATATGTGCCTGACAGGGAATTGGTGACTGTGACTCTTAGATGTCTCCCTACTATTTGGGAAACCTTTATTACTACTATAAGGAACAACAATGTCCTCCCATCATTCGATGAAATTGTTGGAAAGCTTACTCAAGAAGAATCAAGGATGGTATCAAGAGGAAGGATTCAACATCATGAAGAAGGATAACCCATTGCATTCATCACTCGTGACAAGAAGAAGAAGAAAGGAAAAGGAGGTCTAACAAATTCAAGAAAGCCTCCTCCTCAAAATTAAAATAAAAGGAAGGAATTATTCCACATTGAATGCTACAGTTGTCATAAGAAAGGCCACTATGCTCAAGCTTTCCCCGAGAAGAACAATGGACCATGCTACAATACTAGAAGCAACAACAACATGTTCAATGATCAAAGAAGAAAACATTACTGAAGGAATGATCTCAATGGAAGAGATGAAATAATAAGAAGACATGTTCCAAGTGATCATTCGTCCACAAAAGAAGTCAAGATTCTCCAGGTATGAAAGTAATGTTACAAATCAATTTGAATATATTCTTATTTCTTCCCTTACTAGTTCATCTCCTCCAGATTCGTGGGATAGTTGGTTGGATGATAGTGGGGCCACTCATCATTTCTCTGGTTATAAGGAATTTCTCTCTAATTTGGTAGAGAGGGAGTCAAATTTGAAAATTATTCTTGGAGAACCTTCCACTCATCCCGTTAAAGGTTTTGGGAATGTAAAATTTCATTTGAATTCTGGGGAATCTATTTTTCTCCATGATGTGATGTATGTGCAAATTTCGTATCAATATATACTTTGGAAGACAAATGGAGGAGGGTTTCCTTCATCAAGGTAAAGGTTCTTACTTGGCTTGTTGGATCACCTATGAGAGATGCATTCACATTGGGATCAATATATGAAGGACTCTACAGGGTTACTAGAAGACCTCTTCTAGCATTGGTCCATGATACTATTCATCTAAGCAAGCTATGACACTAAATATTGGTCAATCTACATTATGATGCTCTTCCAAAGTTGGATAAAATGGTCTTATGGATTCCAAATGTTCAAGCCCATCATGATTGAGTATGTAAGGTTGTGCAAGTGGAAAGAAGACAAGGGGACCATTCCCCTCTAGCGAGAACAAGACAAATGACATCCTCCATCTCATTCATTCTGACATATGTGATCTGATGCTCGTGCATTTTATTGGTGGCCATCTCTACTACATCACCTTCATTGATGACTTCTCAAGAAATACATGGATATAATATTTGAAGCACGAGGATGAAGCCTTCAAAATGTTTAAGGAGTTCAAAGCTTTGATCGAAAATCAAATAGGGAAGAAAATCAAAATATTCAGGTCTGACAAAGATGGAGAGTACATATCAAAGAAGTTCATTTATTTTTGCAAGAAGGAAGGTATCAATAAAGAAACAATTGTGCCCTATACTCCCGAAAAAAAGTGTGGATGAGAATAGGTCCATTATAGAAGCTTCCCGTGCCATCGTCCATGATCAAAAGTTGTCAAAGTTCCTCTGGGGGGAAGTAACAAATGTTTTCGTATATGTTCAAAATAAGGTACCTCATCAAGCATTGGAAAACAATACCCCCGAAGAAGTATTCACATATTTCAAGCCCGATGTTGGTCATATCTGTATCTTTGGTTGCTCTGTATACTTTCATACGTTGAAGGACAAAAGAAACAAGTTGGAGGCCACTGGATGGAAAGGTACATTTGTTGGATATTATGAAAATTCTAAAGCATTTAGAATATATATTCCTAGTCAAAAGAAGGTTGAAATTAGTAGGGATGTTACATTCGATGAAGATGACACCCTTGGAAAAGCAAGAAACCTTCCTCCCCCTCCTCTTCCTAAGAAGAATGATGATATGGATATTTTAGATGGTCCTTTGTTGCCCGAATCTGAGACAGATATTATTGATGATCCTATGGAGTCCATGGATCTCTTAGATCCTCCTCCATGTGATCCTCCCGCTAGGAAGAGGCCTCTTTGGCTGTGAGACACATTACAAGATGATGAGAAACGAGCTCTCGTTCGAAGAACATTTAGAGAAAGGAAGAAGCCATGCAGGTACCAGGGATATGTTGCAACCATGAGCACTATGATTCAAGCCAAACCTCCCACCTTTGAAGAAGCTGTAAAAGAGAAAGTTTAGGAAGATGTTATGTACAAAGAATATGAATCAATTATGAAGAATGACGTATGGGAAATTGTGTTTAGACCAAATGGGAAATTCGTGGTAACTTCATAGTGGCTATTCAATATCAAGCATGGAATGGATGATAGCATTGAGAAATATAAAGCAACGTTCATGGACTGAGGTTTCTCCCAGAAAGAGGGAGAAGGTTATGATGATATCTTTGCACCTATGGATCGATATACAACCATTTGTTTGATAGTTTCCCTTGCTAAAAGTCAAGGATGGACCCTTCATTAGATGGACGTGAAGACTGCATTCCTCCATGACATGTTACAAGAAGTGTGCGATAAGCAGCCAAAAGGATTTGAAGTAGAGGGTCAAAAGACACATGTTTGCAGATTGAAGAAGTCATTTTATGGTTTGAAGCAAGCCCCCAAAGCATGGTACGCCCACGTAGATAGTTATTTGGTGAAGCTAGGATTCACAAGAAGAAATGTCGATCCCAACCTCTACTTCAAGGTAGTCTAAGGTATGTCGTTGATTTTGGTTTTATATGTTGATGATCTATTATTGACAAGTAGTGAACCCCTAATGATCGAGTGTAAGAGGAAGATATCCTCTGAATTCGAGATGAAGGACCTTGGACTCATGCACTACTTTCTAGGCCTTGAGGTGTGGAAAAGGCCTGGTGAGATTTTCCTTTCACAAGGAAAATATGTTGTGAATTTGTTGGAAATATTTGGAATGACAGAATGCAAGTTTCTTCCTACACAAATGAAAATGAAATTCAAGAAGCTATGTGGAGAGGTTGTAGGACTCGATTTGGTGAATCCATTCGAGTATAGATATTTGATTGGGGCTCTAGTTTTTCTAGTGAACACCCATCTGGACATATGCTAAATAGTGAATAAATTGGGTCAATTCATGACTAAGCCTCTCCATGCACATTGGATCGTTGCCAAACATATTTTGAGATATTTTCATGGGATGATCACACTTGGTTTGAAATATTCTGCCGGAGATGTTTGAATCCTTGGATACACTAATGCTGACTAGGTAGGAAATGTTGTCGATAGGAAGAGTATGTCTGGATGTTGTTTAGACTTGGATCTACCATGATATCTTAGATGAACAAGAAGAAAAAGTCCATAACATTAAGTATCGTCGAAGCAGAGTATATTTCCACTAGCATGGCCAACTGTGGAGCAGTTTGGTTGGGGAAGCTCTTTGGAGAGCTATTTGAGTAGGTCATAGGCACTAGAGTGATATATTGTGACAAAAAAAGTGGGATATGTCTGGCAGATAATATCATATTTCATGACAAGTCCAAGCACATCGAGATCTGATATCACTTGATTCGAGACATGGTGCAGAGAGGAGCTATGAGACTTCATCATATATCGAGAGATGAGAAGATTACAGATATTCTCACCAAGGCTTTGTCGAAAGGGAATTTATTGATCTTTAGAGAGAAACTTTGACTAATGGATGTGATCCCTCCTGATAAGGGGAATTGCTAATCGAGGACACTAAGCCAGCTCTTCCCTCCTATTTGAGCTCCTAGGTGTTGACAGGCAGAAAAATAACGAGTGCGTATTGGCTCGATCAGGGTCCCAATTACACCCTTTTAATTTGGTGTGGCTATATACTCTCTGGAACAAAGGCCTAGTTTCCTATATTACTCTAACTTCAAAAATATATACATAAAAACCAATAAACATAAAACTAATATAATCTAATCGTCCTATATACTTACAAGTAAATATAACCAACTATACAATTATGTTGTGTATGAATGGATCTGCTTGAATAATATTAATAATAGGGGATTGGGAAATCACCCAAATGTAGCATTTAGAGAAAATACTAGAGATGTTTCAATTATTGAAAACCCTGAGTGGAATATGGGTCCAGTCAACCACTTAAATAGATTTTTGGGCTCCACTTTAAAGATCTTATGAAAAACTGATTATATTTTTAATGATTTTCAGTGTTTATTTGCGTATAATGAAATTAATCTAAATGACATAAAATATATCTATCTCGATAATGCCAGCCAGCTTGATAAACTATCTTTTTGAATACCAAAAATGAATGTCGATTCACTCATTTTAAACAAATAACAAAATTTTATTAATAAAATAACTCAACACTGCGTATACTTGACTGTTTCAAAAGAAAGGATAAGCCACATTCGAACACTCAGCAGGTATTAATATAAAGAAAAACGATAGAGTAAAATACCATCATTGTCTTTTAAATAATTAAAAAATCATACATTACTCAGATCGCATCATTCAATAAATATCAATACTTGATTAGCCTTCAAAAACTGACTATAAAATACTGATTATAAAACCAGAGTCTTAATGTGCAATAATATCCAACTCTCTTAGGAATGTGATTTGAGAAGAAAGAGCCCACATAATATCAGTTCTTTCTTTGGTTCAGCCTCCTCTCTTCTCTTCCACATATCCTCTATTTATATTCAGAGAGTTCAATTTAAAAATAAAATAAAAGTTTCTTTCTTGACAACTTCAAGAAAATCTAATTTTTTATTTCTTGGGATTTTGACTAATCCTTTCTTTCCCATCTGCATACTCAATCCATGAATCTTGAAGTTCCATGTGGTAACAATCTTCTACAAATTCTACATAAAACATTTACAAAATCTATTATTAAAAAAATGTTAAAACTTAAAGAAAAAAATCTTAATCCAAAACAATCAAAATTATTTATTAAAAGAAAATTTGATTCCTGTAAATTAACAACAAATCCCCAAATCTAAGCCAGATCATTTTGGGTTGCTACAATTATGATAGATAGATAATTATTTGATGAGATCAGAGTAGTAGAAAGTTTCAACATTCATTTTTTTTCACAAAAAATAACCCATAAATTTAGATTTAAATAAACAAACATAGCCTTTTTTCTATTGAATTTAAGGGAAGTTTAGAATGTAGATTTGTTGAAATAAATGATTCCATACTATTGTCCTCACTTTTCTCTTTCCAATGAGCTATCCTGGTCCTGATTCCGTACCCTGTAGCTCGAGATATTCACTCCGAAAGTTGGAGTTCTGTAAAGATGCATGGGAAAATTGTCAAACCATTTGTGCAAATTGTCAAATTGTTAAGAAAAATCCCACATGCATGGGAAGAGTTAAGCACTTGGTATTTATATATATTAATGGGTTTGCATTATCATTGAGGTAAAATGGGAAGCTACAAAGGTGTGGTATGATGGACAGTATGGGTGTAGGTTATGGGATATTGAAAAATATTATGTTTTATTTAATGTATACAAAAAAACCAAAATGAGAACCAATGTGAAGTCAAAGTCGGGTTGGGTGATGACTCTTCTCGACCCCAAAAAAATAATTAAATCAAATTAATAAAAATAAAATAAAATCACATAATAAAGTTTATATAGTTCGATTTCAACATTTTATCCGAGGGACCATTTATTTTTCTAAAAATAAAAGGGGAATTGTTGAGGCAACAACACTAGGGTGAGGAATTGAGATGGAGGGTTCCAGGGGTTGAGGGATCTTTGGACAATAGGGTATCATCCCTATCTATTACCCCATAGGGTGTAACAACCCTGGTCAAAATTCCTTGTAATAAAGTTAATAAAGGAAAAATAATAACCAAGGTCACGTCACACATAGTACAAACTTAATGTTGGGAAAAACATCCTAGCATGGGTGTTCATTTGGTTTATTATGGCTAAGGGGAAGTTGGAAAAGGAAATGGAAAAGGCTTTAGAAAGGAAAGAGACATTAATGGACATTTTATTTATGAAAATAATGAAAAATTGGAGAAAAGGAAGGTGAAAGGTCACATATTTTCACGAGAAGGAAATTGAAGGAAAAATGAAGGAAAATGAAGAAATTAGAGGCCTCAATGATAAAAAATCTTCTGAGGATCAATTCATGGCTTTTTGGCAATGTTACCTTTTGTGAGTTCATTTTTGGAGCTCTCTCTCTCTCTCACATACTCTTGGACACTTAGATTATTCTTGGAGCATTCTAGCATTGGGGGAAAGAAGGAAAAGGAAGGGCAAGAAAGAAAGAGGAAATAAGGATCATGCAAGGAAGAGCGAGATTCAAGCAACTATAGTTGAATTAATTCTAGGTATCAAGTTGCATGTATGATTTCCTTGCTACTTTTGGCATGCATGATACATGCATGTGTGCTTTTGGTTCTCTTATTGTCATTGACATGGGTCTTACCAGTTGTGACAGTGTCTTTCTGCCTTTCCTTGCCATTTCTAGATAGCCATGGTGTGATGGGATTCTCTTTTTTTGGTTGATTTTGATTGTCGGGTGGATTCAAAGTTGAGTTGAGTGGTCTTAGGATTAATCACAAGACCTAGGAATCCCTTGGTGGGATATACGGTAAAGTATGGTTATGAGTACCCTTGATTGGGCTTAGGAATCCCTTGGCCGGTATTGGCGGGATACATGGTAAAGCCCAGAGTGTGGAGACCTCATAGGCCTATGAATCCCTTGACCGGTAATGGTGAGATACACAGTAAACCTGAGAGGTGGAGACAGGAAAATTCCTCATTGTTTAGGTGGAGAGATTTGAAGGTATCCATGCTTGTTTAGGGCCTAGTGATCCAGTGGGACTACAGTAAGGTTGTTTGTATTGATGAGGGTTTTGGGCCTAGGAATCCCTTGGTGGATATATGGTAAAGCCTGAGGAAGCCTTGATTGGTTCTATTGTGAGTCCCACATTCATGCTTGGAATATGGCACGGGGATGATTGGTTGAAAGAAAGATTTGGTTCAGCCCAATCTATGGTCGGGTGGTTCATGGAAGTCCCTAACTTGGTTGGCTTATGCATACATTAATAAGAACTCCTTTTCCTTTGGTATTTAATGCTTAAATGTACTTGTTAATATGTGGTTTTTATGGTTTTTCTACTCTAGTTATTCTATTGGTTATATGTTGGTTATAAGCATGGTTCATGACAAACTTTAGTTATGGCTCTCATCATGATTTTATTAGTACAAGAAATGCGAATGAATATAAGACCTAACAGATGATAATGCATCTATTGTGATAAGGCATTAATTCTTCTTGATGATTCTCAGATAAGTATGAGACCCTTATGCTCAGATTTGTGGTTATGACCTATAGATTACATGTTTGTGATATGTTTAACGAAATTCCCGTCATGGATAGTAGGGGTCTGGTCAAGTCCTTGTACCAGCTTTTGCATTAGTAGCTTTAATTAATTGTTATTTATCATTTCTCGAAGTTTGATGAAGTTCTGGGCAGAGGCTTGAGACCTAGCCCTCAAAAAGTGGAAGAGAATCTGGGGTCACTAGTTCAGAATTGCCTAAAAAGGGTCACAGTCGCATGCACTCCTTGTTGTGGGTGCGATTAGAGGGTCTTAGTTGCATGCATGGTTTGTCATGGGAGTGATTGGGGGTCTATCTCAACAAAATGACAAGTTATCTCAGGGGTTGGGCATCTGGAAGGGTTGGTTGTCTCTTGAAGGTTATGTAGCTCATGAGAAAGGTCAGATTGGTTTTGTTTTGTTGATTCCACTTCCTTAACTGTACATAGGGAGTTGAATTAGATCATAGTAACTCTTCATCACATGTTTACCCCAGTGGATTGGTTAGCTTGGGTAAATGTGGGAGGAGAGTGTTACAGAGTGGTATCAGAGCATGGTTCATCCTTTGGACTGGATGGACGGAACGTGTTGGTCATGCATACATTTCAGTTGCATATGCGTTATTTATGTTTGTGGTCCATTTACTTGTTGTGTAGGAATGGTTTTAATTGGTGCGCCATGTGAAAGTTGATGGTGTTGTTTTTTGATGTATTTGTCATTAGTGCGGTTTGGTTATGCACCTTTTATCATGACAATGTCTATATGTCATTATGCATACATTGACATGGTTACAGTTGTTGTGCATGAGGTCATGGTATGTGGTTCGTATGGTCATGCATGATAAATGGATAATGGTTGAAATGATGTTTATGTGTCGATATGATTATGTTTATACATGTATTGCGCTAATTTGGTTGATATAGTAGGTGAGATATCCTCCCCTGAGCTATACTGAGGTATGTTGACTATGTCATGTTTTGGTTTAAGATGACATGGTATACTTGCAAGAAGAAGATCAAATATGACTAGAAAGATGGTAGATTACAGTTCACGAGACTCTCCCTATGGATCATATGAGCATCATGGTGGTGGGCACTCTTTTGACTTAGAAGACACATTGAGAAGTTTGAAGGAAGAAATAAGAAGTTGCAAAGAAGATAATGACATAATCATTCAGGCACAAAATAAATAAGTAGAGGTTAATGCAGTTATCCTTCATAGTTTGTCATACTTGCAAATAGAGGGACCTCCTAGGATCAGTCATGGACAAGAGGATAGGAATAATGGGGCATATGGCACTAGATCTCATGGTGGAAACAGATCAAATAGAGATGACACAGTAAGAGATGGCAGGCTCTTGGATATGCTAGATAGGAGAGGTGATGGACACAGGTTCTATTCTAGTTCTGGTTCTGACAGGTATCATGGTCATCATCATTATCATCCTTACAAGAGGAGCAACAGGGGATATTTTTTATAGCTCCAAATCCCACTCTTATGGTTTGTGATGTTGCACTCATGGCCTAGGGCAACCCCTCCTTCCAGACCTGGTCCGAAAATTTAAAAAGTAGTGTTTTATCCCTTATACACGACATTGCCCTGAGTTAAACGCGTGTATACCCAACTCGTGTATATGTATTAAAACACTTAAAAAAATATAAAACTCCTTAATTTTGGGCGGAGATCGCAGGTTTTACCTGCTGATCACCTATTAGTGCCCGTGACCCAACTGTTTCCAACCAATTCCCAACTAAAAACTACTTTGGGAGAAGTATAAAAAGGCTTCAATGGGAAGGCCTAAAGGAGGAGAGAAGAGAGAGAAAGGTTATTATCCTGAGATTTCCCTGACCAGGTCTGAAGATCCTTGTGCCTCCTACACTTCCCCCATTTTTACAGGAAACCCTTGTTTCCTTGTGTGATGATGTCCATTTACTACTTGTGATATCATGGAGTAAGTCATGGAAGGAGTTTGTTAAAGGCTTGAGATTGGACGAATCCGGAGGATGGTTCCGCTTGGAGCCTGCGAAAGGATGACTCAGGTGAAATTGTTCTTTTCTGTACTTTATTTGTCTGTAATAAGATAAACACATGTCTTTGTTCCTGATATAAACCTTTTTCATGTTTATGATATTCATGTTAGAATTCATATGTGAATGGTTGTTTAATTTCATAACTAACTACCTTTCTTTATAATATGAAGATGGTTTCTTTATAATGTTTAGTCCATATACTGCTGTACTTTCTTGAATTGGTTGTTTTGCAGGTCAAAGGAGCAAAAGGAACTCCAAGAAGGGTTTGGAACCTAGAAGGACCTTCTCAAACGTAGGAGCTCAGGTACGCCCCTTATCATAGAATTTGCTTATATTAGCATAATGGCTGTGTGGAATGTGTGTTTCTCTGTATAGACCACTTTTAGTCTGCTAGGGTATTAGCCCAAGACCCTAGGGGAACTTTTCCCTTAACAGAATTGGCGACTCCACTGAGGACAGCATCATTGTTGTTCCTAGTTTGGGTGTGTTCAAGCCAATCAGGGCTCAGCTTCCTGTTTGCTTGCTGTTGCTGTGTAGTCTGTTCTTGAATTGTAAGTTTGGCCAGTTTCTTCAGACTGTTTTTTATTTTTTCTTGAAATCTTTTATATACGTTGTTTTTCTTGTTTACAGAGGCGTATATACACATGTTTCCTTAAGTTAACCCACGTATACGCAGGTTTCTTTAGGCACAGTCGCTTATACACGCAATCTGTACATCAGTACAGTCGTGTATATCTTGCAATTTTCAAGATTTTTTAAATCCTTTTGTCTCTGAAGGTCTGTCTGCTGGTTTGATTCAGTCCTACACAGTTACTTTCCAGTGTCAGTTGTTAGTTTTATAGCAAGTATCTGATTTCGAATTCTAACTGATTGTGAAGTGTTGGTCTTGTTTTTGTTTTTGCAAGCGTCATCATTTTTTGCTTAAGCACACAAGATTTCTTGTTGGGAATCTTGACTGCTCTGATTCATCAGGGCAGGAAGATCGATCTCAATCTTTGTGTTAAATCTTGTTTTTGGTGACCTTTTGTTTGCTTGACAAAACCGCTTTTTGTGACCATCCACTTTTTTGTTTCATGAAAGTTGTTGATTGACACTTTCTTGAAATTTGTCTTTTTGATCTTTGGTCTTTGTTGCCAAAGCTTTCATTGCTGCTTTTGATTGGTAAGAGCATCTTTAAACACATTTCATTTTGCCAAGTTTTCATCCATTGTGTGTTGTCAACTTGCCTATTCTTCAATCATAAAGTTTCAGTCTTGTTGAGAGCATTTTTGAAAAGACATTTTTGTTTTTGCTTTTGAAGAAAACTTTTTGAAAAACTTGGTTTTGCTTTCTTGAACTTTGTTTTGATTTGGTTTCCTTTTAGTGAATGAAAGTGCATTTTTGTTTGTCTTGGAACTTTTTTTTAGTGTTTAGACGAAATGAATGGTAACAACTCATATTCCATCTGAACATTTTAAGTGGCAAAATAAAAATTGATAAGAAAAGCAACTTTCATTTCTTGATTTAAGAGTAGTTTTGAGTCTTGCATCAGCATGTATTTGTTGCATTAGGATAGATTTGCACATATTTTTAGGCATTCATAGCTTTGTTAACTTTTGTGAGTGTGAAGCGTGAATTAAATAAAAGAAAAGAAAATTTGTTGTTTTCCTTGAAGTTCCTCTGAACCCTGTAGAAATTTCTTTTCAGAAAAACAAAAACAAGTGCATTTGCATGTAGTTTGGTTTTTATTAATTTCTTTTGCGTCAAAACACCACTAGTTTCACTTCCGCTTATCCCGTGACTTAAAGAACAACCTATTTTAAAATCAAGCGCTAATTAAAATTCACTAATTTTTTTTATTATGAAGTTAGATACACCAACAAGTTTTAGGATTTTAGGGCATTGGATTAGGCGAGTGGAGAGATAACTCTCCAAGGCCATTTAAACTGTCAAACATAGGAGTCTGAATAGTGAGTGAAAATCCAATAGCGTTAGGAATACCAGGAAAGCTCTGGATCTGGGAGTTAAGCACGAGGTTATGTGAAGATAGGGAAGAGAGATACCCCCTCTCCTACTTGTCTGAACTTACCTCACGACTGTTCTGCCTGGCTTCTGCGACGAGTTGGTATCCATAGTTGCTACTCCTAGGGATATACACAGGTGGCTGCGGAGGGGAATCCCGTGGCACCTGAGGACGACGTTGCATCACTCTCAATGGTACTACTGGAGGGCACCCTTGCGAAGCTTGGGGGCTTGCACCGGCGCAGGCTGTTGCTAGGAGGTCAGCGTAACTTCCTCTGTTACCTTCGCTGATAGGACTGGGCCGTCATTATCCTAGACTATCTTCGAAAGGCCCCTTAATTCACTTTCTTGTATTTTGGTGTCGGGTCCTAATCACCCAGAGCGGAAATACTTGGAAGTTGTTTGACTGGCTGATATCTTTAGGGACTTTATAGTGTGTGCTCTATGCTCTTAGTTGGCCTAGCTTTCAATTTTTTGAGTCTTTAGTTAGATCTTAACAAAAAATTCAAAGTGGCTGACCGATCACCTAGACAGTCTTGAAGACTTCGTGGTCTTTCACCATCAAGTTTAGAGCCTTCTCCTAGAAGGCATAGAGGTAATACTGCCGGTGGGTTTCGTTCCACGGCAGCTGACACATCGGGGATTGATCCTCCTCTCGGGGGCATTAGTGATCAAGTAAGGCCTGGCACTTCCGCAGAACAAGAGAGGAACACTCCAGTTCTTTCTCGATTTCTCTTTCAAACAGAGAATAGCATAGAGGTAGAAGAACTCTCAGAGTCATTAGCGGCTCAGAATTCTCCCCTACCATCTAGCCATCTGGAAGTATTACAATATGTTGGGACTCCGACGCATAGACCGTCAAGTCCAGGTCACATTACGCGCTTACTGTCCATGACCACTACTGGAAGCATGGCTTCTACTACAAGTGCCACAACTATGCAGACTCCAACATCAGTACAAGGGGGAGGAATGATTTCTATCTCCTCTGCTTCTTTGTTTGGGTCTTTTGCTAGCACATCTTTAGTTGGGTCTACCTCCATTCCGTCCACGAGTGGAAATTCCCAAACCAATGCTTTTAGTTCTGGATTCTTCCCATTTGGCACCCATTCACAGGGTATTCCGTCAGTTCCGTTTAGTGCCGCCACATCCATGATGGGTGGATCGGCTTCATTCTAGGGTTTTCCTTTTGGAAGTGGTCATATACCACATTCCAACCCGACAATAGGATCTATGCCTTTTTCTTCTACAGGACAAAGCAACAATCCTTTCCAAGGTTGGACTAACCCTGCGGTTAGTGGCATGGGAACTGGGAATCCATTCTTCGGCCAACAAGGGAATAGGCCGTACTCCACAGTTAGTTCGTTTCAAAGTATTCCTCCCATAGCTTCTACTTGGAATCCGTATCAGGGGTTATCAACTCCTTATAATCATTTAGGAGGAAGCTTTGCTGGTTATGGAGGCTTTGCGGCCGGAGTTGGTCAAAATCTGAATTTTGCTGGATCACAAGGCTTACCTTTTGGTTCAGCAGGTTCTGCTGGTTACTTCAGGCAGCCTGGTGCCTTCCAAAATCTAGGCCAATCTTTTCAGAACTTTGGGAGCTCCACCCAGTCTGGGTGGAATCCCCAAGGTCCTCCTAGGCTTCCGTTTTTGGCAACTTTGAACTTGCCAGATCTCACTAAGTTAACAAATGATCCAATCAAATACAATCCGACCTGGCCTACGGTCCCAACCAAACTCCCTTAGGACATTCCAAAATTCAAAGGGAAGAGCGGTGAATACCCAGGCGACCATGTAACCACATTCCATTTGTGGTGCTCATCGAACTCCCTTATTGATGACTCGATTAGGTTGAGACTTTTTCAACGTACCTTGACTGGTAATGTGGCCAAATGGTATATAGAGTTGCCAGGGGGCAGCTTTACATATTTCGCTGACTTAGCTAATATTTTCTTAAATTATTTTCAGTTGCCTGTCCGTTATGATGTCGAAACTGAACTTCTGGCCACTTTTCGTTAGGATAAGGCAACTCACATTTCTAACCATATTCAGGAATGGAGATGGAGAAAGAGGCTCATTAAAGCCGAAATCCCTCTGGAGTACCGTCTCAAATGGTTTTTGAAGTCTTTACAACCTGAGATCTCTAAGGATGTCTCCATGTCTGGAGTCTATTCTGAGGAGCAAGCCATTTTTAGGGCCCAACAATTAGAATTGATCTACTCTCAGTCGGGATCCTTCAAAAATACTTGCCAGATGCTCCTGGGTCGAAGGTTGATATAGCCAAGTCGAAGCCAGGTCCCCATGCGGATGGTATCGTTGGATCGGTAGACATAAATGCGGTGAACTTGTTGAGCCAATTGCAGCAGTTGTCTTTGCAAACTGCTCCTAACAACCAAGTCACATCGTCTAACCCTCCAGCTTCCCAACCCTTGTCAATTAATGCTGTCCAATTTGATAACCCTAAAGGAAATCAAAATTCCAATGGGAAAAAGAAAGGACGAGGTAAGAAAAAGAATCAGGAAGGGAAGGCTGATGCAAATAAATCCGGCAATAATGCTGGTGGTGGTAGAAATGAGTCTAGAAAGAAAGTCAAGTTTCATGCAAGTTGTGCAGTGGAGACCATTTTACTCACCTCTGCCCCAAGATTGAAGATGCTCAGCGCTTGTTAGGGCAGCAAGGGGCTTCTAGTTCTCAGGCTATGTTAACCAACCCTTTTCCCCAAGGGCAACAACTTCTTGCTGGCGCGAGTTCAAACCCTGGGACCTTCGCAGGGGGCAACCAGGAAGGGGAAAAGTCATCAAATGTTTTCATGATGGGTTCTAAAGTCCATGTGGCTACTCAGTCATGTGATTACGGTGAAGCCAAAACTTCCAAGGACAAGACTGCTCCCGGAAATACCGACCTTCATATTGAGCGACCCCCTGTCGAGACTATACCACGGATACCAAAAGGTTCCACTAAATGCGCGACTGTTAATCCTAATGCTAGGGCCGCCCAGAACTACTCCATTGTTGAGGATCTAGCTCAGAGTCCGTGCACCATGTCTGCTTTAGAGGTTCTCCAATCGTGTTTGGCTCAATGAAGTGCTTTACTTTCCGCGACTGGGGCAGTTGATCCAACTAACTCTTTAGTGCTCACTTTCGACATGTTAAATGTCAAAAAGCGACTCCCTCATCATATGGCTTTCCAAATAAAGTCTACATATCAGAAAATTAACATTTTTCGTACCGTTATTGATGAAGGAGCTTCCACGTGCGTCATGTCGATGTCATGCTGGAAGGCTATTGGATCGTCTTCGGCTGTTCCTTCACCTACCATCCTGACTGCGTTTGATGGTCATTCTCATAAGCCGCATGGGATTATCTCGACCTTTCCTATATGTGTTGGGGGGAAGGTCGTCAATATTGAAGTAGAAGTCATAGATGCTAACCGAGACTATAATCTCCTCTTAGGAAGGAACTGGGTATACGAAATGGACGCCGTTGTCTTGACTCTATTTCGTGTCATTTTCTTTCCTCATGAAGGGAAAATCGTTAAGGTTGATCAATTGGATTATTGTCCAGTCGATCCTCAAGCAATCTCTAACTCTACTGTTCCTTTAGTGGATAACCCTCGTCTGCCTACTGAGAATCTAGGAGTTGGGATGTATTCCTCATTGATGGGTACCTTTGATCTTCCCTCTCCTATCGCTAGAATGAATGTTGTTTCATAATCTAAGGAGTCTCCTCGAGAAGAGTTCTTCCGAACTCATTATTTTTCAGACCCTTGGACCTTGCCTTCAACTACGACCACATTGGCTGAAGGACAAGTAAATGGAATGGCATCCCCTATGTCTGCAGCTGAGCTTAAATATCAGTCTATCGTTAACTCTGCAGATGACCACTCTACTCCTTTTTCCAAAGAGGAGTTAGATGGTGATGTAGCCCCGGCTTGGAGCCTTGATTCTACCTCTGCCCCAGACTGCTTAGATACAGTTTTACCATCTGAGGAAGCAATCCTCGAAGTAATGATGGGTGTAGATCGACCTTGGGAAGACTTACACCATCGTTCATATTTTCTTCCTCCATTGAAGGAAGTAGAGTCTAGGTTCTCCGAGCTCTTTACTAGTGATGTTTGTACGATATCAAATCCTTTGGCTCCAGCACACTTTCGTGCCGAAGGTAATATGTCGGTGATTTCTAAAATGATACCTATAAACATCTCTAGGGACCCTAACGTGATCGAGAATCTCTTCATCGGAATCGAATGTTCCCCTGAAGAAATTCAAATTTACACCGACCTTTTCAAATAATTTCGAGATGTATTTGCTTGGTCTTATGAAGAAAAGCCTGGCATTGATCCTTATATAGTTCAACATGAGATCAAGACGTATGAAAATGCCAAACCGGTCCGTCAAAGGCTTCGACCGGTTAACCCTAGGAAAGCAGCAGCAATTAAAGCTGAAGTTGAGAAGCTGCTCAAGGCGGGTTTTATATACCCTGTTCCTCTTACTGATTGGGTTTCTAATCCAGTCCCTGTGGATAAAAAGCAAGGAACAATCCGAGTATGCATTGATTTTAGGGACCTAAACAAGGCTTGTCTGAAAGATAATTACCCCATACTATTCATTGATCAGATTATCAACGAGTGTGCGGGTAATGAGATTTTTTCCTTCATGGATGGTTTTTCCAGATATAATCAAATTTCTATCCGTCCTGAAGATCAACATAAGACAGCCTTTATATGTCCCTGGGGTACCTTTGCATACAGAAAGATGCCTTTTGGTCTTAAAAACGCTGGAGCCACTTTTCAGCGGGCCATGTCATATGCTTTCCACGACATTAAACATATCATCGAAGCATACTTGGACGATCTCGCTGCTCGTTCTCGAAAGAGAACTGATCACCCTAGTCATCTTTGAATGGTTTTTGAGCGATGTCGTTTTTATAAAATCCGGTTGAATCCCAACAAGTGCGTTTTCGCGGTTATGTCTAGTCGGTTGTTAGGGTTCATTGTGTCAAATGAAGGGATTAGGGTTGATCCCTTCAAGGTTGAGGCAATAGTTCAGTTGCCTCCCCCGTCCTCAGTTCGACAACTTCAAAGTCTTCAAGGGAAGGCTAATTTCCTAAGACGGTTTATAGCGAACTATGCCGAGATCACTAAAGGGTTCATGCGTTTGCTACGGAAAGGAGTTCCATTTGTGTGGGACGACTTTGCGCAGCGGTCGTTCGATGCTTTGAAAAAGGCATTAGTCTCTACCCTGCTTTTGAGTCCACCAGATTATGGTAGAGACTTCCTTTTATATCTCGCTGCAGTAGAATCAACCATTGGTATGGTTCTCATTTAGGAAGACGATGCTCTCACAGAGCATGTGATTTATTATTTGAGCCAAGGCTTAATAGGTCCTGAACTTCGTTATTCTCCGGTTGAGAAGTTGGCTTTGGCAGCTGTCCATGTTGTCCAGCGGCTCCGTCATTATATCCTGCTACGCAAAACTTTTGTCTTAGCGGCGGTCAATCCATTTCAATTTGTCCTCAGTAGGCGAGTGATTGGGGGCAAATATAATTGATGGATAGTCATTTTGTAAGAATTTGATCTCGAGTTCTTGTCTGCCAAGTCTAAGAAATCCATGGTTTTCGCCGAGCTAATTTCAAAGCTGCCTTGTGGAGAGGATACTATTTATGAGGAAAGTTTTCCCAACGAACATTTATTCCTCATCTCTTCACTCGACCCTTGGTATGGAGATATCATTGTCTATCTCCAAACTTCGAAGTTTCCCTCTACTTTCTCTAAGGATGAACGTCGGAAATTACGTCACCTAGCCAAAAATTATGTTATCATTGGTGATACATTATATTGTCGAGGGGTTGATTCAATCCTTCGATGCTATTTAACCTTAAAGGAAGCAGAGTCAGTGCTAAATGACTGCCACAGTGGAGCTTGTGGTGGTCATCTATCAGGGCTTGCTACAACCCAGCGCATCTTGCGTGCCGGCTATTTTTGGCCTTCACTCTTTAAAGACTGTGTTGAAGCGGTCAAATGCTGTCACCCCTGTCAAATCTATACTCGGAAGATGCACGCACATCCAGCTCCTCTTTTTCCCGTTGTCACCGTCGGTCCCTTTACTAAGTGGGGTATTGATTTTACAACTTGTAATCCGCCTTCAGTGGCAAATCATAGGTACATTATCGTGGCTGTAGACTACTTTACGAAGTGGGCCGAGGCCATGCCCACTTATAAAAACGATAGTGACACGACAACATTGTTCCTTTTTAATCAGATTATCTCAAGATTCGGTATCCCGAGAGAGATTGTCACTGATCATGGCAGTCATTTCTAGAATCAATTGATGTCTGAATTGGCTCTCAAATTGGGTTTCTGGCAGGAGCATTCGTCTCCTTATTATCCTCAGGCCAATGGATAGGTCGAGGTAGTCAACAAAACTCTTAAGACGATCCTGCAATGGACAATCGACAAAAATCGGTCCAATTGGCATCTTATGTTGTATCTGGCTCTTTGGGCATACCGGACCTCCGTAAAGACTGCTACTAGTTTTACACCTTTTCAGTTAGTTTATGGGATGGAATATATCTTCCCTGTTGAATGTGAAATTCCATCTCTTAAGCTAGTTGTTGAGCTCCTTCCAGAGAGTTCGAGTCTCGAAGAGCACCTCCTTCACTTAGAACATCTCGATGAGTAGCGTCGAGATGCCACCATGATGAATGAGGCTCATAAGAAAAGGGTTAAAACGCAGTATGATAAAGCTGTCCGTCCTTGAGTCTTTTCTAAAGGTGACCTTGTCTTGGTCTATGACCAAGAGAAGGACACCTTGGGGGCAGGCAAGTTTAAGCCTATGTGGTATAGTCCCTTCATTATTAAACGAGTTTTAGAAAAAGGGTCGTATGAGTTAATCGATTTTGAGGGAAACAAGTTGGCGGAGCCTTGAAACGGGCTCTACCTAAAGAAGCACTTTGCTTAAGTAGGAGTTAGGCAATGGCTTCTTTGTACATTATGTATATTTGTACATATCTCATCGAGATTTTTTTGATATCAACACTTTTTGGTCTGCTGTGGCAGGTGTTGATGGATGACTTGGTCTATTTTGGGTTCGCCAATGGTGCTAGTCGGCACACTCGGAATCTCGCTTCCGCAGCTTGGGTACTCTACTATCCAACTGGTCAATTGATGGTATCAAGAGGCGTATGCATTGGTCTCGTTTCAAACAACATGGTTGAGTATACTACCGTCATTAATTTACTATCCGAGGCAATTTCTTATGGAATCGACTTGTTGGTAGTTTATCATGATTCACAATTGATAGTGTCACAATTGAACAACATTTATCGGGTAAGGGATCCATGTTTATTTCACCAGTATTTAAGGGTGAGGTTTTTGCAAAGATCATCTACTTATATTAATTATTTTCACATTCCAAGATCTCATAATTGGTTAGCTGATTCTATCGCTAATCAAGCATTAGACTGGCATATCAATCATTCATCACAATAAAATCAAGCATCAAAAAGTCGAACTGTATATATATATATATATATATATATATATATATATATATATATATATATATATCATAAAACATCTCGAGTGTACATAAGTTTGTCCAAAAAATATACAAAATTGGGACTCAAATGCCCATAATCATGTCCGGTATATCTAGTGCCCCAGCTCAAGATGAGTGGCTAAGTAGGTAGCTATCGCATTGGCCACACGCCGAAAAGTGCGAACCTAGTCACGTGGCATGCCAACCACATGACGCTGCATATCCTCAGGAAGGTCCTCTACGACAGCCATCAGTACTTGGTGACTCAGTCTCACCAAGTGTCACTGAACGGTATGTAGAAGTCGTTCTGTATCCGCAGCCGCCTCTTCGGCTCCTCGCCCGCGCCGTCCATGCCTCGGGAACCCATCTGGTCGTACTGACCCAATATCTGGAACACGATCATCATAGTAGTCATTTGAATCCCATCAAAAATATTTTTCAAAATTCATTATTATATTTAAAAAATCCAAAAAAAATCATAAAATCAAAAAATACTTACCAATGTCACCCCATGCTGCGGTCGGCGGTAATGCTAGATCGGGATCTCCTCGGAAATCCAACCCAACATAAGGGTAGTCATCTATGGCGATGATCTGCTGATCCCACCAAGTAAGGAAATCATCATCAAATGTAGTCCGTGGGACGTCCCCACCCCCTAGACGTTTCATTAGGTCGGTCCACCTACCCATGCGTGGATCTCGTGGGGTGCTGATGGAAATTGCTACTCTAGGGCGGAGTGCTAGGACCCTCTCAAAAAAGAAAGAACACAGAATAGTCCCATATCCAAAGTTTTGGTTTGCCCCCTCTTGATAGAAGTGAGCTGGCTCTTCATGCTGGCCAAAAGAGGAGTACACTAGTCAAATATATTGGTGAGATAGTCAACTGCCACGCTCATGGTTAGCCGTGATGCCTGGTGCATAGAAGCTGATCCGTTCACTCGAACTATGGTGAACAGGATTATCCTCAGCGGTAAACTCACCACATGTGTGATGGAAATCTGACTTCCAACCTTCTTGGGATGTCTCGGGCAATATATCTGTATGTAGTCCTCGATCGAGAGACTGCTCCGTGTCCTGCCGTGGGAATGTACTACCTCTCCCCTTCGGGAAAGGCCCGTGATGAAATAGATATCTTCCACTTCTATCCTGAGTGGCATCTAGTCAATCATAAAGGCATCCTCCTTGATATTCCAGTAATCAATGAGCATCTCAAGCAGATGTGTGTTTGCTTTCATATTCGGCAGTTTGAATAATTTAAGCAAACCACATCCTCGTAGGGCACCCAAAGCATCAGGATCATTCATGACCTCATCGTCCACTGCGGTATGCTCTCTTTCTCACCAAGTGACTGGCATCCTGAAAGAAAAATGATTTTCAACCATTAGTTTTTTGTTTAAAAATGTTCGCGGCATATACGCGGGTCCCTGTGCACACAGTTGCGTATAGGGCCCGCGTGTACGTGGGTTTCATATTACCAACCCGCGTATATGCCGCGGTGAAATTTTTGGCAAAAAATTCAACGGTAAAACATTAATTAAAATTCTAAAACTAGTAACAATCAATTGCAAGACAAGTATAAGAGTTACCTGGAGGTTTTTGAAGAATCTGAACGGTTGAATTTGGTGTATGGGAAGTTTGCTCCTTTTGCTCCACTTCTTTGCTCTCAAACTCAAATGGTGAAAATCGTGAGTCCAAAAGCTCTTTTATAGGTTTTGAAAATGCAAAATTTTTTCAAAATTTTATTTTGTTTGGCCTTATGTGACTTTTAACTTGGGAGCTTGGAATGTCGAGAATGGTTTGATTTTCAGGACATTTTGGATGTTTTTTCAACAGTTTCGAGAAGGTTCCATGACTGCTGACTCGTCATGGCAGGTATCGTTTTCCCACTGGCATATAGGTTAGGGACACCATTTTTCCGTTGCATTATGCATACTAGCCTCCATTTGTCAATACATCTGCCAGAGGGTCGATCCCATCGTGTTATGGTTTGTAAACCATCTTCACTCGCCGATTCTTTAAATCATGACACGATGGTAGAAGCCATCCTTTACATGGGCATCGTAGTTAGCACCTCACTGACATTTGTTGCCCATGCTGCTCCGATTTGAGTAGGATCGGGAGTCCTCTGTAGTCCCGCCATGACTTATGCGATGAAGACTCATTCCTCTTTGCTTCTTCGCTTCGTTCTGGCCTTATACCCTAGAGGCTCCTTTGTGTTGAGTTGTACTACTGCATTGCATGTTGACTACTTGCACCTTTTGGCCTAGAGCCGGCTTCACTTGGACTCGTGTTTAAGCCAACTTTTGACCATGACGACTGCAAAATCAACCTTGCATACCTTTGACTTCTGCAGCTTGACACACCTTGACTCATGGAAGGAACACACCTTTGAGTGTCATTGACCAGTTTTCACCTCCCTGCATTGAGCATAGGAACGTTCCATTCCCAGGAACTAGATCATCTGTTTCACCGACACTCGTTCTTTCCACTGTACCATAGCATTCTTTTATTCTTTTTCCAGCTTAAAAGAAAAAGACAAAAAAAATTATATACTCCAAAAAGAGCGGGAACGGGACAGTATTTCCATTTATTGTTGGCAGCTAGAGTCAGTTGTGTCGCCCTTGAAGAAAGCACTCAAAACAAAGTCTCCTCCATTTGGGTGGGATTTAGTTTGACTTAGGTACGCCTTAACCTTATTATTGAGTCAGTTCTCCCCCGATTGGTTATCTCTTCCAATCATATGGAGGGTTCGTTCGTGCCTCCTGCATGATGAACTTATACAGAGTCATCATATGCTGCCACATAGTCACATTGAGTCGTGCTTTTGTTCAAGGGAAGTTAGCCTGAGCCAACCTCTTTGTGGTGTCTCTTGACTCATTTTTCAGTCGGCCATCCTTGGTTGTCAGTATCATGTCCATCATCACATCAATTATATTGGTCCTTTACTCGTGCCGGTTTGAGAAGGTCTCCATTGACTTCTTGCTGGCGGGTCTTGTCCTTATCGACGGCGACATCTTGCTCTGAGGACAGGCCTAGAGCTGCACCCTGGCCCTATTTTTATTATTGATAGGTCACCTTGTGCTCATCATCGATCAATATCATGGGTCTTTGACTGAGTGGTTTCCCTTGTGTTCGACATCAGCTTACATTATCACACATTAGGATTCGTGCAGTACCTTGGTTTCCATTTGACCCTATTGGTGGATACCTCGCCTTTATGTCAGCTTCCATTATTGGTTGGTTTAGAGGGTTTCTGTCGTGCGCTAGCCACATCTTGTGTACGCTGGAAACGTACTTCGGTTGGGTTACTACATCTCTTTCGTCCGATTCCTTCCACATTATTGGCCTACGGGTTACACTCGCGCTAGATTGATGAAGGATGCCTTAATGCCTTCCTTCTAGCGGATCTTTCCCTATCGACTCCGACTCATTGCTCTGGGGCAAAGATCTAGAGTCCATTTGGTAGTACCTTGGGTTTACATTTATTAGTGGCAGATCCTTCGCTATCGATAGTGGGAAACCATCATTGTCTCCTGATCGATAGATTCTTATAGGTGTTTGACTCCAGCTCATCTATTCACACTTGTTAGATTGTACTGGGTACCTTGATGCTCATTATCATTATCCGTGAGTAGTCTTGCGTTTGTTAACGGTATACATCAATGACCGGTAATCAAACGATTTCTCACATGGTCGACTTCAGATCATTTATTCCCATGGTGTAGAAATGTACCACGACGGTCGGTGAAGACCTCAGGTTGTATCAGCATTCATTGGTTCACTTGACAGTTGCTCCTGTTGCTGCTAGTTGATACCATTCCACTTTATATGTTGCACTCAGTCATGGCGACATTCTATATGCTGGCACCTGAGTTTGCAGTGTAGTACCATCCTATTCCATCATGTTCAGTTGGTACCTTTTGTGATCAGTTTTTGATATCAGTGATACAGTTCATCCTTCAGCATCATTGACACTCTTATATGTGATATTCAGACATGTAATTGTTCGATCATGATCATATGATCCATTATGTATTTTCCAGTCATTTATACTTGTATACTTAGTGGATCCGCTTGTACTTGATATGTGGACATGCTTTATTTTCTTTAAGCATGGGTATGCCCGCCTCAGACAGTGTTTCTTTCTGATCTCCTTTTGTGGCTTGGCAGGCTGAACTCTGGTGAAGTCCTTCTCGGTTTTTCACAGATTTCCTTTCCATGTGCTTGCTTAATACATTTCGGCCATCATGTACCCCTTATGACCTCATATATTAGGGGGCATATGTTATAGCTCCAAATCCCACTCTTATGGTTTGTGATGCTGCACTCATGGCCTAGGGCAACCCCTCCTTCCAAACCTGGTCCAAAAATTTAAAAAACAGTGTTTTATCCCTTATACACGACATTGCCCTAAGTTAAACGCGTGTATATGTGGGTAGGTGTATACCCAACCCGCGTATATGTATTAAAACACTTAAAAAAATATAAAACTCCTTAATTTCAGGCGGAGATCGTGGGTTTTACTTGCTGATCACCTGTTAGTGCCCGTGGCCCAACTGTTCCCAACCAATTCCCAACTAAAAAACTACTTTGGGATAAGTATAAAAAGGCTTCAATGGGAAGGCCTAAAGGAGGAGAGAAGAGAGAGAAAGGTTATTATGCTGAGATTTCCCTAACCAGGTCTGAAGATCCTTGTGCCTCCTGCAATTCCCCCATTTTCACAAGAAACCCTTGTTTCCTTGTGTGATGATGTCCATTTACTACTTGTGATATCATGGAGTAAGTCATGGAAGGAGTTTGTTAAAGGCTTGAGACTGGATGAATCCAGAGGACGGCTTCGATTGGAGCCTGCGAAAGGACAACTCAAGTGAAATTGTTCTTTTCTGTACTTTATTTGTCTATAATAAAAGAAACACATGTATTTGTTCCTGATATAAATCTTCTTCATGTTTATGATATTCATGTTAGAATTCGTATGTGAATGGTTGTTTAATTTCATAACTAACTACCTTTCTTTATAATATGAAGATGGTTTCTTTATAATGTTTAGTCCATATACTGTTGTACTTTCTTGAATTGGTTGTTTTGCAAGTCAAAGGAGCAAAGGGAACTCCAAGAAGGGTTTGGACCCTAGAAGGACCTTCTCAAACGTAGGACCTCAAGTACACCCCTTACCATAGAATTTGCTTATATTAGCATAATGGCTGTGTGGAATGTGTGTTTCTCTGTATAGACCACTTTCAATCTGCTAAGGTATCAACCCAAGACCCTAGGGGAACTTTTCCCTTAACAATATTTTCCAGATGATTTCAAGAAGCCAAGCCACCTACCTTTGATGGGGATTTGAAGAAATCAAAGGATGCAGAGGAATGGCTACTCGAGATGAAGAATTTATTTGGGTTGCATGATTACACAGAGAACATGAAGGCCAGAATATCTATCTTCAACCTTAAAGGGAAAGCTTACATCTAGTGGGAACATGTGGAGTGGGTTAGAGACATCAAGACAAAGGAGTTGCGTTGGGGCACTTAGGCTTCTTGTCTAACTTACAAGAACCTCTCCCACTCCCAAAGCTTTAATTATTCCCAAGTCTTTATGATTAGCCAGTGCAGAATTAAATATGGGCTTGAACAGAAGGTGTATGCTGGTGTTGTTTATTAAAATTGTTTATGTGCTATAATTTAATGTGCTCAAATTTATATATAAATACATATAACAGTAAATAAAGTAGCAGAGACAATGCATAAATAACACACACAAAACAACAATATTAATGTGGAGTTCACCCAAAACTCTTGGGCTACGTCTATGTGAGCTCGAGTCAACTCGACTAGGCTCTCTGGGATTATGGTAAAGTCCTTTTACAAGCTCCCTGGCTCAACTCCATTGGTTTTACACAGAAATAATGAGTTTAGAAACCATTTCGTCCCCGGCTCTTGAAGCTCTCGACTTTCTGGCTCTCGGCTCTCTCTCTGACTCTTGGCTCTGGCTTCTTTGGCTCTCTGTCAGTTTACAGCCCTCTGGCTTTCCACTTGAACTCCAAGTGACTCCCTTGGCTGTGTGTGCTTCAACTTTTGCTTTCTGCGCTGCTTGTTTTGTTGCTGCCTTCTTTTCTGCGCTACTCTCTTACGCCTTAGCTTCCTGCTTTGGCTTTGCTTTCAACAACAACTCCAACAACAACCCTCTGTCTCTGACATTCATGGCTTTTAAGCCAATTGGTGATTGTTTGTTCATTTTCCCCTTCAGGCTCTTTGGCTCCCGGCCTTTGTCCGCTCAAATCCGCCTCTGAGCATTAGCAATCTCTGCTAAATGCTTTCAAGGATGGTGGCCACCTGTTCCATAGTGGAATGGATCATCGAGCCTTTGAAATTCCTGAAATGGTCGTTCTCTGTTTACACAGAGATACATTCAAACACGAGAAAAATACGTAGAATCATTGTTTATCGGACTTCAAATATTATGGATTCCGCCTTATTTTCCATTGGGTCCACCTTTATTTTTCTTATCGCATCTCCACTGTTGATCTGGAAGATCTAGATCCAATGGATATGGTTCATTTAGGGCAGCCCATGCGTACGAGAGTTAACTGCCCGAAAATAGTGGTTTTCTCTCTCCAGGGCCTGGACATGTGGCAACCAATGTATGGGCTCGAGTGGAGCCCAACCAAAACCTCTTACCGCCTTCGGTCCTCCTGAAATCCTGCTTGTTTCGGACTTGAAATAATATGCAATAGCATTTATAAACCCCTTTGGTTCCAGTTTCATCGCATTGGTGCTTTCCCTTCGCTTTTCGTTTATTTAACGAAAAGTTGAAAACACATAGAATCGAGTCTGGCTATTGCATTGCATATATATATATATATATATATATATATATATATATATATATATATATATATATATATATATATATATATATATCCCCACTCCTTTGTGTAACTCTGATGCGATCTTGCGATATCGCAATCGCGTATCGCATGGGCCCGGGTTTTTGTGCATATGGCATCATCGGTTGCAATCCACTGAGATCAGCGATTGCGATATCGCTCGGCGTAGGGCCCCGCCTCAAGCCCCATGCCACCGCCGATGCCGATCTACCAATATCGGCGATTGGCATATCGCTCGGCCTGGTCCTTATGTTATATGTGTATGTGTCTTCCTCTGACCCGATTTGTCGGGGATCGGAAATCGGGGGTGCTTCCCCTTTTTTGCTTAAATCTGCCTTTGACCTCCTCCGATGCGATTTTATTCATAAAGCCTTTAAGGCCATTTTTTGAAGATTTGCCTCTTTTTCTAAAGAACCAAGGGCATCTTCTTTTCGCGATTACTTCTGCATGCTAAGTCCATTTTTCCCATTCAAGTTGTAGCAGATTCAGAATGAGACGATCTCTACAATGGGGCTATTTCCGGGAGCAGCCTGTGACTTTCATTTCCTCTGATTTACAAAGGATTTGTGCCAGTGATTGGTATATCACTCAGCCTGATCCTTATGTTATATGTGTATGTGCCTTCCTCCGACCCGATTTGTCGGGGATCGACAATCGGGGGTGCTTCCCCTTTTTTCTTAAATCTTCCTTTGACCTCCTCCGATGCAATTTTCTTCATAAAGCCTTTTAGGCCATTTTTTGAAGATTTGCCTCTTTTTCTAAAGAACCAAGGGCATATCCTTTCCGCGATAACTTCTGCATACTAAGTCAATTTTTTCCCATTCAAGTTGTAGCAGATTCAGAATGAGATGATCTCTATAATGGGGCTATTTCTGAGAGTAGCCCGCGACTTTCATTTCCTCTGATTTACAAAGGATTTGTGCCATTTGGCACCTTTTACCTCTTATATGAAGTCTTTTAGACTTAGAGGTTTATCCAGTATCCATTTTTGGATCATGCCTTCCCACTAAAAGAACTTTTGGTCTCCAAAAGACTGATATACTGATATGAACACTAAATGAGAGTGACTCACCCTCCTCTTTTAGCCTCCCTACACTTGCCTTGCATAGTGCCTTTAACCAAATTTTCTGACCACTTCCCTTCTTGGATGGGCTAGTCTTCCTGGGAAGAACTGTCATCCTCCTCGCCTTCCTGCAGATCTCCTACTGAAATGGTCACAGAAGGTAGTTTGAACTCCTCTGCCTTGATCATTGATCCAAGGTGGCTAAACAAATGTGAAGTACATCTGCTCCACAAAAATTTCATTTGTACCTGTTGGACAAGCTGTCAACAACAACTGTTAACAACAACAAAAACACAAACAGCAACTGGATGGCCTAAACTCCTGCTTCAACAAAAGAAACAGATTTTCACATCTTGTGAACACCTCCATGTCTTACATCTGCATACAAATGATGGACTAGATAATAAGCCCACAAAACATGCCTTTAAACAAATGACCCTTCAAGTCAAGCATGTAGAAAAAGACCATTAGGACTATTTTTCCAAAGATGAAACACTTCATGATTATCTCCATCTTGGAGACCAAGTTAACTTCTCACAAGTCAACATTGCATCACATGCATGTCAAAGCAATCAACCCTACAAGTTAATTACACATACATGTTCAAAACAAGGAAAACATCGACTTCCCTGTGTCCATGCACATCATGCTCATGCATGCATTTCATCCTTCAACTTTCACTCAAGTACATTGTACTTTCGAAGCTGAAATGAAATATAATGTTGTAGCAACAAAGTGAGTCTCCTACTCAACTTTTCCATTCGCCTTCTTGGTAGGAACCTGCAACTTGCATCTCATTAACAAAGAAATACAAATAGATGCATCAATAGACATGCAACCTTAATTGGATAAGAACTCTAACCATTTCTCACCAATCCCTTTCAAAGGTACTACCTTTGTCTGCACATCAGCATCAACATGTGAATCATCCTAAGACACATCAGTCATGGAATCTACCTTTCCATTTCTGCCATCTTCTCTTTCCACTTTCTTAAGCTTTTGTGGAAGCATTGTTGGATTCAGAGTCCAACACCTTTTAGCAAGATGTCCTTGCTTATGGTAGTAAGTGAAACACATGTGCATCCTCTTGATAGGATGATTTGCCTTGTCCAATGGACGTTTGGCTTCTTGCTTCTTTTCCTTCAAAATTTTCCTGTATGTGGCCATTCTCTTCCAACATCTAGAAACATTATGGTTATCCAACCCACAAAAGGAACATGCAATTCTTTTCCATACGTATGTGGAAATTTATCATGCTTTGCACAATTAAAAGGAAAATGTTTAGAACTAGATTTATACCTGCCTCTTTCACCTTTATTGCCTTCATGAGGAGGTGAAGCAAATGAAGAAGTGGCTCCCTTTGGAACACCATCAATCTCTTCAAGGTTGTTAGAGTCTCCCCAACTCTCTGGTTCAAGTGTGTGCTTTTGAACACCTGCATCCTGCAAATTATGTTTCAAGCTATTGCATTCCTCCTTAATACAACCTTCAAACTCTTGAAGACCTACAATGCAACTCCTTCTTGGAGCTGTTTTAATGGTCTTCATGGCAGCTTTGGAACTTTCTCCATAAGCTATCCATAGCCAAGACCCAAATACTTAGGCCTTTCCTCAGTTATTATTGGCTCAACAATACCTTGTGCATGTCTACCCAAGCCTTTCCCTTCATAACCAATCTTGGACATTAGCTTGGAATCTATGCCTTTAGTATGTTTTTCAAAAGAACCGATATAAGCATTCTTATAGGAATTTGAAGACAAACTGGAATGGTTTACCTCTTCTTCAAGCTGATACTTGACCAAGACTTCTTGGGAAAAAAAGAGCTATGTCTCCAACTCATGCATCCTTTTTAGGTTCATATTTGCAATATGAAGTTGCCTCTCCATTTCCTGCAATTTTTCAGAAAGCAATTGCTTCTCTTCCTCCATGGAATTCAACTGCTCTCTAAGCATGTTGCTATTCCTTCCATCCTCATACATTTCTCTCACCATATCCATCATGGTGGACAAATTTTGCTTCATGTATTCATCAAAGAATCTTGTGAAGAACGCAGGATTTGAGGACCCACTTGTAGAAGTTGTCATTATTCCAATGAACAAAAGAACTTCAAACAAGATTAAAAAAGAGCTTTATTCAAGCAAACTTTTGCAACAAACCTCTTGTGCTTTAAGGATTGCCTTGAGGTCCTTTCGAATAGAAGAATTCCTTCAGCCCTTCTTCTTTCTTGTCATTCCTGGATTGAGCTATCAGTAGCTTTCCCTTCACCTCTCCAAACTAAAACAATAGTCAGTCTGCAAACAAGCATACAGTCAACCTCTCACTATTTAAACACCTTTCAGACAAGCAATCTTTGCTCTGTCAATCAAGCATTCTGATATAACCTTCTTTGAATGTGTGGTTAATCAAACTTAAGCTTTGATACCACTTGATCTGAAAATGGGTCACTTAGGCTTCTTGTCTAACTTACAAGAACCTCTCCCACTCCCAAAGCTTTAATTATTCCCAAGTATTTATGATTAACCAGTGCGGAATTAAATATGGGCTTGAACAAAAGGTGTATGTTGGTGTTGTTTATTAAAATTGTTTATGTGCTATAATTTAATGTGCTCAAACTGATATATAAATACATATAACAGTAAATAAAGTAGTAGAGACAATGCAACTATAACACACATAGAACAACAATATTAATGTGGAGTTCACCCAAAACTCTTGGGCTACGTCTGCGTTAGCTCTAGTCAACTCAACTAGGCTCCCTAGGATTATGGTAAAGTACTTTTACAAGCTCCATGGCTCAACTCCATTTGTTTTACACAGAAGCAATGGGTTTAGACACCATTTCGTCCTTGGCTCTAGAAGCTCTCGGCTTTCTGGCTCTCGTCTCTAGCTCTGGCTCTTGGCTCTAGCTTCTTCGGCTCTTTGTCAGTTTACAACCCTCTGGCTTTCCACTTGAACTCCAAGTGACTCCCTTGGTTACATGCGCTTCAACTTTTTCTTTCTGCGCTGCTTGTTTTGCTGCTGCCTTCTTTTCTACGCTGCTCTCTTACACCTTAGCTTCCTGGTTTGGCTTCGCTTTCAACAACAACTCCAACAAAAACTCTTTGTCTCTAACATTCATGGCTTTTAAGCCAATTGGTGATTGTCTGTTCATTTCCCCTTTGGGCTCTTCGGCTCCCGGCCTCTGTCCACTCAAATCCCCCTCTGAGCGTTAGCAATCATTGCTAAATGCTTTCAGGGATGGTGGCCACCTATTCCGTAACGGAATGGATCATCGGGCCTTTGAAATTCCTGAAATGGTCGTTCTCTGTTTACACAAAGAAATACATTCAAACACGGGAAAAATCCGCAGAATCATTGTTTATCAGACTTCAAATATTATGGATTCCGCCTTATTTTCCATCGGGTCTGCCTTTATGTCGCTTATCACATCTCCACCATTGATTTGGGAGATCTAGATCCAATGGCTGTGGTTCATTTCGGGTGGCCCATGCGTACGGTAGTTAACTGCCCGAAAAGAGTGGTTTTCTATCTCCAGGGCCTGGACACATGGCAACCAATGTATGGGCTCGGGCGGAGCCCAGCCAAAACCTCTTACCGCCTTCGGTCCTCCTGAAATCCCGCTTGTTTTGGACTTGAAATAATATGCAGTGGCATTTATAAACCCCTTTGGGTCCAGTTTCATCGCATTGGCACTTTCCCTTCACTTTTCATTTATTTAACCAAAAGGCAAAAATACATAGAAAAATGTCATTTTACGGACCTCAAAATATATGGAATATCGTTTATAACTCTATCGGGTCCAGTTATCGCAACGTATATATATATATATATATATATATATATATATATATATATATATATATATATATATATATATATATATATATATATATATATATATATATATCCCCGCTCCTTTGTGTAGCTCCGATGCGATTTTGCGATATCGCAATCGTGTATCGCATGGGCTCGGGGTTTTGTGCATATGGCATCACCGATTGTGATCCACTGAGATTGGCGATCGCGATATTGCTCGGTGCGGGGCCCCGCCTCAAGCCCCATGCCATCGTCGATGTCGATCCACTGATATCGGCAATCGGCATATCGCTCGGCCTAGTCCTTATGTTATATGTGTATGTGCCTTCCTCCGACCCGATTTGTCGGCGACTGGCAGTCGGGGGTGCTTCCCCTTTTTTGCTTAAATCCGCCTTTGACCTCCTCCGATGCGATTTTCTTCATAAAGCCTTTTAGGCCATTTTTTGAAGATTTGCCTCTTTTTCTAAAGAACCAAGGGCATCTTCTTTCTGCGATAACTTCTGCATACTAAGTCCATTTTTGCCCATTCAAGTTGCAGCAGATTCAGATCGAGACGATCTCTTCAATGGGGCTATTTCTGAGAGCATCCCATGACTTTCATTTTCCTATAATTTACAAAGGATTTGTGCCATTTGGCACCTTTTACCTCTTATATGAAGTCTTTTAGACTTAGAGGTTTATCCAGGATCCATTTTTGGATCAATCATATGAGCATCAAGGTGGTGGGCACTCTTTCAACTTAGCAGACACATTGAGAAGTTTGAATGAAGAAATAATAAGTTTCAAAGAAGATAATGACATAATCATTCAGGCACAAAATAAATAAGTAGAGGTTAATGTCGTTATTCTTCATAGTTTGTCATACTTGCACATAGAGGGACCTCCTAGGATCAGTCATGGACAAGAGGATAGGAATAATGGGGCATATGGCAGTAGATCTCATGGTGGAAACAGGTCAAATAGAGATGACACAGTCAAAGATGGCAGGTTCTTGGATACGATAGATAGGAGAGGTGATGGACACAAGTTCTATTCTAGTTCTGGTTCTGACAGGTATCATGGTCATCATCATTATCATCCTTACAAGAGGAGTGACAAGGGATATTTTCCAGATGAGTTCAAGAAGCCAAGCCACCTATCTTTGATGGGGATTTGAAGAAATCATAGGATGCAAAGGAATGGCTACTTGAGATGAAGAATTTATTTGGGCTGCATGATTACATAGAGAACATGAAGGCTAGAATATCTATCTTCAACCTCAAAGGGAAAGCATACATGTGGTGGGAACATGTGAAGCAGGTTAGAGACATCAAGACAAAGGAGTTGCATTGGCATGAATTCAAGAGACCTTTTAGGAAGAAATATTGTCAAAGAGGTACTATGATAGAAAAGCCAAGGAATTTTATGAGCTAAAGATGGGGTCAATGATGGATGAGGAGTATAAGACCAAGTTCCTAGAGTTGTTGAGGTATGTACCATACCTCAAGGATGAAAAAGACAAAGTTTAGATATTTGTCAGTGGTTGTCCATTAACATTTAGAGAATGGATTGAGTATGATGAGCCTCGGTCACTTGAATAAGTCATTGGGAAATTGAAGCATTGTTATGAGCAGTCAAAGCGTACGAGAGAATATGAGAAAGGTTGGAAATGGAAAGACAAAACTAAAGGTAAATGGCAGTTGAAGCGAATAAGACCTTAGAATACAGGAGAGAAAGAAAATGTTTCACCTTACAAGAAGTTTAATGGGCTACAACCTAGAGGGAAGCAGAATAAAGGTGATGGTAAGGGAAAGTTGCAATGTTGGATATGTGGCAAGGAGCATATCAAGAGGGATTTTCCACATAATCAGGGTGGTAGACCTTACATTTACAGTGCATACAACGTGTTGACAGTTGGGGATGTTGGATAGAGTATTCCACGGATTTATGCAATGCTAGATAACATGCAGGCCAATCACCACGAATCTATTATCGAACTGGACAATAAGATTTGTGATCAAGTTGTTTTTATTTTGATTAACCATGGATCTGATTATAGTTATGTAAGCTTTGACCTAGTGGATAAGTGTGGTTTGAATAAAGAAGTGCATGCAGAATCTTGGTTAGTGCAATTGACTACAGATACAAAGAAGAGAGTTCATCATTGGGTAAGAGCTTGTGCATTCGAGTTGAATGGTATGCCTAGCTCAACACATTTGAATGTACTGCCGTTGGGATCATATAATATGATTTTGGATATGGACTGGTTGTATCCTCACAGGAATAAGGTGGACTGCTATGAAAAATCTATTGAATACTTGGATGACAATGGGGAACAAAGAATATTGCAGGGTAAGAAGAAAGCCACATCAGTTAGAATGGTGACAACTATGCAGGAAAAAAAGTAGTTGCAGAAAAGGGTGTGTTTTGTTTGCAATGCATATTTCTAGTGATAAAGGTAAGGATGTTGAGGATGCAGAAGTTATGAATAGGTACCCTATCTTGCAACAGTTTCATGATGTGTTTCCAACAGAGATTTTAAAATTTCAACCTCACAGAGAAGTGGACTTCTATATTGAGTTGGTTCCAGGGGCAGCACCAAAGGCACCATACAGGATGAGCATGCTAGATTTAGTAGAATTGAATTGCAGTTGAAGGAAATTCTTGACAAGGGATACATTAGGCCAAGTGTATTTCCTTGGGATGCACCAGTGTAATGTGTGAAGAAGAAGGATGGTACTCTCAGGTTATGCATTGATTACAGGTAGTTGAACAAGGTGACCATCAAGATCAGGTATCTGTTGTCGAGGATCGATGACTTATTCGAATAGTTGAAGGGAGAAACAATGTTCTCGAAGATTGAATTGAGAACCAGATATCATCAGGTACACATTAAAGAAGAGGACATCTATAAGATTTATTTCCAGACCAGGTATGGGAATTATGAGTTTGTTGTAGTTCCATTTGGTTCGACTAATTCTCCATATACTTTCATGTGCTTTATGAATAGTGTGTCGTGTCCTTATCTATACAAGTTTGTCATTGTATTCATTGATGATATAATAATATATTCTAATAATGAGGAAGAGCATGTTGAACACTTAGCAACAATGTTGATATTTCTAAGAGAGCATAAGTTGTATTCTGAGCTTAGAAAATGTAGTTTCTTTCAAACGTAGTGTTATAGGGGATTTACAATTGCGGACAAATGTATCTCCCCTAGGTCAATGGCTAACCTAGAACAATAGAGAGACTAGGAACCCAATGATTTTCCTTAAAGTAAATAGATGACGAAGTGAGGCCTACCTTGATTCCTTCGCACACTTTGCTCCCTTATCTTGGAAGCTCCAATTCTAGCTCTGAATGCCAAAATTAGAACCCACACAATTAGATAACACAAACCAAGAAACAATGAAATAAGTGAAAAAACAACATCAAATATAGGAAAACAATGAATTCTTTGCATTAATATAAATGGAAGGAGATTACAACCATAGGTAGCAGTTGATCTTGTAAAAGAGCTCTTCCAAGTTGTTGATTTGTCCTTTCCTTGTCACAATATGCACCTCCAATCACCCTAAATGCATGAGATAATAGCCACTCACCACAACAGCATAAGGGTAGAATCACTCTCCAAAAGCCAACCCCCAACCACATAGAAGGATGTGAATATCTAGAGAAGTAGGGTAAGTTGGGAGTTCTTATCCAATTACCAATATACGGTAAGAGATCCACCTTTGATGGAGGGATAGGATCAAAGGGTAAGTGGTGAAAACTCCAAAGTAGGGAAGGATAGGATCTGAATTTTTTATCCAATGTAAGTAGTTGAAACAACTTCTTGAAACTCCTAGAAGGGGAAGCTTCCGAAATCCCGATCATTCTCCCGGATTTCTAGTACCAATGTAGGTGCAAAAGGTAGCAACCTGCTAGTGAACAACATAGGCCACAGTGGAGTAACCTGTAGGTGAATGCACCCCAATAGGCTTATAGGGAGCATTGGTCCTCAAACTGGCTCAGATGAAGCAGTTTAGCGCTGAAATTCTGGGGGATGAAGGGAACATGCTTAGGGCTTTGTGCAAGATGGTGAAAAGGGGGAATATGATGTTGATTGATCCCATTAGGAGGTTCACTGATAGGATGTGACAAAATGGCCTATAATAGAATGCCCCCTAAAGCGTAATTTCAAAGATGATGACTGATGACTGAAGTTCTTTACCTTGTGACAAGTCGAGATCATGGAAAACCAATGAGCTCCATATGTTACAATACATTTACAACATCACATATTTGTTTATTGAGGAAGGCATATCCATACTCAACTCATAAGCTAACATAACATGTACAATGATCAAAAGACACATCCACAGATGCAACTAGTGGTTCCATGACTAGATGATTGTCTATATGATCACGACCATCTATATTGTGATCTTTGTATAACTCCTGAAATTACAGCCCAGATGGATGAAACTAGATCCAGGGTCTTCTATCTCATTCACATAACCAACCAATGTACGAGTATAACCATGTGAATCAATGAGCTATAGTCGAACATGGTAATCAACATCTGATTAGTGACCAATGATGTAATTTGTTAACAGATGCGAGAGAAACCACCGATGATGTTAATGGGTCTCAAGGTACTATAGTACAATCCATATGGTGTGAATGAATGTGTTGATGTCGAACATCACACATAATCTTTCGGTTGAAGCCCAATGATGTAAACCTATCGCCGAGAGTGAGGAAACTTGCCATTGATGTATGCAAGCACCAAGGTACCAAAGGTGTGTTTCTAAGTCAACTTCCTAGATGATGTGTTGATGTCGATAGGAAGTGACCCATCATTGGAGGTTCTTGATGTATCCCCCATCAACGATATGAAACATGTATCATGATTGAGAAAGAATGATTAGAATGATGCTGACATGGAACTAGATAAGGAAATGCAGACATGAAATGAAGGCTTAAGAGTATTGTAGCAGAGATCAACTGAATGACTTCTCTTGAACATAGCGATGACACTAAATGGAGTTGGCAGCATTGACCCAAAACTGAATTGGAGGCTCTAAAAAAAGTATGATAACCAAGAGACAAGCAGATTACCCAACCCAACAACCATGGATATGAAGTGAAAGAGATTCATGTTCAACAGCGACTCATTGCCATTAGAAAATGGAATCCCTTGTTTTCCCAATTTCCCCAACCATTCTGGTCAGCACCTCTTTATTTTTTAACAAGCTAGAGGAGGATAAAATATGCTTGATATGTAAGTTCATCCTTCGGATGAATACCTCCAAGTATATTTAATGAACCCTGAGAAGGAGTGGTTCAGCCCCATCATGATCGATGAGTCCAGTAAAGGAAAAACTCGACATATTTTTCATGTTTAGAGAGTTTGAAAAAGAGGCGAAAAAGAAAACTCTAGATGTCCCTTTTCCTAGGTAGTCCCTAAGGTGCGAAAATGTAGAAAACAATACCTAAGAGAACCTCTTAGCCATGTTTGACTAAGGTATTCCCTTTTCGTAGTTAATCTATCTCAGTCTGGAAAAGGGTTAAACTTATACTGAGTATACATCTTTTCATTTACTTTTATGAGTTCGAAAAGACAAATGCTTGGCAATCTTTTCATATTTTGGGAGTTTGAAAAGAATTGAAAGAGGACTCCAAGAGGGTTCCTTTTTTGTAGGTTTATAGAGCCTGAAAAAGAGATAAAAGTATACTTTGTGGTCAAAGTAACCCATTCAAAACATAATAAAAACCTCCTAACAGCTGTTGACCTACTCAAAACACCACAAGAAGGATTAAACATACTTGTTTCATAGTAAAAATGAAGTATATCTAGGTCAAAATACTAAAACTAAATAAAATAATGAGAAAATGACCATAAATATTCAAAACGACTTCTTATTTTTACCAATTCACATTTTACCTTCAATAGTGAGTATTTGGATCCCTTTTCCCTCGATCTTTTGTAGCTGACTGCGGCCAATCTAGGGAACCATTGCTAGTGTCGTCGCTTCTAGGTAAAAACTAAAACCTTTCTCTATCTTTCCACTATTCATTTTTGTGTTTTCATGTAAAATTTTAAGGTTTTGAGGCCTATGGGGTTCATAAAAAATGCTCTAGTACCAATGCACCCCCCCTGTGTGGAAAACTGCATTGCACCTAGGCAGAGAAACACTGCAGATAGAGGTGCAACACTCTAGTAAACACTAATGGGGTGCATTGGGAAAATTTCTCTAAGTTTTCTTTCAGTTTTGTCTCAAATTTTGTAAATTTTTTTGCATGGGAAAGAGCCTAACAGATTCCTCGTTGATGTTTCAAGTACCTATTAGCACAAAATGACATCATTTGGAGAGAAACAGAACATGAGGAACAAGACTTGAATGTGAAAAACGACCCTGCTACCATCAAGACCCTTAAAAATTGTGGGCTATTGAAATTATTCTGGTTTCCTGGTATGAGGAAACATATAGAGTTGTTGAAATACCTTGTTCATTCATGGGATATTCAAGCACAAGACTTTATGTTTGGGGAGAATCTACTCAAGATATAAGTAGAGGATATTTAATTTTTTTCATGATTGTCAAAGCAAGGTGCCCCCATCTTTCTTCGAGGTGGAAGAAGTGGCAGTGAGACGGTGAAAGACTATATCGCTACCTATTGCAGACCTCGAGCCCTTCCTATTAGGGATGGAAAGATCAACATAAAGGATGTGACCCAATTACCTTTGAGAATGATCTTGTTCATTCTTGCAAGATTGGCAGGAAGCTCAACATTACATGTAGCAAGTAGAGCATACATGTAGTATGGGATAGAGTGTCTAGAGCTGACAATATTCAACTAGAGTGAGGGTGTCCTGGTAAATTTGAACAAATAAATTACTAAAGCAAAGTATTGGAAGTTGAAAAACTTTGGCTATGGCACAATCTTAGTCCCTTTTTCTCTAGAGTGAGTACCATTATTACAGCCTCAGCAGATTGTACTCGATCCCATCAATTAGAGGACCCCATGGATGAGGAGGTGGATAGACCACATGAGCCAACATGCAGGCCCATCAATGATCAACTTTTCACTAGCCTTCTTTGGGTGGTTGTGTAGACAGTTCATCATTATTGATGCTTATCCTTATGCAAGGATGGATTTCTGTGATGATCTTGAACTCAAGTTGCTTGAGGGTGAGCAATGGGGTGCTTCAGGTAAGATACTTTGACCATTAAGTTTTTGAAAGTTTTATGATTTTTTGTGTGTTTTTTTATGTTCTCGAGACTAAACTATTTGATGTTTTCATGTAGATATTGGACTTGTTTGACTAGTAGGTGCTACATAGCTACATCGCATAGAGAGATAACCATAGGAGGAGGTAATGGGACCAGTATAGGTCGCTACGGTAGGACGGGATGTGCTACAGGATCCTGAGGTAGCTGAGATCCTATCAGAGGTGGAGCGCCACATGGAGGGGTTGACACATGGGATTGATGAGACTGTGGTTCATGATATTCCATTGTGACTTCAATGACACATAATCATAGTGCCTAGTCGTATTGGTCGATTACTATGCAAAATAGCTCGTGTAGTGTCGTTTTATCATGAGCACCACTGATTTGTCTACATATGTTTTGCATGTAGTTTTTATATGGACGATGTTTCCATATGTGTCTTAGGGTAGACATTTTAGAAAACCAAACTTAATATATATATATATATATATATATATATATATATATATTTATATGTACATATATATATACACATATATATATATATACATATATATATATACACACATACACACACACACACACACACACACACACACACATATATATATATATAGTGTTTCCTAGTTACTATTCTGCTTTCAATATGATGTGATGTGAATTGAAAGTTATTTACATTCATTGCAAATGTCGATCTAAAAAAAAATTAGCTAGGGCATCTGCTAATGTGTTAATATTTCTAGAAATATGTTCATATCGTATGAAATCAAAATGTCTTTCCAGAAGATGCACTCTCAAAACCATGTGAAGGATGGTGTGAGTTCTCACTGAATAGATATTAGTGAGTTATATTACTACGCGCTGTGAGTCAAGCCTGATGACTATATGGTGGATACCATGTGAAATAGCATCAGATAGTAGCTCAACCACTACACTATACTCAGTGATGTTGTTAGTAGAGCGACCAATGAAAATCCCTTGCATACTCACTAGCTCACCATTTGGAGCAAAGATAGCCCATGTTGCGGAGGATAGGTTCTGAGTACTACGACTAGCACCATCGACATAACCAATATACTATTCGAGAGAGGTTGAAATATACAATTCAAAAGTAAAAAGAATCAATAGAAACCATGAGAAACTTTGAAAAACGCACTACAAGCACACTCAACACACCTATAGACAGTATGTACACAGTGTACTACGCATGGGATCAAGCATAGTATTTTATGAGGTACAACCCATTTCTAGGATGTGCTAGAGAAACTCCATTGAGGTCTACTAAATCATAAGCCCCTTTTGCAAGGACAAGTTTGATAGTGTATGGTCCTAGCCACATAGGCTAGAACTTTCTTGGACCTAACTTGTTGGCCTCCTAGTCATATAAGAGCACCAGATCTCCTTCCGAGAAGAATCTAGGCTTGACACTTTTGTCATATCACGCTTTGATGTGTCTTTTATGGGCTTCATTATCTAATGCGAAATCGTGTCAGGTTTCATCCAAATGAGTTAAATTTAAAAGATGCTCCTCCTCTACAGAAGTAGCAGGAATAAGTTCGATAGCTAGTTTCAGCGATGGAATTTCCCATTCGATGGTGAGGATCACTTCCAGACCATAGACCAACTGGAATGGTGTGAATCTAGTGGCAGTCCTAACTAAGGTTCAGTATGCACACAAGGCAACAAAGAGAAGAAAGCGCGAGTCTGATTTGTGGGCCCCTATCATATGTTGACGCATAGTCTTAAGAACTTTGTTAATAGCCTCAACTTTTCCATTAGCTTGAGGATAATAGGGAGTGGATTTTTCATGTGAAATTCCCAATTTGGTAGCTAATTCGGTCATCATATGATTCTTAAAATGATTCCCATGATCCATTATTATTGCTTGCAGAACACCAAACCTAACAATCACGTGGTTGAAAAAGAAATAAGGAGTCGTTTTGCTAGTGTTATTAAATGTAGGCATCGCTTCGGCCCACTTGGTAAAGTAGTCAACAACGATAATAATATAGCCATGCCCCCCGACCGAATGAGGGTTACATGTCATAAATTTGATACCCCATTTCACAAAGCGACCAACTGCAACAATGGGATGCAACGAAGCAGGTAAAGTGTGGAGTTTGCGGTCATAGATATGGCATGCATGACACTTCTAGACTACTAGGATATAGTCGCAAAAAATGGTGGGTGAAAAGTAACCGGTGAGTAAAATATTTTGCACAGTGGCGTGATGAGATAAATGTTCGTCGCATGCCCCCAAGTGGAATTCATTGAGGACTTTCTCGGCCTCCTTGAGAGTGAGGAACATTTGTAAAATAATATCGATACCATGACGATAAAGGGTGTTGCCGATAATCACATAATTTCGGGATTGGTACTGGATATGTAACTACTCTGAGCAAGAGGTATTAGGTCTGAAATTCTGGGTCTGGAGATAGATCAGAAAATCTCCCTACAATGGTTCAGATGATGATATCAGAAACAATGACTTGTCTAGGATGGAATCTTTAGATGTAGATTCAACATAAAGGGAAGGGAGATTGCATGTTAGTTCGACAAAAACTAAGGATTTCTTCGACTTGGATTTGATGAAATCAAGGTTGAACTCTTGGAGAATAATGATCCACTTAGAGCATTTTTTCCCCAACAATTGACATGACAATATATATATATGTCATAGGGTTGCAATTCGAAACTACCATAGTTTTTCGAAGCAAGATGTAATGGAAAAATCTCTAGATGACTTGAACAGGTGCCAAAGCTAACTTTTCCACATGAGTATATCAAATCTCAGTATCGTTGAGGTTCCAAATCAGATAATAGATGGGATTTTCAGTCCCCATATCATCTTCTTGGACCACACCATAGTTATAGTAGATATGGCAACAACTACTTGCAGGAAATAGTCACGCTGATAGTCAGGGGGATATAAGAGAGATGCCCGAACCGATACATATTTCAAGGCATCAAACTCTTTCTATGCAACATTATCCCAATGGAAGGGAGTCCCTTTTTCAGTAAGTGATTAAATCCTTTGGTCAGTTTAGCATAGTTAGGAACGAACCTCCTTAGGAAGTTAGCTTTCCCTTGGAGTCTTTGTAACTAAACAAGGGAAGAAGCTGTAGGCAAGTCAACGATTGCCTGGAATTTCAGAGGGTCAATACGAATTCCTTGTTTTGAAACAAAAAAACCAAGGAGTTGACTAGAACCGACACATAACACACATTTGTGTGGGTTAAGTAAAATGATATAATGTATACAATGAAGAAAAATGGCCCTTAAATGCATGGGGTGATCAACCTGATGCTTGGAGTGAGCAGGGATATCATCCAGATAGGGTTTCACGATATGCTTGATGTCATGGAAAGTGTAATCAATCACATGTTGAAACATGGCCCTTGCGTTCTTTAAATCGAAAGGGAGATTTCTACAAGAAAAATTACCCCAGGTACAAATAAATATAGTTTTAGGTTGGTCCATTGGGAGAATGTTGATTTTATTATAGCCCTAGAATCCATCCATAAACAAATAAATCTCATAGCCAGCATAGTAATCAATAATTTGGTTAATAAATGGGGTCGGGTAGTTGTATTTTGGACAAGAACAATTTTCATCTTGATAATCGACACATACTCGGATTGTGTCCTGTTTCTTCATGATAGAGACAACATTCGAAACCTAACTAGTTAAAGGAATAGGGTATATGAAACTAGCCTGAAGAAGATTTTTGATTTCAACTTTTATACTAGCAGCCTTCTTGGGATGGATTGGACGGAGGCGCTGCCAGACGGGTTTGGCATCAGGATACATCTTGATTTCATGCACTACTGTTGGCTTGTTGGGGCTTGACCTAGGTTTAGAGTTAATTAGCCAAACAAATCCCTGTACTACTAACCCTTTCGGCAACAGTCCACAGAGCATGGATTGAGGTCTCACCCTAAGTAGTATGGGGGGGTGCTGGAACCAGATTTCTGCACCCTTGAGATGTCTGAGGGGTTGATTTGGTCCAACTGTTAATCCATTCACGTAGGTTACTTTGCGCACTTCCCTATCCCCTCGCGCCCTGATATACTTGCCTTCACACAACCCTAACCAGGGATGTGGGGCTTCCGCTCTGTTGGGGCAATGCTCTGCGCTATTCCCTAAGTCACCCTTGTGATCTTACTTATCTTCCTACACCAGTTAGTTATCTTCGCGAAAATGGAGGCCTTATGTTATATTTATTTATACAACACATTCATATGAGTTCGTGCAGCAAATACACATTAAACTTGTAATTCATACCCAATAATACATAAAACAAGAAAAGATACACAAAAATATGATAAAACTTCTCTTTATTGATGTTTCCAATGGTTACAGACTCGACCTGCCCTGGGCACTCAGCTGCAGGGGTCTGTGCACTTAGCTGCGGACTACTAGGCCTCTGTGCACTTAGCTGCAGAGCTTTCTCCTACTCTACGACCCAAGACACACTTTACACTTCAACTCCACCTCTTAGACTCATCATGTGTTTTTTTCTATTCCTTCCTTTTGCTATCTTCTACACTTAGAGCCTCACTCTATTTATACAATCCCATGGTCCTCGGACCAAGGGTGGATCTTTCAAGCCAACATTACATTACAAAAACAAGGGCGGACAACCCTTTGACTCTATTATGGCTTCGTGCTCCATGCCTACAAATCGCAGTCTTTACAATGGACTTGGTCAAAACTTGGCTTTAAGCCCCAAAACATGCCTTGGGGGGATTCCATACCCAATAGGCCCCCAACACAAACATCATGACTTGCCCTCGAGTCAATTTGTCAGTGCGGAGATCTTCTCTCGGAGTCCCTCCAACTCTGTTCGAACTGCTGCAAGGTTGGCAGTGCACTAAGCGGCTACCTGTTGAATCTCTTGTACCCGCTGTTCTGAGACCGCGGTGTCATAACTGCTTCCCTACATCTATTCCTGTGTCCCCTACATTTGTGCGTGCTTGCCTTCAATTGTTGCTGTGATGGTGAAGGCCTCGTTGATCCAAGGCTGAACGCGCGCCTTTCAGGACTACTTCTTTGTGCCGTGTTGCGTCCACCTGCTCTTTTAGTGCCTTGGAATGTTGCATTCGCACGAGCCTCTGAGTGAGGGCCACCGTCTGCGTGGTCCCTTTGACATTATCGTACTGCTGCTGGAGCTCACGTGCCTCTGTCTCTAAGCACTGCATGTTGGGGTCCTCCTGTAGATTCGTGAGGACCTCAAATGACTCCTCCAACATTCTGGTGCAGTCCCTTACTGCACTGTCAATCTCTTCCAAACCTGATGCAATAGTGCTGGTGCACTGTTCTATTACTTCCGGAGGGGTGGACGGTTGCGCCTTCAACAATAGCTCTGTGATCTGAAGGTTCAGGTCCAGTTGAACCTTAGTCATTTCTTCCTGCGCCTCGCACACCCCTGCTGCTAGTCTGTGGATGCGCACCTCTGCTGGTGCGTCTACTGGGATGGCTAGCTCAGGGACCATCTGATAGGCTTCCTCCTATACCTGTACCATCTACTTGTTCTGTGACACCACTTCGTCGCACTGCAAGCTCAACTACTCCATGTTTATCTTTTGCTTGCTTAGCACTTGCAGCGCACGGCTCTCCCTAGCCCGTAGTTCTGCAGTAATCCCATCCTGCAGAACATATAGCACCTCCCGTGGGAGCACAACCATGTTGATCCCAATACCTTTCAATGCGCTAATTATAGGCCTGTCAGCCTCATTTTTTGTCACCAATGCCCCTTCCGGCAACACTATTGTATTTATTGTCTGAGCACGCAGCATTTGCTCCATTGCAGTTGTCCCTACTGCGAGGGTGGTCTTAAGGGTACCCGCTCGAGGAGTGCGCACCTGCAACTCCTACAACTATGCTCTGAGGGCCCCCAACACAATCTAGTTCTCTTGCGTGAAGCTTTGGAGGGCCTCGAAGGTGACATCATGCACCGTTTCACCGATGTTGTGCAGATCAACCTCAGTGAGGGTGATCGAGTCAATATACAACTTTGGTGCCTTGACCTTCTTGCGTGGCCCTGTCCACTCACTTGGGAACTGGTGCTTTAGTTGTGTTGACGCGGTTTATGGGTCTGCGCTGCCCTCCTCTTCCTCTATTTCCTTCCCATGCAAAGGCAACTTCTGGCCCTCGTGCACCTTCTCGACTGCCTCCTATGCTGCTATTGTTGTTGCGGCCTTTTTCTTTTCTGCTGCTATCTGTGCAACATCTCGCACCTCCTGCACTTTTACTGCCACTGTTTCTTGCCTTCTTTCCTTTGCCAACTGTGCCATGCACAGTTTGGCCTCCTCTTTCTTCTTCTGCGCTGCAGACTTCTCCATTGTCATGATGGCTAGGGCGTGCAACTCTGGCGACCATGTCACCAGTACATCAAAAATTACGTCATCCATGGCTACAAAGGGTAGCTCTCTCCATTTCTTGGTTGGGTCTTTGCACGCTCCGATATATATGCTGTGGAGGTTCACTTTGAATTCTGCAAAACTCTGTAAGTTGTTGTAGACAGTGGGTGATAACCGCGCTTGCGGTTAATCCCCATTTTGATGTTCGTTTCCATGAACACCCAGAATATATTACTGTCATGGATCCGGTTTGTGTCCTTTGTGGCCCAGAGCAAAGTGTACTTCACGGCCTCTGGCAGATCCCTTTCAGTTGTGGGGAACTGAATGTCCTCCAGCAATTCCCCTGCCACGAGCACTATGGATAGCAGAAGCCATGCACAATGGAACATTCTGCTTTGTTCCTGAGCCTCACAGAAATTTTCCAGGAACTCCTTGTAGAGGAACTCAGACCAATTAAACTAGACCCACTTCGTGCATTACTCAGCAAGTGCTACCACCGGTGCGGGTACCTCATTCGCCCGACACTTGCGCATAACATTACTCGCCAGTATTTGGGTCACCACTTTAACTGCTTTGTTGTTGATGCTGGATATGGCGTAGGCCCTTTTCTTCTTCTCCATCTTGTACTTCTTCTTCATGGCCTCCATGATGGCCAAGTCAATGCTCTTCCCCTCCGAGATGTCTGCGGGGTCCTCTCCTTTGCATGGGAGCCAGGTAATGCGGTGGATTAAGTGGTCTATGATGGGGATGGGCTCCTCCAGCCACAAACACCCACCATGCCCTAGGCAGAGCAACTACCTGATGACGAAATTTTTTATTGAGGCATGGTGGAAATGCGGTACCCAGAGTAGGTTTAGTAACCTTGCCTTTTCCACTCCACGTAACCACTTTCACGGCTCCAATTTGGTAATCCCCGCCGTGGTGTTCTTCTTGGGCTTCATGAGCTGCGTGGTCTTTAGGTGAGGGAACTTCTCGTGGTCAGCGAGATCCCAATCTTCAAATTTCAAGCTACGCACCTGTCCCAGGTGTGTGCCCTAAAAAATGATGTCATCTGGGAGGAGCGGGGTCTGCAGAGAGTTCTTGCTCTCATCGAGATCCTTGGGCACTTTTGCCTTCCCCTTCTGTGGGGGGATATAGGCGGGTAGCTTTGTTGGAGGGTGTGTAGGCTTAGTTTCTTCCTCCATTCCTTTGTCCTCATCTTCTTTGATGATAAGGTCGTCTAGGTCTTCCTCCTCCTCATTGGTTTCCAAGTTAATGACCTTCCCTTTCTCCAGCTTCATTAACCTGGCGCGAAGCGGGTTTTGTGGGGACATTCGCACAGGAATCATCGACTTCCTTTCTTTCTTTGGCCTCAACATTCACGGTGATTTATGGATTTCTGCCACAATATCAGCGCCTTCAGGGGCATCCCCCACAATCAGGGCCTGCACAACCTCTTTAGCGGTCATCTCTACAATTTCCCTAAATTCTTGTGTATGGCTCCCATCTTGCTAGTCCAGGAATCTTTCAATTGCGTAATCCAGGGCTCAATCAATGCTCGGCACATGGAATATAGATTTTGGCTCAGGATACTCGAGGAATACAACAACTCAATTCACAAATGACCAAGTGTTGTTTGTTGGCAACCCTTCATAATTTATAACGCCTTTTGAATTTGAATTTGATCGTTCCCCCCAAATTCGGTGCATTAATGCTCCCTTGGCGGCAGATTTTCCCAAATCTTGCCCATAAACAATGTCTTAAATTCCTTCTGTCCACTCCATTTGGTCTCAATTCGAGCATCACATCATGAATAGTGACTCCAACGGTCACTTTCCAGCCAACTCGTGTGGCAGTGCAGTCCCCCTTGCGTGGTCGTAGACCTTGTGACACTTTGCTTCTGCGTGCAGCTCCAACATCACGCAGCTCACAGGCAGAGTATTTTATAGTCCCGCGCCTCCTTTCAACTTCTTGGAGCGCTAAGACTATACCTCTTACGATTTGTTAGGTGGCTGCGCCACCTGTATAGGGATTCATTCAGTCATCCATCACTTTTCCTGGAACATACCCACTTTTTATCATTACTGGCTGTGTCGCGCATCTTATCATCTGCAGTGTGCCACCATGGTTGATCCATTTAGTAATATGTGGTCCAATCCAAGGCATCAGGCTTATCAATTCACGACAATAGTCCCCAAATTTTTCAACGTGATCGTGTGCACCCTGTTTTATCACCTTGGTCTTCTTATCGAGAAAATCTTCCTTTATCTCGTCCTCAAGCTTCTTGACTTCCGCTTCCACCAGATCACTTTTCTCCCTTAATCGCACCCTATATTTCATAAGTTCTTGGAGCCTAAGGTCACCCTGTCGGATTTCCTCATCAGGTCCCAATTATTCTGCTTCGTTCAGTTGCGCTACCCCTTCTTCCAAGATTCCGTGAACTGTCATTTTTGCCGGTGTTGCCATGCGTGGACTAGGCATTTTATGCTTTATGGGGATTATAGTGTTTGTGCCATACTCCAGCCTCGGAGGCGCTTGCACCATCAGTTTCTTGAACGTGGTCCTATAAACCCATAGAACTACTTGTACGCACAGGTCCCAATCCATCCACTGCACACTGTGTACCTTGTTCAGCGCTTTGCATACTTCGTTAAAGGCTTCTGCGTGGATAACCTTCTATGCACTTGGCCTTTCCACACTCCGGGTTCCAACCAGAGGGGTTTTTCACGCCATTGCCTCGCTCGTACATGCTTATTGATCGTGTCTCCTAACGTGAAGATTGTGTGCATCTGTGGACCATTTCATCTAGAAATCTTGTCTGTTAATCGCATCTAAGGATTCCCAAACCGCATGCACATCATCCTCCTGAGCCCTAAGAGAGAGAGAGAGAGAGAGAGAGAGAGAGAGAGAGAGAGAGAGAGAGAGAGAGAGAGCTAAGTTTTCCATAGTGGCATCATGGACTAACTAGGGTATAGAAATATTCTTAGGCAAGAAACAAAGGATGCATGTGGGGGTCACATAGAGCGAGCGAGAGAGAGAGAGAGAGAGAGAGAGAGATAGAGAGAGAGAGAGAGTGCTAAGTTTTCCGTAGTGGTATCATGGACTAAATAGGGTATGGAATCACCCTTGTTAATCGCATCTAAGGATTCCCAAACCGCATGCACATCATCCTCCTGAGCCCTCAGAGAGAGAGAGAGAGAGAGAGAGAGAGAGAGAGAGAGAGAGAGAGAGAGAGAGAGAGAGAGAGCTAAGTTTTCCATAGTGGCATCATGGACTAACTAGGGTATAGAAATATTCTTGGGCAAGAAACAAAGGATGCATGTGGGGGTCACATAGAGCGAGCGAGCGAGAGAGAGAGAGAGAGAGAGAGAGAGAGAGAGAGAGAGAGAGAGAGAGAGAGAGAGAGAGAGAGAGAGAGAGATAGATAGAGAGAGAGAGAGTGCTAAGTTTTCCGTAGTGGTACCATGGGCTAACTAGGGTATGGGATCACCCTTCTAAGTTTTTCGTAGTGGTATCATGGACTAACTAGGGTATGGAATCACCCTTCTAAGTTTTCCGTAGTGGTATCATGGACTAACTAGTGTATGGAATCACCCTTCTTTAGTTGTAGGTAATGAATTTGTAGATAACTATATTCACTTGTATCTTGATGTTTATCAATTGTATTTTGTTAGACATTTGTTGGTTGAATGAATGTTAGCTATTGGTTATGAATCTATATTATTTGACTTTATGTCATGGATGAGTGTAATAGGATTGTAGAAATGGGGTTGAGGATACCAAAAGGAACTTGGACACCTTATTTTATTGACAAAAATCATAGGTGGAATCCTAAATTTTTAAAATAATTTACGGAATTTTTAATCTTCACATAACATCTAAATATGAGAATGAAATTTTCATCCTTGCACACATGTCCCTTATAAATATGGTTTGGAGATTAGGCCATACCATTAATCATTATGGGAGTGTTACATTACTTCTCAAGCTTACTCATGATTTCCACCAATCTTTCTTAAACCTCATTTTTAGCTAAGCATGGATATGGGTATAAGAATTATGGAACTGTATTATGGATTAGCTTATTGTGTAAGCTCTATCCCTAACCGTATAGAATCCTCATACCTTATCATACAATATTCTTAAGGATTTATGTTCTAACTTGGAGTCAAGGAGTACAATTTGTGGGCATAGTCTTGTAGCTTCCAATTGTAATAATCCATAAGGATTTTATATCTAGATAGAATTATTCCTTAGATTTTCACTCTCAAGAGATAGATTGTGGGAAAGAGTGGCATATTAGCCATTGTAAGTGTGTGTTAGGGGTTGAGGAGGTGGGCAGGGGTGGAGTGGAGGGAGGGGTTGGCATGCTTTAACATCAAGATCTTTACTTATGGTATAAATGTACCTATTATTGTTGATCATACAACATATGCAAGCATCGATAAGGGAAGGAATAACCAAGTCGAATATGAAATTCGTCCCTTCTTGGGTTATTAGCTAAACACAAAGACTATTAAGTATCTCAAATAACCATATTACAAGCTAGTTTCATATGTATACCTACATATGTAAATAAATAGTCCTATCATGGACTTTCTCACTCAAAAGAAATAAGGTTTATACCAAATATATTTCCCTAACTAGAATAGTAATGAAGAATAAAGAGTAATGATTTTTGATGCCTTTATCTTGGTGAAAATTTCACTAAGACCTTAAAATCTTGATGACATCTATATTGTGGGAGAATTCTAAGAATTTCATGCCCCTTGATCTTGAGTATCATACTACTAGGACAAGAATTTAATGTTGGTTCTCTAAATCTCTTTTCATGATATTTGTGATGCCTGAGGATTGTATCAAGTTAATGATGATATAAGGTGTTATATAAGCCCCCTTGGTTTTGGCATTGTGCCTTTTTAACCAGTTCAAAAAAATTGTCTTGAATTTTAAGAGAGATATCACAAGTGTAGTAAGCCATGATTCATATGTGTTGGTACTTGATTCATGATATTATATTTCCATAGGATATCATGTACCTAGAGTTTCCTCATGTGTTGGCCTTTTGACCAAATTTAAAAAAGAAAAGTAAATAGATCCTTGCCAAAGACCTCATAGTAATGGAGGAGATGCATTTCCTTCTATGCAATAGATCAAATAAGAGGAATTTTCCTCACCCAACAATGTCAATATATGGTTTCTAGGTACATCCTTTTAGCAATGTCAGTTTCCCTGGATTTTACTCTAAGAGGAGGTTAGTTAAGGGCCTTGAAATTCAAGTAGTAAATTCATAATTGACCTTATTCCATAGGCTCCAAAATAGGGGTATTCCTATTGGTAAAAAAGTTATAGGCCTATCATATTGCTGCACCATAATTCATCGAATTTAAGAACTGATATGATTCTAATGTACCTTGCTTTTATGGTTTATAGAATGGAAATTATGACAACTTATATGCCACAGGTTATGTGTCCCCATTAAGCCTTGAAATAAATCCTTATTATTAGCCATGCTTATATCTGAGCTTGGGAACCAAGATGTGGTATACATGATTTCTGTTTTATGCCTTTCAAGCAAGTTATTTTTTTTATTTTTTGTTTGGGGGGGGGGGGTGTGTGGGGGTGGGTGGGGGCAGGGGCAAATTTCTCCAATTTTCTATTTTTAGATCATTTTATAAAAATAAAATAAAACAAAAAATTTCCAATTTGGTTTAAAATTTACATATTTTTTACATATATATGATTAAATTGATAATATTTGCCAAAATTTTCCGACTTTTAAATTTTATGGTTTTGATTGAATTTTCACCTACATATCCATATATATGATTTTTAAATTGAAATAGTTTCCTAAAATACTATATATAAGTATAATATTTGAATTCTTAAAAAATACCATGCTTTCAATCTTGAAATGGATAAATTTGAGCGATAAATCAATGGGAAACCTCCAAAATGCAACCCCACACAATCCCCCCCCCACAAACCACTTTCGCCCACCCCCCAACCCCCACTTGCACCCCACCCCGTGCCCTATAAGATGAAAATTCCATCAATTATTGAAACTTGGTTATGCATATAAGCATTCATAGATTTTGAATTATTTATTTAGGTGATGACAAGTATGAAGTTGACATGGGAATATTGTTTTGCATGGTAGTGCCATGATTTACAATGGTAGGTTATGGCATGCTCTACTGGAGTTTTCGAGGGCTAAAGTGCTAGCCAAGTGAAGGACCTTATGTGCAAGTTGAGTATGCCCTAGTGGGATTTCAAACTAAAATCTCATCATGAGAAATTCATAAGATTGAGCTAGGAGGTCAAATTCTTGATGCTAGAACATATATACATTGAGTGATAAAAACTATATAACACTAGAAAAATTGTGCCTTGAGTGATACATAACTCTATATTGTCAAAGAAGTTACATGAGTGATACATAACTCTGTATCATTGGAGAAGTGATATCTTGAGTAATACGCCTATCCTTATCACTGGAAAATAAACTTCAAGGAGGATAAGCCCGATTCCTCCTTATCGTTGAAAAATACTTTCTATAGTGATAAGGAAGGAGCTTGATTCCTACCTATCACTGGAAATATAATTTTTGGAGCAATAAGAAAGGAGCCCAATTCCTCCTTGTCATTGGAAAATAGACTTTGTATAGTGATAAGCAAGGAGCTTAACCCATCCTTGACATTGGAAAATAAACATTTGGAGTGGTAAAGGCAAAACCATATCAGTGAGGAATCATTATTTTCCAGTGGTATAAGAAGAGGCTTAATGCCTTGTCATAGGGTAAGGTAAAATCATAAACAAGGAATGTAATCCTTGTGCCAATGATGTAAGTAAATACATGATCTTATACCCATAGACTAGTGTTAATTCAAGGAAAAGAACATTGAACTAAGCGACAGATGAAAATTTTTAAAACCCCTCCTCATCGAGGACTATAGGGGGGAAAGTTTGTTACAATATTGCATCTTTATATCGCTCCCAATGCATTTTGCAATTTAGAAAACATTGTGACCATAGCTTGGATCAATAGCAAGGGAAGAAGTGGTCATATAGTGGATAGAAATAACTCTTTGTAGACATTATTATTTGAGTAAAAAGACCATTAGATATGATTGAAGGAGCACACTTTGAGTAAGAAAGAACTTGTGACTCACATTTAATCTATTTTTCAAATAATTAAAATTCTAGTTTTATCATTAAATCATAGTCTCTTGATTTTAGCCAAATATATATATTTTTAAATCATTCAATAATAAATCTCTATAAAATTTTAATTATAATAAATTTAAACAAAACTTTTATCTTCAATCTATTTTCCATCATTTTTTACAAATCTTATAAATATAAATTTTAATTTATTATAATTAACTCATTTATTAACGCTGTACATTTACCATACATATATATAAACACAAATAATCCATAAAATAACAATTTACTCACCATATATATCTACTTATTTATTTAAATGTTTACATTTGAATAAAGGCATCTATTTAATATTGACATTTGAATGAAGGCAACATAGAGTCGGTTGAATCTAAGTGGATGATTGTAGTAAATTAATTATCACTTTCAAAAGGGTCTTTTCTATTTGCACTTCAACATTAAATTATAAGGTCATCGACCATTTCCATGTTACCGTGAATTATATATATTTAATTAAGGTCTCACTTTTCTAGAAAGTCCAAGTTGGGGAATACATGTCTCAATTTCCATTTTCTAGAAAGTCAAAATCTTTAGTCACTTTATCATTTTGCTAATCCATGCATTTTGTTTTTTTTTTTCCTATATTTAGTATATTGATTTATTTAGTATATTTATTAATATGGTTAGTTTTGTATTTTGATAATTGATTTGTTTTTAATTATTATTAATTTAGTATTATTAATGTAAGGTGTAATTTTGAAAAATGAATATTTATTTTTTAATATTATTAAAAATATTATTTTTCAAATATTTGATTAGATTATAATTTGAAAGTTTGTCTTTACACAAGATAATGTCATAACAGCCTCACATATTTTATACCATAATTTATGGATATGGTTACAAAATTCATTCGTTATTGATTATTTTTAGATATTTGTGTAGTGATTTTTTATTCATAAGTTTTGAAGTAAGTAAATAACATATTCACCATCCCACCATAATTTAAGCAAATCTTTGCATTAAAAAATGGATAGTAATAAGTTGCAAATGAATAGATTTAGCAAAAATTACTTCTCACTATTGTTTATGTTTTCCTCAACACTTATGTAGGAGTAAAATTGTAAATGTGTATGCTTACTAGTGGTTACTACCCAACAAAATTTATGCAAGTCCATGTGCTTGAGCAAGCAATTAATTTATCCACTTTACTTATTAGTTCCTCCCAAAGAAAGACTATATGATTCCATTACTCTATTAACCACAAGTAATTGGTGCATTCTAACTTATAGACAAAATGACCGTTTTCACTTGAAATTGTCGATCAGCAAGCATTGTGATTTTATGTTGTTTAAAATACATTTTTGAATGCATAAATGGATTTAGCACAAAACACTAGGACACTCAAATTTTACAAATTAAACAACTTAAACTCAAGTTTTTAAAAATTTCATTGCAGTAGCATCAACAATTACATTGTTCCATCTTTAGCAATATAACATGCAGGGTTACATCAATGTATTGTAGTAAGAGGTACACTTGTTCATTAATGTTATTTTTCCACACCAGTGTAGCTGGAAGGGTAATTTTGTTTATGTCTAGAAGGGATTTTGTAGTAGGTCTTATGTGATATTGAAGAGTTGTCATTGTACTCATTGTAATTTGGCCAATATCCCTTATACGGGAGCCCATATTGATTTAAACAAATTTACTCATTGTAAGTGGGTTATTGTCCCTGGTATGGGAGCCCACATAGTTAATTTATTATTTTCAGGGAGGTTGAGTGGCATTAGGTAGGTGGTTGAATTCACCTTCAGGTTGGAGCCTGAAAACACTTCAGGACGGTAGGATGGTGCTAAGGCAAGTTGGAGCTTTCTAGGGTATTGGAGCATCCTTTCAGCTGATTGTTGATAAAACCAAGGAATTGGAGTGTTTTTCTAGTGGGAGCTAGAAAAGTGTACGCTTTTCTAGAGAACTAGGGAGCTAGCACTTCCCTTTTAGTTAGAGATGAAGCATTTTTTATGTACTCACAAAATTATTAGAAAAGCATTTGGTGGCTTTTTGTCCTAGACGAGGTTTTCCACCTAAAACTTATTATGTTCATTGTCTATTTCTCATTTATGAGTTTGAATTGATGTTGAATATTAATTAATGCTTCGAAAAGGATTAATAAGTTACTAATTTCTAATAAATACTTATTCACCACCCCTCAATATTTCCAACAATTGGTATCAGATTTAGTCCCTGTAAAATTAGTATAACCACTGAAGGGAGATCATGGAGTATACCAAGAATGGAGTTCCTTTTTTTGGGAAAAACTATGCACTATGGAATGGAAGGATGCAGTTATATATCCTTGCACAAGGGTATGATATTTGGGAAATAGTCGAACAAGGCTATGATGAAAAAGTATCTCCTCCCACAGATGAAAAGGGTAGGAAACTTTCCATATATGATGCCAAAGCCATGAATGACATTATGAGTTGACTCACTCAATCTATCTATGTTAAGGTGTTGGGTTGTATAACATCTAGGGAACTATTGACGATGTTGGATATCGCCAACATATATGGGGTCTCCCTGATGTGAAGCCCTAATTAGACCTCACATTATTTGGAGTAGGAGCTCCATCCAGAGTATCAACCCGACCACTATAACCATAAGGTTTGCCTTGGTTTCAATGAATAACATAAGAGATTATATACATAACCCTTGAATAAACAAGTAAGTTGACATTGTGAAAAACTGATTGTAATGTGTAAAGGGACTTTCATGAGGGGGGAGACAAAAGTGAGCCTCTAGAAGGAAGTAATAGTACTAACCTAAGAGAGACACATGAGAAAATAAATATTAATTAGTTATCTAGCGAAATAGATCACTTATACACAACGATGATTAAACCACATACAACACACCTTCAACAAGATAAGTACAGGTGCCACCAAAATAACTCAATTCCCTTAGTACATGTGAATGAAACATATATAGCAAACATCCAAAGAATAATCCTAATACATTCACAATACATGCATGGAAATGTGTTGGCTCATCGATCTTCAATTATAAGGTGAAAGATCCAAGTACATAGTTACAATGACGAGACACTAGTCCCAATAGTGGAACGTTAAGTCACTTCTTGCTTCTCCAAAGAATAGTTGTCTCTGCTATGCCAAGTAGATAATCCAAGACTAGCTATCTAAAGCTTAAGCCTCCAAAAGCATCTTGATTGAGTTATGAAGTTGCTTTTATACTAAGTGTTATAGACATATTTGGGCACTGTAACCCCAATCACATATGTCCATAAACCAAGGGCTTATAAACCCCTAAAAGTGTTGTTTCTTACCCTAAAGGATCAAGGTCAACTGATTACATCATTTCCCAGAAGTTCTCCCTGAAAAACTACTAAGAACTGGTCAAAACACGACCATACAGACTGCTCCATGCATAGGGTGTGATGCATGTCACCTCTTACACACGGGGGGTGCGATGCATACTGGAAAGCCCTTCTATAGGGTGCGATGAGCGAGAGCAGACAAATGGCAGCAGCAGTTTGCTAGGTGGAAACCTAGAGAATCTTCTAGAAACTGCTCATATGACACTTACCTCTTTGAATTTTCCCAGGGATGAGTAAGGGATCTAAAATCTCCAAGTGGAACCAAGAACTATTAGTGAAATGACACTAATCAAAATCCCAGAAGTTGAATCACTTTCCTATAAACATCTATATATGGATCCCTCATCCTAGAGATCCAGAGGCTGGAATTTTGTAATTTGCAAGGAAGTGTTGTTGGTTTCTCTTTGAAGACATTGTTGGGTGATCTTGATTTGTATGAGGTGAAGAGGGCTTTCATGCTGGGAGGATGATGCTGGATCAGACAGCCTGGTTGTAATCCTCTCTTCTACTACTGCTATCAATAAAGCTATTTGAGTTTTCCTCCATATTCTTGTATATCTCTGAATCTTGTATTTGTATATGCATTTATATGGTTAATGTACATCTAATCCTACATTATTTATGGTTATAGATCTCTATGCTTTGATGGTATTTTGCTACCTTGACTCTACAGGTTTTCTTTGAAGCGGGACAAACGAGAAAGGAGTGGCGAAAGCTTTATCAAAGGAGAGAGGAAACAAGCAAGGAGACTAGCGAAATACTGAGGTTGGTGCTCTCTGCTTCTCTCTCATCTATCTCTCATAAAGGAAAACACAAGTAACTTTAATCTGTTTGTTTCTAAGATAGCTACCCATCTTAGTGGGACTAGCAGCTCTGAATGGACACTAGTTTTCCCGATAACAAAATGGTGACTCCACTAGGGAGCGAATAGTTTTTTTGTTTTGTTACTGTTGTTTGCTTTATAAACCACAGAGGGAACCTGAAGTTAAGCCAACTAGCCTTCGAACTGCTTTTGCTATGCAACTGCAAAGTATATCAACACTGCTTTAGTCAATCTTTGGGTTGGGTTATAAACTGAACATCTAGCTTGAAAACATCCTAAGTGCCCTGGTGGTAGCTCAAATAACCTCATTAGATCAGCCCCTATACTTTGTGTTTACTGACAGTCATTAGCTCAACCTAAATCCCTGAAATTAGCTGCAAACTGTGAGTGAAAACCAAGCACAGTCTCATCCTTGGACCATCGCACTATCTCTTCTAGGAAATTTGGATGCATCGCACCTCCCGAGTGTTGCAGGTGAGATGCATCCCTGTTTCCCTGTGTTACAAGTGCGATGATTGACTAAGACTATTTCTACCTCCAGATTTTGGTTTTTTCTTCATTGTCTTCAGCTTTATTCAATAGTTTTTCTATCTGTGATCAATATATCTCTGTTGAAACCATCTTCCTTTGCATTATTCAGCCTCGATCAGAAGGAATTGTGAATTTTTTTTATGTTTTTTTCATCATTTACAGTTCTCCTTCGCCAATAGTAGCTTAATAGAACTGTTGTCTTTTGATTTGAAAGTGTCGCAAGTGTCGTTTTCAGTCAAGAAAAAGAGTGTTGCAAAGCATTCCTCTTTTAGATAGTCGATTACACTTTTGCCATTGTATTTGATTTGAATCATTAGTATTTCAAGTGTCGAAAGAAATTTTAAATTCGAATTCGCAAAGTGTCATCTTGACCTTATGTTAGGCCCCTATACTACTAGTGTAACCCCTTATTGTTATTAGTATAACCCACTTATTATATTGATGTACCCATGTAGTGCCCATATTGTTACTATTATGCCACATAGAAGCCCACCATTGTTACTGTTGTGCCCTACAATATTATTGTTATGTAGGCTTTGATTGTATTGGGACCACTTAGACTCCTATATATAGAAAGGAGGTATTTTCATTTGTATCATCCAAGAATTGTTCATTTATGTAATGTAAAGGAGGTTGCCCCCTCGAAGAGGCTTAATTCTAAGGTGTGGATTTATCTTTTCTATCTTTTCTTGAGCTGGTTTCATAACATTTGGTATCAGAGCTTTGGATTCTAGGGTTTCGCTGCTCCAAACAGGTCATCGTGGCATTTTCGCTATAACGTTTTTTCTGTGACGTTTCAGAAGTCGCAAAAAAAACCCATTTGAGAATAATTGGCGCTGAACCTTGCGTCCGAATTTTAGATCTTTTCGCGCGATATTTTCGGAGATATGATCTGCGGAAGTTGGTATTTTTGCAGACTCCTGAATTACACTCGAAACAGGTGACCTGGGGAAAATCGTCATAACTTTCTTTCTGAGGATCGGATTGAAATTTCGTAAGAAGGTACAGAAAGAGGACGGACTGTAGTTTTGGTTTATATATTTTTCAGAGTCAAAGGTTGAAACAGTGACACGTGGCACTTCATACAAGTTTGCTCTACTGAACTAGTCTATAATCAGGTCACTGCGGGAGATTGTGCATAACTTTTTCTTGGAGAATCAAATTTGGATCAGACTGGTGGTATTGGAAAGAGGACACAGAGGGCTACTACAGGTCACAAGTTCAGAACTTAAAGATCCGAAAGTACAGAGTTACAGTAGTTTCAAGGTAGAGCTCCTAAAATCAAGAAAAAGCAAGATGAGGAAGTTTGATGGCAAGGATCCGGTAAATTGGATACTTCAGATGGAGCAATATTTTGATATACATGGTGTACAACTGTTACAAAAGGTATGTATTGCATCTTCATATTTAGAACCAGATCAATTTTTATGGTACAAAGGGCTTTGTTCTCGTAAAAAACTTGTTACGTGGTCAATTTTCACGGAGGAAATGATAGCACATTATGAGGATATAAAGAACAACACCTTCTTTAGAGCAACACCACAACAATTGGAAAGAGTAAAAGGGATTTGTGACATAATGGAAAGCAAAATTATGGAAACCAGGAAGCATACCCCTCACAACTATAAAGATGGAAGTGTTGTTTCTCCCAGCCTTCCACAACCTACAAGGGTTACACCACAACAATTGGAAGAAAAAAGAGAAAAAGGGCTTTGTTACAATTGTGATAGAAAATGCACTAAAAGTCATAGGTGTGCTGAGAAGAAATTATTTTACATAGAATATGAAGAGGAGGAAGAAAAGGATCAAGAAACATCAAAAGAAGAGGATATACATCAGGACACCACCCCAGAGAAAGAAGAAATGAATCAGACCATATCTTGTAAAGCATTGGCAAGAATTACCACTCCTCAAACTATCAAGATAGAAGGACACATCAAGAAGAAAAATGTTCAAGAAGTGAAAGATCACATCGAGCATCAAGAAATGAATCCGACCATATCTTGTAAAGGACTGGAAGAAATTACCACTCCTCAAAAGATTGAAGGACATATCAAGAAGAAAAAGGTTCAAGTAGAGAAAGATCATATCGAGCATCAACAGCAAGTTCTCCAACTTTTAAAGGATAACGCCACTTCGGTGCAAAATCAAATGAAACAACAGGTAGATCAACATCGTAGTGAAAAATGTTTTGATGTGAGTGATTGGGTATTTTTACTGCTACATCTCAAGAAAGCTATTTATGAGAAGGAAATGTTGGCAATACTACATGCACTTAAAAAATGGCGACCTTACCGAATGGGAAGACGCTTCAAGGATGAGGATGTGGAAGCATTGTTTTGTGCTATTTATATCATCCAACCAAATTGGATAAACGAAGCAACGAATGAATGGAAGAAGAACGAAGAAGTATGGCCACTTATTCAAAAGTTGCAAAAGATCCCAATTCAAGCAATATTGCCAGAAATTGAAGAGGAAGGAAAAATCATATTGGAACCTGGAGCAGTCACAGAAACAAGAACCCGACAGCTACGAAATCGATCAATTTCAGAGTATCTCATCAAGTGGAAGAACTTACCCGCTGAATATTCCACATGGGAGGACAAGAATTTTATATAGAAGCATCAAGAACTACTCAAGCGTTGAGGACAACGCTTTTTGAAGGAGAGGGGCATGTTAGGCCCCTATACTACTAGTGTAACCCCTTATTGTTATTAGTATAACCCACTTATTATATTGATGTACCCATGTAGTGCCCATATTGTTACTATTATGCCACATAGAAGCCCACCATTGTTACTGTTGTGCCCTACAATATTATTGTTATGTAGGCTTTGATTGTATTGGGACCACTTAGACTCCTATATATAGAAAGGAGGTATTTTCATTTGTATCATCCAAGAATTGTTCATTTATGTAATGTAAAGGAGGTTGCCCCCTCGAAGAGGCTTAATTCTAAGGTGTGGATTTATCTTTTCTATTTTTTCTTGAGCTGGTTTCATAACACCTTACTTTCATTTTTTGAAAAGAAAATTGTTAGTACTGTCGCTTTGAAAAAGATAGTTCAGATCTATACTTTGTTTTCTTTTTGTCATTTTCACATTAAGGAAACTGAAAAACAATACATGCATGTGCATTTGCATTAAGACTGCATGTTGAAGTTGATTTAGGAAAAGTGCATCTAGTGTGTGCTCTCTGCTCTATGTCGAAATAATTTCATTTCTCTTTCCTTAGTAGCTAGGATTTTCATTGCAAAAAGAAAGTAAATGACTGTTTATCATCTTAGATTGCACATTTAGGAATTGTATATCTACATCAAGCGGTGAACCTTAAAGGAAAACTTCTTAAGAAATATCAACTGTAAAATAAACTTCAATAAACATAAAAACACTTTGGAACCTAACGCACAACATTTAGAAGTGTAGGCTAGAGACGTATTCCGGTGTCGTAAAGCCTGGTAACTATCGATTTCATCATAGGTTGGGTGATTCCTCCTCTTTGAGATGACAAGTGCTAGTACGGACTTGTGCTCCCACGTACCATCGAGTATATATTGGGAGACCACAATAGGCTACATCCTTTATCCTTAGGAAGCCGTGTCTGCCACCCTCTCAATCGCAATGCACTAAACACAGCATTTGGGAAGATTGACTGCCGTACCGTAAAAAGTATTCTGCAGTTTTGCGATTTGTTTGGTAATCCCTCTGTCTAGATTTCCAAAGTAGTCACTTTCGTTCCTTTTCAGACTCCTTAAAAGAAAAGGTCCATCTGAGCACTTATCACTTCAAGCTCATTAAAAATCGAAGGCAACTAGAGTCATCTTTAGCTTTTTCTCGACTCTTAAAAATTGAAAAAGCAAGTTGTGTTAAAGCGTCATAAAATTCATTTAATTTGGAATAACATTTTCCCCTTTTATTTTGAGTTGATTGAGTAATCCGCAATCGTGGAAGAAAGTTAATCAAAACCCCGTCATTCGCGGAGACTAATGAGTCAACTGTCTTTGACTCTGGAAATGAAACCATTCCGAGCCAAGCGATCTCGTTTAACTAGGTCAAAGTCCCCTGGTTTGTTTGAAACTTGTGTTTCAACATCCTCAGAGACTCCAGTTGCTCCAACTATTTCTGGTATCCTTGCCTCTACAGAAGAAGTTCCACAGTTACAAGAGGACACTAGAACTGATCCTAGTGTAACGGCAAACACATCTATTCCTGAACCAACTCCATCTGGGACTGATTCAGAAGGTGTCACTCCTCCAACATCTGTCGCTGCAGAGTGTGTACCTTCTTCGGCACCAGAAATATTTTACGGACCTGACGGTCTACCTCTTCCACCTGGACTGATTGCGATAGAAGAGATTGTGGAGGATATTCCATCGAGTATCCCATTACAATTTGGAACTCGGATCCACCTATATCCTTCTAATTCAAAATATAGTCAACCTTCATCGAAAGTTCCTATAAAATCGCTAGGAAGTCTTTTGGATAGACTCAATATGTCTGAACAACCATCGACATCTAGGACTGTGTCATCTGATATAGCAGTAGCAGAACTTCCTGCTACTACTCCGACAATGTTCGTTGGTATACCATTTATCCCGACTAGCTCTCAACCGCTAGATGGAGTCCACCCAGGGACTGTTTCGACAGTATGGTCTGTTCCCATTTGTTTGTCCGAAATAATGCCTGGAATTTCTTATGTTGAGTCTCAACAAATTGATCCTCCACAACAGTATCAATTTGGGCAGTCCAGTCTTCAAGGACCAATTTTTCCCTTGAACACTGTATTTCCGCCATATGGGGGGCAGTATGCCTTTTCATTGTTCCCTCTAGGAGAACAACCATATGAGAGTTCACAACAAAATTCGGGTCAAGCTGGAATTGCATCCTGTGGTTGGGTGCCAATACTGCCTCAACAACCAAGAGTTGTATATTCAATGCAACTAAATCTACCTATGTCAAATATTCCCACTACACCAACTATTGTAACGGTGTCGCAAGTGCAAGTGCTACCTGTTGTATGTCAACCTCAAGTCTCTCAGGTCGTAATACAACAACCTCTTGTCTCAATGACTCAACCACAATCGCCGATTAGTGGCTCCTTAACTGAAGTGACTCAGGCTCAAACGGGTATTATCACCCCTCATCTTGGTCAAACATCCAGTATTGGACAACAGCAAATGGTTTCACAACCATGGCTAGTGCAATATCAACAACCGCAATTCTAGCAAGCTTACCGAGGACCTGAGCAACAAAGCTTTGTGGGTAAGGGGAGCCATATATTCAAAATGGCCACCATCAATCATATCATAATGGTTATGCCCATCAACCTTATCAAAGTTATCAGCATCAAATACATTATGCTGGTATGCAAAGACCCACTGCTTAAGCAATCCCATCTTATCCTCGGTATGCTTCGCCCAACCTGAATCAACAGTTTCCCTTCATCGCAACATTGGAATTACCAGATCTAAATCGGCTAACAAATGATCCAATTTCTTGCACCCCTTGGTGGCTGGCGATTCCTCATAAACTTCTGTCAGATATTCCTAAATTCAATGGAAATCCGGGTGAAGATCTGTCGAATCATGTGATGACTTTTCATCTGTGGTGTTAGTCCAACACTCTCAACGATGATTCGATTAGGCTTCGCCTTTTTTAGCAAATGTTAACTGGTCCAGTGGCAAAATGGTACATTGAATTGCCTAGAGCTTCATTCGATAACTTCAGTGCCTTTGCCACAACCTTTTTAACCCATTTTCAGTTACCCATAAGGTACGAAACAGGAACGGAGCTTCTTACCAATTTTAAGCAGACGACATCCACTCACATATCTGATCATATTCATGAGTAGCGACGTCATCGTCGAATGGTAAAAATGTATGTTCCTGATCAGCTGATAGCTGAATGGTTTATTAAGTCATTGTTACCTTCTATTACAGAAGATGTGGCTAAGGGGGGGGGGGGTTGTCACTGAAGAGCAAGTCATTGCTCGTGCGCAATATCTAGACTTGATCTATACTCAGTCTGTCATGCTCTATGACAAGATTCCTGATGCTCCTAGAACAATTTTTTCTGTTCCTCCTCCTCCTAAATCAAACAAAGAATCTCATGCTGGTGATGGCGTGATAGGCACAACCAGCACAAAAACTGCAAAGGCTACATCTAAGAAGGCCCGTACGATTTCTGGTCAAAATGAAAATGACGAACTTCTTGCGTCGGAGGTTAATGCCGTGTCGACTGACAATGGCAAAGAATTGAAGCAACCAAGGGGCAAGAAAAAGGGGAAAAGAAAAAAGAAGAAACAGGATGATTCGTCTCCTGAAAAGTCTTCTGTAAACCCTTATGGGCAAAAGAAACCTAATCAGCCATGTCTCAAATGTGATGAGGACCATTGGACAAGAGATTGTCCATATAAAGCTGAAGTTAAGAAAATTTTTAAGAGTTCAAGAACTTCAGCGGTATTGACTGACCCGTTTCCAAACCCAGAAACCAATATGGTTGCTAGTGATAATGCTTCCCCATCCCAAGTGCTTATGTTGTCCATTTTGAAATAGCAAAACGATGCTTTGATATCGAAAAGGAATAAAGATTACGGGAATCCACAACTGTCAAACAACAAGGCTGCAGATCAACCTAGTAGTTTGACAACAACTTCAACCGAAGTTGTGCCACCCATCATTCCTGAGCTAATGATAAAGCCGTCAAAGGGAGTAGTACACAAATCGACATGTAATCCTCGTGCCCGAGCAGCATATAATTATAATATAGTAGAGGATCTGGCCCAATCACCGTCCGCTGTGTCAACGCTTGAAGTACAGCAAAATTTCCCCTCCAAAAAGCAGGCTCTATTATCAGCAATAGGTGGGATTGACCCAGTGGATTCCAATCTGGTTGCCTTTAACCATAAAGGATTTGAACCTCAGTTACCAGCTCAACTCGCTTTCCTCATACAAGTGAAAGCCCTCAACAAAACTGTTCATTGAACGATTATTGATGAGGAGGCATCTACTTGCATTATGTCAATGAGTTGCTGGAAAACTTTAGGCTCTCCACCCTTGTCACGATCATCAATGACATTAAAAACGTTCTATGGAAGAACATACATGCTGTATGGGATTTTAAGTAACTTGGAAGTTGAACTGGGGGACAAGATAGTAGAAATTGAAGTTGAGGTCATTAATGGAAACCTTGACTACAATATCTTGCTAGGAAGGCCCTGGATTTATGCTATGGCTGCTGTTGTGTCAACATATTTTAGAAAGATTGCATTCCCCTTCCAAGGCGGAATTACAATCATTGACCAACTAACCTTCCTCCCCAACAGTTCGCAAGTTACCAGAAGCATTCCATTGATCCATGGAAGCTCTATATCGCTTCAAAATATCGGAGTAGGTCTCCTAAAAGACCCTTCCTTAATGGGTACTTTTGCCCTTCCGCCTCTGAGTAATCTAGCGGAAGTGGCCACAGTGGAAACCTGTCATATGATATCTTCTACATCATCAAAGATTAAGAAGAACTCTGACCATTTTGATAGTGTGGATCATCGCGAGGTATTACCCCCAAGCCCTACCATACCTACATCATCTGATGATCAATTCAGTGATGTTGTACATTATGTACTGGGGGCATTGGAACCAGATCTTTCCTTCATGACCCCTTATGAGTTGTGATCAAAGGTCGCTAGAGGATAGTTCGTTGACTGGTGTCAACCTCGTTAAAAAATGAAACAAGGCTGAGCAAAATTCAAAGTCGAGTCTTTCTCTTGATCTTGTAAAGGAACCTTCATTCCATCCACCTAATTACCGCGAGTAGTCTGGTGAATGTAACGAAGCTTAGGGGGCATGCACCCTTGTCTATTTTGCAGACAAACCTAGATGTAGAGATAAGTTTCCTTGTAAGTTATGTGATCGGTCCGGGTGACCTTTCACCTTTGTCTATTTGGTGGACAAAGTGCAGGAAGTATTTTGTCTAAGTATTGATAGAAAATCATCCTGCTTAACCACAGTAAGTTTCCATATGGTTACTGAAGACTTTGTTTTTATGTTGGGGGCATGCGAACCTTTTTATACAAGAAAAAACGACCAATTTCATTGTTTATCTTTTTAGCAGTTTTTTCTTTTTTCCTAGTTTACATAAAAAGGAACACGAGTAGGTTTACACAAAGTTCAAGCTCGTTAAAAAATAAACCTAGCAATGAGCATATGTTCCCCCAGAGTTCAAGCTCATTAAAAAATGAACCCACCTTCGGTAAATAACCTTTATGATCACACCGCTATCAACTTTTAAACCTTGGTCGTTTTCTTGCCATCACCTCCACTTTTTAGCCGATCATACCCCTCCACTTGATTGTTTACCCTTTTGAGGAATAGCAGCGACAAGTGATTCTATTAGCCACCTTCTTTACACTGCCATGATTGAAAAGTTCCAAACTTTACCTAGAACCAGTTGCTATCCAAAATCATCACTCGTTCCTCAAAAAAAGAGTCTCCTTTAAGCTATTTTCATCTGACTCGTAAAATATGAAAAGTTTTCCAGGAAATTTGCCTCTCCAGCTCATTAAAGCGATCGAAAGTGCCATCCCTCATCTAGATTTTAATCTTTTTGGACCCGAGGGATTATTACACAAAAAGATCGAGCGCTTGTCTTGTTCAACTCGTTAAAACTATCGAAAAGTCATCCCTTTCGTATTATTTTACACTTTTTCAGACTTAGGGGATTACATTACGAAAAAGGACCACTAGAGTTGCCTTTCCGTCCCTTTTAGACTCTCTAAAATTGAAAAGGACTGAGTTATATTTGTCGTTAAACTCGTTAAAACAATAGTGACAAACTTGTCCATGCAGACAAGAGTGAGTTTCACTGTTGCTAGGCTTGTTAAAACATAGCGACAGGTTTGCCCAAAGGGAAAATTATAGAACAAACATATGTTATCATCCTCAAGCTTGACAAAAAATAAAGAGGTACTAGTCAGCAATGACTAGGAAAAAAGGGAAGAAAACTTGAATAGCTTCATTGGTAGTAGGTCGCTCTTGAACATGACACTTTCACTCTGTCACCATGATTGAGTCGGGTTGGGTTATTCCATTCATCGTTCATATCACCATTGGTCCACCGTACCATCCACCTTGGGGTTAACGCTACCAATCAATTTCAGTGTCGCCGGTATGTTCAAGAGAAGTCGCTTAGAGAATTCACCAACCTAGCTAATGTCTCATCCGCTGCAATACCTTCACTCTCCATTTTTCATGACCGCCACCCTAAACCTTATATCATCAGATCATTTTCACCTCCACAAGATCATTTGCTCCGTTCTGTGTCGTAGATGTGGGATTCATTAAGGCCCGCCTATGACGGGTCTCTTCTTATCGACATCAGCTCATTATCCAAGAAGTTGACTTAGGAACAACCCTTTCAGTACTTTGAAGCTTGCATGCCTCAATGGCAAGTTTCTCACTTCCGGTGATAGGTTTACGTCAATGGCCTTTGACCAAAACATTTTACGTGGTGTTCAACATCAACTCATGTATTCACACCACGTGAATTGTACTACAGTACCTTGAGGGTCATCATCATTATCAGTGATTCCTCTCGTGCCTACTAATAGCTTACATCATTGGCTGCTAATCAGGTGATGTCTTTCCATGTTCGACATCATAACATCTTTTCACATGGATCGACTTGTACTTCGGGCGAAGATTGAACGAGTTTGAAGACCCCGGATCTAGTTTCATCCATCCGAGCTATGATATATTCAGGAAAAATAAAGACATCAAATATACATCACAACTGCATAGATAATCATCCAAACTAAAGGATGATGGCTCTACCAGAATCATCGGTCTACCACATAGACGATTGTCTGTCTGATGTACATGAATATGAATTTATAAAACTGAGCATGGGAATGCTCGCCTCAGCTAGATCATGAAAATGTTATGAAGATAATGTATTGTATTGTATCTTATTACAGGTCACTTTCCAGTTCGAAAAACCTCGGATCCTCATAATAAAGCATTTCACTCGACATCAGAAGATTTACGACCTCATGCTTTAGGGGGCAACTGTTATAGACATATTTGGGCATTGCAACCCCAATCACATATGTCCATAAACCAAGGGAATCTAAACCCCTAAAAATGTTGTTTCATACCCTAAAGGATCAAGGTCAACTGATTACATCATTTCCCAGAAGTTCTCCCTGAAAAACTACTCAGAACTGGTCAAAACAGGACCATATAGGCTGCTCCATGCATAGGGTGCGATGCATCTCACCTATTACACACGGGGGGTGCAATGCAGACTGGAAAGCCCTTCTGTAGGGTGTGATGAGCGAGAGCAGACAAATGGCAGCAGTAGTTTGCTAGGTGGAAACCCAGAGAATCTTCTAGAATCTGCTCATATGACACTTGCCTCTCTGAACTCGCCCAGGGATGAGTAATGGATCTAAAACCTCCAAGTGGAACCAAGAACTATTAGTGAAATGAAACTAATCAAAATCCCAGAAGTTGAATCACTCTCCTGTAAACATCTATATATGGATCCCTCATCCTAGAGATCTAGAGGCTGGAATTTTGTAATTTGCAAGGAAGTGTTGTTGGTTTCTCTTTGAAGACATTGTTGGGTGATCTTGCTTTGTATGAGGTGAAGAGGGCTTTCATGCTGGGAGGATGATGTCGGATTAGACAGCCTGGTTGTAATCCTCTCTTCTACTACTTCTATCAATAAATCTATTTGAGTTTTCCTCCATATGCTTGTATATATCTGAATCTTGTATTTGTATATGCATTTATATGGTTAATGTATATCTGATCCTATATTATTTATGGTTATAGATCTCTATGCTTTGATGGTATTTTGCTGCCTTTTCCTTATTGGTGTTCTTTGAAGTGGTACAAATGAGAAAGGAGTGGCGAAATATTTATCAAAGGAGAGAGGAAACAAGCAAGGAGAATAACGAAAGACTGAGGTTGGTACTCTCTGCTTCTCTCTCATCTATCTCTCATAAAGGAAAACACAAGTAACTTTAATATATTTGTTTCTAAGATAACTACCCATCTTAGTGGGACTAGTAGCGCTGAATGGACACTAGTTTGAAGAAGCTTAGGTGGCATGCACCCTTGTCTATTTTGCAGACAAACCCAACTGTAGAGATAAGTTTCCCTGTAAGTTATGTGATCGGTCCGGGTGACCTTTCACCTTTGTCTATTTGGCGGACAAAGTGCAGGAAGTATTTTATCTAAGTATTGATAGAAAATCATCCTGCTTAACCACAGTAAGTTTCCATATGGTTACTGAAGACTTTTTTTTTTTATGCTGGGGGCATGCAAACCTTTTTATACAGGAAAAAACGGCCAATTTCATTATTTAGCTTTTTAGCATTTTTTTGCTTTTTTCCTAGCTTACATAAAAAGGAACACGAGTAGGTTTACGTGAAATTCAATCTTGTTAAAAAATAAACCTAGCAATGAGCATATGTTCCCCCAGAGTTCAAGATCATTAAAAAATGAACCCACCTTCGGTAAATAACCTTTGTGATCGCGTTGCTATCATCTTTTGAGCCTTGGTCATGTTCTTACCATCACCTCCACTTTTTAGCTGATCATATGCCTCCACTTGATTGTTTACCCTTTTGAGGAACAGTTGCAACAAGTGATTCTATTAGCCACCTTCTTTACACTGCCATGATTGAAAAGTTCCAAACCTTACCTGGAACCAGTTGCTATCCAAAATCATCACTCGTTCCTCAAAAAACGAGTCTCCTTTAAGCTCTTTTCATCTGACTTGTAAAATATGAAAAGATTGCCGAGCAATTGGCCTCTCCAACTCATTAAAGCGATCGGAAGTGCCATCCCTCATCTAGATTTTAATCTTTTTGGACCTGAGGGATTATTACACAAAAATATCGAGTGCTTGTTTTGTTTGGCTCGTTAAAACTATCGAAAAGTCATCCCTTTCATATTATTTTACAATTTTTTGGACTTAGGGGATTACATTACGAAAAAGGACCACTAGAGTTGCCTTTCTGTCCCTTTTAGACTGTCTAAAATTGAAAAGGACCGAGTTATCTTTGTCATTAAACTCATTAAAACAATATCGACAAACTTGTCCATGCAGACAAGAGCAAGTTTCACTGTTGCTAGGCTCGTTAAAACATAGCAACAGGTTTTCCCGAAGGGAAAATTATAGAACAAGCATATGTTATCCTCCTCAAGCTTGACAAAAATAAAGAGGTACTGGTCAACAATGACTGGGAAAAAAGGGAAGAAAACTTGAATAGCTTCATTGGTAGCAGGTCGCTCTTGAACATGACACTTTCACTCCGTCACCATGATTGAGTCGGGTTGGGTTATTCCCTTCACCAGTCATATCACCATTGGTCCACTGTACCATCCACCTTGGGGTTAACACTACCAATCCATTGCAGTGTCGCTGGTATGTTCAAGAGAAGTCGCTCAGAGAATTCACCAACCTAGCTAACGTCTCATCTACTGCAATACCTTCACTCTCCATTTTTCATGATCGCCACCGTGAACCTTATATCATCAGATCATTTTCACCTCCACAAGATCATTTTCTCTATTCCGTTTCGTAGATGTGGGATTTATTAAGGCCCTCCTACGACGGGTCTCTTCTTGTCGACATCAGCTCATTATCCAAGAAGTTGACTTAGGAACAACCCTTTCAGTACTTTGAAGCTTGCATGCCTTAATGGCAAGTTTCTCACTTCCGGCGACAAGTTTACATCAATGGCCTTCGACCGAAAGATTTTACGTGGTGTTCAACATCAACTCATGTATTCACACACGTGAATTGTACTGCAGTACCTTGAGGGTCATCATCATTATCGGTGATTCCTCTCACGCCTATTAACAGCTTACATCATTGGCTGGTAATCAGGGAATGTCTTTCCATCTTCGACATCAAAACATATTTTCACGTGGATCGACTTGTACTTTGGGTGAAGATTGAACGAGTTTGAAGACCCTGGATCTAGTTTCATCCATCTGGGTTGCGATATATTCAGGAAAAATAAAGACATCAAATGTACATCATAACTGCACAAATAATCATCCAAACTAAAGGATGATGGCTCTACCAGAATCATCGGTCTGCCACATAGACGATTGTCTGTCTTATGTACATGAATATGAATTTATAAATCTGAGCATGGGAATGCCTGCCTCAGCTACATCATGAAAATGTTATGAAGATAATGTATTGTATTGTATCTTATTACAGGTCACCTTCTAGTTCAAAAAACCTCAGATCCTCATGATAAAGCATTTCACTCGACATTAGAAGGTTTACAACCTCATGCTTTAGGGGGAACTGTTATAGACATATTTGGGCACTAAAACCCCAACCACATATGTCCATAAACCAAGGGCTTCTAAACCCCTAAAAGTGTTGTTTCATACCGTAAAGGATTAAGGTCAACTGATTACATCATTTCCCAGAAGTTCTCCCTAGAAAAATACTTAGAACTGGTCAAAACAGGACCATATAGACCGCTCCATGCATAGGGTGCAATGCATCTCACCTATTACACATGGGGGGTGTGATGCATACTGGAAAGCCCTTATGTAGGATGTGATGAGTGAGAGCAGACAAATGGAAGCAATAGTTTGCTAGGTGGAAACCCAGAGAATCTTCTAGAAACTGCTCATATGACACTTGCCTCTCTGAATTCGCCCAGGGATGAGTAAGGGATCTAAAATCTCCAAGTGGAACCAAGAACTATCAGCGAAATGACACTAATCAAAATCCCAGAAGCTAACTCACTCTCCTGTAAACATATATATATATATATATATATATATATATATATATATATATATATATATATATATGGATCCCTCATCCTAGAGATCCAGAGGCTGGAATTTTGTAATTTGCAAGGAAGTGTTGTTGGTTTCTCTCTAAAGACATTGTTGGGTGATCTTGCTTTATATGAGGTGAAGAGGGCTTTCATGCTGGGAGGATGATGTTGGATCAAGAAGCCTGGTTGTAATACTCTCTTCTACTACTTCTATCAATAAAGCTATTTGAGTTTTCCTCCATATGCTTGTATATCTCTGAATCTTGTATTTGTATATGCATTTATATGGTTAATGTACATCTGATCCTACATTATTTATGGTTATAGATCTCTATGCTTTGATGGTATTTTGCTGCCTTGACTCTACAGGTGTTCTTTGAATCAGGACAAACGAGAAAGGAGTGGCGAAAGCTTTATCAAAGGAGAGAGGAAACAAGCAAGGAGACTAGCGAAAGACTGAGGTTGGTGCTCTCTGCTTCTCTCTCATCCATCTCTCATAAAGGAAAACACAAGTAACTTTAATATGTTTGTTTCTAAGATAGCTACCCGTCTTAGTGGGACTAGCAGATCTAAATGGACACTAGTTTTCTCGATAACACTAAGAGGAATGACCTTCCATATCCTCATGAACCTTGGAATACCCTCATTACTCTTGAACTTATAGTGTGTCCTTTGGAATTCTAAACAACTCTTGAACTTCTGAATGAATTTTGGACTTCTATACAATCTTTGTTAATAAATGACTATGTGACTCTTCATGCTCCACATATGACTCTTAGAATTACACACATTACATTTTTTCCTTTCTTGAGAATACATCATTACATTCCACATGATTATGTGGCATGACACATGGAAACTTATTGACCATTATGATGACACTTGTAAAAATTACAACTTTACAATGATGACATGGACTTCATAATGAGGTGGAAATGCCAAGTTATATTCCTTGTTGCTTCTTCTTGCATTCTTGATGATAAATATGATTTATGCTTCATGTTCATGAAGGGTTTTCTTTGCTCTTCAGTTTCATCCTGGAAAGGTTATTTGATCAATGTCAGAACCTCCTGAGTCATCATGCAATCTCGTCTTTCTATCTCAGTCCTTAATCTGCTTCATGTCTCCATGATAGCTTTCTTTTTTTCTTCTACTCCATGGGTGTTTCTTTATGCTTTCTCCTTGCTATATAGTCTTGAGCATCAAATTTTCATGCTCAGAAGGTACTCCAGCCAATGAATATAATTCATGAAGTGGAAAAATTAGTCTACAAAATCTATTCTAACACCACCTAGCTCATGGAATGATCTGCTCATGATAGGCTTGTGAGAAGGTTAAAATAAGAAGGCTTGATTAGGAGGGCACAATTAAACTCATCAAGAATTACAAGAGGCCTTCAAGGTGTTCTTATGCACTCAAGAAATATAGGGAGAACACCAAGGGTGCAAGGGCACACTCTGAAGAGATGAAGGAGTAGATATTTAGGCCTTTAGGCCTTCAAGGTGTGCTCATGTGTTCAAAGAGACTAAGAAGGTGGAAGGGTGCACTCCAAAGAGACAAAGGAGTGAGGCTTTAGGCCTTTAGGCCTTCAAGGTGTGCTCATGCACTCAAATATAATAATAGGGTGTGAGGGTGCACTCCGAAGAGACGAAAGAGTGAGACTTCAAACCTTCAGGATGCATTCATGCACTCAAAGAGGGTGCAGTTCTTCATGCTGAAGGAGTGTGCTCAATATTCAGGCTTTGTGATTGCACCATGCGCCCAAAGAGAAGGATGAAGCTTCATGCTTCATGATTACACCATGCTCTCTAAGGCTTCATGCTTTGTGAGTGCACCATGGGCTCTAAGAGAAGAATGAATCTTCATGCTTCGTGAGTGCACCATGCGCTCAAGAAGGGTGTATTTGTTCAAGTCAAAGGAGTGAGCTCATAGTTTTGAAGTGTGCTCTTTGTTTTAAAGTGTGATCAAGCTCTCAAAGTGTGATTTTTAAGGCAAGAAGGTCCTTCTTTGTCCAGAGTTACCTTTTTAGAGGAGAGAAGGCCCTTGTTCTTCTAAAGTGTGTTTTTTCACTAAGCGTTTGAAGTGTGCTTCATTGTTTTAAAGTGTGATTAGGCTTGGAAGGGCGCAATTCTCTCTAACATTGGCTACTTGTTCATATAGAATGAGTTTTTCACTGAGGGAGGCAACACAAGGCTAGGTGACTTATCCTTAGGAAGTACTAATCATTGTGAGAGGGAGGATACCTTAGATAAGAGTTATTGCACAAGTATGGGAGGAAATATACGTCAATGAGGTTCATGAATAAGTTGCGCTTATCACCTAGTAAGAGGATTAATTCCTTTAGAACTTGTGTTGGGTTGAGGGACCAAGAAGAGCTCTCACAATGGCTTAGTGTGGGCCTAGTAGAGTAGGAGAAATAAATATGAACATGACTCAAACATAGGTCGCACACATGAATGTCATCAATAAAAGCTAATGGAATGCACAAGACTCATGGACAATAGTCACACCTTAAAACAACAAGAAGGCGACACCTATTTCTAAGTGCAACAATTGAAACAACACGTTACAACACTTAGGAACCAAGTTACGACATATGTGGCGACTATGAACAAAAGGTTCACTAATCTATGGGATTGTGTCTGGAACATGTTCCAGTGATACATAAGACTTTATAATGCATAAAAGTGCACCATAGATAACTTTGGTGATGGGAAAAGGTGTGACACATGCAGGAGTGAAAACACAAAATCGACACCTATGATAGGAGGAAGACATGTAGACGACACTTGCAAAATGTGAATGATCATAAAAGAGACACAAGCCTAAGATAAGATAACATGAAAATGACACTTATTAAAGTAAAATAAAGTCAAAACGATAGTTGTGAATGTGAAAGAGACACTTGTGAAAGTGAAAATGCGCAAAAGATGACAGTTGAGAAAAATCGTCAAAATAAAAGTACAAACACAAGAAAGTGAGGGGGAATGTCAATAAAAGTGTGCACTAATTGTTGACATGAGTTGAAAATCACACACGAACTATCTTGATGGATGGTGTTATGCCTGTCCAAGCTTGCATGAAGGAAGTGTTATCATGAACCCATCAAAGACTGAGCATGTGTGTGCAAGTGACTTGAACGTTTGAAACAAGGAAGAAGACTTAAAAAAATTCAAAACATCAATGACCATGGAGTATCCATAGAGAGACAAATTGTGATATCCTTAATGGGCTCCAAAATCCAAGTGTGAGAAAATTTTTGGAGGGTGTTGATCACAGTGACAACACTTAGCGACACACTGGTAGAACTCCCGATTATTTCTTTAGGTATAATTCTCTAAGTGCAAGGTCTCATTATTCAAGAAGTATTGATTCATATTGTTAATTACCTTAGCTTCCCTACTTAACCTGGCTAGATATATAGTTCCCTCCATTACCTTACTCAGTTAAAACACACAAAATATATGCCATATCACAATTGTTTCAATATAGGAAATGGAAATATGCATGGCGAGTTTAATATATTCAGAGTATGGATTTCATCTCTGGTGTTGCTCTGCTACCAGTAGGCGTGGTCAGTACCCCCGGTGAAGTCACTTGCTTCACCTCCTTGTGCAGGAAGCATGTATCTTCTTTCACCCTTTATTTATTTATTTAATAGGATTGTGCTTTAGAACTTGTTATTTTCAACGAGCGAAGGAAGGATCCCGACTTATTGAGTGTAGAGGAGGTTTCCCCTTCATAGAATTATTTATAGACCTATGATATTGGTTTGCTCACTAATTTATTTTCCCCTTATCCTTTCTCTACTTGATTGGATCGACAAGAACAAAATTATTTACTTACAATACTGAGTTAAGGAATGGGGATCCTAGAATAGATACGAGCTTTAAAATTCAACCAAAGGATTTCCATTCGAGTGGATCATATTTTCAATTCAGACATCTTTGACTTTAAATATATGTAAACCCAATATATAGAAGAGGTAACAGATTATCCAAGCATTGTTCGTCATCACAATTGCCCTTTTCAAGTCTTTCCACAGGTGTTTTGAGCCAAACAAGAGCATCTTTCATGAAAAATATTATTGAAAAAAACAAAAATAAAATACATGACAAAACAATGAAACAAAACCAAAAGAACCAAGCTAATGGAGGAAGAACATAAAAACATCATGCAAGACAAAAATATGAAAACAAAACAGATGCAAAGACTATATGGAGAGTAGGACAGAAGGTAGGTGAAATGCAAAGGAAACCAAATGAAACTAAGCCTACTCCTAACTTAACAAGCTAGAAGGCCAGGGCTAAGTGTAATGATCTTTCCAATGAAGCCACCACTGTTGTTCCCGACCTGCAAACTCAAAGTTAAGAGAAATTACAATTGATATATAATAATGTGAAACAGAAAATACAGGAGCTTGAAAATATTTCACAAAACATTGAATGTATTTCTTAAACGAAGAAAAATGTGTCATATCACCTGACTTTACCTAACCTACCACCTTACCTTTTTTATGAAAATCATAAGCAAAAAAACCTTGATGGCTCCTTGTGAATATACTTGCACTTGTATTGTCTTCCTTAGCAAACATCAAGTGAGATTAGAAATTTCTTTTATAAAAAGGGTTTGCTAAGTAAGATGCTTCTAACTCATGATAGATTTGATCATGAAATTCAAAACATTCCTCTTGATGATCCTGAAACCCTTGAGAGAGAATTTTCAATTAATGGTGTGGAATCAGGATGAGAATCTTGCGAGGGAAAATAAATTTGATCACATTCAAAAAGTTTGTCAAGATAATGAGTACCTAACATAACCATCAATGAAGTTTGAAGTTCCTCAACTACTTGACAAGTTTTTGCATATTGAAACCATAAATCATAAGGATCAATCGATTCAAAACAGGTATCATGAGATATACTAGTAGGAACATGATACTTTGAATAATAATTTTCATGATTAGATAAATCAATTAAGGTCAAATATTCTTGGTCAATGGAGGATGAAGATAAATCTATTTGAAATCAATTCATAAAATAGCACCAAAATTTATTGACACTAAAGAGGATATCTGATGCCATGAAGAAAACAATCAGTATCGAATATTCACAAGAAGGATTGATTACTTTCAAAATAATGTGACAAGTATGAATCCTTCAGCCAAAGATAATTTTTAGAGTGATAAACTTCAAAGCTTCTCTCATCCATGAAAGGTATACATTCCAAACCTGAGTTTTATATAATAGTTTTTAATGAAGATAAATCAACTAAAATAAAACCTTCAATATGATCGGAGACTAAATCTTGAAAGTTAGAAAAACTATGTCCAAAGTACCAAACATATTTCAAGAATGGATTTACATCCAATGAAATCATGCAAAGGAAAGAAATTTGTGAGAATATCCAAATCTGATTTGGTCTAAGGGCCTTACTAGAGTTGCAAGAACTTGAAATAACCTTCAATGGAAGTTGAAGTGCCTCGACTTCCTGGTAAGTCCCGAGACTTTCAAGAATTGTAGAATTGCATTTTTGGGATTGAATCAAATTATGCATGATGTGTGGATAAATACCATCAATAATTTCAATAAGACCACTAATATCCAAATGGTATCCATCTACATCACTGATTTGGTCATAACTTACATCTTCGACAAATAGATTACCCAAGTCATAATATTCTACCAATTGCACATCTAAAGATGGATTGATCAGAAAAATCCCATGAATAAATTGGACAGAATAATTTTCTTCATGCAAAATTGAAAATGATAAGGGATGGAAAGGATACTCAATGATTTGATTACCTTATTCTTGATCACAGACGATCTCACTACCTTGTGTCAATTCAAAACCCAACTCATTAGATGATGAACTTGAAGAGCATGGAGTGCACGGGGGCCTCACTAGGGGCACAATACCATACCGTGTGCATTCATATTGGGGATATATATTGAGGAAAAAATGACATAATATATTGAGCATATAAAAATGGAGCTCAAAGTTAATGAAAAATTATAAAAGGGTATAAAAAATGTTAATGAAAAAATGGATACCTATAATATCTAGTGAATGTATGGGTTTTTTAAATTGGGAAGGTGTATTGAGTTCATATTGGTAGGGGGTTAAATATTGTGATTTTTAGAGGTATTTTCCAATATGTAGCCAAATTATGGGTATTGTTTAGCATTCCATGAATGCACATGCTATGTCATCGGTTAATTGAGTGAAGCCAACATGATGGAGTGTTTGTATTAAAAGAAAATAGAACACAAGGGATAGTGAGGTGAAGTGGAAGTTCCAATAAAAACATCTTCTTTAACTTAATTAGACTCGAGATCTTAATATTTTGAGACAAAGTCTTCTTGAGAAACAAAAAGACTAGCTGATTCACATGGGAAATCATCATCACCTTCATCAATAGAGTCATTATAATCAGAATGATGGTTGTCCAAGACTTCATATTGATTAAACAAATCAATTCCATTTGATTCATCACCAATATTGCTAGATTCAAAATCAACTAAGAACGAAAGAACATCATCTTGACATGATGAATTCTGGAAAAGAAAAGAAAGATCAAAAGAATCATCACTTTCCTTCTCCTCTACCTATAAAGAGTGGCTACCTTGCACATGATTACTATTTTAATTTGGAATATATTGATCCAACAAATCAAGGGGCAAGGGATCGTGAGAAAGAGATGGTAAAGGAGGACAAGAATTAAAATCAGATTCAAGACTAAAGTTATGAGTGTTAATACAATTTGATGGAATGGAGGGATTAATCTTCACCATAGGCTTTACGAATCATTCCAAATTATCCTCAGTCAGATCAACATCATGGGAAATGGATGATGGTTGAGGAGATGGATTGGGAAGTTGATTTCTATATTTTCCAACTTCAACATTATCACAAGAAGGCACCCAAATAAGTACTTGAAAAGGAGGAGGAAAAGGAACAAAAGGAATAATAGGTTCCTCCTCTGAGATTAGAGGTGTCTCACATTTTACAAAAGTTTGGGAGAGAGGAACATATGAGGTTTTATATTCACACTGATTCAAAGAAATATGAACCAAACGTTCAAAATTTTTCTTAAAGAAATCCCATTCCATATCTTCTTCAAGAAACTCATAACATAACTGAAGGAATATATTAGAAAAATCATCAATTGATTCATTAGGATTCATTCTAAGTTGATTGATTCTTATATAAACATCTCGATAATCATACCTATCAAAAGCTTGATGAACCTCCTTAAGAAAATGACAAAAATAATGACTAGAAGTAGATGGTAAGGTATGACACCATCAATTAACACAACCTTGAAGAGTGAAGGTGAATAGAGTACACATAACATATTCATCATCTATTTCAAGAGATTTACAAAACCCAAGAAAATCATTTATGTGTTTGGACAAAAACGTACCACCCTCGCCATGAAACCTGAATTGGGACAAGACATGAACACTTTCCGTGGAGATTGAAGGTTTACCAAGAGATATGTTAAAAAAAACTTTGGGGGTCTCCATGATGTGAAGTCCCAATTAGACCTCACACCATTTGGAGTAGAAGCCCCATCCAGAGTATTGGTTCGACCACTGTAACCATAAGGTTCACCTTGGTTTCAATGAATAACATAATTTATACATAACCCTTGAACAAGCAAGTAAGTTGAAATTGTGAAACACTGATATTGTAATTTGTAAAATGAGACTTTCATGACAGGGTAGATAAAAGTGAGCCTCTAGAAGGAATTAATAGTACTAACCTAATATAGACACACAAGAAAACAAATATTCATTAGTTATATAAAAAATAGTTCACTTAGACACAACGATCATTAAACCGCATAGAACACACCTTCAACAAGATAAGTATCGAGGCCACTTTAATAGTTAAAATTCCTTAGTACATGTGATCGAAACATATATAGAAAACATCCAAAGAATACTTCTAATACATTCAAAATACATGCATGTAAATGTGTTGGGTCATCGAGCTTCAATTATAAGGTGAAAGATCCAAGTACACAGTTATAATGATGAGGCACTAGTTCCAATAGTGGAACATTAAGTCACTTCTTGCTTCTCCAAAGAATAGTTTTCTCTCTTGTGCCAAGTAGAGAAGCCAAGATTATCTCTCCAAATTTTAAGCCTCCAAAATCATATTGATTGAGTTATGAGGTTGATTTTATAACAAGAGCAATGAAATTTCATATCCTCATACTATTGGATTACCCTCATGACTCTTAAACTTCTAGTGTGACCTTTGGACTTCTAAACAACTCTTGAACTTCTAAATGACTTTTGTACTTATATACGATCTTTGTCAATATATGACTATGTGACTCTTCATGTTTCACATATGACTCTTGGACTTCCACACATTACATATTGTCCTTTCTTGAGAATACATCATTACATTCCACATGATTATGTGGCATGACACATGGACACTTTTTAACCATTATGATGGAACTCGTACAAATTAAAACCTTACAATGATGCCATGGACTTCATAATGAGGTGGAAATGCCAATCTATCTTCCTTGCTTCTTCATCTAGCATTCTTGATGATAAATATGATTTATGCTTCATCTTCATGAAGGGTCTTCTTTTTTCTTCATTTTCATCCTACTAAGGCTCCTTGATCAATGTTAGGATATCCTAAGTCATCATGCAATGTGTTCTTTCGGTCTTAGTCCATGATCTGCTTCATGTCTCCATGATAGCTTTATTTTGTTCTTCTCCTCTGCAAGTGTTTCTTTATGCTTTCTCCTTTCTATATTCTCTTAAGCATCACCTTGTCATGCTAAGAAGGTACTCCTACCAATGTAAATCATTCATGATGAGGAAAAATAAGTATAAAACATCTATTCTATCACTACCTAGTTCATGGAATGATCTGCTCATGATAGGCATATGAGAGGGTTAAAAGAATAAGGCTTGATTATGAGGGTGCAATTAAACTCACCAAGGCTCACATGAGGCCTTCAAGATGTGCTTGTGCACTCAAGAAAGAGAGAGAGAACACCAAGGGCATAAGGGCACACTATAAAGAGATGAAGAAGTGAGGCTTCAAGCCTTTAGGCCTTCAAGGTGCATTCATGCACTAAAAGAGACTAAGAAGGTGCAAAGGCGCACTCCAAAGAGATGAAGGAGTGAGGCTTCAGGTCTTTAGGATGTGCTCATGTGCTCAAAGAGGGCGTAATTATTCGTGCCGAAGGAGTGCACTCAAGCTTTAGGCTTCATTAAAGAAATATGAACTCAAAGGGAAGGATGAAGTTTTGTGCTTCATGATTGTGCCATGTGATCTAAAGCTTCGTGCTTCTTGGGTGCACCATGTGCTCTAGGAGAAGAATGAAGCTTCATGCTTTGTGAGTGCGCCATGCGCTCATGGGGAGCACAATTATTCGATTAAAAGGAGTGCATTCATAGTTCTAAAGTGCGCTTTTTGTTATTAAGTGCACTCAGGCTCTCAAAGTGTGAGTTTTAAGGAAAGAAGGTCCTTGTTTGTCCAGAGTGCGCTTTTTAGAGGAGAGAAGGCCCTTGTTCTTCTGAAGTGCACTTTTTCACTAAGCGTTTGAAGTGCGATTCATTGTTTTGAAGTGCACTCAAGCTTGGAAGGGCACATTTCTCTCCAACAATGGCTACTTGTTCATATGGAATGTGATTTTCACTAAGGGAGACAACATAAGTCTAGGTGACTTATCCTTAGGAAGTACCAATGCATTGTGAGAGGGAGGAGACCTAAGAAAATACTTAGTGCACCAGTATTGTTATAGCTCCAAATATTACCTTATGTATTTGTGATGCTTGGTTTATGGCCTGGGGCAACCCCTCCTTCCAGACTTGGTCCAAATATTTTAAAAAACAGTGTTTTACTCCCTATACGCGACTTTTCCCTGTATTAAACGCGTGTGCACGCGGGTCAGTATATACCCAACCCACATATATGTCTTAAAACACTTAAAAAAATTAAATTTCCTTAATTATGGGCGGAGATCATGAGTTTTACCTGTTGATTACCTATTAGTGCCCGTGGCCCAAATATTCCCAACTGTTTCCCAACTAAAAAACCACTTTGGGAGAAGTCTAAAAAAACTTCAATGGGAAGGCCTTAAGGAAGAGAGAAAATAGAGAATTACTTTACTGAGATTATTCCCTGATCAAGTCTAAAGATCCCTGTGCTTCAAACACTTCCCCAAGTTCAGGAAACCCTTGTTTCTTTGAGAGTTGATATCCTTTCACTTGTTGGAGATATCCTTGTATTGGTTATGGAAGGAGCCTTTTGAAGAGGAAGACTTAGGTGAACTCTGTCTATGTTTTATTATAGTTATCTGCAATAAAATAAACACTGTCTTGTTCCTGTTATCAACTTTGTTCATGCATCTGATGTTATTTTTATGGTTTATATATGAATGACTATTTCAATGTATAACTAACCATCTACTTATATGTTATAAAGTTGATTTCACTATAATGCTTTATCTATATGCTACTGTGCATCTTTGAATTGGTTGTTTTGCAGGTTCAAAGATCGTGAGGAGTTGCAAAGGGTTTGAACCTTGGCTGGAACTACCCGAACGAAGGACCCCGGGTATGTACATCCTCGCATAGTTTGCTCGTTTAAGCATTTTGCCTGAGTTATGTGCTTGTTTCTTGTTGTAGATTACTCCTGCTCTGCTAGGGTTCTAACCCAAGGCCCTAGGGGACTTTATCCCTTAACATAATTGGCGACTCCACTAGGGACAATGATCATGTTGTTCCTAGTTTGGGTTATTTAGTACCAATCAGGGCTCAACTTTTAGTTTGCTTGCTGTGATTGTACTTTTTGCTTCTGTAGGAACTCAGACTTCAAGTCTGATTTGTTTCATTAGGCCTCATTTTTTGTTTTTTCTTGTAAATATTTATATATGCACCTTTGTCAGGTTACAGAAGCATATACACGTTAGTTTTTCTGAACTGAAACCGCGTATACACGGGTTTCTTTTGGCTGAAGCGTGTGTACACACAGCTGTGTAGAGACACAGTCGCGTATACATTTGTTTTGCAAGATTTTTTCAAGTATTTTTATTTGGAAATTTTTGTTTCTTGGCCTGTGTACTTCCTGAGTGGTCAGTTTCTGATTTCAGATTTTAGTTTTTCAGTGAGCTTATTGTTTCAAGTTCTTTCTTGCTTTGAAGAGTTTTTGGTCTCGGTTTGCTTTATAGTGAGTTTTATCATTTGTGTTTGAATGCACAATGCTTCTTGTAGAGGTTCTTGATTATTCTCGTCTTCCGAAATAAAATATTGCTTGCAATATTTGTGTCAAACTTCATTTTTATGGTTTGCTTGCTTTGCTTCCCGTTAATGTTGTGGCCTTCACTTCTTCTTGCTTTTCGAAAGTTTTTTTTGACAAGTTTGAAAGTGTGCCTTTCCTGATTTCTTGATCAGTGTCTCAAACCTCTTTTTGCTGCTTTTAGATCGTTTTATGTATCTTGAAACACCTATTTTGTTAAGTTTTCATTCGTGTTGAATTGACAACTCGCAAGTTTCCTTGTTGTTTACTTTCGGTCTTTGAGTCTTGGGTAGCATTTTGAGTACTTTTGAAAAGTTGCTTTTATTGCTTTTTTGAAAAAGAAAAGTCCTCCAAAAACATTGTTTTTTCTTTCTTTGCTGAATTTGAGTTTGGTTTCTTTTGGTTTTTGAGAGTGATTTGGGATCTTTGTGTTTAGTCCTTCTTGTTTTGGGAAAGATTTTGTGTTCAAAATTCTTATTCCTTTCAAAACACTTAAGTTGGATTATAAAACAAATTACTTTCATTTTGTTTCTAGAGTAATCTAGAATTTTTGCATTATCATGTACACCTTGTATTAGGGTAGTTTTGCATCATTAGAGCATCAATAGTCTTTTAGTTTTTGTGAGTGTGAAGTTAGTTACATGAAAAGAAAAGGGAAAAAGTTTATTGATTTAATAGAAGTTTCTTACAACCCAAGTAGAAGTTGCTTTTCATTGAAGAACAAACAAGTGCATTGCATATAAGTTAGCTTTTCATTAAATTCATTTTCGTCAACGAACACCATCAATTTCACTTCCGTATTGTCCCTTTAACTTAAAAAGAACAGCCACTTAAAATCAAGCATTAATAAAATAAAATAGAACTTTTTATATTCTTAATAAGTACACCAACAACTTTTAGGTTATTTAGGGCCTTGGATTAGGCGAGAGGAAAGACTCTCCAAGGTCGCTCTAAATTGTCGAACGTAGAAGTCTGAAGAAAGAGTGAAAATCCAATAGCGTTAGGGAGACCGGGAAAGTTCCGTGACTGGGAGTTAAGCACGAGGGTTTTTGAAGATAAGGACGAGAGATACCCCCTCTCTTACTTGTCAGATCTTACCTCATGACTATTCCTCCTGGCTTCTGATACGAGTTGGTATCTTTAGTTGCCTATCCTAGGGATCTACATAGGTGGCTGCGGAGGAGAATCTCGTGGCACCTGAGGTTGATGTTGCATCACTTTCAGCGGTACTTCTGGAGGGCACCCTTGCGCAGCTTAGGGGCTTGCACCGACAAAGGCTGTTGTTTGGAGGTCAACATAAATACCTCTGATACCTTCGCTAGTAGACCCGGGGCGTAATTACCCCAATCTATTTTCGGAAGGCCCTTATTATTCAATTTCTTGTATTTTTGTGTCCAGTCCTAATCACCCGAAGCGGAAATACTTGGAAGTTGTTTGACTGCTGAATTCTTTAGGGACATTTTTTAGTGTGTGTTTTGTGCTCCTAGTCAGCCTAGCTTTCAATTTTCTTGAGTCTTTAAGTAGATCTTATTAAATAATTCAAAGTGGCTAACCAATCACTTAGATGGTCCTGTAGACTTCGTGGGCTTTCACCTGCGAGCCCAGAGCCTTCTCTTAGAAGGCGTAGGAGCGATTCTGCCAGTGGTTTTCAACCAGTGGCAACTGGTGCATCGGAGATTGATCCTCCGCTTGGGGGCATTAGTGTACAAGGTAGACCTGGTACTACCACAGAGCTAGAGAGGAACACACAAGTTATTTCTTGGGTACTCTTCCAGTCAGAAGATAATATTGAGGTTGAAGAGCTCTTAGAGTTAGTTGCAACTCCGAATTCTCCTCTCCCTTCTGATCATCCGGACATATTGTTATATGTCAGAACTCTGACACATAGGCCTTCAAGCCCAGGTCCACACACAAACATCCCTTCAATGACCACTGCTGGAAGCATGGCATTCACCACAAGTATGCAGACTCCTATATCAGTACAAGGGGGAGGAACTATTTCCATCCCTTCTACATCTTTATTTGGGTCTACTGCTAGCACATCCTTGTTTGGGTCTACTTCCATTCTGTCGATGAGTGGAAGTTCCCAAGAGCATGCATTCAGTTTTGGATTCTTCCCTTTTGGAATGCCCTCTCAAGGTATTCCTTCAGTTCCATTAAGTGTACCATTAACTGCTTCCACGTCCATGATGAGTGGATCAACATCTTTTTAGGGTTTTCCTTTTGGAAGTGGTCATATACCACATTCCAATCCAACAGTGGGGTCTATGCCTTTTCCTTTCACAGGTCAAGGTACTAATCCTTTTTAGAGTTGAACTAACCGTGTGGTTAGTGGGATCGGAACTGGGAATTTGTTTTTCGGTCAACAAGGGAATGTGTCGTACTCCTCGGTCAATTCATTTCGAAGTTTTCCACCCTTAGCTAATGCTTGGAACCCTTACCAGGGGTTTTCCAATCCTTATAATAATTCGTTAGGGGGGAACTTTGCCAGTTACTGAGATGTTTCAGTTGGAGTTAGTCAAAATCTGCGTTTTGCTGGACCACAAGGGTCACCTTTTGGTTCAACAGGTTCTACCAGTTACTTCGGGCAACCTGGTGCCTTTCAAAATCCAGGTCATTATTTTTAGACTTTCAAGAACCCCGCCTAATTTGGGTGGAATCCCCAAGGTCCTCTGGGACTTCCTTGCGCTCCCTCAGCCTGAAATGTTGGTTTCTTGAGCTGCAATGAGGCCTTCTGGGATTCTTCAATTTGGAGGATACATGCTCCAAAATCGGTATCCATAGCATAAATGGGATGGTTAGAAGGATTCTTCTCATCACTAATGATGTAGGCTAGTTGTGCTTCTCTATACAATCTCCTGCTTTCCCCTCCAAAGACTGGGACAGTGGCATAAGATAAATCATTTTGTAATGTCCCACCTAGTCTCTTAATCCACCCTCTGGACAGCAGCATGCCAAACTTGGGAGGGACATCTGCTACCACAATATCCATAATCATGCTCTTCACGGGCAGCTGAGTTACGGTAACAGCTAAATCTTTGATTAATCCCAGACATTTGACCTTTCTCAAATCAAATGAAAATAAATCATGATATGGTCTAGTGATATCAAGGCCTAACTCTTCCATGACAGCTTTAGGCATTAAATTGTGGCTGGCCCCTGTGTCTAGCAGGCAGTTATGGAGGGTTTTATCGTGAATGGTCAAGGAGACAGAACGATGGGGAGCTATTATCAGCAAGTTCCATCATTGGGCTAAGCACAACTACAGGCTTATCATCTTGCAAATTGACGTAGTCAGAAGAGGCTGATGAGGCTTTTAGCTCAAGAGCATCAAGGATAGGCTTTCTAAAAACTTCACTCTTTACAAGCTCTATCAGAGGTATAGATATTTTTAACTTCTGGAATTCTGATTCAAAACTGAAAGGGGCAGGGGACTTGTCAGGACCTCTTACCTCTTGAGCTGGTGCTTTGAGGATGACAGGATTAGCTGCCAGTCTTTTCTGTCTGATATTCTATTGCTCTGTTGGGACAACAGCTTTTTGGGCAGGATTCTCCTTGAAATTGTTTCCTTTTGACCTCATATTACATCTTTACTGTTCACCAGTCTGTAGAATAGCCTCTTTGTCCCACTCTTGACTGGTTTGGTCTTGGAGTAATGATTCCTCATAGGCAGCCAATGTCAAAAAAGCAGCACTACCCTTATCTTCCATGAATTTCATCCTCTTCTTCAAACTGCTCCTCTTCCATGACTACGTTCTGGAAGGGAGCCTTAACTCTTTGTTCTTCATGGGCCTCTTTACCCCTCTGAATGATCCACAATTGTTCATTTGCTCTTCTAAATGGATTTGGGTTTCTTGGAGCAAATGTGTTTTGAAGCCTTGCTTTCCCAGAGTTCTGCTCGACTTTCAGCTTAGATATCTCAGTAGCCAATGACTCTATCATCTTAGTCATGTTATCTAATTTGGGTTCTAAAGATGAAGCAGAGGAAGAAGAAGCCTCACCTCTCTGCCTCCTCCTATCAGCATGACTTTTGAGCTTTTCTGCAGCCATGATATTCGATTCCACCTCTAGAGCTGCATCTTGCATTTCAGCTAGAGTGGCACATCTTCTCTCTCTTAAAAGTAGGCAGAAATCAAAGTCAAAAGCATTGGCATAGGTGAGTTTGGCAGAGGTGGGGGTAGGCTTTACTTCAGCTGGTATCTTACTATACATACGGTTAATTCTTTTATTAAAATTAGGCAGTGATTCCCCATTCTCCCTCTTGAGGTTTCCAAACTCTGTATGGTAATAGAGCAGGGCTTTCTTATCTCCCCAATGCTTTAAAAAAACATCATATAAGGCTTTGATGTCTGCTATTGACCGAGGGGCCAACTCCCTGAACCACTTTCTAGCCTCTCCATCAAGGCTCTGGACAAACACTCTCATCCACACATCATCTTCACTGATATCTAGGTTATCAGCATAACTATAAAAAGACTCAAGGTGTTCTTCAGCTGTTACTCCCTATGTACCAGTGAACTTGGGCATATATTTCTGATATTCTCCTGCAGGCATGGCATTCAAAGGAACAGGCAAGACTAGGGGTCCATACCTAGCAGCTATGATTCTTTCCATCTTAGTGGGTGCTTGCTGGCCTACCATGACTGGGATAGGTGGAAGGATACTGGCAGTTTGAACAGTAGGGAGCAGTGAAATGGATGACAGAAACAAAGGAATATGAGGGACTGTATGGGAGGCTTTCTTTGGACTGAGATCCAAAGGGGAACTAGATGAACAAGGAGCTTTATGAATCTCTGAAGGTACTTCTTTACTAACAATGCTAGGCTCTATATCTTCAAACCGTATATTCTCAGCTATAATCTTCTCTTGCAGAGATACATAAGATTTCTTAGGCTTACCTGATCCTGATGCTCCTTTCTGTGATGTTTTCCTTTGCTTAGCAATCTTCTCAGGGTCAGGCACTAGGTCAGCTGGTGATTTCTGAGGATTTCTCCGGGTATGCCTCACAAACTGAGCCAGAACTGTAATGTGGAGTCGCCACTAGGTTGGTTCTCCAGTAGAGTCGCCAGATAGATTATTACAACCAGGAATGTGTCCAGACCTTGTCTATCATCAAAGCTGGAACTGTGTCGTTCTCCCAGGGAAGCTGAGCTTCAATCTCCTCTCCCCGGCAACGGCGCCAATTAATGTTATCACCCCAAGAAACTCTCCTAGGTTGTAGCTCGGAGATGCTCGGGAACATTACAAATTCAACTTATTGTTGCAAATAGATGAATGGAAGGAATGATAATTGTTCAAGCCAGATAACCACTTCTACTTTGTTTAACTCCAGACATGCATGAACACCCCCAGTCTACAAGGCTTTAGACCACCAATTACTCACAGTTTAAGGATTGGATGAAGGTAGGGAATACTGACCACACCAGCAGATGCACAAGACCATGTGATGGCCGGCTGCAACCAGTAAAGAAGTCTGCAAATCTAATTCCCTAATGCACAGACAGGATGACAGCTTTCTAGCATTAGATGAAAAGAAACCTGAATAGCTCATTCACTGATACATACAAGACTTTAACACAGAGATGGGATGACAGCGTCTCCAATACTAAACATCAAGAGGCCAGAAATACAACATATCAGGCACAGCTTAGAACAGAAGAAGGATGAAAATTGAGCAATTAACAACAAAATAAGCTTGTATTATCTGAAAATGAAGACGAGACGCTGCAAGTGCCAAAATAGTTACAGTCTCCAGAAGTTGAACCTTACATCAAAGCAACAACCATCAACCCTGATTACCTCTTATTTCTAGGTATATATAGAGTTTTATTACAAAGGCACTTGGCCATTCTAAGTATGGAGGGGTCATAATTGACCACCAACCGCTTTAACTGCCTGATGGAGTCTGAGTGCAATTGCTTGCTGTAGTGGATGAATTTGATCTTCTTAGGTGCTCTGTTGTCCTCTCAGGTGGCTGGAGTATTGTATGGGATGAAGTCCCATAACTGTTAAATGCGGTTATCTACTCAAGCTCTGTCCTTTTCCTTCTTGGCCATACTGTCTGTTGAATGTGGTTATTGAGGAGGAAATGCACCTGGTACTGGTAGATTGGTCACCTTTGTCCTTCGGGAGCACGGAACAGTTAAGGTACGCAGACTGTGCAGTGGGTAGAATAGTCGGATGGAGGAGTGAGACTGACCGTCAAATTAAGGGGATAGACGGCGGGAATGAGTCCATGGGGATATCGGAGGAGGCAGGAGTGGAATGATCAGGGGTCGTTGGATCTCGGGCGGCAGAAGCATATGAGGGTTGGCAGGCGCAGATGGGTGGTAAGCGGTATTGATCGCACCGCATTGGGGAGTTTGGTGGTAAAAGGGTGCGGCGCGCGATACCATTCATAATGTGACGCATGGCGGTGGAGGGGAGGGGAAAACCACCCTCCATCGCACATTAAAGCGACATTACTTTGCGGGCACGCAGAGAGCGGACGTTGTCCGATCGTGATGGGACTGATCGGACGGTGGATGAGTGATCGGGTGAGATAGGAGTCGTCAAAATCGAGTTTCTGGTATTTTTTGGTATTTACGTATGGCGATGTGCGATTGCAATCAGATCACATTGCAATATCGCATCGGCGGAAGCAGAGGGGCGCGGCTTTTATACACACACAGATGCGATTTGTGATAGCGATTAAACTTGAACCCGATAAAGGAAGCACTCGTTTTTGGGATTGATGAAGGGAGAATGAGCGGTGCAAGGGAAGGAGAAGATGACCGTTGTGAGTTTCTTTTTAGCGGAACCAAGTGGACCAAGATCATCTTTGACTTTAGAGAATCATCATTATACAGCAGAGCTAACAGGCACCAATTGGACCAGGACTAACATCCCGCACATTAGTGTCAATGATCCAGGTGGATGTTGGTGGCCACCCACCTATCCCATTTGGACCCCCACAACTGTCTCTTTCAGTTTTTCAGTTTCCTTAATTATAGCACAGTTTACTATTTTTAGCAGTTTTTCGGGTCCTAAACTTTCAGAGCCGTTTTGAGGCCCTAAACGACGTTTTTTGGGAAATCCACCGCCTGCAATTTTTCTGATAAAAATCATCTTTTCCGTCATAGTCCTTGGAGAGATCTCTCCAACGGGCTATCATGCGCGTCAAACGGAGATAATACGACCAATTCGCGACCCCGGGAAGTTGGTTGTCCAACTCACCCCAAAACGGGGCCCACAATTTGGCGTTTCATCTTCTAGGTTTAGGTTTTGGAATGTGAAGGGTTTTCCATTGTTTCTCAATAATAAATAGGCCTTCGAGCCTCATTGTAAAGACAGTTCGAAACAGTTTAGAGGCATGTAGCCGACACATCTCTTCTCAGAGATAAGCTGCCATCGCCCTAGCTGGGTTATTTCTATTTGTAAGCATATTTCAGTATTTTACAGTAATGAAATGAAGTATTATTTACGCTGCATCTCTGTTTTTATGGTTATCGCATCTCTGTATTTATGGTTATCTCTGTAATCTATTGCGTTCCTGCTTAAATCCGGATCATTCAACTAGATGGATAAATGGATTTGCATGCATGTCATGGTCCTCAGATTTGATAGGACAATCAACTTTGTGTGAGATAAGACCCAAGCCATTGTCAAAAGGTGAATGAAATCCAGGAATAGAGTGAGACACGTGTTCAATGGACACAATATTAGTTCCATCAGTAGGAAGATATGTTATATCAACATAATTTTCATGTTCAAAATCGAAAGGATGTACGAGAGCTTCAGAGTCAAGACAATCTAATTCATTTCCTAGATAGCACTTTTTATCATATGAACCATTTACAACCAAAATATTATTATGTAACAAATCAGGAGGAGGATCAGAATTCCCACAAGAAGTAATTTCCTCCTCGGAGGCTTGAGGTTGTTCCAGTTTTAGAGATATAGGGAAAACAAGATTAGGGGTAAAACTTGGACAACTTGTAACTTGCACATTATCATGATAGTCATAAGAATCAGAATTGGTTTCGAATTGAAGATGTTGCAAAGAAACGAAAACCAATCGTTAAAAAATTTCACTCAAACACACCCAGTCGACATATCTTTCGGGAAATTCAAAACAAAGATGGGAAAATCGAATAGAAAAATCCTCCAAAGATTATTCATGTATCACTCTGAGCTCATTTATCCTTCTAAACACATCTTGAAAACCATACCTGTGAAATGCTCGTTAAAGCTCATTAATGAGTTGCTCGAATGAATGGATGGAAGCTGCTGGCAATGTGTGACAACATCGCTTGACACAACCTTCAAGGGTGAGGGAGAATATCACACAAGAAAAATCTTCATCATCGATCTTGTAAGATTCGCAAAATATAACAAAATAAAAAATGTGCTCGGTTATAGATTTTCCATCCTCACCATCAAACTTTAACTGAGACAAGTGATAGAGATGCTCATTGGGGATTGAACACTGACAAATGGATAAGTCAGAGAAGCACCCCGAAATGAGATTCGAGATAGAGCCATTTACATATACGAGACCAAACTGTAGGCTCCAAGGGCTCAGCTTGTCATATGCCCCTCCTTCTAGCGCCAATTTGTTGACGGGTTGAAATGTACCACCGACAACTAGGGGGTCTTCCTGGTGTGAAGTCCAAATTAGAAATCACATCATTTGGGATAGGAACCCCATCTGATATGTGGGCCCGGCTGCCATCATGAATGTTTCCACTCTTGGTTATCAAATGAGAAGGTGTTAGAGTGGGGACAAGGACGAAATTCCCAGACAATGAAACAAAATCAGCCCAAGATTGACATATTGCAGAAAGAGGTACAAACAAGTGTTAGCAGCAACACAAAGAGGTATGCCATGATAGGGATCAGTGAGATAAAACCCAATCAGACATACAATAAACATGAACATTCCAAAAGTTAAATGGAAAGTATTTCACAATATATCAATGACATGGTAAGAACTAAGTAAACATAGATTTGAAAGCAAAACATACATGCAACAACTATGAATTAGTCCATAACATATTGTGCATATGAAAGCACACATATAAATACAGTGAAAATACTAGACAACCAATACTACCACCATGAGTAAGCATGGGAATCAGTGCCAAATATGAAGAACATATTATTAATGTTGTTGCAACTTCAAGTACATATCTTGCAATTGGTCAACTACACAAAAGTGGAACATGGGTTGCTCATACCATTTCCCAATGTAGAACCCTAGCCTCACTGCAACTCCACTCTATTAACTTCCAAGAGCTGAGTGGATCTAGCTCTCAAGCATAAATCAACTATCTCATCCTATCCTCAACTCAAGTGCTAAAGTCCTTTCCCAATTAGGCAGGGGAGCACATTTATAGAGATGAGGTGATCGTTCACCTGCCATGACCCTTGGCATACCCTCATGACCTTTCATCTACCCTCATGACTCTTGAGCTTCCTCCCTACTCTCTCATGCTTACTACCTAGTATAGGATTAATTGGTCTCAACCCAACTACTGACATCATGATGAGAAAATTTACATTATGATGAAAGATAAGAGGAATATGTAGAGGGTACTTGGAAACCCTAGAATGCTTGGCTCCAAGGTAGTTTCCAAAGTACAAGACAAAATTGTGTGGTTCATTGGCTGCATTAAATCACCATTTGTTTGTTATGTCATCTGCCATTGTGGTTGACATAGTGCCTTGGTCAGCTATGTGGAGCCATATTGTTCATTGGTTGGACACCCTAACTGCAAGGCTTCTTGTGAGAGGTCTTGACTTCCTGCACGTAAATCAGCATCCCTACCTGCAAAGAAATATCATTATTAAAATAAATGTGCAAACAAATAATAATCCTAAAAACATGAAAAATTAACTGGAAGTAAAGCATGAACTAGGACCCATATATAGTCCTTTTCTACACCTCAGTGTTGTGGCAATGTGTAGCATGTATAGGGTGATCTTGCTGCCTAATTTAGGAGGCGTTCACAACCTATATTAGAGCATGTGACCATAGGATCAGTTTCTAGAAGGCAACCACATCCTCCAACTTGATTGGCACCATGCCTCGTGACAACATATTATAAGTGTCTCTGGAGCTATTCGTTCAAGAGGAAATTACATTCTCCTTGCGTACATCTTTTTTGACTAACTCTTAGTGCACAGATCACCAACTGTGCCTAACTAGAAATGACCTGTCATGAGCTATTTAAATAAACTAATGACATATTATACTCCATGGATTCTCCTAACAATATCATTCACCCAATACATCTCTCATGATTGTACAAGATTCCTTGGATGTCATCCATTGCAGTCTTACAGTTTCCATTCATTTGGTGTGTTGGAACCATCGCAAGGATTTCTGCCTGAGGTCACGAGCTTAGTTTTAAAGAGAATGCAGTGCAATTAGCACTCCCTCCTTTCATCGTTAATTTATCAGTTTGTTTTCCTTTCATTTCCATCCAAACTAGCATTGACATCATTTTAAGTCATGTTTCCTTATTTTAAACCAATAGTTCTTTTGGAGTTGTCAATAATAGAAGAACCAATGTGACACTGACTAAGGTTTTACGACATTTCACTTTTGATTCATATCCTTCATTTTCATAAGAGGTCAAGTTATCAAGTTTCCCACCCACTTTAAACTACTTTTCAACCTCCCCGACAGATAGTACAGTGGGAAAAATTGGTGCAGATAGGACTACTGGGTGAGATCTGATGAAAATTATAATCAAAGTCTACATTATTTCAAATTCCATCTGTGAGCATATATAACTATGTAAGCTAAAATTTTCTACCTAAGTGATTTGCTCTTCTCTCCAAAAATAAAATATTTGGTATTTTCTCTGTGTTTGATTCAACCTTGCAAATGCCTTGGTCATCTTCATGCTTTGTAGTGAATGATCGCCATAATCCTCAAAGGTTTTGAGCTTTCATCGTATCGAAATAAACTTTCAAAAGTTGTAAGTGGATAGTGTGACTTTTGAACAACCACGTAAACCAAGTTGCATTTTGAAGGTAGAGAGGGTTTCATTTCAGAGTCATATGGAAGTCGCATTCCCTAAAGGCTAACTTGAGGTGAAACCCACCGACCTAGGTGGAAGTGCGACTCACTGGAGGTTGCACAATCACAAATTAGAGAGGTCATATTACTTGGAGGTTGACTTGAGGTGTGACCCAGTGACCTGGGTGGAAGTGCGACCCACTAGAGGTCGCATGGTCACAAATCAAAGAGGTTGCATTACCTAGATGCTGACCTGAATTGTTATTTTGCGACCCAGTGACTTGGGAGAGGTTGCATATTCTCATTGAGGGATGGGTCACATCTTCGGGTTAAGTACTAAATCTCTAGGGTGCGACCTGGTGACCAGTGGAAGGGATGCGACACTGCGACTTATGATGCCACCATACATCAAATTTATTTCTAATATGATGCCAACACTGCCTTAAAGTAGCATTTTTCACATCTACACCAAAATAATGCATCAATCAAATGAGGGTAACCTGCTTACATATAGTGTCAATCACTTCTTATGCATGAGTCAATCAAAATACTAGATTGGGAATTTGAGTGCATGGCCATTGTTAATGTCTTCTGCTTCTGTTCCGATTTTCTATCTATTTTAATATTTATACTATTTCAAATAGACCCCCAGAGCATGACTCACTTTAATTGTTAAACGCACCATGTATCCCTTCGTTACTGCATTTTCTGTATGTAATTTGGTTACATTCATGAGTTTTCCACCTTTGAATGCAACCTTGACATCATTTAATACATGTCTTCTATGAATTGTTGTGCCCTTTTCTTTGACAATATTATATGTTGGATGGAAGGTGATCTTTATTTAGTTAACACATAATTATTCTGCCTGCCCTGGTGGACAAAGAGTCAAGCAACATGGAATTGACACCTAGAGCATCCAGGGCCAAGGCTGACCTAGATTAACATGTACCCATTTGCACATCCATGGTTTTACAAAAAAAAAATGCTCCTCGGTCGCCAAACATTATGGATATTTTTTTCATGCCTGCTGTTGGAAATCATATATAATTTCTCCATCATGGAATTCTATATTTCCTTTTCATGGTGTGCTCAGGTACTTGGTATTTTCCTTTTGAAGGCTTGAACCCATATGATTCGTCTTGAATTTTGACAGACATGTGTCACAACAAAAACCAAAAAAAAAGGAATGCGTCTTTGTATGAACCATCACCCCACACAGTTGGTTTGGCAAATGGATTGAAAGATGAACATTTTGAAGTGAATACAAGGCTCATGGGACCCCAAAGGGGTCACTTCTCCCTTGGATTGTGCATTGGCCATTTGCCTAATCACGCCCTTGGGGATATCACTTCTTTAGTTTTCAATGCCTTTGTCAGTGTGTCCACTGATGACTTCGCATTATTTGTGTGATGGAATATTCATACATATATCCCATGGGCATGCAGTGGCACATGGCAGGATGTGCTGGATTTTCAATGGGCCAAAGTTATGTGTTGGTCGCATCCCCTCCTCCTACCAGTGCCATTAGTAGGTGAAGTCTAGTCGTAGCCATTGTCCAGTAGTGCTATGTGGTAGCTTTGATTTTTATTTCTTTGAAATAATTGCAATACTCATACTCAATTAGTTATCCTCATCAACTACCCCCAAAAAGCGACTACCATGTAGAGGTTTTGTCGTCCAACAAATTTGGAAGATAAACGTTTTGTAAAGGGGCAAAACTTTTGTGATATCTGTTTAGGAATATTTAAATAAAATCCTTTTGCGCACATGTCAGTAGAGTTCCTCAAAGCATCACATCATGTTGGCATTGATATCTATTACTAAAAGGTCTTTTGTTCAACACAACTTTAGCTCGTATGAGAATAAGACCTCTTGCCTACGTCTTGAAGCAAATTATAAATGCATTTCCTTACTTGACCTGCATATCCCAATGATAATAATGTGTGTCAGTTAAATGAGTTAATATATATAATAATAATGTAAATCATGTATAACACGTATAAGTTCTCAATGCTCTTTTGAAAATGTCATGCTTTGAGATGAGATGATAAGGATGAATATGATAATCACTGTAGAGAGTGAGGATTGGGTCTTTAATCACATATGTCTAGGGTTACAATGATGTAAGGAGAATATATAGTTCTTGCAAACCCTAAGTTTCATGCTAAGGTGTAGGGCTGGTAAAGATCCTAGGGGAACAGGTTTTGCAATGAATTTCACCATGATGCCGTGCGATGCCAATGAGAATGCACCCCTAGAGGCATGTGAATTAGGTTAAAACAGGAAGGGATCACTCTTTTGCCAATTTAGGGTTTCCCCCAAACCCTGGTATGGTTAATAATAATGAAAGCCAGACTGAAGTAATGTCTGCCCACACATGGTGCCACCACTGATTAAAAGGCATATTACATAGGGATAATCTCCAAAGTCATGGGAAAGAAATCAAACCTCCAAAACCCTAATGCGATGGTAGGAACAATGCGTGAGATAAAACATGACAAAAGAATGCAATATATATCGCACGATTACATGGGTGAGTGCATCGACAGGGTCTGATAAGAACAAGTCATGTGTATATTAACCAATCAACAATTGGAGCATAACCTTAATGGCTTGAGGTGAGAAGGGGGGCCAAAATTTTGGATATGCCCAAAAATTTTGGGTGTTGTTGTAGCAGCTACAATAGTAGGGAACCCAAGATACTTAGAAACCTATAGGAAAATCAGGGAGAGGTTCACTTGGAAGGACCTCAAGATGGATGTGTTGAGATTTGTGAAGGAATGCAACATTTGATAGTAGAACAAAAATGGGCATACTCAACTGACAGGGTTGTTATAACCACTCCCTATCCTTGAGCAAAATTGGGAGAGCATCTCCATGGACTTTATCACTAGGATACCTCAAGTGCAGGGTAAAGACTGCATATATGTAGTGGTGGACAAGCTTACAAATTTCACGCACTTCTTCGCCATACCATCTAAATATCAAGCAACACAAGTGGTCAAGCTTTTATTAAGGGAGGTATTTTGATTGCATGGGTTGTCAAAGACCATTGTGAGTGACAAAGATAATAGATTTATGGGTGGATTCTAGCAGGAATTATTCAAACTTGTGGTATTGAGTTGATGTTGAGCACTAGTTACCACCCACAAATTTATGGAAAGACTGAGATAGTCAACAAATGGTTCGAGGGATATATATGAAACTATGTATATGGCCAATAGAAGACATGGGTAAAGTGGTTGCATTTGAGGAAGCACTACTACAACACCACTTTCCACATGTCTATCGGTATGACACCCTTCAAAGAGTTGTATGGATATGATGCCACAACATTTGTAGATCGTATATTTCAGGATAGTCGTGCCCCTTTGGCTAAATACTTTATTCAGGAGAGCCAATATCTTATAAGTCCTCAAGGACAACTTGTAGATGGCATAGAATAATCAAAAGGCATATGTAGACAAGCAGAGGATAGAGCACAACTTTGAAGTGGGAGACATGGTATACCTCCATCTTCAACCCCGCATGAAGACATCACTCAAAAAAAAGGGGGTAGAAAAACCGAAACTCGAGTTTTATGGGCCATATAGGATCACAATACAAGTTGGGAAAGTGGCCTATGAGCTTGAGCTTCCTGAATGTAAAATTCACTTTATATTCCATGTTTCATGGCTCAAGAAGGCCTCGGGAAATCATATAGTCACCTCCACTAAGCTCCCTTCATTGGATGAGGAAGGAGAGTTAATTCTGGTCCTAGAGGAGATTTTGGAGACAAGGGAGCAAAATTTGAGGAACATAACTGTGAAGGAGTACCTGGTGAATTGGAAGATTTTTCCTATTGACGATGCTATATGGGAGGGTGAATAGGTGCTCAAACATTCAAAACTAAAGTCACTTGAGGGTAAGAAACCTTGGGCAGAAAGGACTATAATGTCACCAACTGCTTAAGAGTCATAAGATGGGATTCTATTAGCCTAATAATGTTTTCGTAGGCTAAGGCGGGGAAATTTTTAATAAGGGATCATGATTCGCCTAGGAAAAACATTATAAGTTCTAAAGGGGTGAAAAGGGGAAACATATCCTAGGATAATGAAAAGTCACTTTCATTTTATAAAGTGAAAAGTTCATAAAATGACTTTATAAAATTAAAAATGTAAAATGGAGGGAAAATTGGCCACTAAATTAGAAAAGGGGAAAAATGAGGAGTCTCTCCTCATTCTATCACTTGCATTTGCAGAAAATAATATTTGGGAGAGTTTTTTTAGAGAAGCTTAGGGATTTAGAAACCCTAGCTGCCATTGCTAGCTTCAATGTTACAACTATACACCATAGTTAGTTTAGAAAGAGGAATCATTCAAATTTCACCATTGCACTACCAAGGAGAAGAAGATTTGCAAAAGATAATGGAAGTAAAAGGTATTATCAATTGATTTTATATTCTGATTTTGTGTTTTCTATATGTCATCTTTTAGGTGGATGTCCAAGCCAAATCTCAGTTCCTTTCTTGAGGGTATACCATTTCCATATACCCAAGGCGAGTATCTTAAAGAAAGGTTAAGTTTTCTTTCTTGAGGGAGGTTGAATCTCCTTGAAAGAGAGAGGTTGAGTTACATTCTATTCCTTGTTGGTCATGACTATGGAGAAGGAAACATATTTACCAATCAATAAGGGGTCAAACTTAGTATTCTTTCAATGATATGTGTTGTTGGTTATAGGAGCTCAGATTTACCTTCATTTGAATAAATATTGGGCCATGTGTTGAAGACTGGGAGCCACATTGTGTTGGGTCGAGTTCCTTAGCTAAGATTCCAAGCTTATGCTTACTACTGTGAGTGTCAGCCAAGTTTACCCTTTAAGACTGCGATGTCCATCTATGTTTATTGGTTGTGGAGTCACACTAAATAGCAATGCATGGAAACTGTCATTTATGAGGAGGAGTCATGGTTTTCTATGTTGATATTATACAATGAAAAGGAAGTTTTCTATATTGTAAACAATGGGCTCAGACTTCAAAAGGGTAATGTTGGTTTATATCTGTCTCAAGGGATTGATATCATAGTGGGAAAAGACACACCAATTTCCCTCATATTGCTCACTATTTTAATCCTCATTATTCTATGTAATTTATGGGTTATAATAAGTGAATAAATGGATATTGTATAACTATCCTTATTGTCCCAATGATAAATATTTCTTGTCGAGTTTATTATAGCACTGTATTGCTATTCTGGAGTGTTTTTGCAAGCAAAATTTTTGATATTACATGTTTATTTAAACCCAAAGCAAGAAAAAGTGTGCCTACAACAATTTGTTACCAATCGTTTGAATAAATATCACAAAGGCCAGACCAAGCAAAATAGTGAGAAACTTAAGGTATCTCTAGGAGGGTATCTTACACTTTCTAAATTTTTTTGTTTTTAATTAAAATTTTGTGTTAGATCAATTTTTAAGGTTGTTTTCATCGTTTTATGTACACAATGATGATTTTATAAGCCATGTTAAAAAAGTATTGCAATTTTAGTGCCCCATTGAAAATGGGTCAAGTTGTATTAGATTGAGATCATAAAAGAGCTATATTTTTAGCCTTAAAAAAACTGCTTTTGGTAGAATGACTCATTGATTTAAATGTTAATTTTTAAGGTGTTTTTTAGTCATGATATTTGGTTAATACCATGATTGAAAAATGTTGAAATTTTAATGTTTTTTGTACTCGTGATATTTGGTTTGAATTCCATGGTTGAAAAATGTCAAAATTTTAAGGTTTTTCTGAGGCATGTTATTTGATCTTTAACTCTATGATTGAAAATTGTTGGAATTTTAAGGTTTTCCATGATCATAATTTTAATTTTTAATTCCATGGTGAAAAAGTGATGGAATTTTATCCTTTAAAAAGAGGGGAATGCAACATCACTACTTTTCAATTTCGAGGTGTTTTTCATGTTTTTTATGCAAAAATAGAGGTTTTTTGGGCTACAATCATCGTTTTGAGACCATAGCTCTTGCTAAGTTACTAACATTGTTTTTGGTCTACATGATTCTAGTTTCATTCCTTTGAAGATTGGCATGGATCAATTTTAGGGCTATATTAATGATAACACCCCTCCCACCCTATAAGAGGAAAATTCCACCAACTATTGAAACTTGGTTATGCATGTAAGCATTCATAGATTTTCAATTATCTATGTAGATGATTACAAGTATTAAGTTGACATGGGAATGATGTGTTTTTGATAACCCCATGATTTATAGTTTTGGAGGTTAGGTAATGCTCTACTTGAGTTTTATAGGGTTAAAAGTGTCAGCGAAGTGAGGACCCTTGCATGAATACAAGTTGAGTTTGTCCTAGCAAGATTTCAATCTAAAATCTTATTACCATAAATTCATAAACTTGAGTTAGGAGGTCAAATTCTTAATGCTAGAAGATAGATACCTTGAGTAATAAAAACGATGTAACACCAGAGAAGTTACATCTTGAGTGATACATAACATTGTATCACTGGAGAAGGGATATCTTGAGTGATACACATATCCCTACCATGGAAAATATACCTTTTGGAGCGATAAGAAAGGAACCTGATTCCTCCCTTTCGTTGAAAATTATTCTTTCTAGATTGATAAGCAAGGAGCTTGATTCCTCCCTTTCATTGAAAATTAGACTTTCTAGATTGATAAGCAAGGAGCTTCATTCCTCGCTATCATTGGAAATAGACTTTTTAGATTAATAAGCAAGGAGCCCAATTCCTCCATGCCATTGGAAAATAGACTTTGTAAAGTGATAAGCAAGCAACTTGATTCCTCGTTCACATTGGAGTATAGAAAGTTGAAATGGTAAAGGAAAAACTATATCGTTGAGGAATCAATACTTTCCAATGGTATAAGAAGAGGCTTAATGCCTTGTCACAATGTAAGGAAAAATCATGAGTCTGAAATGTAATCCTTGTGCCAATGATGTTAGTAAAAGCATGTTTTTACACCCATAGACTAGTGTTAATTCAAGGGAAAGAACATCAAACTAAGCTAGAGATGAAATGTTTTGAAACCCCACCTCCTTCAGGACTATGGGGGGAATGGGTTCGTTACAATATTGCATCTTTATATCACTCCCAATGTATTTCGCAATTTAGAAAATATTGTGACTATAACTTTCCAAATCAACCAATGACATTAAGGGAAGAAGTGGGGATGTGGTAGATGGAATAGCTCGCTATAGACATTATTATTTGAGTAAAAGATCATTGGATATGATTAAATATGAGCCAGTAAAAGATCTTGTAATTTGCCTTTAATTTGTTTTTCAAAAAATGAGAATTTTACTTTTCTCATTAAATCATAATCTTTTAGTTTGAGCTGGAAAATATTTTTTGGAAAATAAATTTTTCAATCAATTTTTTTTATAAAATTTCAACTTTAATAATTTCAAATTAAACTTTAGTTTCAATCTCATTTTAATAATTTTTAATTAAACTTGTGTTTCAATCTATTTTTCATATATATATATATATATATATATATATATATTCATTTTTAATTCCTATTTAAATTAATGAATGTATTAGTTCATATTAATTTTGAAAAATAAACATAAATAATCCATAAAATAACAATTGTACAGCATACACATCTACATATAGTTAAATACTGGCTTTGAATGTACATCTATTTAAATATGTTTACATTTGAATAAAGGCAACACAGAGTAGGTTGAATCACCTATTTAAATGTTGACATTTGAATAAAGGCAACACGGAGTGGGTTGAATCCAAGTATCTAGTTAAATATTGAAATTTGAGTGTATATCTATTTAAATATTGACATTTAAATAAAGGCAACATAGAGTTGGTTAAATCGAAGTAGATGGTTGTAACAAAATCATTGGTAAGTTGTTTGTAAAAGGTTTTTTAGGTTTTTTTTATAAACTATTTGAACTTCAATAATTGACTTTACAATAAAATAATGAGATTGTATATCAAGTCATCAGCCATCTCCATCTTACTGTGAAGAAAATATATATATTGGTGTACTTTTCTTTTTGCATTTTCCTTGATAGAATTATTTATCAACAAACAGAACTGAAACATCATGATGTTGTCATTTACTTTTAACGATAATTTGAATAAATTAAGTGCAGCAATTAGTTATTGGTAGTTGAACTTAAATCAACAGCTATATATATACATATGAAACATCATGATGTTGTCATTTACTTTTAACGATAATTTGAATAAATTAAGTGCAGCATATATAAATTAGTTATGGGTAGTTGAACTTAAATCAACAGCTATATCAGTTATTGGTAAAGCATAAAACAAGCTTATTTACTTCCAAATCGATGAATTTTAAAAAAATTATATATATATATATATATATAAAAGTCATTGGTCTGGTAGATAGAATTCCAATCTATAAAGTTAAAAAAAATAGAGATTTTTAATAAATTAAATAAAAATTAATTATAGTTTTTATTAACCATGTTTTTGATGAATTAAATAAAAAATAATTATAATTTTTTTTAATACGTACATATCTATATAGATGTGCTTGTCATTTTCTTTCATAGAACACTCTTGATAATTTAAAAGATGAAGAATGCATGCCTCGTTTTCTTGATAATTTAAAAGATGAAGAATGCATGCCTCGTTTTCTAGGGTTTTGTTTACACTATCATTTTCTTAAGCCATGCATTTTGATTTTTCATTTTAAATGTATTTATATATATAGTTTGGTAACAAATTTATATATTTATTAATATTATTAATAATAACTTTGTTGATAGTTAAATTAAATGTGAAGAACTTTGGAAAAGAAGTATATGAGGTTTGAAAAAAACCACTTTCTCATATCTCATTGAACTATAGTTAAGAGAGATAGTTAGGGGCAAATTACATGACACATGTTAAGATAAGTGGTTATGCATATTTGTTTTTAAGAAGGGATCATTCATGATTTTGAATTTTTTAATATTTGTATTCATATTCCACAGAGTGGTGATGTGGGTTTATAGAGTGAATCATTCAAGTTTTTTATCTAGTTCTTACTATTGCACAATGCATATGGAGCATGGGTGCATGGTGAATGTGGCCTCAAGGGACAAAGCTTCTTCTTTATGGCCCTTATAGAGTGGGGTGAGGTGGTTTCCACTAAGTTGATGCATGAGAGAACTTGCTTTTAAGCTTGGGTCAAGTCTCATTATCTCATGCCTTGATTTATTATCAGTGATCACTTTTTTCTAGTTTAAGAAGTAAGGTTTATAAGGGTTGGATTATAAAAACAATGACATGTCACAACTTTTTTTTGTTGTTTCTTCTCATGTGAGTCTTTAAATTTACATCATACTCGAAGGAGGAATGAGTGTCTTGTAGTCATTTCACATTTGAATAATAAAATTATTAATTAGAGTGAAATTTAGAAATATATATATATATATATATATATATATATATATATATATATATATTTATTTATTTATTTATTTAGAAATTATGATTTGATAGAGAAAACAAATTAAGGTGCTTAAAGCTTAATGTGACATTACCATATATTTGGGTCTTTGTAGGTGCTCTCAATGTCTTATTTGAAGATGTTATCATTGTGCTCGCACTGTAGCTAGAGATAAGGAAATTGTTCAAAAAGCTCAAGGAAATTAGGAAATGGAAAATCTTGAGTAAGAGCACCAATTACAAATAGCCATCAAGCATGTAGTCCTCAATGGCCACTTCTTTCTTTAATCCCAATTTTTTAAATGTTATGTAAAGTAATTATAATACTAGGTTGGTTTCTTAGGATATACACTAGCAAGTTTCTATGTTGTATTTTTAAGGACATAAGAATAAGCCATATTATAGAAAACAATTCTCATAGTTTGAAACATCTTTAAAAAAAATGATTTCTAGTAAACCCATATTCATTGTATTATTTTGACGTAACAAATTTTCAATACAAATTTTAACCAACTAATTTAACCCACAAAAAATTAATGAGATACATCGTAAACCATCACTTCACTTAATAACATGGAAAGATTCTACCAACCATATTTAAACCACTTCATGAATGCTTTTACAAAACATAGAAAAATGCATTTATTAAATACTATAATAATTCTCTCTCTAGAGAGAGAGAGAGAGATTTAACAAATTAATACAGACCTCTTTATGAATGCTCTTAGAAAACATATAAAATATGCATTAATAAAATACAATAATCATTCTCTCGTGTGAGAGAGAGATAAAGAGATAGAGAGATAGAGAGATAGAGAATATTTAATTATATCAAGGTCTCTAAACATTAAATTGATTTAACTTTTTGAAAAAGAGAAACATGACACCACTTCAAGATGCCACTTATGTTGGCATTATGGCTAATGTGTTGTCCTTGTTGGAAATCTACTTGATAAAGATGTCAACATTATGGTAACAGGTTGATTATGCAGGTTGGTACAGATGTGACAAGTGATATGGTCAAATGAATGTCAATTTAGAGACAGATGAATGATAAAGTGAAGTTTGGGAAAGTATATGCGGGTCCTACGAAACAAAGTCGCGTACATACGTGGGTATTGTGTATAAAATTAGCATACAGAATCTGCACCATTGTAAATTGAATACTAGGGGTCTTTTCCATGGTATTGGCCCATAGTAATGAGTGCGACAATGGTTATTTGATCCTGTCAAAGAATACTAACCACATTACTAAAGGATTGACCTAAGGTATTTGCTAAAGCTAAAGCTATATAAGGAGATGGAGATCAAAAGTGTTAGGTGTGCAAGTGATGGATTCTTTATGAATGATTTGATCTAAAATAGGTGTGCACCAAGGAGCAAGGAGAAGACGTAGATTTGAAAGATCTAAAGTATGGTGACATATGTGTTTGTTTGATGTACTTATTGAAAATGTCCAACATTGATAGATTTGTGGTTTTAATGATGCTATGATCTGAATAAAGTATTCTAAAAATATGAAATTCTTGTAGTAAAGATTGTAAAGCGAAAAATTGCATTTGCAGCAAAATTTTTCGGATCTATACGCAGGTTTGTCTCAAGTGAGTCTCATACATACGCATACCTACTTTTGGGTAGTCGCATATATATTCTACGAAGTGTTTTTCAGTTTGTGCATATCTATACGTGAGTTTTGAGAATGGTAAGCACGTACATACACTAATATGTTTTGTGCAAGTCACGTACATATGCTAGGGTTTTGCAGTATGGTTTATTGATGACATTTTATCAGTTATGTTTTGATTGTTGTTGTCTAACGATGATGTCTCGATCATGATAATATGTGTCTAATAGTGTTGATTGGGATGAATAATACTTGGTATATTGATCAGTGATGATTCTGCATTATGATTGGGTTTTGAGTAAGTTAACATTTATGTATCTATTGTGATTCAATATTTAGTGATTGACCTAGTGTTTCAGTTTGAAAAAAAATCTCAGTAGTCAATTATTTGATATTTTTACACAAATATTCTTCAAGGGAAGCATGTACATAAATGGGTATGATTAGAACAATAGTGTATACATTTTGATGTGTGTTTGACCATGGTTTGTGGTGACAACACTGCGTCGTTGTGTTGATGAATATTGCATAATTTGGTTGTTGTGCATTGGTATGATCTGATAGTTTATATCTAATATGGAATAGTTGCAATGGATAAGATTCAATTATTAGTTTGATGATGCTATAGTGATTGGATGATTTGATTGAGTATTTGACCTCATTGGTATTACTTGGTTTGGGCTTAATGATGAAAGTGGGTCTAGTCTGAAAATATGATGAAAGGTGGCCTACAGGTTTCATGTTTTGAGTCCACAAGAGGTGCTAAGGGTTGGAGCCTTCAGTGAGGAATTCAAAGCTTCATTTCAGTAGTAGCTGTTGAATTTGTGCAGGGGGTAGGAGTTCCCTTCCGGTTGTTGTCGGTAAACACGATTAGGGGGTTGGAGTTGCCTTCTAGTGGGCGTTGGAGAACAAGAGAAGGTTGTATCCTTCTGCAAGTGGGTGCCTGCATAATGGTATGAGATTGCGCTCGTACAAGATTATAATATGTTTTACTTTATAATAAAAGAATAATACAAAGACAATGACATTGGTGGTTATCTCCCACATTGGGCTTCCACCTAAAATCCTAGTGTTCATGTGTGTTAATATGTTTCTTGTGTGTTGATGATCTACCTGCTTCTTGTTTCTCATGGTTATTATTTAATTAATTAATAATGAAGTAATGATGCACTGGTTAAAGATGAACAAATGATGAAATATATGAAAAGTTAGTTAACTAGATATATGTTGTTTGCCTTTACTAAAGTCACGTACATATGTTCGTTGCATGAATGACAATAGCATTCATAAATTAGAAATTGAAAAGTTTAAGTGCGTTGAAAAATACTGATTCAACCCCCCCCCCGCCCAGTATTTTTCCCAACAATTTGTATCAGAGCAAGTCACTTCAGTTGAAGCTTAACTGCTTGAAGTGGATCAAGGACGATGGGAAAGAAGCAAAATAAGAATGCATCTCAAAGGAAGAAGTCAATTCAGGAGAACAATGACAATGATGCATGTGATGTTATAGCAATATTTGCATTTATGGGTCAAGAACAATCTACAACAGAAGAACAAAGCAAGCCAGAAACCATGGACAATAAAGGTATGTTTATGTTAAGTGATGATAACTATCAGGAATGGAAAGAAAAGATGAAGTCTCAATTAATAAATCTAGGATATGATGTCTGGAATTTAGTATGTAATGGTTGCACTAAAACTCCTCCATCAAGTGAAGAATTACAAAAGAATAATGTTGCATTAAATGAAATCATTGGTAACATACTTGATTCAACATTAGGAGAGGTTATGCACTATGAAACTGCAAAGGAAGTATGGGATAATTTGTAGGTCATTCATGAAGGTAAATCAAAGGAAGATTGTTCATCAAGAGAACCATCAGGTAATCTTATTTCTAAAGATATTTCAAAGGATGAGTATGATAAAACAACCTTTGTTATATCATATGGAGTTACTGATTCAGAAGAAGACAGGTTAGAGGAAGTTCTTAATCTTAGAATAAAACTTGATTTTTCTTTAAAAAGGATTAACAATCTTAAGGATAAGTTGCAGGCATGGGATGACAAGGATCATGTTAAATCAATAAATTCTTTAGTATATCTAAACAATATTGTGAAGGACTTGAAGTTGACATTGACTCTGTAGGAGCAGACCTTGAAAAGTCAAACATGTGGAATGAAGAGATAATACAAGTATTTGAAGAACAAGAGAATGGGCTGAAGGAAGATATTATCAAATTAAAGAAGCAATTAGAAGAAGGAATGAGGAAGAAGTATCGGGAAAAGGAAGAACAATACTAAAGAATAGAGGTTGAGGTAAACATTTTAAAAGGAAAATTAGAAGAGAATGATAAACACTTGATATTTCAAGATATTACTAAGATTTTGGATAACATTCTTAGTAGTCAAAGGTCCCCTTCCATTAAATCTTGTCTTGGTTTTCATGAAACTGTAAAAGGAGAATCTAGTTCACAAGCTTGTGCAAGGATCTTGAAGGATAACAATACAAAATCTAAAATTCCTGTCAAGAAGATAAGAAGTCAACTAGATCAACATCCGAGAAAGATGAATTTTTAAAATAAATCATTTTATTCTAATAATAGAAACATTAATCAATTCTCTCCTCTGATTAATAATGTTGAATTCTTTATATTTCATAATTATGGACATGTTGCAACCAATTGCAGAAGAAGATTGTTTCGATCTCAAGCAAATAACCACTTCACAGGAAGGTCATCAACTCCCAGGTACTCATGTTTCTTTAAGGGATATTACTTTTCTTACAACATATTTGGTCACAAAGCTATTGATTGCAATAAGAGGAATATGAAATAGAAATATTATAATTCCTTTGCTCCCTTCTCTGGTCATATAAGATGTTATACTTGTAACAAGTTTGGGCATGTAGCAAAAAAATGCAGGAACAATTCAATGGACCTCCACAGACAACATGGCGAGAAATCAGATAAGAATATTGTCTCCAAAAGGCCTGAAAAAGATGTATCCACCAACACTTCTCATAATAAACAGAAAGAAGAAGAACAAACAAGGTGTGGTCTTTCTCTTTCTTCATTTGAAGATGAAGAAGAATGGTACATAGATATAGGAATATTTCATTTCATGATTGGAGATAAGGAAAAGTTTTATATTCTTAAGAAAAACAAAGATGGTAAGGTGATTCTTGGAAATAGTGCTCTAACAAAAGTTATGGGAAAAGGTAGAATCAAACTTGAGAAGTATGCAAAAGCAGTTGATGCATTATTAGTTCAAGGGCTAAATAAGAATATTCTAAGTGTAGGACAAATGGATGACAAAGAACGTATAATTATATTTACATCAACTAAATGCAAAGTTATAGATGAAGAAACTAGAAAGGTTATAGCAAGAGGATACAAGAATCCATAAAAATGATATGTGTTAGAAAATAAGAATTCAAGAAGAAATAAGAGGCATAGTTCCTTTTCTTCTTCAGATTCTAAATAAAAGAAGATAGTTCCCATTGCAATATATTTTTATTTAAATCATACTTCTAACAGTGCCTGCAAAAGTGATGAAGTGCGGGTGATGATTATCAAAATTAGTAGTATACGATCTCAGGGGGAGCTATGCATGAATATCTTGGTCATAGTTCTCTAGTTTGGTTTGATATTCTTTGGTGATGCTTATACTGCTAACATTTCATTGATGAAGTAACAATGAACATGAACATGTATGGTATGTTGAAGGGGAGATGTTGTCATAAAAATTTCAACATTTTACTTTCAGTACCCTGATATTATGAAGGACAGTCGTGTATATATGTGAGTTTTACTATAGACAATCAGGTATGTTTCTCTGAGATAAAGAAACATTGGGGCAGAATCAAGGAGAGTTTCTAATATGCTTTAATCATTTATTATTTGGCTCTGACATTGGTTGGTTACAGTCTGTTGATGATGCTCATATGTTACTTAGAAATTATGATGGTTCATGAGTTTCTACAATGTGGCATTGCTGCTTTGGTTCTTTTTATGGATGTGTTGATTGATGAGTTGGATAGGATCAAATTTGATAATGATAAGTTGGCACAATTTCAGGGCAAGCATAGGCTTTGCTTCTAATAGTGCATTGTTGGCATTATGGTTTCTTAAGCATTTCTTGTTGCATGTTGGTTTATGATGAGTTTATATGATTTTGTGATGTATGGTTGTTGATGTTGAAGACACATATGTTGTTGTTATTCTGTCATTAGTGATGATAAAGTCTTGGGTCATGACTATATATTACTTAATTTGCACTTAGTGAAGTTGATCCTACGTAATACACTTAATGAAGAGGATGTGCATGCTATGGTCGTTATTGACATTGGTTGATGATGATGTGTTTATGATTCACTCATTCTCGTTGACATTTATATATTATTGTCATTATGTCTTCAAGAATGCATAGGTTTCATATCATAAAGTTGTGGACAATGCCTATATGTTGCTTGAGCTACATGAGAAAAGTTGTTATGACATTGTTTCACGGTGCTATGTGATATTCTTGGTTCTCACATATGTTTTTGATGCATGAAAAGATATGGTTGTGCTACAAGAAATTAATGTCTTTGTGGCTCTTCCTACAAATGGAAAGATCATGTTGACATTGATGATATGAGTTCAAGGGGATCATTTACAGCACTATCTTATGCTTCTATTACAGTTGCTTGGTGATGCTTGAAAACATTGCATATTTGGTCAACTGTTGATGTTGTTGAAGATTGATGCTACATTTCCCTACCTTACTTCATGATGATGATGAGGATGTCTATGTTGTTGTGATCAGATGTTCATGTTGCAGGTTCCTATATGGTGTATGATGGTTGTTGATGACTATCATGGTCTTTCTACCTCATGAGCAAGGTTCTTGGTTTTGGTTATAAATATCATATATGTCTCTTGATGTAATGGTCATGTGAAGACCCATGTTGTAAATCGTTGTAAAATTTATTCATGTATGGTCTATTGGGGTCAATTCATTTATGTATGTAATCCCATTATTTTGGGAAATTGATGTAATGGTGAGTCGGATATGTAACCCCATTGTGTTGGGTGATTGATGTAATCATGAGTCATTGGTGATAGGAAAGGTCATACTTGTCATAAAATATTGTGCTTTTATTATATATCTTTAGAGGTTCTAAAATATACTCAGGGGGAGAATGGTTAGTATGTAGCTTTCAGCAGAACAGGCCTACAACAGGGTAGAGAAGCCTTTATTCAGTAGTGGTCAGCCATTTTCCCTTGATGTCAAAGGGGGAGAGAAGCTTGGTGTTTGGAGAAGAATTATTGGAGAATTTCGGTGAGGAGCCTTTGTATTTGTAGGTGATTACAGGTGGTGATCAAACATCAAAGTGGTTTCCATCGAGTCCAAAGGGGGAGATTGTTGGCATTATGGATAATGTGTTGTCCTTAATGGAAACCTACTTGATAAAGATGTCAACATTATGGTAACAGGATTATTATGCACGCTGGTACAGATGTGATAGGTGATATGGTCAAAGGAATGTCAGTTCAAAGACAGATGAATGATAAAGTGGAGTTTGGGAAAGTATATGTGTATCCTACGAAACAAGGTCAGGTACATACACATGTATTATGCAGAAAAGTAGCATACAAAATCTGCACCATTGTAACTTGAATACCTGGGGTCTTTACCATGGAATCGGCCCATAGTAATGAGTGCAAGAATGATTATTGGATCTCGTCAAAGAATACTAATGGCATTACTAAAGGATTTTCCTAAGGTATTAGCTAAGGCTAAAGTTATATAGGGAGATGGAGATCAAAAGTGTTAGTTGTGCAAGTGATGGATTATTTATGGATGATTTGATCTGAAACAGGTGTGCACCAAGGAGAAAGGAGAAGACTCATATATGAAAGATCTGAAGTATGGTGGCATATGTGTTTGTTTGATGTACTTATTCAAAAAGCCTAAAAATGATAGATTTGTGGTTGTAATGATGTTGTGATCTGAATAAAGTATTATAAAAGTATGAAATTATTGTAGTAAGATTGCAGAGAGTAAAATTGTGTTTGCAATGAAAGTTTTCATATATATACGTAGGTTTGTCTCAGGTGAGTCGCATACATACGCGAACCTGCTTCTTGGTAGTCATATATATATTATGTGAAGTGTTTTTCGGTTTGTGCAGATATGTACATGGGTGTTGAGAATAGTAAGTGTGTACATATGTTTATATGTTTTGTGGAAGTTGTGTACATATTCTAGGGTTTTGCAGCATGGCTTCTTGATGGAATTTGATTAGTTATGTTCTGATTGCTGATGTATGTCGATGATGTCTCTATCGCGATAATCTGTGTTTAAGAGTGTTGAATGGGTTGAATAAGACTTGATTTATTGATCAATGATGGTGTTGCATTATGATTGGGTTTTCAGTAAGTTAGCATTGATGTATCTGTTGTGATTCAATATTTAGTGACTGGCCCAATAATTTAGTTTGAAAAAAACATCAATAGTCAGTGATTTGAGATCTGTACATAGATCTTATTTAGGGGAAGCACGTACATATGCAGGTATTATTTAGAATAGTAGTGTATACATTCTTATGTGTGTTTGACCAGGGTTTTCAGTGACAACGTGGTGTTGATGTGCTGATGAACAATGCATAATTTGGTTGTTGTGCATTGGTATGATCTGATGGTTTGTATTTGATATGTAATAGTTGTAATGGATAAGATTTAGTGATTGGTTTGTTGATGCGATAGTGATTGGATGATTTGATTTAGTACTTGGTCTCAATTTTATTTCTTGGTTTGGGCTTGATGATGGAAGTGGGTCCAATCTAAAAATATGATGAAAGGTGGCCTACAGGTTTGATGTTTTAACTCAGGTGGATCCAGTACGAAACATTACGAAACGTGGTCCACAAGAGGTGGTGAGAGTTGGAGCCTTCAGTGAGGAAGTCAAAGATTCTTTCTATTAGTAGTTGGTGAATTTGTGCAAGGGGTAGGATCTCCCTTCTAGTAGTAGTCGATAAACGAGATTAGGGGGTTGGAGCTCCCTTCTAGTGGGTGCTGGAGAACGAGAGAAGGTTGTAGCCTTCTACAGATGGGTGCCTACGTGCTAGTATGGGTCTGCACCAATACAAGGTTATAATATGTTTTCCTTTATAATAAAAGAAGAAGACAAAGACAACAACAGAGGTGGTTTTCTCCCACATTGGGTTTCCACCTAAAATCCTAGTGTTCATGTGTGTTGATATGTTTCTTGTGTTTTGATGATTTATCTACTTCTTACTACTCATAGTTATTGTTTAGTTAATGAATAATGAAGTAATGATGCACTGGTTAAAGATGAACAAATGATGAAATATGTGAAAAGTTAGTTAATTGGATATATGTTGTTTTCCTTTACTAAATTCGCATACATACATTGGTTGCATGAATGACAGTAGCATACATAAATAAAAAAACTGAAAAGTTGAAGTGTGTTGAAAAATACCAATTCGCCTCCCCCCCAAGTATTTTTCCGAGCAACTTCATTGTAACGAACACCTATAATTAACGTTGTCAATACATGGCTTTAAATTTTGTATATTAGCATAAGCATAATTATTTTAAATACTCTTCTATCTCATATACACCCACAAAGTTGTCAAACTTATATATTAGTTGGAAACTTAGACAAATGAGTGAAGGACTCCTTTTCTGTTTTGCAAACCTAAAATGGCCATCCACTGAGTGAAATTTTGAAAGCCATGGACTTGAGTAGAGAGGCACTGAGAAACTCATGGTTGAGTGAAGGGACCTACCCATATTGTGAAAGTTCCATTGTGACTACATTGGGAATGAGATCATGCCTTGCACCTATAGGCTAAAAGACTTCAAACTAACCTCTAATTGGGATGAAAGAGAGCGGCCTTCATCCTTACGCCACTATTAGCCTAGGAGATGTTGCCCTCGGGGTGCTTGCAATGTATGGTATATGGGAAATCATGTATAACAATTAGGAATAAACTTTGGGATTGATGTGATCTTAAAGGAAAATGATGAGCTAGCTTAATGAAGGAGACTAGCTTTAGAACTCCACCTGTGAAAATCCAAAAAAATGCTTATTCTTAGAAAAATATATTGATACACCTATTTGTTGACAAGTGTTATAAGAATTTCAAAGGTTTGAAAGTGACCAAAGTGTGAAGAAAAATCCATTTCCGAAGAAATGTAAATGAAAAAGAACATGAAGAATGATGTTGGTATGAAGGAGCATAGATGTTAGTGCATTTAAAGTTAGTAGTCCATAGATTGTTGCAATGAACAAAAATCACTTGAAATAGTGAAATGCTACTGAAAATGGTGTGAACATTGAGGACAATGTTCCTTATGGGGGATGGGATTGTAACATCCCCAACACTTAATATCGTTGATATTGTAATTGTACTTAATTATTTTATTGATCTCTAGATGGGCATGCAAATGTAAGTGGGAAAAATAGTTGAAGTAATTGCAATTATAATTTAGCTACCAACTGATGAAGTGGTGAATCCTTGATATGATGTAGACCATGTGAATCTATAAGGTGAGGGAAGCTAGCAAAAGGGAATTAGAGGTTAATGGTCTCTAATGGATTATTGGCTAAGCCAAATGCAAGAAGGATCAATATTGTCAACCATTTGATGAAAATATTTAATGGGTAGGTACAATGATAAGTGCTAGTAGTTATAGGAAGAGTGGGCAGTAGTACCAATACTACTAAAGAGGTATGGAAAATATACGACTAGAAGACTTCACCAAAAGTTCTAATTTGACTAAGAGTGTACTAAATCAACATGTAATCCCATTAAGGGAAGTAACCAAACGAAGTCGACCATGGAAGATAAAAAGAAAAAAAAAAGAATTAATGAGTTCTAGAGGAGGCACAAGTGCGAGGAAGAGAAGAATGCAAGAGGAGGAGAGTATAGTGCAAGTGTGCAAAGAAAACCATAGATGAGAGGAGGGATCTCATGTGAAGGAGAAGGGAATGATGTGCATGATCAGGTTCACTTGATTTGGGTGAATAAGGTTAGGAGGTGAGTCTTAGCCTGACCTAGAGGATGAAATGGCATTATGCACAAAGACCATGGGCATAGGCATCAAGGGAATCATGACTAAGTGAATGGGTCATTTTGTGTTGTTTTGGGCTTGTAATGCCCATATTTTGAGTGAAATATTGGAAGCCATGCAATTAAGCACCCAAGAGAGGCACTAAGGAGCTCTCTTGGGTTGTTCAGGTTCCATTGTGACCACATGGGAATGAGATCAGACCCTGGCTCTATAGGCTAAAAGTCTCCAAACTAAACTCTAATTGGGATGATGATGGATGGCCTTCATCCTTACACCATTAGTATCCTAGTAAATGTTTCCCCTAGGGTGCTTTTTGTGTAAAGTAGCTAAGAAATGACCCACAATAGTTGGGAAAAAGCTCTAGGTTTGTTGTGATCTTAAAGGAAAATGATAACTTGGCTTAATGAAGGAAATTGGATTCAAAACTCCACTTTTAAATTTGTGAGAAATTTCCTTGTGGCTTCTTGGTTTGACTCAAGGGCGACTAGCTGCAAGAAATATTATAATACATATGGGCCTATGGTTGGGTGGAATATGGCTCACCCTTCATCAATTTTGTTAGACTAGGTTAGTTTGTCAGTCGAAAGGCACTTCAAGTTAAATTTTTGTTGTTTTAAAGGAGTTCAAAATCATAAATTTGCTCGTTGTAATGATTTGACCTGTCACTACTCAAAGTAGTCGCCATTAGTCAGGTCATCACTTTGGTCATCAAGGTCATTCATTGGGAAGGGGTGTCTATTGTATGGGAAAGTTTTGTAACAAATTGTTGAGTCTGGGTATTAGGTAATGATAGGTTGGTAAATATGGTCAAAGTGTCTGTTGTTGAAGGAAGGATCTTGAAAAGATCCTAATCATTAATATTTTGATCTATGCCCTTGCTAGACATTATATGAATCCCTCTACCTATCTCTTTTTTCCCTCATTACATTATTTTCCCCCTCATTCCCTAATGTTTACATTGTTCCTGTCGATAATTTTAGACCTAAACCCTCATCCTTATTTTGACCTAACTACATATCCCTAGGCCTAAAATACCCCTTCCCTAAGCATCATTACACACCCGAAAAACTTTGGTTACTGAATTTATCATATATAAATCCTCTGCCACCCTACAACACTTAACCAACACTATCTCAAGCATGTGAATTTCACAAGGAATGCGGGTTATATGTCAAACTTGTTACAGCAGCAGAATAATTTGAAATCAATGTAAAGGCCATCAATTGCCTGTATGATTGATCGCATGGGATGGAATCATCCCTCATGCAGAGAATGAGATGAGTGGTCCTATTCCAAAGGAAATAGTACAAAGAATTTCAAAAAACATAGAGAAGCTCAGAAGTCGTAGGGAAGTTTACATGTTGCAGAACAGTTTAAGCATGGCACTACATTTTTATACACAGAGAGGGGTTGCATCTCATGCTAGCCTTCAACACATAGTTTGAATGCATAGATTGGAGAGTAGGAAGTCAGTCACCTTTCCTGAAATTCTCATTGCTATTTATCCTGGTTACTGTGTCAAAATTGTGTCTGACCCTGTTAAAAAAAACTTGTGCTGCGTGGAGTTTGAAATCAAGTGATGTTATATGTGTTAACATATAGTTGTTCATACAAGTGTTGGGTTGAAATCATAAGTTGCATGAGAATCATAATAGATAGTCATGCTCAATTTGATGGCCCTACATTTGTTGATTAAACATATAGTAAAGACCATAATGTGAAAAAGAACCAATACAAATAGAATAAGATATTTTTGGATTCACCATTATCATACTACACCAATGGCTCTCATCATCATCCCTTTTGATATAGGATTATTGTTGCAATCTTAGAGGCCTATAATTGCATGTTGTTAATCTTAGAAACATGTTCTTCGAGGTAGCCAATCTTAGAAATCTATGCATGCAAGCGGTCAATCTTGGAGAATTGGGATTCAATTTTAGAGAATTATAATTCCAATTGGCGATCTTAGTATCCATGGTTATATTTATAAGAATAGCCTTGGTACCCTTGGTCCACCAAAATGATTAATCAAGAATTATATTAATGTTATTAGTGTCATGCAATGAATCTTTTGAGATATTTCTCATACAATGGTATGGCCTAGCCCTACTCTTTTTTTAACTCCCATTGGAGTACTAATCACATTTGAGTATTACTATATTGATGAAATCCTCCAATTCTTGATATTCCAATATATTAGTACTTCACTACTTATGTTAGAATGGCCATGGTTTGCAAGGTCCTAAGATCAAAGGAGTGTCAAGTGCTAACATTTTGATATTCCTAAGGGTTTCCAACAATAGTACTTAGTCGAATCTTTCATAGTGCTAACCAAGGAGGATATACCATATCCTTACTCATACTACCCCATTCCTTTGCACGTGAGAGTGATCTCCCTAAGTGTTGTGCCAAGTATGCTATAGCACAAATGTGGCTTGCTTCTTAGGAAACCAAGACGAAAGTAAGTCAAAGTAACAATATTTATCTTGTAGGATTACTAATATGGTCTATATATATCTTCTAAAAACAAAGATAGTTGAAATAACCATAAGGGGAAGCCCAATTCCCATTTGTGAAATTGCCAAAGGAAAATAGGTGTTGCCAACCCAATAGTACATGTGCCTACTTCTACCAATGTTAAGTATCTTCCAAGATCTTCATCAATGATGATGGGGTTCGAAGGAGTACCCTCAGATACCTAAGTAGTTTTTCTTGCTACCATTATGTTGTGCTTGATATCCTATGGGTATATATAGTTAATCTCATAAACTACTTTGCAAGTTGCTTCAAATGTTTTATCCATTAGCTACAATTTGTTAAGAATTGCTTGTTGTTGTTGATCCTTTTCGTCCACAACCTATGTTATGAAACATTTGTTCAACTAGAAAAGTTATGTGAAGTTGGAAATTTTGGTATCCACGGAGTGGGAAAACACCATCTCTAGAATGTAGTCGTTGATTTTCTCCTCAACCTATTTGTTAGATAGTTTCTCATTTTCTATGTAGTAAAATTTTCAACATGGGAAACCTCTTCTTTAATAGCAATAGGGAAAGACCAATAATAATTGGATGTTTCCTTCATAGCATCAAACTAGGTGTAGTTGATGCAACAAGGGAGCTTCTAGTGCAAGGGCTTCTTAGTAGATTTTTTAGTCCCCCATTTAAGCCCGCATTTGTTAGATTCCAACCATAGTTCATTACTTGAATTCAACATGTTGGGATGAGGATACTTGAAATAAGGGGAGACGACAGTGAGGGAGAAAGTGAAGGCATAGAAACTAGGGAAGAGGTGCAAAAATCGAGGTGATTGCCACCCACCCAAAGAGAAGAACAAGAAAGAGACACATTAGATTGACACATAATAATCACATAACTACCCATACACAAGTCTAATAGTGAGCAAGCCCCAAGGGTTAGCTTAGTTGGTCAAAACCAGTGCCTCGCCGTTCGGGAGGTCACAGGGTCCATTCTGCCCGAAGCCCTTGGGGTTAGGCCTTGCTAGTGGGCCGCGGGGCTAGATTCCCTTCGGGGTCGATCAGTGCAGATTTTTCCGTGGACGTAGCGACCACCCGTTGACCAAGGTGTCCATGAACCACAGCCAAACAAACAAAAAGTCTAATAGTGAGTTGATCCAAAATACATGAAACTCTAGACTAATAAGATGATGAGAAAAGTAAAGATCAAACCAAAAGGACCAAGCGTAAAATTGAGATCAAAACTACCACAAAGTTTAGCATCCCTTATTCCCCATTTAAATCTCCATTCATATTCATGGTATGATGCCACACAAGGTGAGATTGACAACCAAATCAACCATTTACAATGGATTAAATAGGAGGGATTTGCAATGAGAGCTCTTGTCCCCAATAGTGCCCAAAGCTCGTTCAATATGTGATTGAGTCAACATGAGCATGCCTCCATGCATTGTGTGGGTTTTTTCTTATCTCCCCACATTACCACCCTAGGTAGGAAATGGATGCATAATGAATTAATTGGTTAGGGGAATTCAATTATGTTCTACTTCCCAAAAAAAAAAAATTATAACAATTTAAGAATACAAAATTACTTAAAAGATTAATTAAATGTCTAATTTAAATGAAAAAATAATATGAATCACATTAAACACCTCCAAAAAAAACCTCAAAATTAAAACAAAACAAAAATGTCTTAGTTATAATAATTATTATATATATCGATAATAACAACAACAATTTTTTATTAATATATTTTTTACATTTTCCCATATATTATATTCATTTTCACATCATAATCCTCCAATAATAATTCAACCTCTTCTACATATCTATCCTTAGATATACCAATTTTGAAAATAGATACAAATATTTTATATAAATAACAATTTAGCGAACATGTTGCAGCTTATTCTGCCCCATGTGGTTGTAATTTGATCATTTCGATGTGACGGTTGTCAGGGTTTCTGACACGTATATGTAAAAAAAAGAGGGCCCATCATGCTTCTAAATGGAACTAGCCCCTCCCATTTTAAAAAAACAATCTAGGGAACATGTACATAAATATTGACATGTGAGTTGGAGGCTACACAAGGTTGATTGAATCTTAGTGGATGATTACACTAAAGTTATTTTATGATATACATATCGAGAGGTGGTTCTCATTAACTATTTGCAATTAACTTAAAAGTTATTTATGTTAATTTGTTTAATTGGCTTTAAAATAATGAAATAGTACAAGAAAAAAAACAAACAAACAAACAAACATTTTTGTTACGTTATCACCCAATAAAACTGAGACAACATCATATCATTATTAACTATTACATCATTATATTATTATTAATTTTTTAAAATAAAATAAATTTAATATAATTAAATTAATTAAAAATACAATAAATTATATATGTGGGTTACAGTTAGTATTAGTATTTGAATGAACAACATTATACCGTAAAAATATTAAATAAAATATAATTTCATTAAGTTAAAAATATTAAATAAATTTAATAATAATTATTATTATATATATGGGTTTAGAGTATGTTTTAAAATTGTTTTTGTTTGACTAAATATTTGTTTTTTAAGATGTAAAAAAATAAATTAACGACTTGAGATTTATAAATATCTCACAAAAATAAAATTTTATTCAACAACAAATAATTTCAAATAAATACAATTTTTCTTAAATAACAATAATAAATAAAAATACATTCATAAATAATTATCTTAACTACTAATTTTAAAATTTAAAAAACTAAATTATAAGAAAATTTCCCCCCTATAATATACATATAAATACTTACTGTATTATGTACTTACTATTTCTTTCATATGAAACTCCAAATTTCACAAGTTATAAACTGTATGCCCCATTTCCTAGAATCTCAATGGCTTTTCTCCGTTTATCAATTTTCTCATCCATGCACTTTTTCTCATACATTCACTTTGCTTTTTCCTTTTATTAAATATATTTATATGTGTGGGTTGGCAACGCGCCTAATATATTTACTAAATATTATTATTCCGAAAGTTCCATGACTAACCTTTGATTGTATAAGATTGTCACCGACTTGAAATAAAATTGGTGGACTGACCAAGGAATGTTCGACGCATCGGTTTGAATAAAATCTTCGTTATAATTGTCGGTTTTGATAAACACGTGGTGTTTCATTCTACATTGTGTGATGAATTTATTTTTATTATCCCTTATCCTATAGAAATATATGATAATAACAATAATTAGGGGATAATTTCCATCTCATAATGAAGGACACGTGTTAAAAAGAGTGCATATTTATTTTGATTAGATGGACATCTGCAACTTAGGATCTTCCAATACTTTCATTCATATTCCTAAAGGCGTTCTAATCTTTTATTCTGATGTGACTTCTTAAATTTCCATCATGAATGACTAGGTAGTCATTTTACATTTCAATAATAGAATTATTAATTAAAGTGAAGTTTAGAATTCCAATTATGCATAATTTTTTTATAAAGAATGTGACAGTCCTATCAAACAAATGGAAAAGTTTAATATTTGATGTGATATGTTATATCAATTCAATTTGGGTTTCACTATTAGCTATTAATGTCTCATCCAAAGATGTTAATTTCGGCGAGCCATATTTCCCATGTTGTTAGGGCATAAATGAATGGCCGCTCTATATGCTCACTGTTTGATTTCGGCCTTAGCAAAATCGAACGGTAGGCATATACAGTCGCCATTCATTTATGGCCTGATAGCATGGGATTTATTGGTTGCTGTTAATTTCATATGCTTTAGCTGTAATTAAAGATGAGGGAATGGTTCAATCAAATCAACAAGCATTTACTTTTTTAATCCTAATTTTTTTAATAGTGTGTAAATTAACTTTGATAATATGTCAGTTTCTTAGTTTATAAGTTAACAAATCTCTTTATTATATTTTCAAAGAAGTAAAAATAAATAATCATCCCTTTTTTTTTTTTTTAAATTATAAGATTATAATTATTATTATTATTATTATTAATTATTATAATTATTATTATTTTTAATTTAAAATAATAATAAAGATGATTAATGTGTATTACAATTTATATATTCTACTAAATTTTAAAAAAGTAAAAGATTAATCAAAATTCTTTATATTTAGTTTATATGTTTAAAAATAAATGAGATAAGCATTCTGAAATCATCATAGTTTTGCTAGTTTAAAAGGTTAAGTAGATTTTCAGTGAAAATTAGATCGAATGTGAGTACAAGATGAAGAATCGAAGATAAAGTGTTTTTCATCTTCAACCCTCTTAGTTCATCCATGACATTTTGGGAATTGACCAATGCTCAATTTCACTGTGAAGCTCATGAGAATTAGTTTTTATCTTAGCAATGTTCATTTTCTTCTTGACACTAGTCAAGACATATGGATATTTTTGGTTTTCGATATTTTGGTCGATCACCTCCTTATAATATCTTTATTTCTTTTTCCTTTCTAACTCTTTATTGCCCCACAATTTCTCCTTAAATTTGGAAATAATAATATTTTTAATATTGTCCTTATTATGCATAATGATCTCCTCCTTTACCCTCAAATGGTCCAACCAAGATTGGGAATCTCTATGCCATCCTCACTTGAGCCAAAGATGAGGGTCTTGGTCAGAGTTAGAAGCAATTTTAGGAAACCTCTTGGCTTCCATCTTGTATAACTTCTTCGTATACATAACATAGCTAGTCATATTTATGCTTTCAATGAGAGAAAAGCTTGCTTCAATCAGGACAATAGGGTAGGGAGTATTTTTTTTAATCTTGAGGTTGTAGGTTATAAACTGATTTTTGATCTATTCAATCTTCCTCCATGACTCTATGGAGAAATGCAACCCCAACCCTCACATCCATATAAAATAATAGGAGTGAAAAGTGCCTTAAAGAGGAGTTTTTTTCCCCATATCAAAATATCTCAACATTTCACAAGCATTCCACGGTTTTTTCCAAACATAACAACAACATATGGCATGACTCTTAAAACTGTGAAAACTTACACTTTCAGACGTATGATTGTTCTCAAGCTCATAGTAAACCTTCCATCCTCCATTTATCCTTTTCTCAATGATATAATTCCAATTGAAATTATGATGGATACCAATTCCTAGATATTTGTAGGAAGGAACTTCCTCCAAGTAGATGTTGTCATAATTGAAAATATCATAGGTGATCTTTTTAAATTTAATTATCATGACTTTAGTTTTATCAATATTAGCAACTATACCCGTATTGGAGTAGAAATCTTGGAGCATTCTTAATTGTTTGCCAAGATTGTAATGGCTTCTTCAAAAATGACAATATCTTCAACATAAAGGGGAAGAACTATGACTATACCAATGAGCATGAGGCCAACACAACTTGCATCTTCCAAGCACTCTTATAACTTATCAATGTATATGAAAAAGAGGGTAAGGGATAAGGAACACCCTTTCCACTCCAATATTGCATTTGATTTCTTTAATCGGCTCTAAACTTGGCAATAACATTATCATAGAGCCTTGTCATAACAACCTTAAACTCGAGAGGAACCGTTATCTCTTCAAGCTTCTTCCATAAATTTTGTGATAATGTCGAAAACCTTTCTAAGTCAACAAAAAAAATAATAGTTTTATTATTGTGACATTCCTTTATAATAATTCTAAGAGTATTAAGATAATTCACAATTAAGTGATATCTTCTAAATCCAATATAACTCTACAATCAAAACAATATTAATAAGATACATTCTAAACTAAATAATAAATAAATATCCTACCTATCATATTTTTATACTCAACAAACTAAAAAATTACAATGTAAACTTTCTTATGAATTAACTTTTGTTTACATTGAAATATTATCCAAGTAAAATATTTAAACTTCCTACGAATTAATTTTAGTTTTACATTGAAAAATTGTCCAATTAAAATGTTTTTCCTTATCCAATGGGTTTATTATTTTCTTTATCTAATGAGAGTGGTTTAAATAATAATTCTTTTGAATGGTGTTAAGTTCTGAGTTGACTCCAAGGTTGTGATTGCGCTAAAGACAATAACAAGCTTGCATATAGTTTATGAAACCCTTACGAAGTGCTAAAATTGGCAACTAGGGAAAAAATTATCTTTGGATAACTCATTTTATGGAGATGATTATTGCATTGAATTCCTCTTTTTGAGAGGACCAAAATCGACCTAAAGATTATCAAATTTGGACAAAGGGAAAATGTACTTATGAAGAAAATCCCACATATGCACATTTGGACAGGTCGACCCTAATGGTAAATTGGTCACCCTTGGAAGCCTATAAATACAAGTGACCTCAAGCTCATTTGGACATCACCAAGAATTTTCTTCTTCTCTTCTTCATTTATTGGGTAGCAGAGATCCGAGGTTGGGACGACAAAAGAAGTTCGCAAAGGTCCAAAATTACAGGGTCTTAAGCCCTCATCTGCTTTAGGGTTTATAGGTTACAGTCGTTGCCTCATCATAAGGAAAAATTGACAAAAGTAGTTGGGTTTCAGGTTCAGGGGAGTGACTGGAAGCCTTAAGTCGCTCACACAACTCCTCCATGCGATCAGAAAATGCGACTGAAAGTTGACAATTGACTGAAGTTGACCAAAATTGGCCACAGAGAGGAAAAGTCATCTATGATATATTTTGATTCTGGAAACATATTTCTGAATGTTGTTGGGTTATTTTGCTAGATGATATTGTATTGGGCTCATTTTACTCTTTGTTGAACATTTTATGGGAATCTAATAGAAGAAGAATTTCAAAGGGTTTTCCCCCCTTGTGGGGTTTTTCCCCGGTCTTTGACTAAATCTGGTGTCTCTTGTTGATGTGTTAATTGTCTCCTTTGTCATTGCATTTACTTTTCTATCTTCAATCACTGTTGACGATTGGAAAGACTAATTGTTATTGGAAAGATTTCTAATTGAAATATTGAATTGGGCTAAAGTAAATGATACGACATAGAACAATCTGAAAATTTAACATGCTATCAAAGATAAGGTGAAGGACATGCCCAAAAGGAGACAAGCATTGAAGCAATCATCTTTGGAAGAGTTGAAGGAGCCAATCTAGTTAAGTCAATATGTATTCCTTCTTCAAGGAAAATGAGAAGTTGGGTGACTCATCCAATTTTGTTGCATAGAAAGCTGGGTTGGAGATCATGGCTGATAACAATGATGTTTTGGAATAAATTCAAGGAAAATTACCTGAGCCTATGGAGAATGCTTCCGCTGTTGCCAAGAACAAGTACAAGAAAGGTAAGTTGAAAGCAAAGCAAATTATAACTGATGGTTTACAAGATAATTTACTTGCATATGTTGGAAATTTGAGGATGTCTAAGGACATGTATGATAAGATAGTTGGCATGTATGAAGTCAAGAATTTTAATGAAATCATCTCCTTGAAATATCAACTAAAAGACAAATATGAGCAAAGGAGGGTATGTGCAATAATACATAATGAGGATATCTCTTCTTAGAGATCAATTGCAAAGAGTTGCGAAATATGTGCCTGACAGGGAATTGGTGATTGTGACTCTTAGATGTCTCCCTACTATTTGGGAAACCTTTATTACTACTATAAGGAACAACAATGTCCTCCCATCATTCGATGAAATTGTTGGAAAGCTTACTCAAGAAGAATCAAGGATGGTATCAAGAGGAAGGATTCAACATCATGAAGAAGGATAACCCATTGCATTCATCACTCGTGACAAGAAGAAGAAGAAAGGAAAAGGAGGTCTAACAAATTCAAGAAAGCCTCCTCCTCAAAATTAAAATAAAAGGAAGGAATTATTCCACATTGAATGCTACAGTTGTCATAAGAAAGGCCACTATGCTCAAGCTTTCCCCGAGAAGAACAATGGACCATGCTACAATACTAGAAGCAACAACAACATGTTCAATGATCAAAGAAGAAAACATTACTGAAGGAATGATCTCAATGGAAGAGATGAAATAATAAGAAGACATGTTCCAAGTGATCATGAAGAAGATCATTCGTCCACAAAAGAAGTCAAGATTCTCCAGGTATGAAAGTAATGTTACGAATCAATTTGAATATATTCTTATTTCTTCCCTTACTAGTTCATCTCCTCCAGATTCGTGGGATAGTTGGTTGGATGATAGTGGGGCCACTCATCATTTCTCTGGTTATAAGGAATTTCTCTCTAATTTGGTAGAGAGGGAGTCAAATTTGAAAATTATTCTTGGAGAACCTTCCACTCATCCCATTAAAGGTTTTGGGAATGTAAAATTTCATTTGAATTCTGGGGAATCTATTTTTCTCCATGATGTGATGTATGTGCAAATTTCGTATCAATATATACTTTGGAAGACAAATGGAGGAGGGTTTCCTTCATCAAGGTAAAGGTTCTTACTTGGCCTGTTGGATCACCTATGAGAGATGCATTCACATTGGGATCAATATATGAAGGACTCTACAGGGTTACTAGAAGACCTCTTCTAGCATTGGTCCATGATATTATTCATCTAAGCAAGCTATGACACTAAATATTGGTCAATCTACATTATGACGCTCTTCCAAAGTTGGATAAAATGGTCTTAGGGATTCCAAATGTTCAAGCCCATCATGATTGAGTATGTAAGGTTGTGCAAGTGGAAAGAAGACAAGGGGACCATTCCCCTCTAGCGAGAACAAGACAAATGACATCCTCCATCTCATTCATTCTGACATATGTGATCTGATGCTCGTGCATTCTATTGGTGGCCATCTATACTACATCACCTTCATTGATGACTTCTCAAGAAATACATGGATATAATATTAGAAGCACGAGGATGAAGCCTTCAAAATGTTTATGGAGTTCAAAGCTTTGATCGAAAATCAAATAGGGAAGAAAATCAAAATATTCAGGTCTGACAATGATGGAGAGTACATATCAAAGAAGTTCATTTATTTTTGCAAGAAGGAAGGTATCAATAAAGAAACAATTGTGCCCTATACTCACGAAAAGAAGTGTGGATGAGAATAGGTCCATTATAGAAGCTTCCCGTGCCATGCTCCATGATCAAAAGTTGTCAAAGTTCCTCTGGGGGGAAGTAACAAATGTTGTTGTATATGTTCAAAATAGTGTACCTCATCAAGCATTGGAAAACAATAGCCCCGAATAAGTATTCACATATTTCAAGCCCGATGTTGGTCATATCTGTATCTTTGGCTACTCTGTATACTTTCATACGTCGAAGGACAAAAGAAACAAGTTGGAGGCCACTGGATGAAAAGGTACATTTGTTGGATATTATGAAAATTCTAAAGCATTTAGAATATATATTCCTAGTCAAAAGAAGGTTGAAATTAGGGATGTTACATTCGATGAAGATGACACAATTGGAAAAGCAAGGAACCTTCCTCCCCCTCCTCTTCCTAAGAAAAATGATGATATGGATATTTTAGATGGTCCTTTCGTGCCCGAATCTGAGACAGATATTATTGATGATCCTATGGAGTCCATGGATCTCTTAGATCCTCCTCCATGTGATCCTCTCGCTAGGAAGAGGCCTCTTTGGCAATGAGACACATTACAAGATGATGAGAAACGAGCTCCCGTTCGAAGAACATTTAGAGAAAGGAAGAAGCCATGCAGGTACCAGGGATATGTTGCAACCATGAGCACTATGATTCAAGCCAAACCTCCCGCCTTTGAAGAAGTTGTAAAAGAGAAAGTTTAGGAAGATGTTATGTACAAAGAATATGAATCAATTATGAAGAATGATGTATGGGACATTGTGTTCAGACCAAATGGGAAATTCGTGGTAACTTCATAGTGGCTATTCAATATCAAGCATGGAATGGATGATAGCATTGAGAAATATAAAGCAACGTTCGTGGATTGAGGTTTCTCCCAGAAAGAGGGAGAAGATTATGATGATATCTTTGCACCTATGGATCGATATACAACCATTTGTTTGATAGTTTCCCTTGCTACAAGTCAAGGATGGACCCTTCATTAGATGGACGTGAAGACTGCATTCCTCCATGACATGTTACAAGAAGTGTGCGATAAGCAGCCAAAAGGATTTGAAGTAGAGGGTCAAAAGACACATGTTTGCAGATTGAAGAAGTCATTTTATGGTTTGAAGCAAGCCCCCAAAGCATGGTACGCCCACGCAGATAGTTATTTGGTGAAGCTAGGATTCACAAGAAGAAATGTCGATCCCAACCTCTACTTCAAGGTAGTCTAAGGTATGTCGTTGATTTTGGTTTTATATGTTGATGATCTATTATTGACAAGTAGTGAACCCTTAATGATCGAGTGTAAGAGGAAGATATCCTCTGAATTCGAGATGAAGGACCTTGGACTCATGCACTACTTTCTAGGCCTTGAGGTGTGGAAAAGGCCTGGTGAGATTTTCCTTTCACAAGGAAAATATGTTGTGAAGTTGTTGGAAATATTTGGAATGACAGAATGCAAGTTTCTTCCCACACAAATGAAAATGAAATTCAAGAAGCTATGTGGAGAGGTTGTAGGACTCGATTTGGTGAATCCATTCGAGTATAGATAGTTGATTGGGGCTCTATTTTTCCTAGTGAACACCCATCTGGACATATGCTAAATAGTGAATAAATTGGGTCAATTCATGACTAAGCCTCTCCATGCACATTGGATCGTTGCCAAACATATTTTGAGATATTTTCATGGGATGATCATTGGTTTGACATATTTTGCCGGAGATGTTTGAATCCTTGGATACACTGATGCTGACTAGGCAGGAAATGTTGTCGATAGGAAGAGTACATCTGGATGTTGTTTAGACTTGGATCTACCATGATATCTTCGATGAACAAGAAGAAAAAGTCCATAAAATTAAGTACCGTCGAAGCAGAGTATATTTCCGCTAGCATGGCCAACTGTGGAGCAGTTTGGTTGGGGAAGCTCTTTGGAGAGCTATTTGAGTAGGTCATAGGCACTAGAGTGATATATTGTGACAACAAAAGTGGGATATGTCTGGAAGATAATATCATATTTCATGACAAGTCCAAGCACATCGAGATCTGATATCACTTGATTCGAGACATGGTGCAGAGAGGAGCTATGAGACTTCATCATATATCGAGAGATGAGAAGATTACAGATATTCTCACCAAGGCTTTGTCGAAAGGGAATTTATTGATCTTTAGAGAGAAACTTTGACTAATGGATGTGATCCCTCCTGATAAGGGGAATTGCTAATCGAGGACACTAAGCCAGCTCTTCCCTCCTATTTGAGCTCCTAGGTGTTGACAGGCAGAAAAATAACGAGTGCGTATTGGCTCGATCAGGGTCCCAATTAGACCCTTTTCATTTGGTGTGGCTATATACTCTCTGGAACAAAGGCCTAGTTTCCTATATTAATCTAACTTCAAAAATATATACATAAAAACCAATAAAAATAAAACTAATATAATCTAATCGTCCTAGATACTTACAAGTAAATATAAACAACTATACAATTATGTTGTGTATGAATGGATCTGCTTGAATAATATTAACAATAGGGGATGGGGAAATCACCCAAATGTAGCATTTAGAGAAAATACTACAGATGTTTCAATTAGTGAAAACCCTGAGTGGAATATGGGTCCAGTCAACCACTTAAATAGATTTTTGGGCTCCACTTTAAAGATCTTATGAAAAACTGATTATATTTTTAATGATTTTCAGTGTTTATTTGCGTATAATGAAATTAATCTAAATGACATAAAATATATCTATCTCGATAATGCCAGCCAGCTTGATAAACTATCTTTTTGAATACCAAAAATGAATGTCGATTCACTCATTTTAAACAAATAACAAAATTTTATTAATAAAATAACTCAACGTTGTGTATACTTGACCATTTCAAAAGAAAGGATAAGCCACATTCGAACACTCAGCATGTATTAATATAAAGAAAAATGATAGAGGAAAATACCATCATTGTCTTTTAAATAATTAAAAGAACATACATTACTCAGATCACATCATTCAATAAATATCAATACTTGATTAGCCTTCAGAAACTGACTATAAAATACTGATTATAAAACCAGAGTCTTAATGTGCAATAATATCCAACTCTCTTAGGAATGTGATTTGAGAAGAAAGAGCCCACATAATATCAGTTCTTTCTTTGGTTCAGCCTCCTCTCTTCTCTTCCACATATCCTCTATTTATATTCAGAGAGTTCAATTTAAAAATAAAATAAAAGTTTCTTTCTTGACAACTTCAAGAAAATCTAATTTTTTATTTCTTGGGATTTTGACTAATCCTTTCTTTCCCATCTGCATACTCAATCCATGAATCTTGAAGTTCCATGTGGTAACAATCTTCTACAAATTCTACATAAAACATTTACAAAATCTATTATTAAAAACATGTTAAAACTTAAAGAAAAAATCTTAATCCAAAACAATCAAAATTATTTATTAAAAGAAAATTCGATTCCTGTAAATTACCAACAAATCCCCAAATCTAAGCCAGATCATTTTGGGTTGCTGCAATTATGATAGATAGATAATTATTTGATGAGATCAGAGTAGTAGAAAGTTTCAACATTCATTTTTTTTCACAAAAAATAACCCATAAATTTAGATTTAAATAAACAAACATAGCCTTTTTTCTATTGAATTTAAGGGAAGTTTAGAATGTAGATTTGTTGAAATAAATGATTCCATACTATTGTCCTCAATTTTCTCTTTCCAATGAGCTATCCTGGTCCTGATTCCGTACCCTGTAGCTCGAGATATTCACTCCGAAAGTTGGAGTTCTGTAAAAATGCATGGGAAAATTGTCAAACCATTTGTGCAAATTGTCAAATTGTTAAGAAAAATCCCACATGCATGGGAAGAGTTAAGCACTTGGTATTTATATATATTAATGGGTTTTCATTATCATTGAGGTAAAATGGGAAGCTACAAAGGTGTGGTATGATGGACGGTATGGGTGTAGGTTATGGGATATTGAAAAATATAATGTTTTATTTAATGTATACAAAAAAACCAAAATGAGAACCAATGTGAAGTCAAAGTCGGGTTGGGTGATGACTCTTCTCGACCCCAAAAAAATAATTAAATCAAATTAATAAAAATAAAATAAAATCACATAATAAAGTTTATATAGTTCGATTTCAACATTTTATCCGAGGGACCATTTATTTTTTTAAAAATAAAAGGGGAATTGTTGGGGCAACAACACTAGGGTGAGGAATTGAGATGGAGGGTTCCAGGGGTTGAGGGATCTTTGGACAATAGGGTATCATCCCTATCTATTACCCCATAGGGTGTAACAACCCTGGTCAAAATTCCTTATAATAAAGTTAATAAAGGAAAAATAATAACCAAGGTCACGACACACATAGTACAAACTTAATGTTGGGAAAAACATCCTAGCATGGGTGTTCATTTGGTTTATTATGGCTAAGGGGAAGTTGGAAAGGGAAATGGCAAAGGATTTAGAAAGGAAAGAGACATTAATGGACATTTTATTTATGAAAATAATGAAAAATTGGAGAAAAGGAAGGTGAAAGGTCACATATTTTCACGAGAAGGAAATTGAAGGAAAAATGAAGGAAAATGAAGAAATTAGAGGCCTCAATGATAAAAAAGCTTATGAGGATCAATTCATGGCTTTTTGGCAATGTTACCTTTTGTGAGTTCATTTTTGGAGCTCTCTCTCTCTCTCACATACTCTTGGACACTTAGATTATTCTTGGAGCATTCTAGCATTGGGGGAAAGAAGGAAAAGGAAGGGCAAGAAAGAAAGAGGAAATAAGGATCATGCAAGGAAGAGCGAGATTCAAGCAACTATAGTTGGATTACTTCTAGGTATCAAGTTGCATGTATGATTTCCTTGCTACTTTTGGCATGCATGATACATGCATGTGTGCTTTTGGTTCTCTTATTGTCATTGACATGGGTCTTACCAGTTGTGACAGTGTCTTTCTGCCTTTCCTTGCCATTTCTAGATAGCCATGGTGTGATAGGATTCTCTTTTTTTGGTTGAGTTTGATTGTCGGGTGGATTCAAAGTTGAGTTGAGTGGTCTTAGGATTAATCACAAGGCCTAGGAATCCCTTGGTGGGATATACGGTAAAGTATGGTTATGAGTACCCTTGATTGGGCTTAGGAATCCCTTGACCGGTATTGGCGGGATACATGGTAAAGCCCAGAGTGTGGAGACCTCATAGGCCTATGAATCCCTTGACCGGTAATGGTGAGATACACAGTAAACCTGAGAGGTGGAGACAGGAAAATTCCTCATCGTTTAGGTGGAGAGATTTGAAGGTATCCATGCTTGTTTAGGGCCTAGTGATCCGGTGGGACTACAGTAAGGTTGTTTGTATTGATGAGGGTTTTGGGCCTAGGAATCCCTTGGTGGATATATGGTAAAGCCTGAGGAAGCCTTGATTGGTTCTGTTGTGAGTCCCACATTCATGCTTGGAATATGGCACGGGGATGATTGGTTGAAAGAAAGATTTGGTTCAGCCCAATATATGGTCGTGTGGTTCATGGAAGTCCCTAACTTGGTTGGCTTATGCATACATTAATAAGAACTCCTTTTCCTTTGGTATTTAATGCTTAAATGTACTTGTTAATATGTGGTTTTTATGGTTTTTCTACTCTAGTTATTCTGTTGGTTATACGTTGGTTATAAGCATGGTTCATGACAAACTTTAGTTATGGCTCTCATCATGATTTTATTAGTACAAGAAATGCGAATGAATATAAGACATAATAGATGATAATGCATCTATTGTGATAAGGCATTAATTCTTCTTGATGATTCTCAGATAAGTATGAGACCCCTATGCTCAGATTTGTGGTTATGACCTATAGATTACATGTTTGTGATATGTTTAACGAAATTCCCGTCATGGATAGTAGGGGTCTGTTCAAGTCCTTGTACCAGTTTTTGCATTAGTAGCTTTAATTCATTGTTATTTATCATTTCTCGAAGTTTGATGAAGTTCTGGGCAGAGGCTTGAGACCTAGCCCTCAAAAAGTGGCAGAGAATCTGGGGTCACTAGTTCAGAATTGCCCAAAAAGGGTCACAATCGCATGCACTCCTTGTTGTGGGTGCAATTAGAGGGTCTTAGTTGCATGCATGGTTTGTCATGGGAGTGATTGGGGGTCTATCTCAACAAAATGACAAGTTATCTCAGGGGTTGGGCATCTGGAAGGGTTGGTTGTCTCTTGAAGGTTATGTAGCTCATGAGAAAGGTCCGATTGTTTTTGTTTTGTTGATTCCACTTCCTTAACTGTACATAGGGAATTGAATTAGATCATAGTAACTCTTCATCACATGTTTACCCCAGTGGATTGGTTAGCTTGGGTAAATGTGGGAGGAGAGTGTTACAGAGTGGTATCAGAGCATGGTTCATCCTTTGGACTGGATGGACGGAACGTGTTGGTCATGCATACATTTCAGTTGCATATGCGTTATTTATGTTTGTGGTCCATTTACTTGTTGTGTAGGAATGGTTTTAATTGGTGCACCATGTGAAAGTTGATGGTGTCGTTTTTTGATGTATTTGTCATTAGTGCGGTTTGGTTATGCACTTTTTATCATGACAATGTCTATATGTCATTATGCATACACTGACATGGTTACAGTGGTCGTGCATGAGGTCATGATATGTGGTTCGTATGGTCATGCATGATAAATGGATAATGGTTGAAATGATGTTTATGTGTCGATATGATTATGTTTATACATGTATTTCGCTAATTTGGTTGATATAGTAGGTGAGATATCCTCCCCTGAGCTATACTGAGGTATGTTGACTATGTCATGTTTTGGTTTAAGATGACATGGTATACTTGCAAGAAGAAGATCAAATATGACTAGAAAGATGGTAGATTACAGTTCACGAGACTCTCCCTATGGATCATATGAGCATCATGGTGGTGGGCACTCTTTTGACTTAGAAGACACATTGAGAAGTTTGAAGGAAGAAATAAGAAGTTGCAAAGAAGATAATGACATAATCATTCAGGCACAAAATAAATAAGTAGAGGTTAATGCAGTTATCCTTCATAGTTTGTCATACTTGCAAATAGAGGGACCTCTTAGGATCAGTGATGGAAAAGAGGATACGAATAATGGGGCATATGGCACTAGATCTCATGGTGGAAACAGGTCAAATAGAGATGACACAGTAAGAGATGGCAGGTTCTTGGATATGCTAGATAGGAGAGGTTATGGACACAGGTTCTATTCTAGTTCTGGTTCTGACAGGTATCATGGTCATCATCATTATCATCCTTACAAGAGGAGTGACAGGGGATATTTGTTATAGCTCCAAATCCCACTCTTATGGTTTGTGATGCTGCACTCATGGCCTAGGGCAACCCCTCCTTCCAGACCTGGTCCAAAAATTTAAAAAGCAGTGTTTTATCCCTTATACACGACATTGCCCTAAGTTAAACGCGTGTATACCCAACCCGTGTATATGTATTAAAACACTTAAAAAAATATAAAACTCCTTAATTTTGGGCGGAGATCGCAGGTTTTACCTGCTGATCACCTATTAGTGCTCGTGGCCCAACTGTTCCCAACCAATTCCCAACTAAAAACTACTTTGGGAGAAGTATAAAAAGGCTTCAATGGGAAGGCCTAAAGGAGGAGAGAAGAGAGAGAAAGGTTATTATCCTGAGATTTCCCTGACCAGGTCTGAAGATCCTTGTGCCTCCTGCACTTCCCCCATTTTTACAGTAAACCCTTGTTTCCTTGTGTGATGATGTCCATTTAGTACTTGTGATATCATGGAGTAAGTCATGGAAGGAGTTTGTTAAAAGCTTGAGATTGGACGAATCCGGAGGACGGTTCCGCTTGGAGCCTGCGTAAGGATGACTCAGGTGAAATTGTTCTTTTCTGTACTTTATTTGTCTATAATAAAAGAAACAAATGTCTTTGTTCCTGATATAAATCTTCTTCATGTTTATGATATTCATGTTAGAATTCATATGTGAATGGTTGTTTAATTTCATAACTAACTACCTTTCTTTATAATATGAAGATGGTTTCTTTATAATGTTTAGTCCATATACTGCTGTACTTTCTTGAATTGGTTGTTTTGCAGGTCAAAGGAGCAAAAGGAACTCCAAGAAGGGTTTGGACCCTAGAAGGACTTTCTCAAACGTAGGAGCTCAGGTACGCCCCTTATCATAGAATTTGCTTATATTAGCATAATGGCTGTGTGGAATGTGTGTTTCTCTGTATAGACCACTTTTAGTCTGCTAGGGTATTAGCCCAAGACCCTAGGGGAACTTTTCCCTTAACAGAATTGGCGACTCCACTGGGGACAACATCATTGTTGTTCCTAGTTTGGGTGTGTTCAAGCCAATCAGGGCTCAACTTCCTGTTTGCTTGCTGTTGCTGTGTAGTCTGTTCTTGAATTGTAAGTTTGGCCAATTTCTTCAGACTGTTTTTTATTTTTTCTTGAAATCTTTTATATACGCTGTTTTCCTTGTTTACAGAGGCGTATATACACATGTTTCCTTAAGTTAACCTGCGTATACGCAGGTTTCTTTAGGCACAGTCGCTTATACACGCAATCTGTACATCAGTACAGTCGTGTATATCTTGCAATTTTCAAGATTTTTTAAATCCTTTTGTCTCTGAAGGTCTGTCTGCTGGTTTGATTCAGTCCTACACAGTTACTTTCCAGTGTTAGTTGTTAGTTTTATAGCAAGTATCTGATTTTGAATTCTAACTGATTGTGAAGTGTTGGTCTTGCTTTTGATTTTGCAAGCGTCATCATTTTCTGCTTAAGCACACAAGATTTCTTGTTGGGAATCTTGGCTGCTCTGATTCATCAGGGCAAGAAGATTGATCTCAATCTTTGTGTTAAATCTTGTTTTTGGTGACTTTTTGTTTGCTTGACAAAACCGCCTTTTGTGACCATCCACTTTTTTGTTTCATGAAAGTTGTTGATTGATACTTTCTTGAAATTTGTCTTTTTGATCTTTGGTCTTTGTTGCCAAAGCTTTCATTGCTGCTTTTGATTGGTAAGAGCATCTTTAAACACATTTCTTTTTGCCAAGTTTTCATCCATTGTGTGTTGTCAACTTGCAAAAGTGTTTGTTGCCTATTCTTCAATCATAAAGTTTCAGTCTTGTTGAGAGCATTTTTGAAAATACATTTTTGTTTTTGCTTTTGAAGAAAACTTTTTGAAAAACTTGGTTTTGCTTTCTTGAACTTTGTTTTGATTTGGTTTCCTTTTAGTGAATGAAAGTGCATTTTTGTTTGTCTTGGAACTTGTTTTTAGTGTTTAGACGAAATGAATGGTAACAACTCATATTCCATCTGAACATTTTAAGTGGCAAAATAAAAATTGATAAGAAAAGCAACTTTCATTTCTTGATTTAAGAGTAGTTTTGAGTCTTGCATCAGCATGTATTTGTTGCATTAGGATAGATTTGCACATCTTTTTAGGCATTCATAGCTTTGTTAACTTTTGTGAGTGTGAAGCGTGAATTAAATAAAAGAAAAGAAAATTTGTTGTTTTCCTTGAAGTTTCTCTGAACCCTGTAGAAATTTCTTTTCATCGAAAAACAAAAACAAGTGCATTTGCATGTAGTTTGGTTTTTATTAATTTCTTTTGCGTCAAAACACCACTAGTTTCACTTCCGCTTATCCCGTGACTTAAAGAACAACCTATTTTAAAATCAAGCGCTAACTAAAATTCACTAAAACGTTTTTATTATCAAGTTAGATACACCAACAAGTTTTAGGATTTTAGGGCCTTGGATTAGGCGAGTGGAGAGATAACTCTCCAAGGCCATTTAAAATATCAAACATAGGAGTCTGAATAGTGAGTGAAAATCCAATAGCGTTAAGAAGACCAGGAAAGCTATGGATCTAGGAGTTAAGCACGAGGGTCTGTGAAGACAGGGAAGAGAGATACCCCCTCTCCTACTTGTCTGAACTTACCTCACGACTGTTCTGCCTGGCTTCTGCGATGAGTTGGTATCCATAGTTGCTACTCCTAGGGATCTACACAGGTGGTTGCGGAGGGGAATCTCGTGGCACCTAAGGTCGACGTTGCATCACTCTCAATGGTACTACTGGAGGGCACCCTTGCGAAGCTTAGGGGCTTGCACTGACGCAGGCTGTTGTTAGGAGGTCAGCGTAACTTCCTCTGTTACCTTCGCTGATAGGACTGGGCCGTCATTATCCCAGACTATCTTCGGAAGGCCCCTTAATTCACTTTCTTGTATTTTGGTGTCCGGTCCTAATCACCCGGAGCGGAAATACTTGGAAGTTGTTTGACTGGCTGATATCTTTAGGGACTTTATAGTGTGTGCTCTGTGCTCTTAGTTGGCCTAGCTTTCAATTTTTTGAGTCTTTAGTTAGATCTTAACAAAAAATTCAAAGTGGCTGACCGATCACCTAGACGGTCTTGAAGACTTCGTGGTCTTTCACCATCAAGTTTAGAGCCTTCTCCTAGAAGGCATAGAGGTAATACTGCCGGTGGGTTTCGTTCCATGGAAGCTGACGCATCGGGGATTGATCCTCCTCTCGAGGGCATTAGTGATCAAGTAAGGCCTGGCACTTCCGCAGAACAAGAGAGGAACACTCCAGTTCTTTCTCGAGTTCTCTTTCAAACAGAGAATAGTATAGAGGTAGAAGAACTCTTAGAGTCGTTAGCGGCTCCGAATTCTCCCCTACCATCTAGCCATCTAGAAGTATTACAATACGTTGGGACTCCGACGCATAGACCGTCAAGTCCAGGTCACATTACGCGCTTACTATCGATGACCACTACTGGAAGCATGGCTTCTACTACAAGTGCCACAACTATGCAGACTCCGACATCAGTACAAGGGGGAGGAATGATTTCTATCTCCTCTGCTTCTTTGTTTGGGTCTTTTGCTAGCACATATTTAATTGGGTCTACCTCCATTCCGTCCACGAGTGGAAATTCCCAAACCAATGCTTTTAGTTTTGGATTCTTCCCATTTGGCACCCATTTACAGGGTATTCCGTCAGTTCCGTTTAGTGCCGCCACATCCATGATGGGTGGATCGGCTTCATTCTAGGGTTTTCCTTTTGGAAGTGGTCATATACCACATTCCAACCCGACAATAGGATCTATGCCTTTTTCTTCTACAGGACAAAGCAACAATCCTTTCCAAGGTTGGACTAACCCTGCGGTTAGTGGCATGGGAACTGGGAATCCATTCTTCGGCCAACAAGGGAATAGGCCGTACTCCATAGTTAGTTCGTTTCAAAGTATTCCTCCCTTAGCTTCTACTTGGAATCCGTATCAGGGGTTATCAACTCCTTATAATCCTTTAGGAGGAAGCTTTGCTGGTTATGGAGGCTTTGCGGCCGGAGTTGGTCAAACTCCGAATTTTGCTGGATCACAAGGCTTGCCTTTTGGTTCAGCTGGTTCTGCTGGTTACTTCAGGCAGCCTGGTGCCTTCTAAAATCTAGGCCAATCTTTTCAGAACTTTGGGAGATCCACCCAGTCTGGGTGGAATCCCCAAGGTCCTCCTAGGCTTCCGTTTTTGGCAACTTTGAACTTGCCAGTTCTCACTAAGTTAACAAATGATACAATCAATACAATCCGGCCTGGCCTCCGGTCCCAACCAAACTCCCTTCGGACATTCCAAAATTCGAAGGGAAGAGCGGTGAATACCCAGGTGACCATGTAACCACATTCCATTTGTGGTGCTCATCGAACTCCCTTATTGATGACTCGATTAGGTTGAGAATTTTTCAACGTACCTTGACTGGTAATGTGGCCAAATGGTATATAGAGTTGCCAGGGGGTAGCTTTACATCTTTCACTGACTTAGCTAATATTTCATTAAATCATTTTCAGTTGCCTGTCCATTATGATGTCAGAACTGAACTTCTGGCCACTTTTCGTTAGGATAATGCAACTCACATTTCTGACCATATTCAGGAATGGAGATGGAGAAAGAGGCTCATTAAAGCCGAAATCCCTTCGGAGTACCGTCTCAAATGGTTTTTGAAATCTTTACAACCTGAGATCTCTAAGGATGTCTCCATGTCCGGAGTCTATTCTGAGGAGCAAGCCATTTTTAGGGCCCATCAATTAGAATTGATCTACTCTCAGTCTGGGATCCTTCAAAAATACTTGCCAGATGCTCCTGGGTCGAAGGTTGATATAGCCAAGTCGAAGCCAGGTCCCCATGCAGATGGTATCGTTGGATCGGTAGACATAAATGCGGTGAACTTGTTGAGCCAATTGCAGCAGTTGTCTTTGCAAACTACTCCTAACAACCAAGTCACATCGTCTAACCCTCCAGCTTCCCAACCCTTGTCAATTAATGCTGTCCAATCTGATAACCCTAAAGGAAATCAAAATTCCAATGGGAAAAAGAAAGGATGAGGTAAGAAAAAGAACTAGGATGGGAAGGCTGATGCAAATAAATCCAGCAATAATGCTGGTGGTGGTAGAAATGAGTCTAGAAAGAAAGTCAAGTTTCCATGCAATTTGTGCAGTGGAGACCATTTTACTCACCTCTGCCCCAAGATTGAAGATGCTCAGCGCTTGTTAGGGTAGCAAGGGGCTTCTAGTTCTCAGGCTATGTTAACCAACCCTTTTCCCCAAGGGCAACAACTTCTTGCTGGCGCGAGTTCAAACCCTGGGACCTTCGCAAGGGGCAACCAGGAAGGGGAAAAGTCATCAAATGTTTTCATGATGGGTTCTAACGTCCATGTGGCTACTCAGTCACGTGATTACAGTGAAGCCAAAACTTCCAAGGACAAGACTGCTCCCGGAAATACCAACCTTCATATTGAGCGACCCCCTGTCGAGACTATACCACGGATACCAAAAGGTTCCGCTAAACGCGCGACTGTTAATCCTAATGCTAGGGCCGCCCATAACTACTCCATTGTTGAGGATCTAGCTCAGAGTCCGTGCGCCATGTCCACTTTAGAGGTTCTCCAGTCGTGTCTGGCTCAACGAAGTGCTTTACTTTCCGCGACTGGGGCAGTTGATCCAACTAACTCTTTAGTGCTCACTTTCGACATGTTAAATGTCAAAAAGTGACTCCCTCATCATATGGCTTTCCAAACAAAGTCTACATATCGGAAAATTAACATTTTTCGTACCGTTATTGATGAAGGAGCTTCCACGTGCGTCATGTCGATGTCATGCTGGAAGGCTATTGGATCGTCTTCAGCTGTTCCTTCACCTACTGTCCTGACTGCGTTTGATGGTCATTCTCATAAGCCGCATGGGATTATCCCGACCTTTCCTATATGTGTTGGGGGGAAGGTCGTCAATATTGAAGTAGAAGTCATAGATGCTAACCGAGACTACAATCTCCTCTTAGGAAGGAACTGGGTATACGAAATGGACGTCGTTGTCTCGACTCTATTTCGTGCCATTTGCTTTCCTCATGAAGGGAAAATCGTTAAGGTTGATCAATTGGATTATTGTCCAGTCGATCCTCAAGCAATCTCTTACTCTACTGTTCCTTTAGTGGATAACCCTCGTCTGCCTACTGAGAATCTAGGAGTTGGGATGTATTCCTCATTGATGGGTACCTTTGATCTTCCCTCTCCTATCGCTAGAATCAATGTCGTTTCATCATCTAAGGAGTCTCCTCGAGAAGAGTTCTTCCAAACTCATTATTTTTCAGACCCTTTGACCTTGCCTTCACCTACGACCACATTGGCTGAAGGACAAGTAAATGGAATGACATCCTCTATGTCTGCAGCTGAGCTTAGATATCAGTCTATCGTTAACTCTGCAGATGACCACTCTACTCCTTTTTCCAAAGAGGAGTTAGATGGTGATGTAGCCCCAGCTTGGAGCCTTGATTCTACCTCTGCCCCGGACTGCTTAGATATGGTTTTACCGTCTGAAGAAGCAATCCTCGAAGTAATGATGGGTGTAGATCGACCTTGGGAAGACTTACACCATCGTTCATATTTTCTTCCTCCATTGAAGGAAGTAGAGTCTAGGTTCTCTGAGCTCTTTACTAGTGATGTTTGTACGATATCAAATCCTTTGGCTCCAGCATACTTTCGTGCCGAAGGTAATATGTCGGTGATTTCTAAAACGATACCTATAAACATCTATAGGGACCCTAACGTGATCGAGAATCTCTTCATCGGAATCGAATGTTCCCTTGAAGAAATTTAAATTTACACCGACCTTTTCAAAGAATTTCGAGATGTATTTGCTTGGTCTTATGAAGAAAAGCCTGGCATTGATCCTTCTATAGTTCAACATGAGATCAAGATGTATGTAAATGCCAAACCGGTCCGTCAAAGGCTTCGACCGGTTAACCCTAGGAAAGCAGCAGCAATTAAAGCTGAAGTTGAGAAGCTGCTCAAGGCGGGTTTTGTATACCCTGTTCCTCTTACTGATTGGGTTTCTAATCCAGTCCCTGTGGATAAAAAGCAAGGAACAATCCGAGTATGCATCGATTTTAGGGACCTAAACAAGGCTTGTCCAAAAGATAATTACCCCACGCTATTCATTGATCAGATTATCGATGAGTGTGCGGGTAATGAGATTTTTTCCTTCATGGATGGTTTTTCCGGATATAATCAAATTTCTATCCGTCTTGAAGATCAACATAAGACAGCCTTTATATGTCCCTGGGGTACCTTTGGATACAGAAAGATGCCTTTTGGTCTTAAAAACGCTGGAGCCACTTTTCAGTGGGCCATGTCATATGCTTTCCACGACATTAAACATATCATTGAAGCATACTTGGACGATCTCGCTGCTCGTTCTCGAAAGAGAACTGATCACCCTAGTCATCTTCGAATGGTTTATAAAATCTGGTTGAATCCCAACAAGTACGTTTTCGTGGTTATGTCTAGTCGGTTGTTAGGGTTCATTGTGTCAAATGAAGGGATTAGGGTTGATCCCTTCAAGGTTGAGGCAATAGTTCAGTTGCCTCCCCCTTCCTCAGTTCGACAACTTCAAAGTCTTCAAGGGAAGGCTAATTTCCTAAGACGGTTTATAGCGAACTATGTCGAGATCACTAAAGGGTTCATGCGTTTGCTACGAAAAGGAGTTCCATTTGTGTGGGACGACTTTGCGCAGCGGTCGTTCGATGCTTTGAAAAAGGCATTAGTCTCTGCCCCGCTTTTGAGTCCACCAGATTATGGTAGAGACTTCCTTTTATATCTCGCTGCAGCAGAATCAACCATTGGTATGGTTCTCGTTCAGGAAGACGATGCTCTCACAGAGCATGTGATTTATTATTTGAGCCGAGGCTTAATAGGTCCTGAACTTTGCTATTCTCCGGTTGAGAAGTTGGCTTTGGCAGCTGTCCATGTTGTCCAGCGGCTCCGTCATTATATCCTGCTACGCAAAAATTTTGTCTTAGCGGCGGTCAATCCATTTCAATTTGTCCTCAGTAGGCGAGTGATTGGGGGCAAATATAATCGATGGATAGTCATTTTGCAAGAATTTGATCTCGAGTTCTTGTCTGCCAAGTCTAAGAAATCCATGGTTTTCGCCGAGCTAATTTCAAAGCTGCCTTGTGGAGAGGATACTATTTATGAGGAAAGTTTTCCCGACGAACATTTATTCCTCATCTCTTCACTCGACCCTTGGTATGGAGATATCATTGTCTATCTCCAGACTTTGAAGTTTCCCTCTACTTTCTCTAAGGATGAACGTCGGAAATTACGTCACCTAGCCAAAAATTATGTTATCATTGGTGATACATTATATCGTCGAGGGGTTGATTCAATCCTTCGATGCTGTTTAACCTTAGAGGAAGCAGAGTCAGTGCTAAATGACTGCCACAGTGGAGCTTGTGGTGGTCATCTATCAGGGCTTGCTACAGCCCAGCGCATCTTGCATGCCAGCTATTTTTGGCCTTCACTCTTTAAAGACTGTGTTGAAGCGGTCAAATGCTGTCACCCCTGTCAAATCTATACTCAGAAGATGCACGCACATCCAGCTCCTCTTTTTCCCGTTGTCACCGTTGGTCCCTTTACTAAGTGGGGTATTGATTTTACAACTTGTAATCCTCCTTCAGTGGCGAATCATAGGTACATTATCGTGGCTGTAGACTACTTTACGAAGTGGGCCGAGGCCATGCCCACTTATAATAATGATAGTGACACGACAGCATTGTTCCTTTTTAATCAGATTATCTCAAGATTCAGTATCCTGAGAGAGATTGTCACTGATCATGGCAGTCATTTCCAGAATCAATTGATGTCTGAATTGGCTCTCAAATTGGGTTTCTGGAAGGAGCATTTGTCTCCTTATTATCCTCAGGCCAATGGATAGGTCGAGGTAGTCAACAAAACTCTTAAGACGATCCTGCAATGGACAATTGACAAAAATCAGTCCAATTGGCATCTTATGTTGTATCTGGCTCTTTGGGCATACCGGACCTCCGTAAAGACTGCTACTAGTTTTACACCTTTTCAGTTAGTTTATGGGATGGAATCTATCTTCCCTGTTGAATGTGAAATTCCATCTCTTAAGCTAGCTGTTGAGCTCCTTCTAGAGACTTCGAGTCTCGAAGAGCACCTCCTTCACTTAGAACATCTCGATGAGTAGCGTCGAGATGCCACCACGATGAATGAGGCTCATAAGAAAAGGGTTAAAACGCAGTATGATAAAGCTGTCCGTCCTTGAGTATTTTCTAAAGGTGACCTTGTCTTGGTCTATGACCAAGATAAGGACACCTTGGGGGCAGGAAAGTTTAAGCCTATGTGGTACAGTCCCTTCATTATTAAACGAGTTTTAGAAAAAGGGTCGTATGAGTTAATCGATTTTGAGGGAAACAAGTTGGCGGAGCCCCGAAACGGGCTCTACCTAAAGAAGAACTTTGCTTAAGTAGGAGTTAGGCAATGGCTTCTTTGTACATTATGTATATTTGTACATATCTCATCGAGATTTTTTTGACATCAACACTTTTTGGTCTGCTGTGGCAGGTGTTGATGGATGACTTGGTCTATTTTGGGTTCGCCAATGGTGCTAGTCGGCACACTCGGAATCTCGCTTCCGCAGCTTGGGTACTCTACTATCCAACTGGTCAATTGATGGTATCAAGAGGCGTATGCATTGGTCCCGCTTCAAACAACATGGTTGAGTATACTACCGTCATTAATTTACTATCCGAGGCAATTTTTTATGGAATCAACTTGTTGGTAGTTTATCATGATTCACAATTGATAGTGTCACAATTGAACAACATTTATCGGGTAAGGGATCCATGTTTATTTCACCAGTATTTAAGGGTGAGGTTGTTGCAAAGATCATCTACTTATATTAATTATTTGCACATTACAAGATCTCATAATTGGTTAGCTGATTCTATTGCTAATCAAGCATTAGACTGGCATATCAATCATTCATCACAATAAAATCAAGCATCAAAAAGTCGAACTGTATATATATATATATATATATATATCATAAAACATCTCGAGTGTACATAAGTTTGTCCAAAAAATATACAAAATTGGGACTCAAATGCCCATAATCATGTCCGGTATATCTAGTGCCCCGGCTCAAGATGAGCGACTAAGTAGGTAGCTATCGCATTGGCCACTAAAAAGTGCGAACCCAGTCATGTGGCATGCCAACCACATGACGCTGCATATCCTCAGGAAGGTCCTCTACGGCAGCCATCGGTACTTGGTGACTCAATCTCACCAAGTGTCGCTGAACGGTATGTAGAAGTCGTTTTGTATCCGCAGCTGCCTCTTCGGCTCCTCGGCCGCGCCGTCCATGCCTTGGGAACCCATCTGGTCGTACCGGCCCAACATCTGGAACACGATCATCATATTAGTCATTTGAATCCCATCAAAAATATTTTTCAAAATTCATTATTATATTTGAAAAATCCAAAAAAATTCATAAAATCAAAAAATACTTACCAATGTCACCCCATGCTGCGGTCGGTGGTAATGCTAGACCGGGATCTCCTCGGAAATCCAACCCAGCATAAGGGTAGTCATCTATGGCGATGATCTACTGATCCCACCAAGTAAAGAAATCATCGTCAAATGCAGTCCGTGGGACGTCCCCACCCCCTAGACGTTTCATTAGGTTGGTCCACCTGCCCATGCGTGGATCTCGTGGGGTGCTGATGGAAACTGCTACTCTATGGCGGAGTGCTAGGACCCTCTCAAAAAAGAAAGAACATAGAATAGTCCCATATTCAAAGTTTTGGTTTGCCCCCTCTTGATAGAAGTGAGCTGGCTCTTCATGCTGGCCAAAAGAGGAGTACACCAGTCAAATATAGTGGTCAGATAGTCAACTGCCACGCTCATGGTTAGCCGTGATGCCTGGTGCATAGAAGCTGATCCGTTCACTTGAACTATGGTGAACAGGATTATCCTCAGCGGTAAAATCGCCACATGTGTGATGGAAATCTGACTTCCAACCTTCTTGGGATGTCTCGGGTAATATATTTGTATGTAGTCCTCGATCGAGAGACTGCTCCGTGTCCTGCCGTGGGAATGTACTACCTCTCCCCTTCGGGAAAGGCCCGTGATGAAATAGATATCTTCCACTTCTATCCTGAGTGGCATCTGGTCAATCATAAAGGCATCCTCCTCGATATTCCAGTAATCAATGAGCATCTCAAGCAGATGTGTGTTTGCTTTCATATTCGACAGTTTGAATAATTTAAGCAAACCACATCCCCGTAGGGCACCCAAAGCATCAGGATCGTTCATGACCTCATCGTCCACTGCGGTATGATCTCTTTCTCACCAAGTGACTGGCATCCTGAAAGAAAAATGATTTTCAACCATTAGTTTTTTGTTTAAAAATGTTCGCGGCGTATACGCGGGTCCCTGTGCACACAGTTGCGTATAGGGCCCGCGTGTACGTGGGTTTCATATTACCAACCCGCGTATATGCCGCGGTGAAATTTTTGGCAAAAAATTCAATGGTAAAACATTAATTAAAATTCTAAAACTAGTCACAATCAATTGCAAGACAAGTATAAGAGTTACCTGGAGGTTTTTGAAGAATCTGAACGGTTGAATTTGGTGTATGGGAAGTTTGCTCCTTTTGCTCCACTTCTTTGCTCTCAAGCTCAAATGGTGAAAATGGTGAGTCCAAAAGCTCTTTTATAGGTTTTGAAAATGCAAAATTTTTTCAAAATTTTTTTTTTTTGGCCTCATGTGACTTTTAACTTGGGAGCTTGGAATGTCGAGAATGGTTTGATTTTCAAGACATTTTGGATGTTTTTTCAACAGTTTCGAGAAGGTTCCATGACTGCTGACCCGTCATGGCAGGTATCTTTTTCTCACTGGCATATAGGTTAGGGACACCATTTTTCCGTTGCATTATGCATACTAGCCTCCATTTGTCAATACATCTGCCATAGGGTCGATCCCATCGTGTTATGGTTTGTAAACCATCTTCACTCGCTGATTCTTTAAATCATGACACGATGGTAGAAGCCATCCTTTACATGGGCATCGTAGTTAGCACCTCACTGACATTTGTTGCCCATGCTGCTCCGATTTGAGTAGGCTCGGGAGTCCTCTGTAGTCCCGCCATGACTTATGCGATGAAGACTCATTCCTCTTTGCTTCTTCGCTTCGTTCTGGCCTTATACCCTAGAGGCTCCTTTGTGTTGAGTTGTACTACTGCATTGCATGTTGACTACTTGCACCTTTTGGCCTAGAGCTGGCTTCACTTGGACTCGTGTTTAAGCCAACTTTTGACCATGACGACTGCAAAATCAACCTTGCATACCTTTGACTTCTGCAGCTTGACACACCTTGACCCGTGGAAGGAACACACCTTTGAGTGTCATTGACCAGTTTTCACCTCCCTGCATTGAGCATAGGAACGTTCCATTCCCAGGAACTAGATCATCTGTTTCACTGACACTCGTTCTTTCCACTGTACCATAACATTCTTTTATTCTTTTTCCAGCTTAAAAGAAAAAGACAAAAAAATTATATATTCCCAAAAGAGCGGGAACGGGATAGTATTTCCATTTATTGTTGGCAGCTAGAGTCAGTTGTGTCGCCCTTGAACAAAGCACTCAAAACAAAGTCTCCGCCATTTGGGTGGGATTTAGTTTGACTTAGGTACACCTTAACCTTGTTATTGAGTCAGTTTTCCCCCGATTGGTTATCTCTTCCAATCATATGGAGGGTTCGTTCGTGCCTCCTGCATGACGAACTTATACAGAGTCATCATATGCTGCCACATAGTCACATTGAGTCGTGCTTTTGTTCAAGGGAAGTTAGCCTGAGTCGGCCTCTTTGTGGTGTCTCTTGACTCATTTTTCAGTCGGCCATCCCTGGTTGTCAGTATCATGTCTATCATCACATCAGTTATATTGGTCCTTTACTCGTGCCGGTTTGAGAAGGTCTCCATTGACTTCTTGCTGGCGGGTCTTGTCCTTATCGACGACGACATCTTGCTCTGAGGACAGGCCTAGAGCTGCACCCTGGCCCTATTTTCATTATTGATAGGTCACCTTGTGCTCATCATCGATCAATATCATGGGTCTTTGACTGAGTGGTTTCCCTTGTGTTCGACATCAGGTCACATTATCACACATTGGGATTCGTGCAGTACCTTGGTTTCCATTTGACCCTATTGGTGGATACCTCGCCTCTGTGTCAGCTTCCATTATTGGTTGGTTCAGAGGGTTTCTGTCGTGCGCTAGCCACATCTTGTGTACGCTGGAAACGTACTTCGGTTGGGTTACTACATCTCTTTCGTCCGATTCCTTCCACATTATTGGCCTACGGGTTACACTCGCGCTAGATTGATGAAGGATGCCTTAATGCCTTCCTTCTAGCGGATCTTTCCCTATTGACTCCGACTCATTGCTCTGGGGCAAAGATCTAGAGTCCATTTGGCAGTACCTTGGGTTTGCAGTCATCAGTGGTAGATCCTTCGCTATCGATAGTGGGTAACCATCATTGTCTCCTGATCGATAGATTCTTATAGGTGTTTGACTCCAGCTCATCTATTCACACTTATTAGATTGTACTGGGTACCTTGACGCTCATTATCATTATCGGTGAGTAGTCTTGCGTTTGTTAACGATATACATCAATGACCGGTAATCAAACGATTTCTCACATGGTCAACTTCAGATCATTTATTCCCGTGGTGTAGAAATGTACCACGGCGGTCGGTGAAGACCTCAGGTTGTATCAGCATTCATTGGTTCACTTGACAGTTGCTCCTGTTGCTGCTAGTCGATACCATTCCACCTTATATGTTGCACTCAGTCATGGTGACATTCTATATGCTGGCACCTGAGTTTGCAGTGTAGTACCATCCTATTCCATCATGTTCAGTTGGTACCTTTTGTGATCAGTTTTTGATATCAGTGATACAGTTCATCCTTCAGCATCATTGACACTCTTATATGTGATATTCAGACATGTAATTGTTCGATCATGATCATATGATCCATTATGTATTTTCCAGTCATTTATACTTGTATACTTAGTGGATCCGCTTGTACTTGATATGTGGACATGCTTTATTTTCTTTAAGCATGGGTATGCCTGCCTCAGACAGTGTTTCTTTCTGATCTCTTTTTGTGGCTTGGCAGGCTGAACTCTGGTGAAGTCCTTCTCGGTTTTTCACAGATTTCCTTTCCATTTACTTGCTTAATACATTTTGGCCATCATGTACCCCTTCTGACCTCATATATTAGGGGGCATTTGTTATAGCTCCAAATCCCACTCTTATGGTTTGTGATGCTGCACTCATGGCCTAGGGCAACCCCTCCTTCCAAACCTGGTCCAAAAATTTAAAAAACAGTGTTTTATCCCTTATACACGACATTGCCCTGAGTTAAACACGTGTATACGTGGGTAGGTGTATACCCAACCCGCGTATATGTATTAAAACACTTAAAAAAATACAAAACTCCTTACTTTCAGGCGGAGATCGCGGGTTTTACCTGCTGATCACCTGTTAGTGCCCGTGGCCCAACTGTTCCCAACCAATTCCCAACTAAAAAACTACTTTGGGATAAGTATAAAAAGGCTTCAATGGGAAGGCCTAAAGGAGGAGGGAAGAGAGAGAAAGGTTATTATGATGAGATTTCCCTAACCAGGTCTGAAGATCCTTGTGCCTCCTGCACTTCCCCCATTTTCACAAGAAACCCTTGTTTCCTTGTGTGATGATGTCCATTTACTACTTGTGATATCATGGAGTAAGTCATGGAAGGAGTTTGTTAAAGGCTTGAGACTGGACGAATCCAGAGGACGGATCCGATTGGAGCCTGCGAAAGGACAACTCAGGTGAAATTGTTCTTTTCTGTACTTTATTTGTCTATAATAAAAGAAACACATGTCTTTGTTCCTGATATAAATCTTCTTCATGTTTATGATATTCATGTTAGAATTCGTATGTGAATGGTTGTTTAATTTCATAACTAACTACCTTTCTTTATAATATGAAGATGGTTTCTTTATAATGTTTAGTCCATATACTGCTGTACTTTCTTGAATTGGTTGTTTTGCAAGTCAAAGGAGTAAAAGGAACTCCAAGAAGGGTTTGGACCCTAGAAGGACCTTCTCAAATGTAGGACCTCAGGTACACCCCTTATCATATAATTTGCTTATATTAGCATAATGGCTGTGTGGAATGTGTGTTTCTCTGTATAGACCACTTTCAGTCTGCTATGGTATCAATCCAAGACCCTAGGGGAACTTTTCCCTTAACAATATTTTCCAGATGATTTCAAGAAGCCAAGCCACCTACCTTTGATGGGGATTTGAAGAAATCGGAGGATGCAGAGGAATGGCTACTCGAGATGAAGAATTTATTTGGGTTGCATGATTACACAGAGAACATGAAGGCCAGAATATCTATCTTCAACCTCAAAGGGAAAGCTTACATCTGGTGGGAACATGTGGAGTGGGTTAGAGACATCAAGACAAAGGAGTTGCGTTGGGGCACTTAGGCTTCTTGTCTAACTTACAAGAACCTCTCCCACTCCCAAAGCTTTAATTATTCCCAAGTCTTTATGATTAACCAGTGCGGAATTAAATATGGGCTTGAACAGAAGGTGTATGCTGGTGTTGTTTATTAAAATTGTTTATGTGCTATAATTTAATGTGCTCAAATTGATATATAAATACATATAACAGTAAATAAAGTAGCAGAGACAATGCATAAATAACACACACAAAACAGCAATATTAATGTGGAGTTCACCCAAAACTCTTGGGCTACGTCTCTGTGAGCTCGAGTCAACTCGACTAGGCTCTCTGGGATTATGGTAAAGTCTTTTTACAAGCTCCCTCGCTCAAATCCATTGGTTTTACACAGAAATAATGAGTTTAGAAACCATTTCGTCCCCAGCTCTTGAAGCTCTCGATTTTCTGGCTCTTGGCTCTCGCTCTGACTCTTGGCTTTGGCTCTTGGCTCTGGCTCTTGGCTCTGGCCCTGGCTCTAGCTCTTGGCTCTGGCTTCTTCGGTTCTCTGTTAGTTTACAGCCCTCTGGCTTTCCACTTGAACTCTAAGTGACTCCCTTGGCTGTGTGTGCTTCAACTTTTGCTTTCTGCGCTGCTTGTTTTGTTGCTACCTTCTTTTCTGCGCTACTCTCTTACGCCTTAGCTTCCTGCTTTGGCTTCACTTTCAGAAACAACTCCAACAACAACCCTCTGTCTCTGACATTCATGGCTTTTAAGCCAATTGGTGATTGTTTGTTCATTTTCCCATTCAGGCTCTTTGGCTCCCGGCCTTTGTCTGCTCAAATCCGCCTCTGAGCATTAGCAATCATTGCTAAATGCTTTCAGGGATGGTGGCCACCTGTTCCATAGTGGAATGGATCATCGAGCCTTTGAAATTCCTGAAATGGCCGTTCTCTGTTTACACAGAGATACATTCAAACACGAGAAAAATACGTAGAATCATTGTTTATCGGACTTCAAATATTATGGATTCCGCCTTATTTTCCATTGGGTCCACCTTTATTTTTCTTATCGCATCTCCACTATTGATCTGGAAGATCTAGATCCAATGGCTGTGGTTCATTTAGGGCAGCCCATGCGTACGAGAGTTAACTGCCCGAAAATAGTGGTTTTCTCTCTCCAGGGCCTGGACACGTGGCAACCAATGTATGGGCTCGAGTGGAGCCCGACTAAAACCTCTTACCGCCTTCGGTCCTCCTGAAATCCTGCTTGTTTTGGACGTGAAATAATATGCAATAGCATTTATAAACCCCTTCGGTTCCAGTTTCATCGCATTGGCACTTTCCCTTCGCTTTTCGTTTATTTAACGAAAAGTTGAAAATACATAGAAAAATGTCATTTTATGGAACTCAAAATATATGGAATATCGTTTATAACTCTATTGAGTCTGGCTATCGCATTGCATATATATATATATATCCCCACTCCTCTGTGTAACTCTGATGCGATCTTGTGATATCGCAATCGCGTATCGCATGGGCCCGGGGTTCTGTGCATATGGCATCATCGATTGCAATCCACCGAGATCGGTGATCGCGATATCACTCGGCGCGGGGCCCGCCTCAAGCCCCACGCCACCACCGATGTCGATCTACCAATATCGGCGATTGGCATATCGCTCGGCCCAGTCCTTATGTTATATGTGTATGTGTCTTCCTCTTACTCGATTTGTCGGGGATTGGAAATCGGGGGTGCTTCCCCTTTTTTGCTTAAATCTGCCTTTGACCTCCTCCGATGAAATTTTCTTCATAAAGCCTTTAAGGCCATTTTTTGAAGATTTGCCTCTTTTTCTAAAGAACCAAGGGCATCTTCTTTCCGCGATTACTTCTGCATGCTAAGTCCATTTTTCCCATTCAAGTTGTAGCAGATTCAGAATGAGACGATCTCTACAATGGGGCTATTTCCGAGAGCAGCCTGCGACTTTCATTTCCTCTGATTTACAAAGGATTTGTGCCAGTAATTGGTATATCGCTCAACCTGATCCTTATGTTATATGTGTATGTGCCTTCCTCCGACCCGATTTGTTGGGGATCGACAATCGGGGGTGCTTCCCCTTTTTTTCTTAAATCTTCCTTTGACCTCCTCTGATGCAATTTTCTTCATAAAGCCTTTTAGGCCATTTTTTGAAGATTTGCCTCTTTTTCTAAAGAACCAAGGGCATATCCTTTCCGCGATAACTTCTGCATACTAAGTCAATTTTTTCCCATTCAAGCTGCAGCAGATTCAGAATGAGATGATCTCTATAATGGGGCTATTTCTGAGAGCAGCCCGCGACTTTCATTTCCTCTGATTTACAAAGGATTTGTGCCATTTGGCACCTTTTACCTCTTATATGAAGTCTTTTAGACTTAGAGGTTTATCCAGTATCCATTTTTGGATCACGCCTTCCCACTAAAAGAAATTTTGGTCTCCAAAAGACTGATATACTGATCTGAACACTAAATGAGAGTGACTCACCCTCCTCTTTTAGCCTCCCTACACTTGCCTTGCATAGTGCCTTTAACCAAATTTTCTGACCACTTCCCTTCTTGGATGGGCTAGTCTTCCTGGGAAGAACTGTCATCCTCCTCGCCTTCCTGCAAATCTCCTGCTGAAATGGTCACAGAAGGTAGTTTGAACTCCTCTGCCTTGATCATTGATCCAAGGTGGCTCAAACAAATGTGAAGTACATCTACTCCACAAAAATTTCATTTTTACCTGTTGGACAAGCTGTCAACAACAACTGTTAACAACAACAGAAACACAAACAACAACTGGATGGCCTAAACTCCTGCTTCAACAAAAGAAACAGATTTTCACTTCTTGTGAACACCTCCATGTCTTACATCTGCATACAAATGATGGACTAGATAATAAGCCCACAAAACATGCCTTTAAACAAATGACCCTTCAAGTCAAGCATGTAGAAAAAGACCATTAGGACTATTTTTCCAAAGATGAAACACTTCATTATTATCTCCATCTTGGAGACCAAGTTAACTTCTCACAAGTCAACATTGCATCACATGCATGTCAAAGCAATCGACCCTACAAGTTAATTACACATACATGTTCAAAACAAGGAAAACATCGACTTCCCTATGTCCATGCACATCATGCTCATGCATGCATTTCATCCTTCAACTTTCACTCAAGTACATTGTACTTTAGAAGCTGAAATGAAATATAATGTTGTAGCAACAAAGTGAGTCTCCTACTCAACTTTTCCATTCGCCTTCTTGGTAGGAACCTGCAACTTGCATCTCATTAACAAAGAAATACAAATAGATGCATCAATAGACATGCAACCTTAATTGGATAAGAACTCTAACCATTTCTCACCAATCCCTTTCAAAGGTACTACCTTTGTCTGCACATCAACATCAACATGTGAATCATCCTGAGACACATAAGTCATGGAATCTACCTTTCCATTTCTACCATCTTCTCTTTCCACTTTCTTAAGATTTTGTGGAAGCATTATTGGATTCAGAGTCCAACACCTTTTAGCAAGATGTCCTTGCTTATGGCAGTAAGTGAAACACATGTGCATCCTCTTGATAGGATGATTTGCCTTGTCCAATGGACCTTTGGCTTCTTGCTTCTTTTCCTTCAAAATTTTCCTGTAAGTGGCCATTCTCTTCCAACATCTAGAAACATTATGGTTATCCAACCCACAAAAGGAACATGCAATTCTTTTCCATATGTATGTGGAAATTTATCATGCTTTGCACAATCAAAAGGAAAATGTTTAGAACTAGATTTATACCTGCCTCTTTCACCTTTATTGCCTTCATGAGGAGGTGAAGCAAATGAAGAAGTGGCTCCCTTTGGAACACCATCAATCTCTTCAAGGCTGATAGAGTCTCCCCAACTCTCTGGTTCAAGTGTGTGCTTTTGAACACCTGCATCCTGAAAATTATGTTTCAAGCTATTGCATTCCTCCTTAATACAACCTTCAAACTCTTGAAGACCTACAATGCAACTCCTTCTTGGAGTTGTTTTAATGGTCTTCATGGCAGCTTTGGAACTTTCTCCATAAGCTTTTCCATAGCCAAGACCCAAATACTTAGGCCTTTCCTCAATTATTATTGGCTCAACAATACCTTGTGCATGTCTACCCAAGCCTTTTCCTTCATAACCCATCTTGGACATTATCTTGGAATCTATGCCTTTAGTATGTTTTCCGAAAGAACCGATATAAGCATTCTTATAGGAATTTGAAGACAAACTGGAATGGTTTACCTCTTCTTCAAGCTGATACTTGACCAAGGCTTCTTGGGAAAAAAAGAGCTATGTCTCCAACTCATGCATCCTTTTTAGGTTCATATTTGCAATATGAATTTGCCTCTCCATTTCCTGCAATTTTTCAGAAAGCAATTGCTTCTCTTCCTCCGTGGAATTCAACTGCTCTCTAAGCATGTTGCTATTCCTTCCATCCTCATACATTTCTCTCACCATATCCATCATGGTGGACAACTTTTGCTTCATGTATTCATCAAAGAATCTTGTGAAGAACGCAGGATTTGAGGACCCACTTGTAGAAGTTGTCATTATTCCAATGAACAAAATAACTTCAAACAAGATTAAAAAAGAGCTTTATTCAAGCAACCTTTTGCAACAAACCTCTTGTGCTTTAAGGATTGCCTTGAGGTGCTTTCGAATAGAAGAATTCCTTCAGCGCTTCTTCCTTCTTGTCATTCCTGGATTGAGCTATCAGTAGCTTTCCCTTCACCTCTCCAAACTCAAACAATAGTCAGTCTGCAACAAGCATACAATCACCTCTCACTGTTTAAACACCTTTCAGACAAGCAATCTTTGCTCTGCCAATCAAGCATTCTGATATAACCTTCTTTGAAGGTGTGGTTAATCAAACTTAAGCTTTGATATCACTTGATCTGAAAATGGGTCACTTAGGCTTCTTGTCTAACTTACAAGAACCTCTCCCACTCCCAAAGCTTTAATTATTCCCAAGTATTTATGATTAATCAGTGCGGAATTAAATATGGGCTTGAACAAAAGGTGTATGTTGGTGTTGTTTATTAAAATTGTTTATGTGCTGTAATTTAAGGTGCTCAAATTGATATATAAATACATATAACAGTAAATAAAGTAGTAGAGACAATGCAACAATAACACATATAGAACAACAATATTAATGTGGAGTTCACCCAAAACTCTTGGGCTACGTCTGCGTTAGCTCTAGTCAACTCAACTAGGCTCTCTGGGATTATGGTAAAGTCCTTTTACAAGCTCCATGGCTCAAATCCATTTGTTTTACACAGAAGCAATGGGTTTAGACACCATTTCGTCCTTGGCTCTAGAAGCTCTCAGCTTTCTGGCTCTCGTCTCTAGCTCTGGCTCTAGCTCTGGCTCTTGGCTTGGCTTCTTCGGCTCTTTGTCAGTTTACAACCCTCTGGCTTTCCACTTGAACTCCAAGTGACTCCCTTGGTTGCGTGCGCTTCAGCTTTTTCTTTCTGCGTTGCTTGTTTTGTTGCTGCCTTCTTTTCTGTGCTGCTCTATTACACCTTAGCTTCCCGGTTTGGCTTCGCTTTCAACAACAACTCTAACAACAACTCTCTGTCTCTGACATTCATGGATTTTAAGCCAATTGTGTTGAGATTGCAACAAGATGATGGAGCTTAGTGAGAAGAGTCGCCTTCACTAAGTGGGCCCGCAGGCTATTTTTGGCGCAAGTCTATTTTTAGACTATGTCTATTTTTAGACATATGGATCATGTCTATGGATTGCAGGTTGCTGTTTATGGATGATTTATCAAGTTGGGAAAAAATAGATGGACTCCTATTTTTGATGAAAGTGTGAGTGATCACAATGTGAGTGATCAAAGTCTATTTTTAGATTGGCTGTCAAAAATAGAAAAGTCAAATATTATTATCTCACAATAATATTTGGACTATAAACTTAATCTTATTCTCTTGGAGCACTTCAGTTTGAGCTACAGAGGTGGCACATGTAGCTGTCAGAAGGAAATACGCTTTTCTTATGAGTCAGTTGAGTTGTTGCATGCATGACTTTAGTTAGAACTCAATCAGTTGAGTTTGGTGGAGTTGATGGAGTTGTGTTCAATTTAGCTTTGTTAAACTGGTTGTATTTAGTCTAACTGGAAAATAGACTAGAGATGAGCTGGGTGAATTAGTTATTAATTAATTCACAACTTATTAACTCATAATACAACTAATGAATACATCAGTTAACTCAGTTGCATGTCAGTGCATGTTCAGTTCAACAGGGACAGGTGGTAGAGAATCAGATTGCTATCAGTTGTGACTATAGTTGTGCACCAGATCTTGCACAATCAAGGGATTGAGTATGCCAATGAGTTTGCTCACGTATTTTCCCACATTATAGCTTTTTCTCACGTCCAACAAAGTGTGAGTGACTATTTTGCAGGTGAAAAACGAGTTTGGTGAGCCATTCTCATCAGTTCATTGAGCTGGTATTGAGCAGTGGAGGCAAGCAAGCAGTGGAAGAGATTTGGAGATCAGATCTGAGCTGTATTGTGTGTAACAGAGGTGGAGATACTTGTGAGAAGTATTATGCTGTGTAATGTTACATGACTCAATCATTAATATACAGATAGTTGGGGTTTTTAGCGAGATGCTTTCCCCGGGATACATACTGTGTTAATGTGTGAATGCTCTTGATGTTTTATTGTTATTGATGCTGCTATATTGATGATCAACGTAGAGGAGCTTATGTATTGTGTATGTTTTCCGCAATAGTACATGATCAAGATAATCTCCATTGAATATGTGTTAAATTATTCAAAATTTCTACATGGTATCGGAGCTGCTTGATTTGTAGAAGAGATTTTTACAGGATATCAAGCGAGGATTGATCATCAGATCTACTATTCAGGAAGTGTTTACATTCTATTTCTTCAGGCAGAGTCTGTAATCAGGCCAGGTAGCCTCTGGATTCATCCTTCCTTTGGAAGGTGAGATATCCAGTGAATGCCCATACAGTCAATCTCTGTACGAGAAATATTGTGTTCTCACGAATTTTAGATCGGAGGCGGTTGAGTTTGGAGCTGGTGGAAAATCGAATTTGCAGCAGTGTTGCTGAAATGTCTTTCAACGGATTGCAAATGTTATTCCAAAGCGAGAGCAACCTGGCGCTCAAGGGTAAACTCAGTAACAATAAAGGTGAGAATGGATCTTCATCAAAGGTATCTGATGAAGAGAATTGCACTTTGGCTGCCAGAGCAAAGAAGGGGAAGAACAAGAAAGCTTCTCAGTCTGGTGCGAAAGGCAAGAAGCAGGATATGTCCAAGGAGAAGTGTTTTCACTGTCACCAGCACGGACACTATGCCACAAATTGTCCGCAGAAGAAGAAGAACAAGCAAGCTGCTGGATCTGCAGGGGGAGAGGCCTTAGCCTCACAGTTTGAGCTTGATTTTTCATTGATCGCATGCTTGGTTTCAAGAGTGATGGGATCAGTGTGGTTCTTCGACAGTGGTCCGTCTTTTCACATGACGGGAGATAAAGATTTGTTCTCTGATCTGGAGGACAAAGATCTGGGAGTGCACATCGAGATGGGCGATGATGGTAGATACAGTGCGACCGGTATCGGTACCATTTCCTTTGAGAGGGAGTCTGGTAAACCCTTTGTATTGAAGGAAGTCATGCATGTTCTAGGATTGAAGAAGAATCTCATCTCAGTGGCGATGTTAGAAGACAAGGGGTATGATGTTGTTTTCAGCGAGGGAAAGGCCTTCCTGCGCAGCAAGACAACTGGTGAGACCCGGAAGATAGGGGTTCGAGTGAGGAACCTTTATCAGTTGCATGTAGATGGATGCGCAACAATGGCAGGCAAGGCAGAAGGATTGGTGAGCTGGGATGATGGCGAGTTGTGGCACAGGAGGTTGGGTCACCTTCACCATGGAGCCTTGAAGATACTGCAGCAGATCACTACAGGGCTTCCTAAAGGCACACTTGCGCAGTCAGATCAGTGCAAGGGGTGTACTTTGGGGAAGTTTGTGAAAGCCACCTTTCACGAGAAGGATAGTCACGCCACGACGATCCTTGAGAGAATTCACACAGACGTGTGTGGACCTTTCTCAGTTGCTTCGACAGCAAAACACAGGTATTATGTGATTTTTGTTGATGATTTCTCTCGTAAGTGCTGGATCTTCTTCATGCAGAAGAAGAGCGAGACATATTCAAAGTTCTGTGAATTCAAAGCACTGGTCGAGAAGGAGTCGGGGAAGAAGGTGAAGGCTCTTAGGAGCGATAATGGTGGTGAATACATCTCGGACGAGTTCAAGGATTTCTGCAAGACAGAAGGGATTCGTATAGAGCTCATAGCTCCCCATAACCCACAGCAGAACGGGGTAGCTGAGCGGAAGAACATAATGATTGTGGGTGCTGCATGGGCAATGTTGCATGATCAGGGCCTACCCCTTCACTTGTGGGCGGAAGCATGCAATACAATAGTTTATGTGTAGAACCGTTGTCCTCATAGGATACTTGGCATGAGTACACCTGAGGAGACTTATTCTGGTAAGAAGCCTGATCTTTCTCATTTGAGGATTTTTGGTGCTAACGTTTACATGCATGTGACGAAGGATGCCAAGAAGAAGTTGGAGCCGACCACAGAGGTTGGGATATTTGTGGGGTACACTGATATGCCCCACAACTATCGTGTGTATTTGCCAGACAGTGGTAAAACTGTTGTGCAACGGGATATAAAATTTCAGGAGGAGAAAGCCATGAAGTGTTCGCTTGAGAGGGAGCTACACTTGCATGCAGATGAGGAGCTATTAGTTCCTAAGGATGAGCTTCAGGACGTGGATCAGCCACAGGACGAGGTTCATGGAGTGGAAGAGACCACTCATGCAGCGCCAACCATCAGAGGGCGAAAGCGCTTGACAGATGCTGAGCGACTGGCTCAAGATGCAAAGAAAGTTGTAGGACCACCTTCAGCCCAACGCAGGCAGAGACAGTCACCTGATCGGTACACTGGATACATGGCTCTTATGAGCAAGTGTGTTGTGACTGAGCCATCCTCTTTCGAGGAAGCTGTGGAGGATCCCGCATGGGTAGACGCCATGGTGGAAGAGTATGATTCTATTGTCAGAAACAGTGCATGGGAGATTGTTCCTAGACCGAAAGGGAAATCAGTGGTGGGTTCGAGATGGATCTACAAAGTTAAGCAGGTAGCTGACGGGAGTGTGGAGAAGTACAAGGCAAGATTTGTTGCTCGAGGCTTTTCACAGATTGAGGGGATCGATTATGAGGAGACCTTTGCACCTGTCGCAAGGTATTCTTCCATACGGACGATTCTTGTTCTCTCAGCGCAGATGGGATGGCACATTCATCAGATGGATGTGAAGACTGCGTTCCTCAACGGAGTCATTGAGGAGGAGGTGTACATTGAGCAACCCGAAGGCTTTGAAGTCTTCAGCAGCGAGTCGCATGTGTGCAGGCTCAAGAGAGTGCTGTATGGGTTGAAGCAAGCACCACGTGCTTGGTACACACGGATAGACAGCTATTTCACAGGACTTGGATTCTCCAAGAGCAAGGCGGATCCGAACCTATACCAGATTGTGGTGGAGGGTAAGTTGCTTATCATTGTACTGTATGTTGATGATTTGATTCTAACGGGTGATGAGCTGTTGATACTGTCATGCAAGAAGGATCTTGCTACAGAGTTTGAGATGAAGGATTTGGGCCTCCTTCACTATTTCCTGGGATTGGAAATATGGCAGCGCAGTGGTGGACTGTTTGTTTCTCAAGGCAAGTATGCTCGGGAGATACTGGAGAAGTTCAACATGCATGGCTGCAAGCCTGTTGATACTCCTCTTCCTGGAGGTTGGAGGAAGGAGGATGCCACTTCGGGAGAAGAAGTGGATGCCACTGTTTATCGACAGTTGGTGGGGTCGCTGATGTATTTGGTCAATACACGACTTGATATATGCTATGCAGTTAACCAACTTTCACAAGCTATGGTTAAGCCTACCAAGCTCTTCTAGAAGGCGGGCAAGCATGTATTGCGCTACTTGAGAGGCACATCGGGATATTGTTTGTGGTACATACTGGAGGATGAGGTGAAGCTATATGGCTTCACGGATGTAGATTGGGTAGGGAGCCCAACAGACAGAAAGAGCACATCAGGAGGGGTCTTCAGTATTGGATCGACAGCAGTTTCTTGGTACAGCAGGAAATAGAGATCCGTGGCACTCAGTTCAGCGGAGGCCGAGTATATGGCAGCAAGTTTGGCTGCATGCGAGGCTATATGGATGAGGAAGATCCTAGTTGGTTTGTTCGGTTCTCATTTGGATCCTACTGTGATTTACTGTGATAACCAGAGTTGCATTAAACTCTCAGCTAATCCTGTATTTCATGATAGATCTAAACATATTGACATCAGGTACCATCATATCAGAGATTGTGTGCAGCGGAGGATCATGTTACTTTCGTACATTCCAACGGAGGATCAGGATGCTGATATTCTGACGAAGGCTCTCACCAGGAGCAAATTCGAGTACCACCGAGGCAGGATAGGGGTTGCTGATAATCCATATCTTGTCGAGAGGGAGTGTTGAGATTGCAACAAGATGATGGAGCTTAGTGAAAAGAGTCGCCTTCACTAAGTGGGCCCGCCGATATTTTTGGCGCAAGTATATTTTTAGACTATGTCTATTTTTAGACATATGGATCATGTCTATGGATTGCAGTTTGCTGTTTATGGATGATTGATCAAGTTGGGAAAAAATAGATGGACTTCTATTTTTGATGAAAGTGTGAGTGATCACAGTGTGAGTGATCAAAGTCTATTTTTAGATTGGCTGTCAAAAATAGAAAAGTCAAATATTATTATCTCACAATAATATTTGGACTATAAAATTAATCTTATTCTCTTGGAGCACTTCAGTTTGAGCTACAGAGGTGGCACATGCAGCTGTCAGAAGGAAATACGCTTTTCTTATGAGTCAGTTGAGTTGTTGCATGCATGACTTCAGTTAGAACTCAATCAGTTGAGTTTGGTGGAGTTGATTGTGGAGTTGATGGAGTTGTGTTCAGTTTAGCTTTGTTAAACTGGTTGTATTTAGTCTAACTGGCAAATAGACTAGAGATGAGCTGAGTGAATTAGTTATTAATTAATTCACAAGTTATTAACTCATAATACAACTAATGAATACATCAGTTAACTCAGTTGCATGTCAGTGCATGTTCAGTTCAACAGGGACAGGTGGTAGAGAATCAGATTGCTATCAGTTGTGACTATAGTTGTGCACCAGATCTTGCAAAATCAAGGGATTGAGTATGCCAATGAGTTTGCTCACGTATTTGCCCACATTATAGCTTGTGCTCACATCCAACAAAGTGTGAGTGACTATTTTGTAGGTGAAAAACGAGTTTGGTGAGCCATTCTCATTAGTTCTTGAGCAGGTATTGAGCAGTGGAGGCAGGCAAGCAGTGGAAGAGATTTGGAGATCAGATCTGAGCTGTATTGTGTGTAACAGAGGTGGAGATACTTGTGAGAAGTATTATGCTGTGTAATGTTACATGACTCAATCATTTATTATACAGATAGTTGGGGTTTTTAGCGAGATGCTTTCCCCGGGATACATACTGTGTTAATGTGTGAATGCTCTTGATGTTTTATTGTTATTGATGCTGTTATATTGATGATCAACGTAGAGGAGCTTATGTATTGTGTATGTTTTCCGCAATAGTACATGATCAAGATAATCTCCATTGAATATGTGTTAAATTATTCAAAATTTCTACAAATTGGTGATTGTCTGTTCATTTTCCCCTTTGGGCTCTTCGGCTCCCGGCCTCTGTCCACTCAAATCCCCCTCTGAGTGTTAGCAATCATTGCTAAATGCTTTCAGGGATGGTGGCCACCTATTCTGTAACAGAATGGATCATCGGGCCTTTGAAATTCCTTAAATGGCCATTCTCTGTTTACACAAAGAAATACATTCAAACACGAGAAAAATCCGCAGAATCATTGTTTATCAGACTTCAAATATTATGGATTCCGCATTATTTTCCATCGGGTTTGCCTTTATGTCGCTTATCACATCTCCACTATTGATCTGGAAGATCTAGATCCAACGGCTGTGGTTCATTTCGGGCGGCCCATGCGTACGATAGTTAACCGCCCGAAAAGAGTGGTTTTCTATCTCCAGGGCCTAGACACATGGCAACCAATGTATTGGCTGGGGCGGAGCCCAGCCAAAACCTCTTACCGCCTTCGGTCCTCCTGAAATCCCGCTTGTTTTGGACTTGAAATAATATGCAGTGGCATTTATAAACCCCTTTGGGTCCAGTTTCATCGCATTGGCACTTTCCCTTCACTTTTCATTTATTTAACCAAAAGGCAAAAATACATAGAAAAATGTCATTTTACGGACCTCAAAATATATGGAATATCGTTTATAACTCTATCGGGTCTGGTTATTGCAACGTATATCTATATCTATATATATATATCTATATATATATATCTATATCTATATATATATATATATATATATATATATATATATATATATATATATATATATATATATATATATATATATATATATATATATATATATATATATATATATCCCCACTCCTTTGTGTAGCTCCGATGCGATTTTGCGATATCGCGATCGTGTATCGCATGGGCTCGGGGTTTTGTGCATATGGCATCACCGATTGTGATCCACTGAGATTGGCGATCGCGATATCGCTCGGTGTGGTGCCCCGCCTCAAGCCCCATGCCACCGTCGATGCCGATCCACTGATATTGGCAATCGGCATATCGCTCGGCCCAGTCCTTATGTTATATGTGTATGTGCCTTCCTCCGACCCGATTTGTCGGCGACTGGCAGTCGGGGGTGCTTCCCCTTTTTTGTTTAAATCCGCCTTTGACCTCCTCCAATGCCATTTTCTTCATAAAGCCTTTTAGGCCATTTTTTGAAGATTTGCCTCTTTTTCTAAAGAACCAAGGGCATCTTCTTTCTGCGATAACTTCTGCATACTAAGTCCATTTTTGCCCATTCAAGTTGCAGCAGATTCAGAATGAGACGATGTATTCAATGGGGCTATTTCTAAGAGCATCCCACGACTTTCATTTTCCTATGATTTACAAAGGATTTGTGCCGTTTAGCACCTTTTACCTCTTATATGAAGTCTTTTAGACTTAGAGGTTTATCCAGGATCCATTTTTGGATCAATCATATGAGCATCAAGATGGTGGGCACTCTTTCGACTTAGCAGACACATTGAGAAGTTTGAAGGAAGAAATAAGAAGTTTCAAAGAAGATAATGACATAATCATTCAGGCACAAAATAAATAAGTAGAGGTTAATGCCGTTATCCTTCATAGTTTGTCATACTTGCACATAGAGGGACCTCCTAGGATCAGTCGTGGACAAGAGGATAGGAATAATGGGGCATATGGCAGTAGATCTCATGGTGGAAACAGGTCAAATAGAGATGACACAGTCAAAGATGGCAGGTTCTTGGATACGATAGATAGGAGAGGTGATGGACACAAGTTCTATTCTAGTTCTGGTTCTGACAGGTATCATGGTCATCATCATTATCATCCTTACAAGAGGAGTGACAAGGGATATTTTCCAGATGAGTTCAAGAAGCCAAGCCACCTATCTTTGATGGGGATTTGAAGAAATCAGAGGATGCAAAGGAATGGCTACTTGAGATGAAGAATTTATTTTGGCTGCATGATTACATAGAGATCATGAAGGCTAGAATATCTATCTTCAACCTCAAAGGGAAAGCATACATCTGGTGGGAACATGTGAAGCGGGTTAGAGACATCAAGACAAAGGAGTTGCATTGGCATGAATTCAAGAGACCTTTTAGGAATAAATATTGTCAAAGAGGTACTATGATAGAAAAGCCAAGGAATTTTATGAGCTAAAGATGGGGTCAATGATGGATAAGGAGTATAAGACCAAGTTCCTGGAGTTGTTGAGGTATGTACCATACCTCAAGGATGAAAAAGAAAAAGTTTAGATATTTGTCAGTGGTTGTCCATTAACATTTAGACATTGGATTGAGTATGATGAGCCTCAGTCACTTGAATAAGTCATTGGGAAATTGAAGCATTGTTATGAGCAGTCAAAGCGTACGAGAGAATCTGAGAAAGGTTGGAAATGGAAAGACAAAACTAAAGGTAAATGGCAGTTGAAGCGAATAAGACCTTAGAATATAGGAGAGAAAGAAAATGTTTCACCTTACAAGAAGTTTAATGGGATACAACCTAGAGGGAAGCAGAATAAAGGTGATGGTAAGGGAAAGTTGCAGTGTTGGATATGTGGCAAGGAGCATATCAAGAGGGATTGTCCACATAATCAGGGTGGTAAACCTTAGATTTACAGTGCATACAACACGTTGACAGTTGGGGATGTTGGGTAGAGTATTCCACGGATTTATGCAATGCTAGATAACATGCAGGCCAATCACCACGAATCTATTATCGGACTGGACAATAAGATTTGTGATCAAGTTGTTTTTATTTTGATTAACCATGGATCTGATTATAGTTATGTAAGCTTTGACCTAGTGGATAAGTGTGGTTTGAATAAAGAAGTGCATGCAAAATCTTGGTTAGTGCAATTGACTACAGATACAAAGAAGAGAGTTCATCATTGGGTAAGAGCTTGTGCATTCGAGTTGAATGGTATGCCTAGCTCAACACATTTGAATGTACTGCCGTTGGGATCATATAATATGATTTTGGATATGGACTGGTTGTATCCTCACAGGACTAAGGTGGACTGCTATGACAAAACTATTGAATACTTGGATGACAATGGGGAACAAAGAATATTGCAGGGTAAGAAGAAAGCCACATTAGTTAGAATGGTGACAACTATGCAGGAAAAAAAGTAGTTGCAGAAAAGGGTGTGTTTTATTTGCAATGCATATTTCTAGTGATAAAGGTAAGGATGTTGAGGATGCAGAAGTTATGAATAGGTACCCTATCTTGCAACAGTTTCATGATGTGTTTCCAACAGAGATTTTAAAATTTCAACCTCACAAAGAAGTGGACTTCTATATTGAGTTGGTTCCAGGGGCAGCACCAAAGGCACCATACAGGATGAGCATGCTAGATTTAGTAGAATTGAATTGCAGTTGAAGGAAATTCTTGACAAGGGATACATTAGGCCAAGTGTATTTCCTTGGGATGCACCAGTGTAATGTGTGATGAAGAAGGATGGTACTCTCAGGTTATGCATTGATTATAGGTAGTTGAACAAGGTGACTATCAAGATCAGGTATCTGTTGTCGAGGATCGATGACTTATTCAACTAGTTGAAGGGAGAAACAATGTTCTCGAAGATTGAATTGAGAACCAGATATCATCAGGTACACATTAAAGAAGAAGACATCTAGAAGATTTATTTCCAGACCAGGTATGGGAATTAAGAGTTTGTTGTAGTTCCATTTGGTTCGACTAATTCTCTATATACTTTCATGTGCTTTATGAATAGTGTGTTGTGTCCTTATCTGTACAAGTTTGTCATTGTATTCATTGATGATATAATAATATATTCTAATAATGAGGAAGAGCATGCTGAACACTTAGCAACAATGTTGATATTTCTAAGAGAGCATAAGTTGTATTCCGAGCTTAGAAAATGTAGTTTCTTTCAAACGTAGTGTTATAGGGGATTTACAATTGCGAACAAATGTATCTCCCCTAGGTCAATGGCTAACCTAGAACAATAGAGAGACTAGGAACCCAATGATTTTCCTTAAAGTAAATAGATGACGAAGTGAGGCCTACCTGGATTCCTTCGCAAACTTTGCTCCCTTATCTTGGAAGCTCCAATTCTAGCTCTGAATGCCAAAATTAGAACCCACACAATTAGATAACACAAACCAAGAAACAATGATATCTATCTAGTATCATATAGGTACTTCATTCAATATATAAACATGGTATTGAAATAAGTGAAAAAAAAAACATCAAATATAGGAAAACAATGAATTCTTTGCATTAATATAAATGGAAGGAGATTACAACCATAGGTAGCAGTTGATCTTGTAAAAGAGCTCTTCCAAGTTGTTGATTTGTCCTTTCCTTGTCACAATATGCACCTCCAATCACCCTAAATGCATGAGATAATATCCACTCACCACCACAACATAAGGGTAGAATCACTCTCCAAAATCCAACCCCCAACCACATAGAAGGATGTGAATATCTAGAGAAGTAGGGTAAGTTGGGAGTTCTTATCCAATTACTAGTATACGGTAAGAGATCCACCTTTGATGGAGGGATAGTATCAAAGAATAAGTGGTGAAAACTCCAAAGTAGGGAAGGATAGGATCTAAATTTTTTATCCAATGTAAGTAGTTGAAACAACTTCTTGAAACTCCTAGAAGGGGAAGCTTCCGAAATCCCGATCATTCTCCCGGATTTCTAGTACCAATGTAGGTGCAAAAGGTAGCAACCTGCTAGTGACCAACATAGGCCACAGTGGAGTAACCTGTAGGTGAACGCACCCCAGTAGGCTTATAGGGAGTATTGGTCCTCAAACTGGCTCAGATGAAACAGTTTAGGGCTGAAATTCTGGGGGATGAAGGGAACATGCTTAGGGCTTTGTGCAAGATGGTGAAAAGGGGGAATATGATGTTGATTGATCCCATTAGGAGGTTCACTAATAGGATGTGACAAAATGGCCTATAATAGAATGCCCCCTAAAGCGTAATTTCAAAGATGATGACTGATGACTGAAGTGCTTTACCTTGTGACAAGTCGAGATCATGGAAAACCAATGAGCTCCATATGTTACAATACATTTACAACATCACCTATTTGTTTGTTGAGGAAGGCATATCCATACTCAACTCATAAGCTAACATAACATGTACAATGATCAAAAGACACATCCACAGATGCAACTAGTGGTTCCATGACTAGATGATTGTCTATATGATCACGACCATCTATATTGTGATCTTTGTATAACTCCTGAAATTGCAGCCCAGATGGATGAAACTAGATCCAGGGTCTTCTATCTCATTCACATAACCAACCAATGTACGAGTATAACCATGTGAATCAATGAGCTAGAGTCGAACATGGTAATCAACATCTGATTAGTGACCAATGATGTAATTTGTTAACAGATGCGAGAGAAACCACTGATGATGTTAATGGCTCTCAAGGTACTATAGTACAATCCATATGGTGTGAATGAATGAGTTGATGTCGAACACCACACATAATCTTTCGGTTGAAGGCCAATGATGTAAACCTATCGCCGAGAGTGAGGAAACTTGCCATTGATGTATGCAAGCACCAAGGTACCAAAGGTGTGTTTCTAAGTCAACTTCCTAGATGATGTGTTGATGTCGATAGGAAGTGACCCATCATAGGAGGGCCTTGATGTATCCCCCATCAACGATATGAAACATGTATCATGATTGAGAAAGAATGATTAGAATGATGCTGACATGGAACCAGATAAGGAAATGCAGACATGAAATGAAGGCTTACGAGTATTGTAGCAGAGATCATCTGAATGACTTCTCTTGAACATAGCGATGACACTAAATGGAGTTGGCAACATTGACCCAAAACTGAATTGGAGGCTCTAAAAAAAGTATGATAACCAAGAGACAAGCAGATTACCCAACCCAACAACCATGGATATGAAGTGGAAGAGATTCATGTTCAATAGTGACTCATTGCCATTAGAAAAATGGAATCCCTTGTTTTCCCAATTTCCCCAACCATTCTGGTCAGCACCTCTTTATTTTTTAACAAGCTATAGGAGGATAACATATGCTTGATATGTAAGTTCATCCTTTGGATGAATACCTCCAAGTATATTTAATGAACCCTGAGAAGGAGTGGTTCAGCCCGATCATGATTGATGAGTCCAGTAAAGGCAAAACTCGACATATTTTTCATGTTTAGAGAGTTTGAAAAAGAGGCGAAAAAGAAAACTCTAGATGTCCCTTTTCCTAGGTAGTCCCTAAGGTGTGAAAAGGTAGAAAACAATACCTACGAGAACCTCTTAGCCATGTTTGACTAAGGTATTCCCTTTTCGTAGTTAGTCTATCTCAGTCTGGAAAAGGGTTAAACTTATACTGAGTATACATCTTTTCATTTACTTTTATGAGTTCAGAAAGACAAATGCTTGGCAATCTTTTCATATTTTGGGAGTTTGAAAAGAGTTGAAAGAGGACTCCAAGGGGTTCCTTTTTTGTAGGTTTATAGAGCCTAAAAAAGAGATAAAAGTATACTTTGTGGTCAAAGTAACCCATTCAAAACATAATAAAAACCTCCTAACAACTGTTGACCTACTCAAAACACCACAAGAAGGATTAAACATACTTGTTTCATAGTAAAAATGAAGTATATCTAGGTCAAAATACTAAAACTAAATAAAATAATGAGAAAATGACCATAAATATTCAAAACGACTTCTTATTTTTACCAATTCGCATTTTACCTTCAATAGTGAGTATTTGGATCCCTTTTCTCTCGATCTTCTGTAGCTGACTACAGCCAATCTAGGGAACCATTTCGAGTGTCGTCGCTTCTAGGTAAAAACTAAAACCTTTCTCTATCTTTCCACTGTTCATTTTTGTGTTTTCATGTAAAATTTTAAGGTTTTGAGGCCTGTGGGGTTCATAAAAAATGCTCTAGGACCAATGCAACCCCCCTGTGTGGAAAACTGCATTGCACCTAGGCAGAGAAACACTGCAGATAGAGGTGCAACACTCTAGTAAACACTAATGGGGTGCATTGGGAAAATTTCTCTAAGTTTTCTTTCAGTTTTGTCCCAAATTTTGTCAATTTTTTTGCATGGGAAAGAGCCTAACAGATTCCTCGTTGATGTTTCAAGTACTTATTAGCACAAAATGACATCATTTGGAGAGAAACAGAACATGAGGAACAAGACTTGAATGTGAAAAACGACCCTGCTACCATCAAGACCCTTAAAAATTGTGGGCTATTGAAATTCTTCTGGTTCCCTGGTATGAGGAAACATATAGAGTTGTTGAAATACCTTGTTCATTCATGGGATATTCAAGCACAAGACTTTATGTTTGGGGAGAATCTACTCAAGATATAAATAGAGGATATTTAATTTTTGTCATGATTGTCAAAGCGAGGTGCCCCCATCTTTCTTCTAGGTGGAAGAAGTGGCGGTGAGACGGTGAAAGACTATATCGCTACCTATTGCAGACCTCAAGCCCTTCCTATTAGGGATGGAAAGATCAACATAAAGGATGTGACCCAATTACCTTTGAGAATGATCTTGTTCATTCTTGCAAGATTGGCAGGAAGCTCAATATTACATGTAGCAAGTAGAGCATACATGTAGTATGGGATAGAGTGTCTAGAGCTGACAATATTCAACTAGAGTGAGGGTGTCCTGGTAAATTTGAACAAATAAATTACTAAAGCAAAGTATGGGAAGTTGAAAAACTTTGGCTTGGCACAATCTTAGTCCATTTTTCTCTAGAGTGAGTACCATTATTACAGCCTCAGCAGATTGTACTCGATCCCATCAATTAGAGGACCCCACGGATGAGGAGGTGGATAGACCACATGAGCCAACATGCAGGCCCATCAATGATCAACTTTTCACTAGCCTTCTTTGGGTGGTTGTGTAGACAGTTCATCATTATTGATGATTATCCTTATGCAAGGATGGATTTCTGTGATGATCTTGAGCTCGAGTTGCTTGAGGGTGAGCAATGGGATGCTTCAGGTAAGATACTTTGACCATTAAGTTTTTGAAAGTTTTATGATTTTTTTTGTGTTTTTTGATGTTCTCGAGACTAAACTATTTGATGTTTTCATGTAGATATTGGACTTGTTTGACTAGTAGGTGCTACATATCTCCATCGCACAGAGAGACAACCACAAGAGGAGGTAATGGGACCAGTATAGGTCGCTATGGTAGGACGGGATGTGCTACAGGATCCTGAGGTAGCTGAGATCCTATCAGAGGTGGAGCGCCACATGGAGGGGTTGACACATGGGATTGATGAGACTGTGGTTCATGATATTCCATTGTGACTTCAATGACACATAATCATAGTGCCTAGTCGTATTGGTCGATTACTATGCAAAATAGCTCGTGTAGTGTCGTTTTATCATGAGCACCACTTATTTGTCTACATATGTTTTGCATGTAGTTTTTATATGGACGATGTTTCCATATGTGTCTTAGGGTAGACATTTTGGAAAACCAAACTTAATATATATATATATATATATATATATATATATATATATATATATATATATATACATATATATATATATATATATACACACATACACACACACACACACACACACACACACACACACACACACATATATATATATAGTGTTTCCTAGTTCCTATTCTGCTTTCAATATGATGTGATGTGAATTGAAAGTTATTTACATTCGTTGCAAATGTCGATCTAAAAAAAAATTAGCTAGGGCATCTACTAATGTGTTAATATTTCTAGAAATATGTTCATATCATATGAAATCAAAATGTCTTTCCAGAAGATGCACTCTCAAAACCATGTGAAGGATGGTGGGATTTCTCACTGAATAGATATTAGTGAGTTATATTACTACGCACTGTGAGTCAAACCTGATGACTATATGGGGGTACCATGTGAAATAGCATCAGATAGTAGCTCAACCACTACACTATACTCAGTGATGTTGTTAGTAGAGCGACCAATGAAAATCCCTTGCATACTCACTAGCTCACCATTTGGAGCAAAGATAGCCCATGTTGCGGAGGATAGGTTCTGAGTACTACGACTAGCACCATCAACATAACCAATATACTGTTCGAGAGAGGTTGAAATATACAATTCAAAAGTAAAAAGAATCAATAGAAACCATGAGAAACTTTGAAAAACGCACTGCAAGCACACTCAACACACCTATAGACAGCATGTACACAGTGTACTATGCATAGGATCAAGCATAGTATTTTATGAGGTACAACCCATTTCTAGGATGTGCTAGCGAAACTCCATTGAGGTCTACTAAATCATAAGCCCCTTTTGCAAGGACAAGTTTGATAGTGTATGGTCCTAGCCACATAGGCTAGAACTTTCCTGGACCTAACTTGTTGGCCTCCTAGTCATATAAGAGCACCAGATCTCCTTCCGAGAAGAATCTAGGATTGACACTTTTGTCATATCACGCTTTGATGTGTCTTTTATGGGCTTCATTATCTAATGCGAAATCGTGTCAGGTTTCATCCAAATGAGTTAGATGTAAAAGATGCTCCTCCTCTACAGAAGTAGCAGGAAGAAGTTCGATAGCTAGTTTCAGTGATGGAATTTCACATTCGATGGGGAGGATCACTTCTAGACCATAGACCAACTGGAATGGTGTGAATCTGGTAGCAGTCCTAACTGAGGTTCAGTATGCACACAAGGCAACAAAGAGAAGAAAGTGTGAGTTTGATTTGTGGGCCCCTATCATATGTTGAAGCATAGTCTTAAGAACTTTGTTAATAGCCTCAACTTTTCCATTAGCTTGAGGATAATAGGGAGTGGAATTTTCATGTGAAATTCCCAATTTGGTAGCAAATTCGGTCATCATATGATTCTTAAAATGATTCCCATGATCCATTATTATTACTTGCAGAACACCAAACCTGACAATCACGTGGTTGAAAAAGAAATAAGGAGTCGTTTTGCTAGTGTTATTAAATGTAGGCATCGCTTCGGCCCACTTGATAAAGTAGTCAACAACGATAATAATATAGCCATGCCCCCTGACCAAATGAGGGTTACATGTCATAAATTTGATACCCCATTTCAGAAAGTGACCAACTGCAACAATGGGATGCAACGAAGCAGGTAAAGTGCGGAGTTTGCGGTCATAGATATGGCATGCATGACACTTCTAGACTACTAGGATATAGTCGCAAAAAATGGTGGGCGAAAAGTAATCGGTGAGTAAAATATTTTGCACAGTGGCGTGACGAGATAAATGTTCGTCGCATGCCCCCAAGTGGAATTCATTGAGGACTTTCTCGGCCTCCTTGAGAGTGAGGAACCTTTGTAAAATAATATCGATACCACGACGATAAAGGGTGTTGCCGATAATCACATAATTTCGGGATTGGTACTGGATATGTCACTACTCTGAGCAAGAGGTATTAGGTCCAAAATTCTGGGTCTAGAGATAGATCAGAAAATCTCCCTACAATGGTTCAGATGATGATATCAGAAACAATGACTTGTCTAGGATGGAATCTTCAGATGTAGATTCAACATAAAGGGAAGGGAGATTGCATGTTAGTTCTACAAAAACTAAGGATTTCTTCGACTTGGATTTGATGAAATCAAGGTTGAACTCTTGGAGAATAATGATCCACTTAGAGTATTTTTCCCCAACAATTTACGTGACAATATATATATATGTCATAGGGTTGCAATTCGAAACTACCATAGTTTTTCGAAGCAATATGTAATGGAAAAATCTCTAGATGACTTGAACAGGTGCCAAAGCTAACTTTTCCACATGAGTATATCAAATCTCAGTATCATTGAGGTTCCAAATCAGATAATAGATGGGATTTTCAGTCCCCATATCATCTTCTTGGACCAGCACCATAGTTATAGTAGATATGGCAACAACTACTTGCAGGAAATAGTCATGCTGATAGTCAGGGGAATATAAGAGAGATGCCCGAACCGATACATATTTCAAGGCATCAAACTCTTTCTATGCAACATTATCCCAATGGAAGGGAGTCCCTTTTTTCAGTAAGTGATTAAATCCTTTGGTCAGTTTAGCATAGTTAGGAACGAACCTCCTTAGGAAGTTAGCTTTCCCTTGGAGTCTTTGTAACTAAACAAGGGAAGAAGCTGCAGGCAAGTCAACTATTGCCTGGACTTTCAGAGGGTCAATACGAATTCCTTGTTTTGAAACAAAAAAACCAAGGAGTTGACTAGAACCAACACATAACACACATTTGTGTGGGTTAAGTAAAATGATATAATGTATACAATGAAGAAAAATGGCCCTTAAATGCATGGGGTGATCAACCTGATGCTTGGAGTGAGCAGTGATATCATCCAGATAGGGTTTCATGATATGCTTGATGTCATGGAAAGCGTAATCCATCACATGTTGAAACATGGCCCTTGCGTTCTTTAAACCGAAAGGGAGATTTCTATAAGAAAAATTACCCCAGGTACAAATAAATATAGTTTTAGGTTGGTCCATTGGGAGAATGTTGATTTGATTATAGCCCTAGAATCCATCCATAAACAAATAAATCTCATAGCCAGCATAGTAATCAATAATTTGGTTAATAAATGGGGTCGGGTAGTTGTATTTTGGACAAGAACAATTTTCGTCTTGATAATCGACACATACTCGGATTGTGTCCTGTTTCTTCATGATAGAGACAACATTCGAAACCTAATTAGTTAAAGGAACAGGGTATATGAAACTAGCCTGAAGAAGATTTTTGATTTCAACTTTTATACTAGCAGCCTTCTTGGGATGGATTGGACGGAGGCGCTGCCAGACGGGTTTGGCATCAGGATACATCTTGATTTCATGCACTACTGTTGGCTTGTTGGGGCTTGACCTAGGTTTAGAGTTAATTAGCCAAACAAATCCCTGTACTACTGACCCTTTCGGCAACAGTCCACAGAGCATGGATTGAGGTCTCACCCGAAGTAGTATGGGGGGGTGCTGGAACCAGGTTTCTGCACCCTTGAGATGTCTGAGGGGTTGATTTCGTCCAATTGTTAATCCCTTCACGTAGGTTACTTTGCGCACTTCCGTATCCCCTCGCGCCCTGATATACTTGCCTTCACGCAACCCTAACCAGGGATGTGGGGCTTCCGCGCTGTTGGGGCAACGCTCTGCACTATTCCCTAAGTCACCCTTGTGATCTTACTTATCTTCCTACACCAGTTAGTTATCTTCGCGAAAATGGAGGCCTTATGTTATATTTATTTATACAACACATTCATATGATTTCGTGCAGCAAATACACATTAAACTTGTAATTCATACCCAATAATACATAAAACAAGAAAAGATACACAAAAATATGATAAAACTTCTCTTTATTGATGTTTCCAATGGTTACAGACTCGACCTGCCCTGGGCACTCAGCTGCAGGGGTCTGTGCACTTAGCTGCGGACTACTAGGCCTCTGTGCACTTAGCTGCAGAGCTTTCTCCTACTCTACGACCCAAGACACACTTTACACTTCAACTCCACCTCTTAGACTCATCATGTGTTTTTTTCTATTCCTTCCTTTTGCTATCTTCTACACTTAGAGCCTCGCTCTATTTATACAATCCCATGGTCCTCGGACCAAGGGTGGATCTTTCAAGCCAACATTACATTACAAAAACAAGGGCGGACAACCCTTTGACTCTATTATGGCTTCGTGCTCTGTGCCCACAAATCGCAGAGTCTTTACAATGGACTTGGTCAAAACTTGGGCTTTAAGCCCCAAAACATGCCTTGGGGGGATTCCATACCCAACAGGCCCCCAACACAAACATCGTGACTTGCCCTCGAGTCACTCTGTCGGTGCGGAGATCTTCGCGCGGAGTCCCTCCAACTCTGTTCGAACTGCTGCAAGGTTGGCAGTGCACTGAGCAGCTGCCTACTATATCTCTTGTACCCGTTGTTCTGAGACCTCGGTGTCAGAACTGCTTCCCTACATCTATTCTTGTGTCCCCTACATTTGTGCATGCTTGCCTTCAATTGTTGCTGTGATGGTGAAGGCCTCATTGATCCAAGGCTGAACGCGTGCCTTTCAGGACTACTTCTTTGTGCCGTGTTGTGTCCACATGCTCTTTTAGTGCCTTGGAATGTTGCATTCACACGAGCCTCTGAGTGAGGGCCACCGTCTGCGTGGTCCCTTTGACATTATCGTACTGCTGCTGGAGCTCACGTGCCTTTGTCTCTAAGCACTGGATGTTTTTGGTCCTCCTGTAGATTCATGAGGACCTCAAATGACTCCTCCAACATTCTGGTGCAGTCCCTTACTGCACTATCAATCTCTTCCAACCCTGATGCAATAGTGCTGGTGCACTGTTCTATTACTTCCGGAGGGGTGGACGGCTGCGCCTTCAACCACAGCTCTGCTATCTGAAGGTTCATGTCCAGTTGAACCTTAGTCATTTCTTCCTGTGCCTCGCACACCCCTGCTGCTAGTCTGTGGATGCGCACCTCTGCTGGTGCGTCTACTAGGATGGCTAGCTTAGGGACCATCTGATAGGCTTCCTCCTATACCTGTACCATCTACCTATTCTGTGACACCACTTCGTCGCACTGCAAGCTCAACTACTCCATGTTGATCTTTTGCTCGCTCAGCACTTGCAGCGCGCGGCTCTCCCTAGCTCGTAGTTCTGCAGTAATCCCATCCTGCAGAACATATAGCATCTCCCGTGGGAGCACAACCATGTTGATCCCAATACCTTTCAATGCGCTAATCCTAGGCCTGTCGGCCTCATTTGTTGTCACCAATGCCCCTTCTGGCAACACTATTGTATTTATTGTCTGAGCACGCAGCATCTGCTCCATTGCAGTTGTCCCTACTGCGAGGGTGGTCTTAAGGGTACTCGCTCGAGGAGTGTGCACCTGCAACTCCTACAGCTATGCTCTGAGGGCCCCCAACACAATCTAGTTCTCTTGTGTGAAGCTTTGGAGGGCCTCGAAGGTGACATCATGCACCGTTTCGCCGATGTTGTGTAGATCAGCCTCAGTGAGGGTGATCGAGTCAATATACAACTTTGGTGCCTTGACCTTCTTGCGCGACCCTATTCGCTCACTTTGGAACTGGTGCTTTAGTTGTGTTGACGCGGTTTATGGGTCTGCGCTGCCCTCCTCTTCCTCTATTTCCTTCCCATGCAAAGGCAACTTCTGGCCCTCGTGCACCTTCTCGACTGCCTCCTATGCTGCTGTTGTTGTTGCGGCCTTTTTCTTTTCTGCTGCTATCTGTGCAGCATCTCGCACCTCCTGCACTTTTACTGCCACTGTTTCTTGCCTTCTTTTCTTTGCCAACTGTGCCATGCACAGTTTGGCCTCCTCTTTCTTCTTCTGCGCTGCAGACTTCTCCATTATCATGATGGCTAGGGCGTCTGGCGACCATGTCTCCAGTAAATCAAAAATTACGTCATCCATGGCTACAAAGGGTAGCTCTCTCCATTTCTTGGTTGGGTCTTTTCACGCTCCGATATATATGCTGTGGAGGTTCGCTTTGAATTCTGCAAAACTCTGTAAGTTGTTGTAGACAGTGGGTGATAACCACGCTTGTGGTTAATCCCCATTTTGATGTTCGTTTCCATGAACACCCAGAATATATATTACTGTCATGGATCCGGTTTGGGTCCTTTGTGGCCCAGAGCAAAGTGTACTTCACGGCCTCTGGCAGATCCCTTTCAGTTGTGGGAAATTGAATGTCCTCCAGCAATTCCCCTGCCACGAGCACTATGGATAGCAGAAGCCATGGACAATGGAATATTCTGCCTTGTTCCTGAGCCTCACGGAAATTTTCCAGGAACTCCTTGTAGAGGAACTCAGACCAATTAAACTAGACCCACTTCGTGCATTACTCAGCAAGTGCTCCCACCGGTGCAGGTACCTCATTCGCCCGACACTTGCGCATAACTTTACTCGCAAGTATTTGGGTCACCACTTTAACTGCTTTGTTGTTGATGCTAGATATGGCGTAGGCCATTTTCTTCTTCTCCATCTTGTACTTCTTCTTCATGGCCTCCATGATGGCCAAGTCAATGCTCTTCCCCTCCGAGATGTCTGCGGGGTCCTCTCCTTTGCATGGGAGCCTGGTAATGTGGTGGATTAAGTGGTCTATGATGGGGATGGGCTCCTCCAGCCACAAACACCCACCATGCCCTAGGTAGAGCAACTACCTGATGACGAAATTTTTTATTGAGGCATGGTGGAAATGCGGTACCCAGAGCAGGTTTAGTAACCTTGCCTTTTCCACTCCATGTAACCACTTTCACGGCTCCAATTTGGTAACCCTCGCCATGGTGTTCTTCTTGGGCTTCATGAGCTGCGTGGTCTTTAGGTGAGGGAACTTCTCGTGGTCAGCGAGATCCCAATCTTCAAATTTCAAGCTACGCACCTGTCCTAGGTGTGTGCCCTAAAAAATGATGTCATCTGGGAGGAGCGAGGTCTGGAGAGAGTTCTTGCTCTCATCGAGATCCTTGGGCACTTTTGCCTTCCCCTTCTGTGGGGGGATATAGGCGGGTAGCTTTGTTGGAGGGTGTGTAGGCTTAGTTTCTTCCTCCATTCCTTTGTCCTCGTCTTCTTCGATGATAAGGTCGTCCAGGTCTTCCTCCTCCTCATCGGTTTCCAAGTTAATGACCTTCCCTTTCTCCAGCTTCATTAACTTGGTGCGAAGCGGGTTTCGTGGGGACATTCGCACAGGAATCATTGACTGCCTTTCTTTCTTTGGCCTCAACATTCACGGTGATTTATGGATTTCTGCCACAATCTCAGCGTCTTCAGGGGCATCCCCCACAATCAGGGCCTGCACAACCTCTTTAGCGGTCATCTCTACAATTTCCCTAACTTCTTGTGTATGGCTCCCATCTTGCTAGTCCAGGAATCTTTCAATTGCGTAATCCGGGGCTCAATCAATGCTCGACACATGGAATATAGATTTTGGCTCAGGATACTCGAGGAATACAACAGCCCAATTCACAAATGACCAAGTGTTTTTTGTTGGCAACCCTTCATAATTTATAGCGCCTTTTGAATTTGAATTTGATCGTTCCCCCCAAATTCGGTGCATTAATGCTCCCTTGGTGGAAGATTTTCCCAAATCTTGCCCATAAAGAATGTCTTAAATTCCTTCTGCCCACTCCATTTCGTCTCAATTCGAGCATCACATCATGAATAGTGACTCCAACGGTCACTTTCCAGCCAACCCGTGTGGCAGTGCAGTCCCCCTTGCGTGGTCGTAGACCTTGTGACACTTTGCTTCTACGTGCAGCTCCAACATCGCGCAGCTCACAGGCAGAGTATTTTATAGTCCCATGCCTCCTTCCAACTTCTTGGAGCGCTAAGACTATACCTCCTACGATTTGTTAGGTGGCTATGCCACCTGTATAGGGATTCATTCGGTCATCCATCACTTTTCCTGGAACATACCCACTTTTGATCATTACTGGCTGTGTCGTGCATCTTATCATCTGCAGTGTGCCACCATGGTTGATCCATTTAGTAATATGTGGTCCAATCCAAGGCATCAGGCTGATCAATTCACAACAATAGTCCCCAAATTTTTCAACGTGATCGTGTGCACCCTGTTTTATCACCTTGGTCTTCTTATCGAGAAAATCTTCCTTTATCTCGTCCTCAAGCTTCTTGACTTCCGCTTCCACCAGAGCAATTTTCTCCCTTAATCGCACCCTATATTTCATAAGTTCTTGGAGCCTAAGGTCACCCTGTCGGATTTCCTCATCAGGTCCCAAGTATTCTGCTTCGTTCAGTTGCGCTACCCCTTCTTCCAAGATTCCGTGAACTGTCATTTTTGCCGGTGTTGCCATGCGTGGACTAGGCATTTTATGCTCTATGGGGATTATAGTGTTCATGCCATACTCCAGCCTCGGAGGCACTTGCACCATCAGTTTCTTGAACGTGGTCCTATAAGCCCATATAACTACTTGTACGCACAGGTCCCAATCCATCCACTGCACACTGTGTACCTTGTTCAGCGCTTTGCATACTTCGTTAAAGGCTTCTGCGTGGATAACCTTCTATGCACTTGGCCTTTCCACACTCCGGGTTCCAACCAGAGGGGTTTTTCACGCCATTGCCTTGCTCGTACATGCTTACTGATTGTGTCTCCTAACGCAAAGATTGTGTGCATCTGCACAGGTTTCGCACCATATGCCTGTATCCATCTGGACAGGTGGACACACGGACCGTTTCATCTAGAAATCTTGTCTGTTAATCGCATCTAAGGCTTCCCAAACCGCATGCACATCATCCTCCTTAGCCCTAAGCGAGAGAGAGAGAGAGAGTTTCATCTAGAAATCTTGTTTGTTAATCGCATCTGAGAGAGAGAGAGAGAGAGAGAGAGAGAGAGAGAGAGAGAGAGAGAGAGTGAGAGAGTGAGAGTGAGAGAGAGTGAGAGAGAGTGAGAGAGAGAGAGAGTGAGAGAGAGCGAGAGCGAGAGCGAGAGAGAGCGAGAGCGAGAGAGAGCGCGAGAGTTTCTTGAATGTGGTCCTATAAGCCCATATAACTACTTGTACGCACAGGTCCCAATCCATCCACTGCACACTATGTACCTTGTTCAGCGCTTTTCATACTTCGTTAAAGGCTTCTGCGTGGATAACCTTCTATGCACTTGGCCTTTCCACACTCCGGGTTCCAACCAGAGGGGTTTTTCACGCCATTGCCTTGCTCGTACATGCTTACTGATTGTGTCTCCTGACGCGAAGATTGTGTGCATCTGCATAGGTTTCGCACCATATGCCTGTATCCATCTGAACAGGTGGACACACAGACCGTTTCATCTAGAAATCTTGTCTGTTAATCGCATCTAAGGCTTCCCAAACCGCATGCACATCATCCTCCTTAGCCCTAAGCGCGCGAGAGAGAGAGAGAGAGAGAGAGAGAGAGAGAGAGAGAGAGAGAGTTTCATCTAGAAATCTTGTCTGTTAATCGCATCTAAGGCTTCCCAAACCGCATGCACATCATCCTCCTTAGCCCTAAGCGAGAGAGAGAGAGAGAGAGAGAGAGAGAGAGAGAGAGAGAGAGAGAGAGAGAGAGAGAGAGAGAGAGAGAGAGAGAGAGCGAGAGAGAGCGAGAGCGAGAGAGAGCGCGAGAGTTTCTTGAACGTGGTCCTATAAGCCCATATAACTACTTGTACGCACAGGTCCCAATCCATCCACTGCACACTGTGTACCTTGTTCAGCACTTTGCATACTTCGTTAAAGGCTTCTGCGTGGATAACCTTCTATGCACTTGGCCTTTCCACACTCCGGGTTCCAACCAGAGGGGTTTTTCATGCCATTGCCTTGCTCGTACATGCTTACTGATTGTGTCTCCTAACGCGAAGATTGTGTGCATCTGCACAGGTTTCGCACCATATGCCTGTATCCATCTGGACAGGTGGACACACGGACCGTTTCATCCAGAAATCTTGTCTGTTAATCGCATCTAAGGCTTCCCAAACCGCATGCACATCATCCTCCTGAGCCCTAAGCGAGAGAGAGAGAGAGAGAGAGAGAGAGAGAGAGAGAGAGAGAGAGAGAGAGAGAGAGAGAGAGAGAGAGAGAGAGAGAGAGCGCGAGAGCGAGAGAGAGCGAGAGCGAGAGAGAGCGAGAGCGAGAGCGAGCGAGAGAGAGAGCGAGCGCGAGAGAGAGAGAGAGAGAGAGAGAGAGAGAGAGAGAGAGAGAGAGAGAGAGAGAGAGAGAGAGAGAGAGAGAGAGAGAGAGAGAGAGAGAGAGAGAGAGAGAGAGAGGGAGAGAGAGAGAGAGAGGGAGAGAGAGAGCGAGAGCGAGAGCGAGAGAGAGCGACGCATGCACATCATCCTCCTGAGCCCTAGAGAGAGAGAGAGAGAGAGAGAGAGAGAGAGAGAGAGCGAGAGAGAGCGAGAGAGAGCGAGAGAGAGCGAGAGCGAGAGAGAGCGAGAGCGAGTGCGAGAGAGAGTGCGAGAGAGAGAGAGAGAGAGAGAGAGAGAGAGAGAGAGAGAGAGAGAGAGAGAGAGAGAGAGAGAGAGAGAGAGAGGGAGAGAGAGAGGGAGAGAGAGAGCGAGAGAGAGAGCGAGAGAGAGCGAGAGCGAGAGCGAGAGAGAGCGAGCTAAGTTTTCCGTAGTGGTATCATGGACTAACTAGGGTATAGAAATATTCTTGGGCAAGAAACAAAGGATGCATGTGGGGGTCACACAGAGCAAGAGAGAGAGAGAGAGAGAGAGAGAGAGAGAGAGAGAGAGTGCTAAGTTTTCCGTAGTGGTACCATGGGCTAACTAGAGTATGGAATCACCCTTATAAGTTTTCTGTAGTGGTACCATGGGCTAACTAGGGTATGGAATCACCCTTATAAGTTTTTCGTAGTGGTATCATGGAATAACTAGGGTATGGAATCACCCTTCTAAGTTTTCCGTAGTGGTATCGTGGACTAACTAGTGTATGGAATCACCCTTCTTTAGTTGCAGGTAATGAATTTGTAGATAACTATATTCACTTGTATCTTGATGTTTATCAATTGTATTTTGTTAGACATTTGTTGGTTGAATGAATGTTAGCTATTGGTTATGAATCTATATTATTGACTTTATGTCATGGATGAGTGTAATAGGATTGTAGAAATGGGGTTGAGGATGCCAAAAGGAACTTGGACACCTTATTTTATTGACAAAAATCATAGGTGGAATCCTAAATTTTTAAAATAATTTACAGAATTTTTAATCTTCACATAACATCTAAATATGAGAATGAAAATTTCATCCTTGCACACATGTCCCTTATAAATATGGTTTGGAGATTAGGCCATACCATTAATCATTATGGGAGTGTTACATTACTTCTCAAGCTTACTCATGATTTCCACCAATCTTTCTTAAACCTCATTTTTAGCTAAGCATGGATATGGGTATAAGAATTATGGAACTGTATTATGGATTAGCTTATTGTGTAAGCTCTATCCCTAACCGTATAGAATCCTCATACCTTATCATACAATATTCTTAAGGATTTATGTTCTAACTTGGAGTCAAGGAGTACAATTTGTGGGCATAGTCTTGTAGCTTCCAATTGTAATAATCCATAAGGATTTTATATCTAGATAGAATTATTCCTTAGATTTTCACTCTCAAGAGATAGATTGTGGGAAAGAGTGGCATATTAGCCATTGTAAGCGTGTGTTAGGGGTTGAGGAGGTGGGCAGGGGTGGAGTGGAGGGAGGGGTGGGCATGCTTTAACATCAAGATCTTTACTTATGGTATAAATGTACCTATTATTGTTGATCATACAACATATGCAAGCATCAATAAGGGAAGGAATAACCAAGTCGAATATGAAATTCGTCCCTTCTTGGGTTATTAGCTAAACACAAAGACTATTAAGTATCTCAAATAACCATATTACAAGCTAGTTTCATATGTATACCTACATATGTAAATAAATAGTCCTATCATGGACTTTCTCACTCAAAAGAAATAAGGTTTATACCAAATATATTTCCCTAACTAGAATAGTAATGAAGAATAAAGAGTAATGATTTTTGATGCCTTTATCTTGGTGAGAATTTCACTAAGACTTTAAAATCTTGATGACATCTATATTGTGGGGGAATTCTAAGAATTTCATGCCCCTTGATCTTGAGTATCATACTACTAGGACAAGAATTTAATGTTGGCTCTCTAAATCTCTTTTCATGATATTTGTGATGCCTGAGGATTGTATCAAGTTAATGATGATATAAGGTGTTATATAAGCCCCCTTGGCTTTGGCATTGTGCCTTTTTAACCAGTTCAAAAAAATTGTCTTGAATTTTAAGAGAGATATCACAAGTGTAGTAAGCCATGATTCATATGTGTTGGTACTCGATTCATGATATTATATTTACATAGGATATCATGTACCTAGAGTTTCCTCATGTGTTGGCCTTTTGACCAAATTTAAAAAAGAAAAGTAAATAGATCCTTGCCAAAGACCTCATAGTAATGGAGGAGATGCATTTCCTTCTATGCAATAGATCAAATAAGAGGAATTTTCCTCACCCAACAATGTCATTATATGGTTTCTAGGTACATCCTTTTAGCAATGTCAGTTTCCCTGGATTTTACTCTAAGAGGAGGTTAGTTAAGGGCCTTGAAATTCAAGTAGTAAATTCATAATTGACCTTATTCCATAGGCTCCAAAATAGGGGTATTCCTATTGGTAACAAAGTTATAGGCCTGTCATATTGCTGCACCATAATTCATCGAATTTAAGAACTGATATGATTCTAATGTACCTTGCTTTTATGGTTTATAGAATGGAAATTATGACAACTTATATGCCACAGGTTATGTGTCCCCATTAAGCCTTGAAATAAATCCTTATTATTAGCCATGCTTATATCTGAGCTTGGGAACCAAGATGTGGTATACATGATTTCTGTTTTATGCCTTTCAAGCAAGTTATTTTTTTATTTTTTATTTTATTTTTTGTTTGGGAGGGGGGGGGGGGGGGGGTGTGTGGGGGTGGGTGGGGGCAGGGGCGAATTTCTCCAATTTGCTATTTTTAGACCATTTTATAAAAATATTATAAAACAAAAAATTGCCAATTTGGTTTAAAATTTACATATTTTTTACATATATATGATTAAATTGATAATATTTTCCAAAATTTTCCGACTTTTAAATTTTATGGTTTTGATTGAATTTTCACCTACATATCCATATATATGATTTTTAAATTGAAATAGTTTCCTAAAATACTATACATAAGTATAATATTTGAATTCTTAAAAAATACCATGCTTTCAATCTTGAAATGGATAAATTTGAGGGATAAATCAATGGGAAACCTCCAAAATGCAACCCCACACAATTCCCCCCCCCCCCCCCCAACCACTTTCACCCACCCCCCAACCCCCACTTGCACCCCACCCCGTGCCCTATAAGATGAAAATTCCATCAATTATTGAAACTTGGTTATGCATATAAGCATTCATAGATTTTGAATTATTTATTTAGATGATGACAAGTATGAAGTTGACATGGGAATATTGTTTTGCATGGTAGTGCCATGATTTACAATGGTAGGTTATGGCATGCTCTACTGGAGTTTTCGAGGGCTAAAGTGCTAGCCAAGTGAAGGACCTTATGTGCAAGTTGAGTATGCCCTAGTGGGATTTCAAACTAAAATCTCATCATGAGAAATTCATAAGATTGAGCTAGGAGGTCAAATTCTTGATGCTAGAACATATATACATTGAGTGATAAAAACTATATAACACTAGAAAAATTGTATCTTGAGTGATACATAACTCTATATTGTCAAAGAAGTTACATGAGTGATACATAACTCTGTATCATTGGAGAAGTGATATCTTGAGTAATATGCCTATCCTTATCACTGGAAAATAAACTTCAAGGAGGATAAGCCCGATTCCTCCTTATCATTGAAAAATACTTTCTATAGTGATAAGGAAGGAGCTTGATTCCTACCTATCACTGGAAATATAATTTTTGGAGCAATAAGAAAGGAGCCCAATTCCTCCTTGTCATTGGAAAATAGACTTTGTAGAGTGATAAGCAAGGAGCTTAACCCATCCTTGACATTGGAAAATAAACAATTGGAGTGGTAAAGGCAAAACCATATCAGTGAGGAATCATTATTTTCCAGTGGTATAAGAAGAGGCTTAATACCTTGTCACAGGGTAAGGTAAAATCATAAACAAGGAATGTAATCCTTGTGCCAATGATGTAAGTAAATACATGATATTATACCCATAGACTAGTGTTAATTCAAGGGAAAGAACATTGAACTGAGCCACAGATGAAAATTTTTAAAAGCCCTCCTCATCGAGGACTATAGGGGGGAAAGTTTGTTACAATATTGCATCTTTATATTGCTCCCAATGCATTTTGCAATTTAGAAAACATTGTGACCATAGCTTGGATCAACCAATCGCAGCAAGGGAAAAAGTGGTCATGCAGTGGATAGAAATAACTCTTTGTAGACATTATTATTTGAGTAGAAAGACCATTAGATATGATTGAAGGAGCACACTTTGAGTAAGAAAGAACTTGTGACTCACATTTAATCTATTTTTCAAATAATTAAAGTTCTAGTTTTATCATTAAATCATAATCTTTTGATTTTAGCCAAATATATATATATTTAAATCATTCAATAATAAATCTCTATAAAATTTTAATTATAATAAATTTAAACAAAACTTTTATCTTCAATCTATTTTCCATCATTTTTTACAAATCTTATAAATATAAATTTTAATTTATTATAATTAACTCATTTATTAACGCTGTACATTTACCATACATATATATAAACACAAATAATCCATAAAATAACAATTTACTCACCATATATATCTACATATTTATTTAAATGTTTACATTTGAATAAAGGCATCTATTTAATATTGACATTTGAATGAAGGCAACATAGAGTGGGTTGAATCTAAGTGGATGATCGTAGTAAATTAATTATCACTTTCAAATGTGTTTTAAAAAGGTTCTTTTCTATTTGAACTTCAACATTAAATTATAAGGTCATCGACCATTTCCATGTTACCGTTAATTAGTGTATTTTTCCTTGGACAATGTTGTCATTGACTATATATGCACATCAATTATTATTCCAATCCATAAAGTTAAAAACATGGTCGCTTCTTTCCAAATTGATAAATTTAAATTGATACATGTGCTTGTCATTTTCTTTCATGTCTAGAAAGTCAAAGTTGGGGAATGCATGTCTCCATTTTCTAGAAAGTCAAAATTTTTAGTCACTTTATCTATTTTTTTTTTTTTTTTTTTTCTATATTTAGTATATTTATTAATATGGTTAGTTTTGTATTTTAATAAATGATTTGTTTTTAATTATTATTAATTTAGTATTGATTAATGTAAGGTGTAATTTTGAAAAATGAATATTTATTTTTTAATATTATTAAAAATATTATTTTTCAAATATTTGATTAGATTATAATTTGAAAGTTTGTCTTTACACAAGATAATGTCATAACGGCCTCACATATTTTATACCATAATTTATGGATATGGTTACAAAATTCATTCGTTATTCATTATTTTTAGATATTTGTGTAGTGATTTTTTATTCATAAGTTTTGAAGGAAGTAAATAACATGTTCACCATCCCACCATAATTTAAGCAAATCTTTGCATTAAAAAATGGATAGTAATAAGTTGCAAATGAATAGATTTAGCAAAAATTACTTCTCACTATTGTTTATGTTTTCCTCAACACTTATGTAGGAGTAAAATTGTAAATGTGTATGCTTACTAGTGGTTACTACCCACCAAAATTTATGCTAGTCCATGTGCCCGAGCAAGCAATTAATTTATCCACTTCACTTAATAGTTCCTCCCAAAGAAAGACTATATGATTCCATTACCCTATTAACCATAAGTAATTGGTGCATTCTAACTTATAGACAAAATGACTGCTTTCACTTGAAATTATCGATCAGCAAGCATTGTGATTTTATGTTGTTTAAAATACATTTTTGAATGCATAAATTGATTTAGCACAAAACACTAGGACACTCAAATTTTACAAATTAAACAACTTAAACTCAAGTTTTTAAAAATCTTAGTCATTTTGGTTCAAATTAACCAAGAAAAATGCTTTATAAAAGACCATTTCATCTATTAGTTAAACCAACCTAGATCCATCTTAACCCCAGATCTATCAAACGTCAAGAGGGATCAAATCCCTCGAGGTGAAAATCTTTTTGAAGTGCAAAAATTGAGGAAAGGTTTGCACCTCGAGAGATTTGATCCCTCTCGATGCTTGATAGACCTAGGGTTAAGATGGATTTAAGTTAGTTTTTGTCCTGTGTGGCCACACAAAATTTGTTGAAAATCTAATTATTCTTATCATTTTAAATATGTTAAATATGTCTAAGATTAATATGGTGATTTTAATATATATGAAACCAAGGATGAGAGTTCTATCTGAAAATTCCATTCCTTAGGGTTTCGAGTTTTAGCTTGCACCCACCATTTCAACTTCCATTACACCCCCATGGGGGGCAGGATGTGGCCCCTCCTAAAGAAATGTGGTTTCCCATTGTTCCCCTCAGCAGTTAGTGCACATATCAAGTAATACAATGACATCGACTCATATTTTCCTTACACAAGCCCAAGAGTATTCTCTATTTGAAATCCCACCCGAAAAGTTGGGGGCAACAGTTGAACATATGCAAGAACATGCAATAATCTATAAATTTGTTGGACCTTGGCCCACAAAGTGGCTTCTCATCAACTAGATGAGAAAAAATTGGACACTCAAGGGAGATGTGCGACTCAAGCAAGGGTCTAGAGGATTCTTAACAGTAATCTTTAATAATGTTGAATATTGGGACAACATCTTCCAAAGAGGTCCATATTTTATGAACTCAACAAGTCTCTCTATGAAACCATGGGTTCCTAGATTCAAAATTGAGAAGGAGGATTTCTCCTACCTTGCCTGTTTGGATTAGGCTATATGCCCTTCCCCATGAATACTGGGATCTAGAAATATTAGCACATATAAGAAAAAAAATGGCCATTTTGTCATGTTTTCATATACCATAAAGAAAGGAAGACATAGCTCCTATACTCGGCTTTGTGTGTACCTGGATCTCACCAAACCCTTGCCGCCAAGCATTCTTTTGAGTTGCAAAGACATTGTTTAGGAGCAGTTGATTGACTGTGAAAAGATACCCTTAAGGTGTCAACGTTACCATAACCTAAATTAGGAAATGAAAATTCTAGTTAGGCTCCTCCAAAAAATAAATTGTTGATATGTGGTTGTCATTGATGTCAACCCAAGCAACACTAGAGATGACCTGCCTTTTTGTCAACTAAAATGACATGAGAATTCATGGAGTTTCATGGTAGGATCATCCTTGATGTATTTTCCTTGTCGATTCCGGTGGTATGTGGCACACCACAAGAAGCCTCATGATTTGTGAGTTATGCTAGTTTGAAGTCAAAAGACCAAATTTGTGGGAAAAAACCCCAAGGGGTGGTGATGTGCCAGCTTCTCCTTCGTCAAGTCAAAATTTCATATTATAAGACCACCCATCGTGAATTAAAATGATATTTCTTATGGAAAATTTTTACTTACGATAATTATTTTCAAATGATCAAGGGTATTGAGGGCATTTGAATTAATTGAAGTTTATGTTTTTTTAAACCCAAAAAGGGTTTTCCCTCTCCTATTTGAACTTAAATTCAAATGGCTCCCTCGAAATTAGGAATTTGGTTGCCCTGTAGGAGCCCTTCTAAATTCTATAAAAGTGTTCATTGATATCTCATCCAGTGTATGAACTTAAATGTGAATAATTTATGATATATCTCTGAAATTCGACCCCTCTGGAGACAACCAATATATCAAAAGATAGGGTTTGGAAATTTGGTTTGCATTTATTTGGTTTGGTACTTGGGTGATCATTGGTTTCAATGCAGGAAGGATGTCTTTGGCCCCTCTAGAGAAATGATCATTCAACAAGGATTTTCATTACAAACCAACATAAGTTGTTGATGCATTCAATTTATCTCGATTAACAGTGGCTCAAAAGAGTTTTGTTTGGATCTAAAGCAACTTTGCATTTTATTTCTAAGATTAGGCTCCTTCAAAGTAAACACATTTGTGCACAAAGATTGAATTTTGGTTAAGAAACTATTTTGCATTGTGAAAGATCGAAGTTTTAGTCTCTTGTACTCTCGACCCTTTTAAACATTGAGCACACTTGTATCACTTTAGGAAAGGGAATTTGTTTTGTTACAAACTTATTAGGTCACTTGACTTTGACTCATAAGTAGACCAAACCTTTAAAATTCGTTGAAGAATATTGCAGCCCTGCGGTCATTACTATTAGATTAAAAGAGTGTGAAGAGTTTGAATCATTTTGAAGAGGATTAAAGTGTGGTTGGAACATAAAAGCTCTTGCATCATTTTGAAATTCATCCTAGGGTTTCCTCAGTAACCCTACATCATCTGATCTCTACATAAAATATGACAAATTGTCTCTAAAATAAATGAGTTTGCAACAATTTAAAAGGTTTGTAGTACTCAGCCTATTAAGATCAATTGAGGTATGTTTAAATGCCACTAAAATATGATATGCAGAATTACATATGTATACCTGAAGCATTCAATCTGAAGTCACACTGACCTTAAAGCCAAAATAAGAAGAAGCAAGTTCTGGGAGGATTGCAATTATACTAAGCCTTGCAACATCAACATAATTGTCTTGCAATAACAAAAAATCATTTTTCATTGATAACTTAAGAAGGTTGACGTGTTATGATTGTTAACATAATAACAAGAATTTAAAGGCTCAAATCATCACTGTCGAATTCCTGAAGCAACAAAACTATGCTAATCCTTAAGATTCCACATGTCTTCTCCTACACAAGCAATCAATCTTGTGCTTGCCAAAAGAAACCAACTACACTTCACTACATTTTTGATCTTCTATTCTCAAGGAAACTCCAAGGTGATTTGACAAGCAGAGTAAGGTGTGTTTTTACATTGAACATGTCTAACCATTTACAAGCAAAGTAGAGAAATATATGGTCAATTTCAGTGGTAATCATTTGATCTATATTCTTATGCTTTACTACAGCAATGCCTTCATTAGCAATACTCTATTATTTATAGTAGAAGTAAGCAACTTAAAACAATAGTCTTGAGTAAGGAATAATGCCATCCTTGAAGTGAAGGTTTTTATCATGCTAGGCATATTTTGATAGAGTATGGTTCAGTTGCCTATCCTTTAATTGTAAGAGGTTCATATTGATCAATATGCAGCAATACGGGTGTCTTCCAGGTAGGATTCATAATTTCATTGCAGTAGCATCAACAATTACATTGTTTCATCTTCAGCAATATAACATGCATGGTTACATCAATGTATTGCAGTAAGAGGTACACTTGTTCATTAATTTTATTTTTCCACAGCAGTGTAGCTGGAAGGGTAATTTTGTTTATGTCTAGAAGGGATTTTGTAGTAGGTCTTATGTGATATTGAAGAGTTGTCATTGTACTCATTGTAATTTGGCCAATATCCCTTATATGGGAGCCCATATTGATTTAAACAAATTTACTCATTGTAAGTGGGTTATTGTCCCTGGTATGGGAGCCCACATAGTCAATTTATTATTTTTAGGGAGGATGAGTGGCATTAGGTAGGTGGTTGAATTCACCTTCAGGTTGGAGCCTGAAGACACTTTAGGATGGTAGGATGGTGCTAAGGCAAGTTGGATCTTTCTAGGGTATTGGAGCATCCTTTCAGCTGATTGTTGATAAAACCAAGGAATTGGAGTGTTTTTCCAATTGGAGCTAGAAAATTGAACGCTTTTCTAGAGAACTAGGGAGCTGGTGCTTCCTTTTTAGTTAGAGATGAAGCATTTTTAATGTACTCACATAATTATTAGAAAAGCATTTGGTGGCTTTTTGTCCCAGACAGGGTTTTCCACCTAAAACTTATTATGTTCATTATCTATTTCTCATTTATGAGTTTGAATTGATGTTGAATATTAATTAATGCTCTGAAAAGGATTAATAAGTTACTAATTTCTAATAAATACTTATTCACCACCCCTCAATATTTCCAACAATTGGTATCAAATTCAGTCCCTGTAAAATCAATATAATCACTGAAGGGATATCATGGAGTATACCAAGAATGGAGTTCCTTTTTTTGATGGGAAAAACTATGCACTATGGAATGGAAGGATGTAGGTATATATACTTGCACAAGGATATGATATTTGGGAAATAGTCGAACAAGGTTATGATGCAAAAGTATCTCCTCCAATAGATGAAATGGGTAGGAAACTTTACATATATGATGCCAAAGCCATGAATGACATTATGAGTTGACTCACTCAATCTATCTATGTTAAGGTGTTGGGTTGTATAACATCTAGGGAACTATTGACGGTGTTGGATATCGCCAACATATATGGGGTCTCCCTGATGTGAAGCCCTAATTAGACCTCACATTACTTGGAGTAGGAGCTCCATCCAGAGAATCGACCCGACCACTATAACCATAAGGTTTGCCTTGGTTTCAATGAATAACATAAGAGATTATATACATAACCTTTGAATAAACAAGTAAGTTGACATTGTGAAAAACTGATTGTAATGTGTAAAAGGGACTTTCATGAGGGGGGTGACAAAAGTGAGCCTCTAGAAGGAAGTAATAGTACTAACCTAAAAGAGACACATGAGAAAATAAAGATTAATTAGTTATCTAGCGAAATAGATCACTTAGACACAACGATAATTAAACCACATACAACACACCTTCAACAAAATAAGTACAGGTGCCACCAAAATAACTCAATTTCCTTAGTACATGTGAATGAAACATATATAGCAAACATCCAAAGAATAATCCTAATACATTCACAATACATGCATGGAAATGTGTTGGCTCATCGATCTTCAATTATAAGGTGAAAGATCCAAGTACATAGTTACAACGACGAGACACTAGTTCCAATAGTGGAACATTAAGTCACTTCTTTCTTCTCCAAAGAATAGTTGTCTCTCCTATGCCAAGTAGATAAGCCAAGACTAGCTATTCAAAGCTTAAGCCTCCAAAAGTATCTTGATTGAGTTATGAAGTTGCTTTTATACTAAGAGGGATGACCTTCCATATCCTCATGAACCTTGGATTACCCTCATTACTCTTGAACTTATAGTGTGTCCTTTGGAATTCTAAACAAATCTTGAACTTCTAAATGAATTTTGGACTTCTATACAATCTTTGTCAATATATGACTAGGTGACTCTTCATTCTCCACATATGACTCTTAGAATTACACACATTACATTTTTCCTTTCTTTAGAATACATCATTACATTCCACATGATTATGTGGCATGACATATGGACACTTATTGACCATTATGATGACACTTGCAAAAATTACAACTTTACAATGATGACATGGACTTCATAATGAGGTGGAAATGCCAAGTTATATTCCTTGTTGCTTCATCTTGCATTCTTGATGATAAATATGATTTATGCTTCATCTTCATGAAGGGTTTGCTTTGTTCTTCATTTTCATCCTCGAAAGGGTATTTGATCAATGTCAGAACCTCCTGAGTCATCATGCAATCTCTTCTTTCTATGTCGGTCCTTAATTTGCTTCATGTCTCCATGATAGCTTTCTTTTTTTGTTCTACTCCATGGGTGTTTCTTTATGCTTTCTCCTTGCTATCTAATCTTCAGCATCAAATTTTCATGCTCAGAAGGTACTCTAGCCAATGGATATAATTCATGAAGTGGAAAAATTAGTCTAAAAAATCTATTCTAACACCACCTAGCTCATGGAATGATTTGCTCATGATAGGCCTGTGAGAAGGTTAAAATAAGAAGGCTTGATTAGGAGGGCACAATTAAACTCATCAAGACTTACAAGAGGCCTTCAAGGTGTTCTTGTGCACTCAAGAAATATAGAGAGAACACCAAGGGTGCAAGGGCACACTCTGAAGAGATGAAGGAGTAAATATTTAGGCCTTTAGGCCTTCAAGGTTCGCTCATGTGTTCAAAGAGACTAAGAAGGTATAAGGGCGCACTCCAAAGAGACAAAGGAGTGAGGCTTTAGGCCTTTAGGCCTTCAAGGTGTGCTCATGCACTTAAATATAATAATAGGTTGTGAGGGCGCACTCTGAAGAGACGAAAGATTGAGACTTCGAACCTTCAGGATGCATTCATGTGCTCAAAGAGGGTGTAGTTCTTCATGCTGAAGGAGTGTGCTCAATCTTCAGGCTTTGTGATTGCGCCATGTGCCTAAAGGGAAGGATGAAGCTTCATGCTTCATGATTGCGCCATGCACTCTAAGGCTTCATTCTTTGTGAGTGCGCCATGTGCTCTAAGAGAAGAATGGATCTTCATGCTTCATGAGTGCACCATGTGCTCAAGGAAGGTGTAGTTCTTCGAGTCAAAGGAGTGAGCTCATAGTTCTAAAGTATGCTCTTTGTTTTAAAGTGTGATCAAGCTCTCAAAGTGTGATTTTTAAGGCAAGAAGGTCCTTCTTTGTCCAGAGTTCCATTTTTAGAGGAGAGAAGGCCCTTGTTCTTCTAAAGTGTGTTTTTTCACTAAGAGTTTGAAGTGTGATTCATTGTTTTAAAGTGTGATCAGGCTTGGAAGGGCGCAATTCTCTCTAACATTGGCTACTTGTTCATCTGGAATGTTTTTTTCACTGAGGGAGGCAACACAAGGCTAGGTGACTTATCCTTAGGAAGTACTAATCATTGTGAGAAGGAGGAGACCTTAGATAAGACTTAGTGCACAAGTATGGGAGGAAATATACATCAATGAGGTTCATGAATAAGTTGTGCTTATCACCTAGAAAGAGGATTAATTCCTTTAGAACTTGTGTTGGGTTGAGGGACCAAGAAGAGCTCTCACAATGGCTTAGTGTGGCCCTAGTAGAGTAGGAGAAATAAGTGCGAACATGACTCAAACATAGGTAACACACATGAATGTCATCAATACAAGCTAATGGAATGCACAGGACTCATGGACAATAGTCACACCTTAAAACAACAATAAAGAGACACCTATTTCTAAGTGCAACAATTGAAACAACACATTACAACACTTAGGAACTAAGTTACAACATATGTGGCGACTATGACCAAAAGGTTCACTAATCTATGGGATTGTGTATAGAACACATTCCAGTGATAGGCAAAGGTGTGATACATGCAGGAGTGAAAACACAAAATCGATACCTATGATAGGAGGAAGACATGTAGACGACACTTGCAAAATGTGAATGATCATAAAAGAGACACAAGACTAAGATAAGATAACATGACAATGACACTTATTAAAGTAAAATAAAGTCAAAACAATGGTTGTGAATGTGAAGGAGACACTTGTGAAAGTGAAAATGCGCAAAAGACGACAGTTGAGAAAACTCGTCAAAATAAAAGTACAAACGCAAGAAAGTGAGGGGGAATGTCAATAAAAGTGTGCACTAATTGTCAACATGAGTTTAAAATCACATAGGAACTATCTTGATGGATGGTGTTATGCTTGTCCAAGCTTGCATAAAGGAAGTGTTATCATGAACCCATCAAAGATTGAGCATGTGTGTGCAAGTGATTTGAACGTTTGAAACAAGGAAGAAGACTTAAAAAAATTCAAAACATCAATGACCATGGAGTATCCATAGAGAGACAAATCGTAATATCCTCAATGGGCTCCAAAATCCAAGTGTGAGAAAATTTTTGGAGGATGTTGATCGCAATGACAACACTTAGCGACACACTGGTAGAACTCCCGATTATTTGTTTAGGTTTAATTCTCTAAGTGCAAGGTCTCATTATTTCAAGAAGTATTGATTCATATTTTTAATTACCTTGGCTTCCCTACTTAACCTGGCTAGATATATAGTTCCCTCCATTACCTTACTCGGTTAAAACACACAAAATATATGCCATATCAAAATTGTTTCAATATAGGAAATGGAAATATGCATGGTGAGTTTAATATATTCAGAGCATGGATTTCATCTCTGGTGTTTCTCCGCTACTAGTAGACATGGACAGTACCCCCGGTGAAGTCACTTTCTTCACCTCCCTGTGCAGGAAGCATGTATCTTCTTTCACCCTTTATTTATTTATTTAATAGGATTGTGCTTTGGAACTTGTTATTTTCAACGAGCGAAAGAGGGATCTCGACTGATTGAGTGTATAGGAGGTTTCCCCTTCATAGAATTATTTATATACCTATGATATTGGTTTTCTCGCTAATTGATTTTCCCCTTATCCTTTCTCTACTTGATTGGATCGACAAGAAAAAAATTATTTACTTACAATACTGAGTTAAGGAATGAGGATCCTAGAATAGATATGAGCTTTACAATTCGACCAAAGGCTTTCCGTTTGAGTGGATCTTATTTTCAATTCAGAAAAGTGCACCATAGCTAACTTTGGTGATAGGCAAAGGTGTGACACATGCAGGAGTGAAAACACAAAATCGATACCTATGATAGGAGGAAGACATGTAGATGACACTTGCAAAATGTGAATGATCATAAAAGAGACACAAAACTAAGATAAGATAACATGACAATGACACTTATTAAAGTAAAATAAAGTCAAAACAATGGTTGTGAATGTGAAGGAGACACTTGTGAAAGTGAAAATGCGCAAAAGACGACAGTTGAGAAAACTCGTCAAAATAAAAGTACAAACGCAAGAAAGTGAGGGGGAATGTCAATAAAAGTGTGCACTAATTGTCAACATGAGTTTAAAATCACATAGGAACTATCTTGATGGATGGTGTTATGCTTGTCCAAGCTTGCATAAAGGAAGTGTTATCATGAACCCATCAAAGATTGAGCATGTGTGTGCAAGTGATTTGAACGTTTGAAACAAGGAAGAAGACTTAAAAAAATTCAAAACATCAATGACCATGGAGTATCCATAGAGAGACAAATCGTAATATACTTAATGGGCTCCAAAATCCAAGTGTGAGAAAATTTTTGGAGGATGCTGATCGCAATGACAACACTTAGCGACACACTGGTAGAACTCCCGATTATTTTTTTAGGTTTAATTCTCTAAGTGCAAGGTCTCATTATTTCAAGAAGTATTGATTCATATTTTTAATTACCTTGGCTTCCCTACTTAACCTGGCTAGATATATAGTTCCCTCTATTACCTTACTCGGTTAAAACACACAAAATATATGCCATATCAAAATTATTTCAATATAGGAAATGGAAATATGCATGGTGAGTTTAATATATTCAGAGTATGGATTTCATCTCTGGTGTTGCTCCGCTACCAGTAGACATGGACAGTACCCCCGGTGAAGTCACTTTCTTCACCTCCCTGTGCAGGAAGCATGTATCTTCTTTCACCCTTTATTTATTTATTTAATAGGATTGTGCTTTGGAACTTGTTATTTTCAACGAGCGAAAGAGGGATATCGACTGATTGAGTGTATAGGAGGTTTACCCTTCATAGAATTATTTATATACCTATGATATTGGTTTTCTCGCTAATTGATTTTCCCCTTATCCTTTCTCTACTTGATTGGATCGACAAGAAAAAAATTATTTACTTACAATACTGAGTTAAGGAATGAGGATCCTAGAATAGATATGAGATTTACAATTCGATCAAAGGCTTTCCGTTTGAGTGGATCTTATTTTCAATTCAGAAAAGTGCACCATAGCTAAGTTTGGTGATAGGCAAAGGTGTGACACATGCAGGAGTGAAAACACAAAATCGATACCTATGATAGGAGGAAGACATGTAGACGACACTTGCAAAATGTGAATGATCATAAAAGAGACACAAGACTAAGATAAGATAACATGACAATGACACTTATTAAAGTAAAATAAAGTCAAAACAATGGTTGTGAATGTGAAGGAGACACTTGTGAAAGTGAAAATGCGCAAAAGACGACAGTTGAGAAAACTCGTCAAAATAAAAGTACAAACGCAAGAAAGTGAGGGGGAATGTCAATAAAAGTGTGCACTAATTGTCAACATGAGTTTAAAATCACATAGGAACTATCTTGATGGATGGTGTTATGCTTGTCCAAGCTTGCATAAAGGAAGTGTTATCATGAACCCATCAAAGATTGAGCATGTGTGTGCAAGTGATTTGAACGTTTGAAACAAGGAAGAAGACTTAAAAAAATTCAAAACATCAATGACCATGGAGTATCCATAGAGAGACAAATCGTAATATCCTTAATGGGCTCCAAAATCCAAGTGTGAGAAAATTTTTGGAGGATGCTGATCGCAATGACAACACTTAGCGACACACTGGTAGAACTCCCGATTATTTGTTTAGGTTTAATTCTCTAAGTGCAAGGTCTCATTATTTCAAGAAGTATTGATTCATATTTTTAATTACCTTGGCTTCCCTACTTAACCTGGCTAGATATATAGTTCCCTCCATTACCTTACTCGGTTAAAACACACAAAATATATGCCATATCAAAATTGTTTCAATATAGGAAATGGAAATATGCATGGTGAGTTTAATATATTCAGAGTATGGATTTCATCTCTGGTGTTGCTCCGCTACCAGTAGACATGGACAGTACCCCCGGTGAAGTCACTTTCTTCACCTCCCTGTGCAGGAAGCATGTATCTTCTTTCACCCTTTATTTATTTATTTAATAGGATTGTGCTTTGGAACTTGTTATTTTCAACGAGCGAAAGAGGGATCTCGACTGATTGAGTGTATAGGAGGTTTCCCCTTCATAGAATTATTTATATACCTATGATATTGGTTTTCTCGCTAATTGATTTTCCCCTTATCCTTTCTCTACTTGATTGGATCGACAAGAAAAAAATTATTTACTTACAATACTGAGTTAAGGAATGAGGATCCTAGAATAGATATGAGCTTTACAATTCGACCAAAGGCTTTCCGTTTGAGTGGATCTTATTTTCAATTCAGAAATCTTTGACTTTAAATATATGTAAATCCAATATATAGAAGAGGTAACAGATTAGCCAAGCATTGTTTGTCATCACAATTGCCTTTTTCAAGTCTTTCCACGTGTTTTGAGCCAAACAGGAGCATCTTTCATGAAAAATATTATTGAAAAAAACAAAAATAAAATACATGAAAAAACAATGAAACAAAACCAAAAGAACCAAGCTAATGGAGGAAGAACATAAAAACATCATGTAAGAAAAAAATGTGAAAACAAAACAGATGCAAAGACTATATGGAGAGTAGGACAAAAGGTAGTTGAAATGCAAAGGAAACCAAATGAAACTAAGCCTACTCCTAACTTAACAAGCTAGAAGGCCAGGGCTAAGTGTAATGATCTTTCCAATAAAGCCACCACTGTTGTTCCCGACCTGCAAAAAAAAGGTTAAGAGAAATTACAACTGATATATAATAATGTGAAACAGAAAATACAGGAGCTTGAAAATATTTCACAAAACATTGAATTTATTTCTTAAAGGAAGAAAAATATGTCATATCACCTGACTTTACCTAACCTACCACCTTACCTTTTTCATGAAAATCATAAGCAAAAAAACCTTGATGGCTCCTTGTGAATACACTTGCACTTGTATTGTCTTCCTTAGCAAACATCAAGAGAGATCAGAACTTTCTTTTATAAAAAGGGCTTGCTAAGTAAGATGCTTCTAACTCATGATAGATTTGATCATGAAATTCAACACATTCCTCTTGATGATCCTGAAACCCTTGAGAGAGAATTTTCAATTAATGGTGTGGAATCAAGATGAGAACCTTGCGAGGGAAAATAAATTTGATCACATTCAGAAAGTTTGTCAAGATAATGAGTACCTAACATAACCATCAATGAAGTTTGAAGTGCCTCAACTACTTGACAAGTTTTTGCATATTGAAACCATAGATCATAAGGATCAATTGATTCAAAACAGGTATCATGAGATATACTAGTAGGAACATGATACATTGAATTATAGTTTTCATGATTAGATAAATCGATTAAGGTCAAATATTCTTTGTCAATGGAGGATGAAGATAAATCTATTTGAAATCGATTCATAAAATAGCACCAACATTTATTGACACTAAAGAGGATATCTGGTGCCATGAAGAAAATAATCAATATCGAATATTCACAAGAAGGATTGATTACTTTCAAAATAATGTGACAAGTATGAATCCTTTAGCCAAAGATAATTTTTAGTGTGATAAACTTCAAAGCTTCTCTCATACATGAAAGTTATACATTCCAAACCTGAGTTTTATATAAGAGTTTTTAATGAAGATAAATCAACTAAAATAAAACCTTCAATCTGATCGTAGACCAAATCTTGAAAGTTAGAAAAAATATGTCCAAAGTACCAAACATCTTTCAAGAATGGATTTACGTCCAATGAAATCATGCAAAGGAAAGAAATTTGTGAGAATATCCAAATCTAATTTGGTCCAAGGGCCTTACCAGAGTCGCAAGAACCTGACATAACCTTCAACGGAAGTTGAAGTGCCTCGACTTCCTGGTAAGTCCTGAGACTTTCAAGAAGTAGAATTGCATTTTTAGGATTGAATCAGATTCTGCATGATGTGTGGATAGATACCATCAATAATTTCAATAAGACCACTAATATCCAAATGGTATCCATCTACATCATTGATTTGGTCATAACTTACATCTTTGACAAATGGATTACCCAAGTCATAATATTATGCCAATTGCACATCTAAAGATGGATTGATCAGAAAAATCCCATGAGTAAATTGGACAGAATAATTTTCTTCATGCGAAATTGAAAATGATAAGGGATGGAAAGGATACTCAATGATTTGATTACCTTATTATTGATCACAGACGATCTCACTATATTGTGTCAATTCAAAACCCAACTCATTAGATGATGAGCTTGAAGAGCATGGAGTGCACAGGGGTCTCACTGGGGGCGCAATACCATACTGGGTGCATTCATATTGGGGATATATATTGAGGAAAAAATGATATAATATATTGAGCATATAATGGGGGTAAAGGGTTTTTATATTGGCGAGTATAAAAATGGAGCTCAAAGTTAATGAAAAATTATAAAAGGGTATAAAAAATGTTAATGAAAAAATGGATACCTACAATATCTAGTGAATGTATGGGTTTTTTAAATTGGGAAGGTGTATTGAGTTCGTATTGGTAGGGGGTTAAATAAAGTGATTTTTAGAGGTATTTTCCAATATGTAGTCAAATTATGGGTATTGTTTAGCATGCCATGCATACATGTGCTATGTCATCGGTTAATTGAGTGAAGCCAACGTGATGGAGTGTTTGTATTAAAAAAAAATAGAACACAAGGGATAGTGAGGTGAACTGGAAGTTCCAATAAAAATATCTTCTTTAACTTAATTAGATTCGAGATCTTAATATTTAGAGACAAAGTCTTCTTGAGAAACAAAAAGACTAGCTGATTCACATGGGAAATCATCATCACATTCATAAATAGAGTCATTATAATCAGAATGATGGTTGTCCAAGACTTCATATTGATTAAACAAATCAATTCCATTTGATTCATCACCAAGATTGCTAGATTCAAAATCAACTAAGGACGAAAGAACATCATCTTGACATGATGAATTTTGGAAAAGAAAAGAAAGATCAAAAGAATCCTAACTTTCCTTCTCCTCTACCTATAAAGAGTGTCTACCTTGCACATGATTACTATTTGAATTTGGAATATATGGATCCAACAAATCAAGGGGCAAGGGATCGTGAGAAAGAGATGGTAAAGGAGGACAAGAATTAAAATAAGATTCAAGACTAAAGTTATGAGTGTTAATACAATTTGATGGAATGGAGGGATTAATCTTCACCATAGGCTTTATGAATCATTCCAAATTATCCTCAGTCGGATCAACATCATGGGAAATGGATGATGGTTGAGGAGATGGATCGGGAAGTTGATTTATAGATTTTCCAACTTCAACATTATCACAAGGAGGCACCCAAATAAGTACTGGAAAAGGAGGAGGACAAGGAACAAAAGGAATAATAGGTTCCTCCTCTGATATTAGAGGTGTCTCACAATTTACAAAAGTTGGGGAGAGAGGAACATATGAGGTTTTATATTCACACCGATTCAAAGAAATATGAACCAAACATTCAAACTTTTTCTTAAAGAAATCCCAATCCATATCTTCTTCAGGAAACTCATAACATAAGTGAAGGAATATATTAGAAAAATCATCAATTGATTCATTAGGATTCATTCTAAGTTGATTGATTCTTTTATAAACATCTCGATAATCATACCTATCAAAAGCTTGATGAACCTCCTTAAGAAAATGATGAAAAGAATGACTAGAAGCATATGGTAAGGTATGACACCATCAATTAACACAATCTTGAAGAGTGAAGGTGAATAGAGTACACATAACATATTCATCATCTATTTCAATAGATTTACAAAACCCAAGAAAATAATTTATGTGTTTGGACAAAAACTTACCACCCTCGCCATGAAACCTGAATTGGGACAAGAAATGAACAATTTCTGTGGAGATTGAAGGTTTACCAAGAGATATGTTAAAAAAAACTTTGGGATTATGATTTGATAATGATTCGTTAAATATAAGAGATTCAACACATACTCAAAGGGTACATCTTGTCATTTGGCCCTCCTTCTATCACCAAAAATGTTAACGATGCTCGATACCGCCAACATACAGGGGGTCTCCCCGATGTGAAGTCCCAATTAGACCTCACACCGTTTGGAGTAGGAGCCCCATCTAGAGTATTGGCTCGACCACTGTAACCATAAGGTTCACCTTGGTTTCAATGAATAACATAATTATATACATAACCCTTGAACAAGCAAGTAAGTTGACGTCATGAAACACCGATATTGTAATTTGTAAAATGAGACTTTCATGACAGGGTAGATAAAAGTGAGCCTCTAGAAGGAAGTAATAGTACTAACCTAATATAGACACACAAGCAAACAAATATTCGTTAGTTATATAAAAAAAATAGTTCACTTAGACACAACGATCATTAAACCGCATAGAACACACCTTCAACAAGATAAGTATCGAGGCCACTTTAATAGTTAAAATTCCTTAGTGCATGTGAATGAAACATATATAGAAAACATCCAAAGAATACTTCTAATACATTCAAAATACAGGCAGGTAAATGTGTTGGGTCATCGAGCTTCAATTATAAGGTGAAAGATCCAAGTACACAGCTATAATGATGAGACACTAGTTCCAATAGTGGAACATTAAGTCACTTCTTGCTTCTCCAAAGAATAGTTTTCTCTCTTGTGCCAAGTAGAGAAGCCAAGACTATCTCTCCAAATTTTAAGCCTCCAAAATCATATTGATTGAGTTATGAGGTTGATTTTATAACAAGAGCAATGAACTTTCATATCCTCATACTCTTGGATTACCCTCATGACTCTTAAACTTCTAGTGTGACCTTTGAACTTCTAAACAACTCTTGAACTTCTAAATGACTTTTGTACTTATATACAATCTTTGTCAATATATGACTATGTGGTCACTCTTCATGTTTCACATATGACTCTTGGACTTCCACACATTACATCATGTTCTTTCTTGAGAATACATCATTACATTCCACATGATTATGTGGCATGACATATGGAAACTTATTGACCATTATGATGGCACTCTTATAAATTAAAACCTTACAATGATGCCATGGACTTCATAATGAGGTGGAAATGCCAATCTATCTTCCTTGCTTCTTCATCTAGCATTCTTGATGATAAATTTGATTTATGCTTCATCTTCATGAAGGGTCTTCTTTTTTCTTCATTTTCATCCTACTAAGAGTCCTTGATGAATGTCAGAATATCCTATGTCATTTTGCAATGTGTTCTTTCGGTCTCAGTCCATGATCTGCTTCATGTCTCCATGATAGCTTTATTTTGTTCTTCTCCTCTACAAGTGTTTCTTTATGATTTCTCCTTTCTATATTCTCTTAAGCATCACCTTGTCATGCTAAGAAGGTACTCCTGCCAATGTAAATCATTCATGATGAGGAAAAATAAGTATAAAACATCTATTCTATCATTACCTAGCTCATGGAATGATCTGCTCATGATAGGCATATGAGAGGGTTAAAAGAATAAGGCTTGATTATGAAGGTGAAATTAAACTCACCAAGGCTCACATGAGGCCTTCAAGATGTGCTTGTGCACTCAAGAAAGAGAGAGAGAACACCAAGGGCATAAGGGCACACTCTAAAGAGATGAAGAAGTGAGGCTTCAAGCCTTTAGGACTTCAAGGTGCGTTCATGCACTAAAAGAGACTAAGAAGGCGCAAAGGCGCACTCTGAAGAGACGAAGTAGTGAGGCTTCAGGTCTTTAGGATGCACTTATGTGCTCAAAGAGGGCGTAATTATTCATGCCGAAGGAGTGCACTCAAGCTTTAGGCTTCATTAAAGAAATATGAACTCAAAGGGAAGGATGAAGTTTTGTGCTTCATGATTGTGCCATGCAATCTAAAGCTTCGTGCTTCTTGGGTGCACCATGTGCTCTAAGAGAAGAATGAAGCTTCATGCTTCGTGAGTGCGCCATGCGCTCAAGGGGAGCACAATTATTCGATTCAAAGGAGTGCATTCATAGTTTTGAAGTGCGCTTGTTGTTATTAAGTGCACTTAGGCTCTCAAAGTGTGATTTTTAAGGAAAGAAGGTCCTTGTTTGTCCAGAGTGCACTTTTTAGAGGAGAGAAGGCCCTTGTTCTTCTGAAGTGCACATTTTCACTAAGCGTTTGAAGTGCGATTCATTGTTTTGAAGTGCACTCAGGCTTGGAAGGGCACATTTCTCTCCAACAATGGCTACTTGTTCATATGGAATGTGATTTTCACTAAGGGAGATAACATAAGTCTAGGTGACTTATCCTTAGGAAGTACCAATGCACTGTGAGAAGGAGGAGACCTAAGAAAATACTTAGTGCACTAGTATTGTTATAGCTCCAAATATTTCCTTATGTATTTGTGATGCTTGGTTTATGGCCTAGGGCAACCCCTCCTTCCAGACTTGGTCCAAATATTTTAAAAAACAATGTTTTACTTCCTGTACGTGACTTTGCCCTGTATTAAACTTGTGTACATGCAGGTCAGTATATACCCCACCCGCATATATGTCTTAAAACACTTAAAAAAATCAAATTTCCTGAATTATGGGTGGAGATCACCGGTTTTACTTGTTGATTACCTATTAGTGCTTGTGGCTCAACTATTACCAACTGTTTCCCAAGTAAAAAACTACTTTGGGAGAAGTATAAAAAGACTTAAATGGGAAGGCCTTAAGGAAGAGAGAAAATAGAGAATTACTTTGCTGAGATTATTCCCTGATCAAGTCTGAAGAACCCTGTGCTTCAAGCACTTCCCCCAGTTCAGGAAACCCTTGTTTCCTTGAGAGTTGATATCCTTTCACTTGTTGGAGAAATCCTTGTATTGGTTATGGAAGGAGCCCTTTGAAGACTGGGACTGGACGGACCTGGAGGACGGTTGCGCTTGGAGCCGGAAGAGGAAGACTTAGGTGAACTCTTTCTATATTTTATTATAGTTATCTACAATACAATAAACACTGTCTTGTTCCTGATATCAACTTTGTTCATGCATCTGATGTTATTTTTATGGTTTATATATGAATGACTATTTCAATGTATAACTAACCATCTACTTATATGTTATAAAGTTGATTTCACTATAATGCTTTATCTATATGCTGCTGCGCATCTTTGAATTGGTTGTTTTGTAGGTTCAAAGTTCGTGAGGAGTTGCAGAGGGTTTGAACCCAGGCTAGAACTACCAGAACGAAGGACCCCCGGGTATGTACATCCTCACATAGTTTGCTCGTTTAAGCATTTTGGCTGAGTTATACGCTTGTTTCTTGCTATAGATTACTCCTGCTCTTCTAGGGTTCTGACCCAAAGCCCTAGGGGACCTTATCCCTTCACAAAATTGGCGACTCCACTGGGGACAACAATCTTGTTGTTCCTAGTTTGGGTTATTTAGTGCCAATTAGGGCTCAACTTTCAGTTTGCTTGCTGTGATTGTACTGTCTGCTTCTCTAGGAACTCAGACTTAAAGTCTGATTTGTTTCATTAGGCCTCATTTTTTGTTTTTTCTTGTAAATCTTCATATATGCACCTTTTTCGGGTTACAGAAGCGTATACACACTAGTTTCTCTGAAATGAAACCGCGTATACGTGAGTTTCTTTTGGCTGAAGCGCGTGTACACACAGCTGTGTAGAGACAGAGTCGCGTATACATTTTTTTTGCATGATTTTTCAAGTATTTTTATCTGGAAATATTTTTTTCTTCGCCTGTGTACTTCCTGAGTGGTCAGTTTCTGATTTTAGACTTTAGTTTTTCAGTGAACTTATTGTTTCAAGTTCTCTCCTGCTTTGAAGAGTTTTTGGTCTTGGTTTGCTTTGCAGTGAGTTTTATCATTTGTGTTTGAACGCACAAGGCTTCTTGTAGAGGTTCTTGATTTTTCTGGTCTTTTAGAACAGAAGATTGCTTGCAATGTTTGTGTCAAACTTCATTTTTATGGTTTGCTTGCTTTGCTTCCCGTTAATGTTGTGGCCATTCACTTCTTCTTGCTTTTCGAAAGTTTTTGTTGACAAGTTTGAAAGTGTGCCTTTCCTGATTTCTTGATCAGTGTCTCAAACCTCTTTTTTCTACTTTTGTATCGTTTAGTGTATCTTGAAACACCTATTTTGTTAAGTTTTCATTCATGTTGAATTGACAACTTGCAAAGTTTCCTTCTTGTTTGCTTTCGGTTTTTGAGTCTTGGGTAGCATTTTGAGTACTTTTGAAAAGTTCCTTTTATTGCTTTTTTGAAAAAGAAAAGCCCTCCAAAAACATTGTTTTTTTCTTTCTTTGCCGAATTTGAGTTTGGTTTCTTTTGGTTTTTGAGAGTGATTTGGGATCTTTGTGTTTAGTCCTTCTTGTTTTGGGAAAGATTTTGTGTTCAAAATTCTTATTCCTTTCAAAACACTTAAGTTGGATTATAAAACAAATTACTTTCATTTTCTTTTTAGAGTAATCTAGAATTTTTGCATTATCATGTACACCTTGCATTAGGGTAGTTTTGCATCATTAGAGCAACAATAGTCTTTTAGTTTTTATGAGTGTGAAGTCTGTTACATGAAAAGAAAAGGAAAAATTTTTATTGCTTTAATAGAAGTTTCTTAGAACCCAAGTAGAAGTTGCTTTTCATCGAAGAAAAAACAAGCGCATTGCATATAAGTTAGTTTTTCATTAATTTCTTTTGCGTCAATGAACACCATTAGTTTCACTTCCGTATTGTCCCTTTGACTTAAAAATAACAGCCACTTAAAATCAAGCGTTAATAAAATAAAATAGAACTTTTTATATTGTCAATAAGTACACCAACAACTTTTAGGTTATTTAGGGCCTTGGATTAGGTGAGAGGAAAGACTCTCCAAGTTCACTCTAAATTGTCAAAATTAGAAGTCTGAATAAAGAGTGAAAATCCAATAGCGTTAGGGAGACTGGGAAAGTTCCGTGACTGGGAGTTAAGCACGAGGGTTTTTGAAGATAAGGAAGAGAGATACCCCCTCTCTTACTTGTGGGATCTTACCTCACGACTGTTCCCCCCGGTTTCTAATACACGTTGGTATCTTTAGTTGCATATCCTAGGGATCTACACAGGTGGCTGCAGAGGAGATTCCTGTGGCACCAGAGGTTGACGTTGCATCACTTTCAACGGTACTTCTGGAGGGCACCCTTGTGCAGCTTGGGGGCTTGCACCGACAAAGGCTGTTGTTTGGAGGTCACCGTAACTACCTCTGATACCTTCGCTAGTACACTCGGGGTGTAATTACCCCAATCTATTTTTGGAAGGCCCTTATTATTCATTTTCTTATATTTTGATGTCCGGTCCTAATCACCCGAAGTGGAAATACTTGGAAGTTGTTTGACTGTTGAATTCTTTAGGGACATTTTTAGTGTGTGTTCTATGCTCCTAGTCGACCTAGCTTTCAATTTTCTTGAGTCTTTTAGTAGATCTTATTAAATAATTCAAAGTGGCTAACCGATCAGTTAAACGGTCCCGTAGACTTTGTGGGCTTTCACCTGTGAGTCCAGAGCCTTCTCCTAGAAGGCGTAGGAGAAATTCTGCCAGTGGTTTTCAACCAGTGGCAGCTGGTGCATCAGAGATTGATCCTCCGCTTGGGGGCATCAGTAGACCTGGTATTACCATAGAGCTGGAGAGGAACACACAAGTTCTTTCTCGGGTACTCTTCCAGTCAGAATATAATATTGAGGTAGAAGAGCTCTCAGAGTCGGTTGTGGCTCCAAATTCTCCTCTCCCTTCTGATCATCTGGACGTATTGTTATACGTCGGAACTCTGACACACATACCTTCAAGCCGAGGTCCACACACAAACATCCCTTTGATTACCACTGCTGGAAGCATGGCATCCACCACAAGTGCTACGAGTATGCAGACTCCTACATCAGTACAAGGGGGAGGAACTATTTCCATCCCTTCTACATCTTTATTTGGGTCTACTACTAGCACATCCTTGTTTAGGTCTACTTCCATTCTGTTGATGATTGGAAGCTCCCAAGCGCATGCATCCAGTTTTGGATTCTTCCCTTTTGGAATGCCCTCTCAAGGTATTCCTTCAGTTCCATTAAGTGTACCATTAACTGCCTCCACATCCATGATGAGTGGATCGGCATATTTTTAGGGTTTTCCTTTTGGAAGTGGTCATATACCACATTCCAATCTGACAGTGGGGTCTATGCCTTTTCCTTTCACAGGTCAAGGTACTAATCCTTTTGAGAGTTGGACTAACCCTGTGGTTAGTGGGATCAGAATTGGGAATCTGTTTTTCAGCCAACAGGGGAATGTGCCATACTCCTCGATCAATTCATTTCGAATTTTTCCACCCTTAGCTAATGCTTGGAACCCTTACCAGGGGTTTTCCAATCCTTATAATAATTCATTAGGGGGGAAATTTGCCGGTTACGGAGATGTTTTGACTGGAGTTGGTCAAACTCTGAGTTTTGCTGGACCACAAGGGTCACCTTTTGGTTCAGCAGGTTCTACCAGTTACTTCGGGCAACTTGGTGCCTTTCAAAATCTAGGTCATTCTTTTCAGACTTTCAAGAACCCCACCCAATCTGGGTGGAATCCCCAAGGTCCTCCGAGAATTCCTTTTCTGGCGATGCTCAATCTGCCAGACTTGGCTAAGTTAACGAACGATCCTATCAGATATAATCTGGCTTGGCCTTCGGTCCCAACCATTCCATCAGATATCCAAAAATTCGAAGGGAAGAGTGGGGAAGACCCGGGCGACCATGTAACCACATTCCATTTATGGTGCTCATCGAACTCCCTCATTGATGATTCGATTAGGTTGAGACTATTTCAACACACCTTGACTAGCAATGTGGCTAAGTGGTATATAGAGTTGCCAGGGGGCACCTTTACATCTTTCGCTGATTTGGTTAACATTTTCTTAAACAATTTTCAGTTGCCTGTCCGTTACGAAGCCGAAACTGAACTTCTGGACAATTTTCATCAGGACACGGCTACTCACATTTCTGATCATATTCAGGAATGGAGACAGATAAAGAGGCTCATTAAAGCCGAAATTCCACCTGAATTCTATCTCGAATGGCTTTTAAAATCATTACAACCCGAGATCTACAAGGATGTTTCTATGTCAGGAGTTTATTCTGAAGAGTAGGCTATCTTTCACGCCCAACAATTAGAACTAATATATTATCAGTCTGGGACCCTTCAGAAGATCTTGCTTGATGCTCCTAGATCCACGATTGATGTAGCCAAACCGAAGCCTGGTCCGCATGCTGACGGTATTGTTGGATCGATTGATGCAAATGCGGTGAACCTTCTGAGCCAATTGCAGCGGTTGTATATACAAACTGCTTCTTCCAATTAGGCTACACCGTCTACTACTCCACCTTCTCAACCTTCTTCCATAAACGCCGTTCAGGCTTCTAACCCCAACGGAAATCAAAATTTCGATGGGAAGAAGAAGGGACGAGGTAAAAAGAAGAATCAAGATGGGAAGGGTAATGCGAATAAGCTCGACAGTAATTTTAGTGAGGGTGGAAATGAGTCTAGGAAGAAAGTTAAGTTTCCATGCAAGTTATGTAGTGGAGACCATTTGACTCATCTCTGCCCAAAAATTCAAGATTCTCAACGCCTGTTAGTGCAGCAAGGGTCTTCTAGCTCCCAAGTTGTCTTAACCAAACCTTTCCCCCAAGGGCATCAGTTGCTTGCTGGCGCGAAATCAAACCTTGGTACCTCTGCAGGGGGAAACCAGGAGGGGGATAATTCCTCAAATGTTTTCATGATGAGTTCTAACGTCAATGTGGCCACATGGTCATAGGATTATGGTGAAGCGGAAACATCCAAGGATAAATCTATTCCCGAAATTATGGACCCACTTCATATTGAGCGACCCTTTGTCGAGTCTAGACCTCGGATATCGAAAGGTTTTGCTAAACACACAACTATCAACCCTAATGCTAGGGCAGCCCAGAACTAATCCATTGTAGAAGATTTGGCTCAGAGTTCGTGCACGATGTTTGCTTTAGAGGTACTCTAGTCGTATCCAACTCAAAGAAGTGCTTTGCTTTTGGCAATGGGGGCAGTAGATCCAAATAATTTTTTAGCTCTCACCTTTGATATGCATAATGTCAAAAAGAGACTTCCTCATCATATAGATTTCTAGATAAAGTCTACTTACCGGAAAACAAATATTTTTCAGATGGTTATAGATGAGGGAGCTTCCACATGTGTCATGTCTATGTCATGTTCGAAGGCCATTGGATCGCCTTCTGCTGTTCCTTCACCCACACTCTTGACTGCATTTGACAGACATTCTCATAGGCCACACGGGGTTATCCCAGCCTTTCCTATATGTGTTGGAGGAAAGGTCGTTAATGTCGAAGTAGAAATCGTTGATGCCAACCTTGATTACAATCTCCTTTTAAGGCAGAATTGGATTTATGAAATGGAAGCCATAGTTTCGACTCTATTTCATGTCCTTTGTTTTCCTCACAAGGGGAGAATTGTTAAAGTTTATCAACTGGATTATTCTCTAGGTGATCCTTAGGCAGCTTCGGATTCTACCATTCCCTTGGTAGATAATCCTCACCAACCTATCGAGAACCTAGGAGTCAGGATGTACTCTTCCTTGATGGGCATATTTGATCTTCCCCCTCCTACAGCTAGAATAGATACATTTTCATCCTCCAAGGAGCCTTTACGGAAAGAGTTTGTTCAAACTCATTATTTTTTGGATCATGGGGCCTTACCTTCATTTGTGACCACATTAGATGAGGGGAAGGTGGGTGGAATAGAATCTCCTATATCTGCAGTAGAGCTTAGATATGAATCTATCGATAACTCTACAGATGACCATCCCATTCCTTCTTTGGAAAAGGAGTTAGATGGTGATGTGGCTCCTACTTGGACACTTGATTCCACTTCTGCTTTGGATTGCTTAGATACAGTTTTTCCATCTAAGGAAGCGATATTCGAAGCAATGACGGCTGTAGATAGACCATTGGAAGAGTTACATCATCGTTCATATTTATGTCCTCTCTTTGCATGAAGTCGAGTCTAGGTCCTCCAACCAGCCTACCAGCGATGTTTGTACAGTTCCTTTGGCTCCAACACAGTTTTCTGCCGAAGGTAATATATCGATTGGCTCAATGATTGTACCTATAAACATCTCTAGGAGCAAGCTGGCGGAGCCCCCTGATGGGCTCTACCTCAAGAAGTACTTTGCCTAGGCTACGACCGAGCAATGGCTTCTTTGTATATTTTGTATTTTTGAACATATCTTATCGAGAGTTTTTGTGATATCGACACTTTTTTTATTTTCTTTGGCAGTTGTTGATGGATGGCTTGGTCTATTTCGGATTCGCCGATGGTGCTAGTCGGCACACTTGGAACCTCGCTTCTGCAGCTTGGGTGATTTATTATCCCACTGGTCAGTTGATGGTATCAAGGGGAGTATGTATTGGTCTTGCGTCAAATAATATGGCCGAGTATACTACCATCATTAATTTACTATCCGAAGCTATTTCTTATGGAATCGATTTGTTGGTAGTCTATCTTGATTCACAACTGTTAGTGTCACAATGAAATGACATTTATTGGGTTCGGGATCCTTATTTATATCGCCAATATTTGAGAGTGAGGGTGTTGCAAAGATCATTTGTTTATATTACTTATTTTCACATTCCATGATCTGATAATTCATTAGTAGATTCTATCACTAATCAAGCATTAGATTGGCATATCATTCATTCATCAAGATAAAATCAAACATAAAAAAGTCGAAACTATATATATATATATATATATATCATAGAATCACCTGTGTATACATAAAGTGTTTCAAAAATAATATACAAAATCGGGACTAAAATTCCCATAATCATGTCCAGTACATCTAATGACCCAGCTCAGGATGAGTGGCTAAGTAGGTGACCACTGCTTTGGCCACATGCCGAAAAAGGCAAACCCAGTCGCGTGGCACTCCTACCACGCGGTGCTGCATATCCTCTGGTAGATCTTCTACGGCCTCCATCGGTACCCAATGAGTCAATCTCACCAAGTTTTGCTGGACTACGTATAAGAATCTCTCAGTCATTGCAGCTGCCTCTTCGGCACCTCTTTCGCGACACCTATGTTGTGAAAATCTGTCTGGTCGTACTGGACCCACATCTAGAACATGATCATTATATCAGTCATTTAATCCCATAAAAAATATCTTTAAGTTCATTTTCATATTTGAAAAACTTAAAAATCATAAAAATTGATAAAAACTTTATAAAATTCTTACCTATCTCTCCCCATGCTACGTCTGGTGGCAGCACCAGATCTAGATCTCCCCTGAAATCCATGCCAGCATAGGGATAGTCGTCCACAACGATGATTTGCTGCTCCCACTAGGAGAAGAAATCATCATTAAAAGCAGTCCTCGGTACGTCTCCGCCTCCAAGGCGTTTCATCAAGTTGGCCCACCTACCCATCCGAGGGTCTTGGGGGCTACTGATAGGAATTGATACTCTGGGATGTAACCCTGGAACCTTCTCAAAGAAGAAGGAGCAAAAAATGGTCCCATATCCGAATTTCTTGGTCTGTCATTTCTCAATGGAGGATAGTTAAATCTTCATATTGGTCAGAAGAGGTGTACACCAGTCAAACAAAGTAGTCAGACAATCTACAACCAAGCTCATGGATAGTCGTGATGCTTGGTGCAATGAGGCTAATGTTTACCCTGGCTATGGTGAACAGTATGATCCTTAGGGACAAACTCTCTACATGTTTTATTGGAATTTGGCTTCCAATCTTCTCCGGATGCCCCGGGCAGTATATATGCACGTAGTCTTCCACTGAAAGACTACCTCGTGATCACCCTGTCAGATGTACAACTTCTCCTCTCCGGGAGAGACCAGTGATAAAGTAAATATCTTCTATCTCTATCCTTAAAGACATTTTATCAATCATGAATGCATCATCTTCGATACTCCAATAGTGGATTAACATTTCAAGCAAGCGGGTGTTTGCCTTCATATTTGGCATTTTGAAAATTTTTAATAAACTGCATCCCCTCAATGCATCTAAGGCCTGTTGATCATTCATAACATCATCATCAATAGTAGCATGCTCCCTTTCCCTCCAGGTGATTGTCATCCTGAAAGAAAATCAAGTTTAACTGTTAGATTTTTATGTTTTAATTTCAAACTGTGTATACGCAGGTCCATTTCATACACAATCGTGTGTAGGGCCTGCGTATATGTGGGTTTCTCATAACCAACCCGCGTATACACCGCGTTGAGATTTTTAACATAATTTCCAATGGTAAAACCTCAATTAAAATTTCTAAAAAAAATCATAAATTTATGCAAGCTAGGTTTGAGGGTTACCTGGTGATTTTGAGCCAATTTGAACGGTCAAATTCTTTGGGTGGAAATTTTGCTTCTTTTTCTCCACAGCTTTTGCTCTCAACACAAATGGTAACAATGGCGAGTAAAAAAGTCATTTTATAAGCTTTGAAAATGTTAAATTTTTTCAAAACTTGATTTTTTCCGTCTCATGAATCTTTTAACTTGTGAACTTGGATTGTCGGGAATAGGTTGTTTTTTCAGGACTTTTTGAATGCTTCTTTGGAGACTTCACATCAGTTCCATGACTGCTGACCCGTCATGGAAAGTATCGTTTACTCACTGGCATATAGGTTAGGGAAGCCATTTTTTCCGTTGCATTTTTCATACTAGCCTCCATTTGTCGATACACTTGCCATAGGGTCGATCCCATCATGTTACGATTTGTAAACCATCTTCACTTGCCGACTTTTAAATCATGACATGATGGTAGAGCCATCCTTTTCATGGGCATCGTAGTTAGCACATCACTAACATTGGTTGCCCATGCTGCTTCATTGAGTAGGCTCGGGAGTCCTCTCTAGTCTCGCCATGACTTGTGCGTTGAAGACTCATTTCTCTTTGCTTCTTCGCTTCGTTCTGGCCTTATACCCTAGAGGCTCCTTTGTGTTGAGTTGTACTACTGCATTGCATTTTAACCATTTGCACCTTTTGGCCTTGAGCCGGCTTCACTTGGACTCATGTTTAAGCCACTTTTTGACCATGACATCTGCAAAATCAAACTTGCAATCCCTTAGCTTCTGCAACTTGACACACCTTCAGACCCGTGGAAGGAACATCCCTTTGAGTGTCCTTAACCAGCTTCGCCTCCCTGCATTGAGCATAGGAATGTTCCCATCCCAGGAACTAGATCATCTGTTTCACTGACACTCATTCTTTCCATTGTACTATAGCATTCTTTTATTCTTTTTCCAGCTTAAAGAAAAAGACAAAAAAATTTACATATTCCAAAAAGAGTGGGAACAGGACAACATTTACATTTATTGTTGGCAACTAGAGTCAGTTGTATCACCCTTGAACAAAGCACTCAAAAGAAAGTCTCTCCTCCATTCGGGTGGGATTTACCTTGACTTAGGTATGCCTTAACCTTGTTATTGACTCAGTTCTCCTCCGATTGGTTATCTCTTCCAACCATATGGAGAGTTCATTCGTGCCTCCTGCATGATGAACTTATACAGAGTCATCATATGTTGCCACATGATCATCATTGAGTCGTGCTTTTGTTCAAGGGAAGTAAGCCTGAGTCAGCCTCTCCGCGGTGTCTCTTGACCTATTCTTCAATCGGCCATCCCTAGTTGTCAGTTTGTTGTCTATCACCACATCAGTTATATTGGTCCTTTACTCGTGCTATTTGAGAAAGTCTCCATTGACTTCTTGCTGGCGGGCCTTGTCCTTATCGATGATGACATCTTGCTCTGAGGACAGGCCTAGAGTCGCACCCTGGCCCTATTTTCATTATTGATAGGTCACCTTGTGCTCAACATCGATCAGTATCATGGGTCTTTGACTGAGTGGTTTCCCTTGTGTTCGACATCAACTTTCATTATCACACATTGGGATTTGTGCAATACCTTGGTTTCCATTTGAACCTATTGGTGGATACCTCGCCTCTGTGTCAGCTTTCATTATTGGTTGGTTCAAAGGGTTTCTATCGTGTGCTAGCTATATCTTGTGTACACCAGAAACGTGCTTTAGTCGGGTTACTACATCTTTTTTCATCTGATTCCTTCCACATTATTGGCCTACGGGTTACACTCGCGTTAGATTGATGAAGGATGCCTTAATGCCTTCCTTCTAGTGGATCTTTCCCTATAGACTACGACTCATTGCTCTGGGGAAAAGGTCTAGAGTCCATTTGGTAGTACCTCGGGGTTTGCAGTCATCAGTGGCAGATCCTTCGCTATCGACAGTGGGAAACCAACATTGTCTCCTGATTGATAGATTCTTATAGGTGTTCGACTTCAGCTCATCTATTCGCACTTGTTAGATTGTACTGGGTCCCTTGACTCTCATTATCATTATCAGTGAGTAGTCTCACGTTTGTTAACGGTATACATCAATGACTGGTAATCAAATGATTTCTCACATGGCTGACTTCAGATCATTCATTCCCATTGTGTAGAAATGTACCACGATAGTCGGTGAAGACCTCGGGCTGCATCAGCATTCTTTGGTTCACTTGCCAGTTGCTCCTGTTGCTATTAGTTGACACCATTCCACCTTATATGTTGCAGTCCTTCACAATGAAATCCTATATGCTGGCATCCGAGTTGCGATGTAGTATCATCTTATTCCCTCATGTTCATTTGCTACTATTGGGATCCGTTTTTGACATCAGTGATCAGCTTCACCTTTAAGCTTCATTGATCATCTTCTTATATGTGATATTCAGAGATGTACTTGTTCGATCATGATCAGATGATCCATTATGTCTTTCAGTTCCTTATACTTGTATACATAGTGGATCCACTTGTACTTGATACACGGACGTGCTTTACTTTCTCTAAGCATGGGTATGCCCACCTCAAAAATTTTTTCTTTCTGATCTTCTTTTGCTGGCTTGGCAAGCTAAAATCTGGTGAAGTCCTTCTCAGTTTTTTGACAGGTTTCCTCTCCATATACTTAATACATTTCGGCCATTATGTTCCCCTTCTGACTTCATATACTAGGGGGCATCTGTTATAGCTCCAAATATTACCTTATGTATTTGTGATGCTTCGTTTATGGCCTAGGGCAACCCCTCCTTCCATACTTAGTCCAAATATTTTAAAAAATAGTGTTTTACTCCCTGCACGCAAATTTTCCCTGTATTAAACGCATGTACACACGGGTCAGTATATACCAAACCCACGTATATGTCTTAAAACACTTAAAAAAATTAAGGAAAAATTAAATTTCCTTAATTATGAGTGGAGATCACAGGTTTTACCTATTGATTACTATTAGTGTGCATGGCCCAACTGTTCCCAACTATTTCCCAACTGTTTCCCAACTAAAAAACTACTTTGGGAGAAGTATAAAAAGACTTCAATGGGAAAGCCCTAAGGAAGAGAGAAAATAGAGAATTAATCTGTTGAGATTATTCCCTAATCAAGCCTGAAGATCCCTGTGCTTCGAGTACTTCCCCAAGTTCAGGAAACCCTTGTTTCCTTGAGAGTTTATATCCTTTCACTTGTTGGAGATATCCTTGTATTGGTTATGGAAGCAGCCTTTTGAAGACCAAGACTGGACGGACCTAAAGGATGGTTCCGCTTGGAGCCGGAAGAGGAAGACTCAGGTGAACTCTTTATATGTTTTATTATAGTTATATGCAATAAAATAAACACCATCTTGTTCCTAATATCAACTTTGTTCATGCATCTGATGTTATTGTTATGGTTTATATGAATGACTATTTCAATGTATAACTAACCATCTACTTATATGTTATCAAGTTGATTTCACTATAATGCTTTATCTATATGTTGTTGTGCGTCTTTGAATTGGTTGTTTTGCAAGTTCAAAGATCATGAGGAGTTGTAAAGGGTTTGAACCCTGGCTGGAACTACCCGAACGAAGGACCCCCGGGTATGTACATCCTCGCATAGTTTTCTCATTTAAGCATTTTTCCTGAGTTATACGCTTGTTTCTTGCTGTAGATTACTCTTGCTCTGCTAGGGTTCTGACCCAAATCCCTAGGGGAATTTATCCCTTAACAAGTATGGAAGTAAATATATAGCAATGAGGCTCATGAATAAGTTGTGTTTGTCACCTAGTAAGAGGATTAATGCCTTTAGAACTTCCATCAGGCTGAGGGACCAAGAAGAGCTCTCACAATGGCTTAGTGTGGGATCAAGTAGGAGAAAGAAATGCATCCTAACATGACTCAAACATAGGTCACACACATGCATGCCATCAATACAAGCTAATGGAATACACAAGACTCATCGACAATAGTCACACATTAAAATAATATCAAAGCAACGCCTATTTCTAAGTACAACAATTAAAATGACACATTACAACACTTAGAAACCAAGTTACAACAATTGTGGCAACTATAACCAAAAGGTGTGCTAAGATGTAGGATTGTGTCTGGCACATGTAACAATGATAATAAGATTGTCTAATGTTGAAAATTGCACTACATCTAACTTTGGTGATGCGCAAAGATGCGACACATGCAAGAGTGAAAACACAAAAGAAACACCTGCGACAAAAGGAAAACATGTAGACGACACTTGCAAAATGTGAACGACCTTAAAAGAGACACATGCCAAAGTGAAAATAACATGAAAATGACACTTATTAAAGAAAAATCAAGTCAAAATGAAAGCCACAAATGTGAAAGAGACACTTGTGAAAGTGAAAATGGACAAAAGACAATTGTTGAGAAAACTCACCAAAATAGAAGTACAAATGAAACAAAGTGAGGGGTATTGTCAATAAAAGTGTGCACTAAATGTCAACACGAGTTTAACATCGCACATGAACTATCTTGATGCATTGTGCTATGCATGTCCATGCTTACATAAAGTAAGTGTTCTCATGAACCTATCGAAAGCTAAGCATGTGTGTGCAAGTGACGTGATAGTTTGAAACGAGGAAGAAGACTTCAAAACTTTTCAAAACATCAAACGACGATGGAGTAGACATAAAGAGACAAATGTAAGATCCTTGGTAGGCTCCAAAATTCAAGTGTGAGAAAAATTTTGGAGGGTGTTGATCGCAGCAAAAACAAGAACTTTGGCGAAATATTCATAACATATATGATGGAGACTCAAAGGTCAAAGAAGAAAAAATTCAAATTAGTAGAGCTCAATTTGAACAACTGATGATGAAAGAAGACAAGAATATTGCATCTTTATTTCAATGAATGGATGATGTAACAAATTCCTTGGAATGACTGAGAGAACCAACTAATAAAAAGGTTATTGTACGAAAGGTCCTAAGATATTTTCTAGTAATATTTAAGCCTAAATCTTTTGTCTTAGAAGATAGATCAAACTTAAACAATCTCACCATGGATGAGCTACATTGGATTCTTATAGCTTATGAATTGAGGATTGAATAGGAAGATGGTCCATCTAACATAGAAGAAACATTCGCAACATCCAAGAAGACTGGGATGAACAAACAAGAATCAATACCAATCTCTAGTTGCTGTGAAGAAGAAGGAGAGTACTCAGACGAAGAAATTGCTAACTTCATGAGAAAGATAAAAAGAGGAATAGGTAATTTCAAAGGAAAATTTCCATTAATATGTTTCATTTGTGGTGAGATTGGTCAATTCGTAGCTAACTGTCCTTAAAAGAACGAATATGAAGCACTCAGGAAGGGGAAGAAGAGTCAAAGAATATTCAAAAAGAAAGGTAAGAATAAAGGCTCGAAGAAAATATTTTTCTCTAAAGAATGCAACTCCTCATCTGAAGAAGAAAGTGACAGTGACAAAGAAAAAAACATAGGAAGAGTATAATTCATGGCTAGGGACAACAGGAAGGAGATGAAAAAGAGATTTATGCAATCAAATTTCAAAACGAGATGGTCATAATTATAAATTATCTCAAGGTTGAAAGAGGAAACATCAAATCTCTCGAAATTGAACTAAATATAGCAAAAGAACATGCCAAAAGCCTTAGTGAGAAGAATGAAAAATCAAAGGAAGCCATTATCAACCTTAAAGTACAATTGGAAGAAGCTATAAAATTTGAATTTTCTCTCAGAAGAGAACTTTAGGAAATTAATAAGGTAAGGGAAGATTTAGAAGTAGATATAGTCTATCTACGAAAGGAAGCAGAGAAATGAAGAAATGTTCAACAAAATTACGTGAACAATTCTAGGGCATTAGATGAGCTCAACAACAATCAAAGGTCGCATAATTACAATATGATATTGGGCTATATTAAGTAAACATTTGTAAAAATCTCAACCTCTTCCATGAAAGAAAAGGGAGATGGATAGAAAACTTATGCAACAATTGCTAGAGGATTTATTAATAAGGAAAGAGGACCCAACATAATAGAAGGTTAAAGATCAACAAGAAGGATCATGGGGAACAATATCATGAAGAAGGTCTCCCCCTCTCAAGTATCAAAATATCTTTCTTGGTGTTTGTTATTCATGTGGAAATTGTGGACATAAAAATGTAAATTGTCAAGCCTATGGGAGGAATAGAATCACTTTGGAAGGTCTTTCACGAATGATTATCCCAGAAAATTGTCGGAGGATTACAATAAAAACTACAACAAGTTTGTTTATTTGAGAAATTAAGTAGAATTTCACAAATTCAATAACTTTGGACATTTGGTTAAATATTGCAGGTTAACCGCTCCGCCAAGGGAATCACAGTAGAATCAAAATGCTTAGGTATGGAGGAAGAAAACTAAAAGATGCGCACTTTCCCTAAAAGTTCAAATCAAGAAAAATGTGTGGTATGTTGATAGTGGATACTCAACGCATATGATTGGAGATAGGAATAAATTTATATCTCTAAATGAAGGAAAGAATGGAATGATGTCTTTTGGAAATAAAAGATCTGAAAATGTTATAGAAACAGGTACAGTCAAACTTGGAAGCAAGGTTGCTACAAAGGAATATGTGTTTCTCATTGAAAATATGCATTATGGTATCTCGAGCATAAGTCAAATGTGGGATCAAGGACATGTGCTACTCTTTGAATCAAAGCAGTGTGAAATAAGAAGAGAGAAAAGTGGCCAACTGGTGGCTATTGCAACTAGGACTCCAAACAACATATACACTTTAGATGAAATTGCTAAAGGTTGTTTCTTGGAAAAAGGGGATGAAATATGGCTCTGTCACAAATGGATGAGACACATAAACTTTGAAAAACCTGTCAAAATTAGTAAAAACAAGGTTTCTAGAGACATACCATTGATTTCAAAACCAACCAGTGTGTAATCGCCTCCTCCCATATTTACCCACTTTCACCTATTTGCCCAGGGTAAACATGAGCTAAGGGTCACTATGATAAGAGTCAAACTTCTATATGATCTTAAGTAAATGGAGTCAACATCTTAAGACCTTACTGACTTCCCTCGGGTGTTATGGGACCTCCAAGAGTTACCCAACCCCTCTAGGTGTCCAACCCTTGAGCTAACTCTCTTTTTCACTGACATAGAGCCTCAGTCACTCCCATGAAAACACATCCAAGTGATTGTGAGCCTCTAGTCACTCCCATAGGCCTGCCTCCTAGTGACTATGGACTTTTCCAATGAGTTTTGTGTCAACGTCCCAGAATTCTGAGCCACCTTTTCAGGGCTAGGAATCAGTCCTCTGCCCATAACTCAATGAAACTTCAAGAAATGACAAATAACATAGAAACAAATCTTTTAAACCAAGAACTTGAACAAGGAATTGACCTAACCCCTCCCAACTAGAAAATGTATTCCGTCAAACACATGGTAAACATGCAACCTACAGGTCATGAATGCATATATGAACATAGGGATATGAAACTTATCTTAGGTTTAAAAATAAGTACCAATGTATTCTCACAATAGTTTTCATAACACCAATTAAGTCATGCATTCATTAACCAAACATTCATTAATTAAAATGTGATAAGAGCCATACTTAGATATGTCATATAACCATGCTTATAACCAATATACAACTAGTTAGATAGAAAGGATATAACATCAATTAAATTCACATGATAACAAGAATAGTTACTCATCAAAGACAACAGAAAATTAGCTCTTATTAACCATATGCAAAATCCAATGAAGTCAGGGACTTCCACATGCCACCAGACCATAGATTGGGCCATACCAAATATCTTTTTTTAGTCAATCACCCTTGTGTCATATACCAAGCATGAATGTGGGATATCATGGGATAAACCAATCCATAGAAAACCAAGGAAATCCAAAGGTTAAACCAACTCCACCCTCACCATACTATGATCTCACCTAAAGCGGTCTCGAGATCACAAAACCAAACTGAGCTTGGATTCCTTAGAATTCCTTCTCCATCCCTTGAGGAATTTTCCTTACTCCACCCACTTGTTGAGGGCTTCCCAGATAAAACCATATACACCCAAAACCCTTGGTATTTTCCTGAGTCCACCTCACCTGGATCCAAAACCTTCTGGCAATCCAAATCTCAACCAAGATAGAATCCCACCACACCATGGCTATCCTAAAATGGCAAGGAAAGGCTAAAACCACTATCAAAACGTAGCAAAACGCATGTCAATGACAACAAATGAACCAAATACACACATGCACATACCATGCATGCCAAAACTAGCTAGGAAATCATACATGCAACCAATTACTTGCAAGTATTCCCGCTGAAGCTAATTGATCCAACCTTTCCTTACTTGATCCTTGATTTCCTTGTCCTTCCTTTTCTTGCTTGCTTTCATTCTCCTCGCGGTGCTCTTCTCCTATCTCAGACTAATTCCAAAACAAAACTGACAAAAGGATGACAAAATCTATGAATCGATCCTCTGAATCCTTTTTATTAATAATGCCTCTAATTTCTTCATTTTCCTTCAATTTCCTCCACGTGCAAACCTGTGACCTTTCATCTTCCTTTTCTCCTAATTTCCTTTATTTTCATAAGTAAAATACCAATAATTCATTTTTTCCTTTTCAAAATCCTTTTCCATTTCCTTTGCCAATTTCCCCTTAGCCATAATACATAACAAGTGATGCCCACTAGGATGTTTTATCCAACATTCAGCATGGAATACGTGTCCCATGACCTTGGTCTTATTTTTCCTTTATTAACTTTATTACATAAAATTTTAACCCGGGGTTGTTAGAGACCCCTCCCCCTTAGGGGAACACCATCCTCGGTGTTCTATGACATGTACAACTAGAAAAACCATTAAAAACCAGAACATACTACCCATGGAGCTTTATAACCTATCTCGTTGCAATATTTACAATGAAAAACCTGCTCAAAAACAAAACCATCATCATAATCATGACAACATGACAACCATACCGCTTATTGGAGCTTTATAACACAGGTCATTGCGGCATTTACGATAGAAACCATATATAAATTTGTACAAATATCAGAAACTCATTTGCCTCCATCGGAAAATAATGAAGGATACATAGCCCACATCTGATCAACTATCTCCCATGTAGCTTCATCGGGCCCAAACTGCTTCCACTACACTTTAACCTACTCGATTGCTCTGTTCCAGAGCATGAGTTGTTTCCGCTGCAATATGCACTAAGGTTCTGGCTAGAATTATCCTTCTGGTCCCACTTGCAATACAAACCAATCAATAAAATGATCAACATCCTTTACATTTCTCTTAAGAAATGAAACATGGAAAACATCATGGACTTTCACCATCGGAATGCAAGTCTATAGGCCACTAATACAATCCTCTCAAGGATATTGAAAGGCCCACAATACCGTGGTGCCAAATTACAACATGATCCAATCCTCAAGGAGCTCCTCTTGGGATTGATGTGAAAAAACACATGCTCCCCAAACTAAAACTCCTTAAATTCCATTTTCTTCTCTGCATAAATATTTTTCGTATCCTATGTTTCCTTTAGATTCTTATTTATAACCTTTCATTTCCTATTCCATTTCTACCAACATATTTGGTCCAATAAGTACCATGTTCATTGGATTACTCCAACTAATGGGAGTATTACAACTCTACCCATACTCTTCTTCAAACGAAATCATCCTCAGTGACTACTGATAACCATTGTTGTAAGAAAACTCTACCAATGGAAGGTACTCTTCCCATCTCCTTTGTTGGTGCCTGACGTACATCGTCATCATATCCTCCAGAATCCTATTGACCCTGTTTGTCTTTCAATATTTTTGTGGATGATAAACTATATTGAAGGCCAACTCTTTCCCAAACTCTTGCCCAAATTTTGGTCAAAGATTGTAATTCCAATGTAAAGACTCTGCATTTTTTGGGCACGGAGCACGTAGTTTGTAAAAGAGTCATAGGGTTGTCTGTCCTTAATTTTGTTATTATGTCGGCTGTAGAGATCTACCCATGGTTCGCAGACCATGGGATTGTATAAATAGAGCGAGGCTCTAAGTAGTTAAGACATCTAATCTAATAAGGAGAAGGAGGAAGAGTTGAGTCATATCTATGGAGTAAAGTCTAGTTTTGGGTCGTAGAGTAGGAGAAGGCTCTACAGCTGAGTGCGCGGACCCTTGCAACTGAGTGCACAGGGTGAGTCAAGTCTATAACGGTTGGAAGTATTAATAAAAAGAAATTTCCTATAATTTCTGCATATTAATTACCTATTTTATGCATCCGTTACATTGGATATAAATTGCAATTTTAATGCTTATATGATGCGCGAATGTGTACAACTGTGCTGCTTAAGTGAACGCAAGATAGAATAACTGTTTACGTGAAGATAAGTAAGGTCTATTAAGAAGATAAGTAAGATACATGGTGTACTTTGGGAAAATAGCGCAGATCACTGCCATAGCAGCACGGAAGCATCTGATCCCCTGGTTAGGGCTGCACAAAAGATGATTATAACGGATCGCGAAGGTATTGAAGGTTGGAACATTGCACAAATGACCTGCATGAAGGTAGACATAGTTGGACTAAACCGACATCATAGACATCTCAAGGGTGTGGAAACTTGGTTCTAGCATCCCCCCATATTACTTTGGGTGAGACTTCAATCTGTGCTCTATGGGCTGATGCCGAAAGAGCCAGTAGTGTAGGGATTTGTTTCGCTAAATAACTCTGAACCTGGGTCAGGCCCCCATAAGCTAACAAATGGTTCTGTTGCCAGGACCGGAATCTGCATAGAGATGTCTGTTGTCATATCATTGGAGTCCAACTAAGAAAGAAATTGAAGGTTGGTTGGATAGAAGAATTCACGAGTTCGCGTTACTGGAAAACAGGAACCCACGACTGTCAAAAGAAGAGTGGTTATACTGCTACCTATACACGGAGATCCTCGAAATATTCTTCGCATCCTTCCCTACTAAGCTATATGAGTGGATCATGAAGCTAGCATATAGCCAAGGAAGGTGGAAGCTTGATGGTCCTATTGTGTGGACCCCAGAGTTAGTGCAAAGGTTGGAAGCATCAGAAGATAAGATCGTGCATATCATTGATCATTGGCTCGATCGTATTATAGGAAGATTCACTACTGAGTTCGTGGTTGACACCTCAGTTAGCTACAGCGAGGCAGAGTGATGCTTTCTCAAAGGACTGCGAGGTAAGTACATAAAGTCTTTGAATACTTGGATTAAAATGTTATTGTGTGAAAAGAGGGTTATGAAGTTACCTTGATGTTTGGGGCTACACGAAGTGGAAAATCTTACAAGAACGAAGGAAATAAGGGACCAGAAACTAGCCCCTTGATTTCACCTCCGCGAGGGGACGAGGAAGAGCTCACAAAGGTCTCACCACGAAGTGCGATCCATCTGATAAGGTAAAGAATTCCGTGAATACCACCTCCACCCATACCACCACTGGCTTCACCACCATCACCTCCATCTTCACCCGTACCCACTCCACGACCACTGCGATTCAATATGGCAAGCACAGTGAAGTCGATTGTGTTCAAAGGTTTGGGAAATGAGGATCTGGACCAATTCTGGTTCATAGTAAGGGCTGTATGGGAAGCGCAAGGAGTTACAGATGACAATATAAAGAAAGTGAGACTGGTTAGCGCCCTGCAGGACTATGCACTAACCTAGTATATTAAGCACTCCAATGATAATCTAAATGAGGGAATCGCAGATATCCAAGCAACGCTGAATAGAGAATTTAGCAGGTCGAAGTCTGAAGCATAGTCGATCATTGGATTCAAAGAGATCATGATGCTACTAGGTGAGACTCCTTGGGAGCTTGATTAGAGGTTGAAATGTATGATTTTCGAAGCTAATATGAATCTAATGGATGGATAGCCTCGCGAGTGGTTTGTAGCTTTGCTACTACCACATTTAAGGAGTGCGCTATCACAACAGAAGATAACAACTCAGGTAGAAGCCCTGGAGATTGCCATGAGGCTGCATGAGACCCTGATGCAGGATCCTAATTTAGGAGTTCAGCAAATCCATGTGCAGCTGAAGAATTTATGCCTTGAAATGCAGAGTCTGAAACAAGACATGACAGCTCAAACAGAAGTGCGTGAAGAAGTATGGTGTGTAAAATGCAAGGCTCAGGGTCATGATAAGGACCATTGCCCAGTTTTCACAAATTACCTCGTAGGAGGAGGACCAATGCCCTTAAGGCTGGAAGTGCAAGCAGGACCTAGCATGACGCCTACTTTGTGGTGTGTGATTTGTCAAATGGTAGGAAAACATGCCACAGACAATTGTCACTTGTTACAAAAGTATACACAAAATTCACAACAGTTGTTCTGCAACTTTTGTAGGTCAGTGGGACATGATGAGCGCACTTGTAGAAGCGATAGAACTGCCACCTACAGAGTTCAGGCTGAAATGTGGCCCCTTGACCAAAATGCAGGAATGGTGCGATTAGGATTTCAGTGGCGTGGATGAGGCCAAGGCGAAGGAGGACCTGGAAGAGGTCACGGATAGTTGATTTGCTATAATTACAGAGGGCCATGACATTATGCCCGCGATTGCACGAATCCAACACGCCCATCGTGTTGGTATTACACTTTGTTTGATCATGAGATAAATGATTGTCCTACACTGATAGCTAGGATACGCGACAAAGGAGCGCTACCGCCTCCCCTGACTCATAACCTGCAGATGATGAGGTCTAAGCCGCGTGATGAGCCCTGGAAATGGGTAACTATATGGGCTCATTTTGCCTAATATTCTCATTTAATCCACCATTCTCCATAGTTTTATGCATGCTTTTGAATATATTTATGTTAATTGTGTGAATGGGAATAGTCACTTTACCACAAGGTCTAATACGTGCTTATTGCAGATTTTTTGATATTTTTGGGACTAAGATCAGGTATTTATGAGTAGATTGGCAGCCAAATACGAGGAAACAAGGCTGAGGATTTGTAGGAGGGATGTCTACTACACTAAATGACCCCTTCCTCAAGTTCTCCACCATCAACTCGGAGTTCTACAACCCACCAAAGATGATTTCAAGGGCAGCCGAGCAGGTCTAGTGAAGTGGCTGATTAACTACAGTTTTGGGCAGCCAAGCTCCTCAAGTTAAGGAGGATTGTTGGGGGTCCTCGTATGCATAAGTAGGAAGGCTTAAAGCCTTGGTAGTTTAGTCATTTTGTTAGTCTATTTTCGCACATTAGTGTAGCTCTGTATCAACACATTTTCGAGCTTCTTCTTGTAGATAGTTTTTGGATGTAGCTATTATTTTTTGATCAATGAAGATGAATCTTGCTTTGCGCCAGCTCTGATCTTTCTTAGGAGGCTGTAGCTCTTGGGGTTGGGCCCAACCCAAGTGCCAATACCTCCTTTGTGTACTTTTATGTGTTTTTCTTGCATTCATAGACTAATTTCTATTATTTAGGTTAAAATCTTGCTTCATTTCTTAGGTTGCTTTTGATGATTTAGATAGTTGTTCATGCTTCAGGTTGATTTGACAGTTTGGTAACAGAAAAGATCCACAAAAAGGCTACCAAGTAGTCCTTGATCTCAGTTCTCCCTCCTTGGGATCATGAATTGAGACCAAGGTACACTTTCTGCCATAAAAACACTGTTTTTTCCCTTCTAATGCAATTGCTAGTGTTAGATTTTGAATTGGAAAAGATGATATTAGTTGTGTCTTCATGTTCAAATCTGTTCTTGCTTAATTTCCATAGCGCTCTTGCATGATTTTCTGTCTATACACTGCTGTTCATCATATTTCTAGGTTTTAAGAGTAGATTAGGTCAACGTAGATAGATCTTTGTTTTTTGTCTTTGTTTGGATCAATTTTTGGAAAGTAATGTGCAGAACACCTGTAATACATCCCTACCTATCCTTCCTCCATCATGCAACCTGTTCCAACCCCTCACTCAAGATTTCTTCCCTTCATTCGCCACACTTTCCCAACTAACCCTAATTTCTATATTTTTGTGCAACATTGCTTTCTTCATCCTTGAACAAATCCAACCATCTTCATCACTCCTTAGCTTCATTTACCAGGTCCTACACCTCTTAAAAACCTTATCCATCCTTAATTCCCATTCCCCCAATGCTTTTCATCTATCAATCTTCAAAAAACCACTTTCGGCTTGTCCCTGTAGAATTTCTTGTAGATCCCCTGCAACCTCCTGTAGAAGATAACGCGAGCAGTTTTTCGAGATCTGAGCATGGTGGAAATCTCCAGAAGGGTGCTAGGGACCCCTTAGGTCCTCTCCATACCTTCCTAACCCCCTGCAATCACCCACTCCATTTTCTTTTACCAATAAACCTATGCACGGTCAAAAATAGTAAAACTCATGCATAATAATTTTTGCATAAAATTGCTCAAAAATACCAAAAAGATGATTGTTTCATATTTTCTTTCAGAAGTAGCTTAAACACATGTATTTTTCCTTTCCAATAGTCCATGGCATCCATTTCAGTAGTTGTACATCTCTTTTCTTGCACAAGTAGGATTAGTCGATAAAACTAGGGTTTGCTAGGGTTTGCATTTCCTTTCAGCTTTCATCTTCTTTCTACAAGTAGACTAGCCTCTTTTGAGTTAGCCTTCATCCATCACAGTTAAAAGCTTCTTCTAAGAACTCATAGAAGTTGGCTTAAGCTCCTAACTAACTTGTGCTCGCTGCTCAAGCGACAGCCTGCAGTAAGAGCTAGTACTTGTGCATATAGCATCATCGCTTCCAAGTTTGTTACGAACTACCGGTTGATAAAAGTAAAGTAGGGAGTCATAGGAGTTGCAGCATCATCGCTACAATACTGGAGCTCACCATCTTTTGGCGTTGTTGCTGGGGAAGCGTCAGAGTATTTTGTGATTACTTATTTTCTTCTATTTTCTACTGCAAACATTCTGCTAAGTAGTTTATTTCAGAAAGAGTAGAGTAGTTGTTTCCTTTCAATTATGCAATTTCAATTCAACAAGCATAGGTTAGACATTTCTTGCTTTCACTTCATTTCTGCAATTTCATTTCAGCAAAATAGATTAGTCATTTCCTGCTTTCATTTCATTTCAGCAAAATATATTAGTCATTTCCTGCTTTCATTTCAATTCTGCAATTTCATTTCAGCAAAATAGATTAGTGCTTTCTTGCTTTCATTTCAATTCTGCATTTTCATTTCAGCAAGATAGATTTTAGCTAGTTTTAGTTCAATCTATTTTAGTTTTTGCAGGTACAAGCAGAAAAAAAACAACAAAAATCCCCCAAAAAAAGAGATTTCATTTCATGCCTCGTAGGAACAGAGACAATTCAGGAAAATTCCTACCCAACACCCCCACCACATCACTGAGTCACTCTTCTCTCTTCTTTGGTGGCAGTGATTCTGAAGAACCTATAGGTGAACCTCAAGAGATATACGAAGATCCTATAACAGAAGAAGAGCAAGAAACCATTCCTCCTGAGACCATGGCTGAAAATAGAAACGGTAGAGGAAATGGGGAAAGAGTAGAAGGTACCTTTCCCATATGAGAGACCAATGGGGACACAAAAATGAAAAACATCAGTCCCTCAGCATTACCTCACTTCCATGGATTGACTACTGAAGACCCTAATACCTTCTTGTTTAAGTTTGTTGTCCTTTGTTGAACTTATGACTATGGAGAAGACGAGCAAAAGTTGAAACTCTTTCCTTCTACCCTCAAGGATGCAGCACTCCGTTGGTTCATGGAGCTACCCGGAAATAGTATCACAACTTGGGATCAAATGCAGCAAGCCTTTAACAACAAATACCAGGACTACTGTAGGTCAAAGGATACAAAAGAAGAAATCTTTCGAATGACCATGGGAAGTGATGAATCTTTAGAAGACTATGAAGAGAGGTTTCAACTCAGTTATAAAAGGGCTAGGTGCAAACTTGACCCCGAATCTCTGAAGTTGGTTCTGCTCAGAGGAGTCCCTGAAGACCTTCTAGATACCCTCCATTTGCTGGCTGGGGGAGACATCTACCATCTACCTTATGATGACATAAATACTGTATTTAAAAACCATTCCAGGGCAGCCAGAAAGAGAGGTAGGGGATGTCAACTCTTAGCCAGTACCCCCTTATCTAGTTAATTCCTTAAAAACGAGTTTGCAAATCAGATGGAAGATTTCAAGAGTGAGATGAGATAGACCATTGCCATGCAAATGGATACCTTGCGAATCCAAAAGAAGCCAGAGGACGCTGAGCGGGCTTTGGCCATCTTTTGTCCCAGGTGCACCAGAAAGCATCCTAGGAATGAATGTCCATTGCACTCTGTAGAAGTGTGTTTTGTCTATGAAGAAGACCATCTTACAAATCAGTGCCCTTCCTTGCCTAGATTTAAAGCTATGTACCAAGGGGCTAAAGGAGCCACTGAACCACTTTACTTCATGAACCAAAGGAGGCCACATGGACCCAGACCTTACCAACAGGGAATGCAAGGGACATCCTAGACTTATTACAACCCAAATCAAGCCAATTCCATTCCTTCTTGGGGTCCCCCTGCTCATCCTTCCTGGCCCACACCCCCTCCTTGGTCATACCCTCTTCAATACCATACTTAACCATCTGCTCACTCGTTTCATTCTCACACTTAGCCACAACCTCAGTGGAATGCACCTCATCAGGGGTGGAGGCCCCAAGACAACTCTCCTCCCTCTCTTTTGTCTCCACCACCTGCTCAACCATAACCATTACCTCCTACTCCTCCAAGACAAGCCCATATAGCTGCTCAACCGAACCCAAACCCCAATAACAGACAGGCCCAACAGGTATATACTGGAGAAACCACATGCCCTACCTATGCTGTGGAGATTCAGGAGATCAACCTACGATCTGGGAAGGTCCTCCTAGATAGCCAACCTCCTCATAAGGAGGACGAGGAAGAGAAATAGGAAGGCGAACCCAAAGCCATTCCACCCTTTCCTGAGAGACTAACTAGAACCACACAACCAAACCCAGAAGAAACTGAACTTTTGGGAGAACTCAAACAGTTATGTGTGAAAATACCACTTCTCTAGGCCACAAAAGATGTAAAAATCTACAATAAGTTGATCAAAGAGAAGTGTTTCAGGCACCCAGGCAGGCGCAAGAGAGATGCCCCAACTATCAATGTCATAGGACAATTGTCTGACCTGATGTTGGGACAAGTAATTTGTCCAAAATATCTTGATCCTGGGAGTCCTATAGTTGATGTCCACATAAGTGGCACCACAATCCCCCACACTTTGATTGATCTAGGGGTTGCCATTAACGTAATGACCAGGGACACTATGCTCAAACTCAACCTTTAGAGTTCCCTAAGAAATACCTCAACAGTACTGCAGTTGGCAGACCGCTCCACTATGACTCCTGAGGGGATTGTGGAAGATGTCATCGTCTCCATTGATTCCTGGGAGTACCCTGCTAACTTCTTGGTCCTTCAGCCAAAGGAAAAACTCACGGGGTATCCCCTCATCTTGGGAAGGCCTTGGTTAGCTACTGCAGATGCTTACATTAGTTGTCAAGCCGGGAGCATGACCATCAAGAATGGTCATATGTCCAAACAGCTAGTCCTATATCCTCCTGCCCAACCTCTGCTAGAACATGACTTACCTCTCTGGTTGGAGGAGGAAGATGAAGGTGAAGTCTACTCTGCCCCCTTGTGCACAGTGGAAGCCACCAGGGGAGGTCCTCAAACCGAGGATGATCTTATTGAGAATTTGATTCAAAATCCACCCCCTAGTGTGCTACCATTAGAAGAGTTGGTGGAAGAAACCCAAGCCAGTGCTTTAGTTGATCTTTGTGTGGTTGATCTGACCTCTCTCTGAGTTAAGAATGTGGAATTTGGCCCTGAAAGAACCTTGAAGATCAACTCATCCCTATCCACCTCTCAAGAGAAAGAGTTGTGTAGCTTATTGAACAACCATTTGGATGCTTTTGCTTGGAGCTATAAGGAGATGAAAGGAGTCCATCCTTCGGTTTGTACCCATCACATCTACATTAAAGAGGATTGTAAATCAGTCAGGCAGCCTCAAAGGAGGATGAATCCAGCCCTTAAGGATATTGTCAAAGAAGAACTGCAAAAGTTGTTGGATGCAGGATTCATCTACCCCCTCTCTAACAGTGACTGGGTTTTTCCTTTGGTGCTTGTGCCCAAGAAAAAAAGGAAGTGGAGAATCTGTGTAGATTATTGAGAATTTAACAAAGCCACCAAGAAGGACCATTTCCCTTTGCCTTTCATAGATCAAGTGTTAGATGGCCTGGCAGGGAAGAAGTTCTTTCCCTTCCTAAATGGGTTTAGTGGGTACAATCAGATCAAAATTAGCCAGGAAGACCAAGATAAGACCACTTTCACTTTTCCATGGGGTACCTTTGCCTACCAAGTCCTTCCCTTTGGGTTATGCAATGCTCCTGCCACTTTCCAGAGAGCAGTACTGAGTATATTCGTTGAGCTGGTTCATGATTTAGTGGAAATCTATATGGATGACTTTACCCCTTATGGTTCTAACTTCCAAGAAGCTCTAACTAACCTGAGGAAAGTTTTAGTCAAGTGTATTGAGATTAACCTATCCCTCAGTCCTGATAAATGTGAATTCCTAATGACTGAAGGGACCATGCTAGGTCATACAATTTCTCAGCAAGGTTTACAGGTGGACCCCAACAAGATTGCTATCATCCAAATGGTCCCACCTCCTCAAAAGGTAAGAGATGTTCGAAGTTTTCTAGGCTTAGCAGGATATTATAGAAGATTCATTAAAGATTTTAGTAAGTTGGCCTCTCCATTGTTTGGTCTTTTGAGAAAAGATGATGAGTTCATATGGACTGAAAACTGTCGAGAGGCTCTAGATGCTTTGAAAGGTAAGCTAATAACTGCCCCAATCTTGAGAGGCCCAAACTGGGCCCTACCTTTCCACATTCACAAAATGCCTCGAACAAAGCCATAGGAGCAACCTTAGGACAAGTTGAGGAGAAGCTACTGTATGCTATATATTTCATTAGTAAAAACTTGTACAAGGCAGAATTATCCTATACTGTAACCAAGAAAGAGCTCCTGACTGTAGTCCATTCCCTAAACAAGTTCAGACACTACATCACTGGCTATCAAACATTCGTGCATACTGATCATGCTACAATTAGGTATTTGATGAACAAACCTGATGTAAACACTCGTATCATTAGATGGTTACTTTTATTGCAGCAGTTTGATTTGACCATTGTTGGTAAGCCAGGTAAGGAAAATGTTGTTGCTGATTTTTTGTCTAGACTAGATTTGCCTGCAGGTGAAGAAGGGATGGTGGATGATCAAATGCCAGATGAACACCTGTTTGCTATTTCAGTACTCTCTCCATGGTTTGCTGATATAGCAAATTATTTGGTTTCAGCACAATTTCCACCATACCTCTCCTCAAAAGAGAAGAGCAAGATCGTGAGGAAAAGTGCCCCATTCACTTGGATTGGGGGCAATCTTTTTAAGCTTGGCCCAGATTAGATTTTGAGGCGATGTGTTAGGGAGGAGGAAGTTTTTGACATCCTCCTAACCTGTCATGATGGGCCCTGTGGAGGCCACTTTGCAGCAAAGAGAACCACCTTCAAAATTCTACAGGCAGGATACTATTGGCCCACTCTTCATCAAGATGTCAGGAGATACATCAGCCAATGTGACAGATGTCAAAGGATGGGGAAACCTACTCCAAAGGATGAAATGCCCTTGCAGCCTCAGGTGACTTTCAAGCCATTTGAGAAGTGGGGCATGGACTTTGTGGGTCCTATCAACCCTCCTTCAAAACAGAGGTCCTACATCATTGTGTGCATGGATTACCTGACAAAGTGGGCAGAAAAAAAGGCAATCAAAACAAAAACAGAAGAAAAGGTAGTTGAGTTTTCGAGGGAAAATATCTTCTACAAGTTTGGCTACCTAAGAGAATTAGTCACAGATCAAGGAAGTCAGTTTACCTCTAACCTGATTGAAGACCTGCTCACTCATCACAAGATTAAGCACAGAACTTCCACCCCTTATCATCCGCAAGCAAATGGATAGGTGGAAGTTACTAACAGAGCTTTGGAAGGGATTTTGACTAAGGTAGTGAGCAGCAGTAGAAAATATTGGGCAGATCGCTTGGTTGAGGCCACCTGGGCCTATAACACTACTTGGAAAATTACAACAGGTTTCACACCCTATGAGCTGGTCTACGAGAAGAAGGCTTTGTTGTCCATAGAATTTGAATATAACACATTGAGGTTGGTAGCTCAACTGGACCTAGATCTCAATCATGCATAATAGGAAAGATTGCTTCAGCTAAATGGATTAGATGAACAGAGAATGTAGGCCCTTCTCCACTCAGAGGTAATCCAACTTCAGAGAAAGATATGGCATGACCGACACCTCAAAGAAAAGAAATTTCAGCCAGGGGATTAGGCACTGTTATATGACTCAAGGTACAAGGATATCAAGGGCAAGCTAAGGACGAGATGGCTGGGGCCATATAGAGTGGAAACATGCAATGATAATGGTTCAATCCTTATTCAGACCATTGATGAAGAATCCATCCCCATGCTTGTCAATGGGCATAGATTGAAAATCTACAAGAAACCCCTTTCTAAGCAGGAGTTTATTGAGACTCTTGGAAAATCAGTATCGGTAATGGAGTAGGACCCTGTCTCCACTCTACCTACATCATGCAAAAAAAAAAAAAAAGAATAAGAAGAATAAAAGATCATTGGGTGAAAACCTCTTGGAGGCACCCAAGGAAGACAGTGAGGGTGAAAACCTCCTGGAGGCACCCCAGCTGTCAAAAAAAAAGAAGAAAGAAAAAAGAAAAATAAATCTGATTTCTATTGAATAAATTGTAGGTTGCAGGAAGGTCATTACAGGTTTTGGGAGAATCGCGCAAGTCAAAGACAGAGGACAGGACCAGGATGCATGCATCCCTCACAATCCATTCCTCCATCATCGTTACCTTTTCCCAAGATCTGGTCTCATTTGGCCCGAAATTCCACATCCTACAAGAAGCTCTGTATCTTCTACAGGAGGATCCTGTAGAAACTACAGACAAGCCAAAATCGGTCTCAGAAGAGGACCTGAGGGTTTGAGATCTATCTATGAGGCCTATAAACCTCCCTGCCTCCATCCCTCACCATATGTCATCCTTTTCCATCTCTGTACACCTCCATTCCACTCGTTTTCATGTCCCTGCACAGTCACACCCAGAAATCCTATTTTTCATGCTGCAAACAAAAAATTAATGACAAATCAAAACAACAGTTTTTTCACTCACCATACCTGATACCCTCCATCAAAGATTCCTTGCCAGCTGAGACCTTTGTCAGTAGTCATAGCCCTACTCATTTTAGCTTGAATCTCAAAAGGAGAAGCAGCTACAGGAAATCCTACAGGATTCCTGTAGCAGCTGATCCCTCTGAAACACATACTACAGAGCCAGGGACAACAAAGTATAGCCTATGACACATGCATGAGCTCTGTTTGAATGTATAAACATTAGCAATAGTCTGAGGTCAAGCATGCAGAATGCAACCAGCAACAACAATGAAGAAATGGGTTCCAACATCCGAAATGTGCATAACATGGCCGCAACTGCACAGGTAAGTGCCTAAACCTATTCTGCAATTACATGAATCATATTTCGAGGCTGCGTGACTATGGGAATGGTTTGGTTTGAATGGAATCAATGGCCAATTAACTAGCCACCCTCGGTCAGTTACATGTCCTCGTGGAATCCAAACGAGCCCCGTTAAATTCAAAACTGCTGATAAGATACGCAACCAACACGTGTGGAATGTCCATTCATGAAGAAATAATCGGGACTGGTAGTGGTGGCGGTGGATAACAGGAGTAAGGGAGGTGATGGCAGTCATATGGCATGCAGAAACATTATGGCCATGACGTAGGATCAATGGTCCGGTCCGGCCACCTCATCACCTCACCACGAATCATGCCCGCAGATAAAACACAGCTCAGTTAAGCCATTCATCACCTTTTGTTCATTCTACACTCACGACGTTTTCAACTGGAGTACGCATCTACCACTTCCAGAGCAGCTAACCAGTCATCCTCTGCCAGATTTCTACCTATTTTTCGAAAATCTCCCACCTATCGGACTCTACAAGAAGCACAGTTTCATTCTATAGGAGCCGGGTGACTTCTACAGGAAAAGCAAAGAGTGGCTCTGTAGAAAGAAAACCTGAGACTTTCATCGAATTTCAAGCTCAAAACATGGTCGGCTCGGGAAAACTTCTCTGTGCATGATTTATTGGTGCAAGGTGGTGAAAGGTGGTGACTTGAACATAGCATTAGGTTTAGAAACAAGAATAAAAGTCTGCCTCTGCATGGAGAAAAAAAGTGAAAGTCTGCCTGCGTATTTCATTGAGTTTACCCAGTTTTTTTCCCTCTGCATCTAAAATCTCCTCCTCATCATTTTCTTTTTAATTCTCCTGTAAGGAGGATACGCAGCAGTAGAGGCCAACCTGTGTGTGTGAAAAAAAACCCGAATTTACATATCTATGTGCTGAAAAAAACTTGTGTCCTTATGCTCTGTTCTGTAAAAAAAAAAACATTCTTTCATAAATAGACAAACCAATTCTGGGTGACAACAGTTTTCAAATAGAGGAATTATTGCCATTTGATATTGTAAGGAGCACACGAGAAATTCCTTCTTTGATCTCAGAAAACAAAACCAAATTCAGCCTATCCTCTATCTCAGTGATTGGCTGTGTTTTTTTCCCACCTGAGAATTTTCTTTTCTGGTTAAAGCCCACACTCAACACCATGCCAAGAGGATTCATGAGGAAGGGACCCTTCAACTCTAGCAAATTGTATGAGAACCTTGAGGTGGTGGACCTTTTCACCAGGGAAAATTGGATATCCTTCTTTGACAGAATCCAGGGTTATGATGAGGAGGTGACTGAAGAGTTCTTGATGTCCCTGAGACCACATTCGAAGACACATGCCACAGTTAGTTTTAGGGGTTTGACCCTAGAACTTACCCCTGATTTCATTAGTAGAATTACCAGTTTACCATTAGGGCTCCCTTGGAACAAAGAGGAGAAGTCATTGGGACAAGTGGCTAAGAAAACATTTACCCTGCCTGAGGAGCATCCTGTAGAAGACAAAAGCGGGGTCAGAAGGACAAGCTTGCCTCCTCTCTGGAGTGAAGTCAGTTATCAAATCATGAAGAATATCACATGTGAAGGGTAGCATCATTTATGGTTATCATTTGAGGTTGCTACATGAATTGAGGTATGGGATGGACTTACCTTCAGCTAAGAAACTGAACATCCCATATTTCCTCCTTCAGTCTTTGATTGAATGTGGTACAAAGCTAAATGCAGGAGTCCTAGATCAGTTAGCCCACCATGGACTCATCAAACTATTGGTGGAAGATGCTTTACACACCTATATTGTCCCCATAGCTTGGGAAATCTTTAGAAATATGTCCAAGGGTGATAACATCAGAACTTTGACTGAAAACAACAGCCCATCCAGCAGTAATGAGGGGGAGAAAACTGAAGAAAGTGAGAAGAACATTGATGAGGGAGCTCAGGACATCCCAACAGAGGGCAAAATAGAGGAAGAATAGAAGGCAAAAGAGGAATTTGACAAGACTGTTGAATATAAGACAGTAAATGAGAAAATAGAAAAAATAGAGAAAGGAAAAAAGACAAAGATTGGAAAGAAAAAGGCCAAGAAGGCCCAAAAGAAGGTTGCCACAGCCAAGGCAGGCACCCAGCAAGAGAAAGAAGAGACACACCATAAGATATCAAGGACACAAGAAGAAACAGGGGGCATAGAGATTTCTATAGGAAGTGAAGAAAAAGAATAGTAGGAAGAGAAATCCCCTGAAATGTTGGCAAGAGAGGCAGCAACTGTGCTTGCTACATTAAGCACACCTACAAAACAAAGAGGAAAAAGAAAAAGGACCTCCATGTACTTTAAAGCCAGAAAAAGCACAAGGATCAAAGTAGGAAAACCTTAGCCATTGTCCAAGGAACCGATTGTCATTGAGGACTCACCCACTAAAAAGAAGGAAGAGTCTCCTTCCAAGATATCCATCACCTATGAAAGAGGAAGCCCAAAAACCTCTACATGGAAAGAGAAAATTAAGTTGATGGACTCAAAGGCAATTCTACAGGAAGCTGCAACATCTCTATAGGAAAATTTAGCAAAGTTAAAATAGACTGAGAAATTGGAGGAGAAGGTAGCTAAACAATCACAAGGGGAGAGAAAAACTGAAGAAATACCTGAACCTACCCCTCAACCTGATTTGGGCTCATATTACAATCTGTTAGAGGGTGGGAAAATCATCCCACAGAAATTTGTTGTACCATTATTTTTCAAATTAGAGAAAGAGAGGATCAGAACACACACATGGATGAAAATCTCCAAATCTAAGGGAGTTGAGGACATAGGCAACATGGAGGATAAGTTAAAAGAATTAAGGGGAGAATTGGCCATGGTAAGGCACGTAGAAAGCTGCAAGAGAGCCCAGCTGCAGGAGGAGAATGAGCTACTGAAAAAATAGTTATAGCTACAGGAAGTCCACAAGGAAGATAGGTTGTCCATTTTGGGAGGGCAACAACAGCAAGAAGGACCTCCAGCAGACAAGGACACAACTAAGAAACAACAGAAAGAGGAAGAGCTACAAGCTAATGTGGAGATGCTAACAAAACTGCTGCAAGAACAGGAATCTCAGGTAGCAAAAGAAATACAAGTTTTGAAACAACAGTTGCAAGAGAAAGAGGCCCAATTGGCCTGCATGGCCAGTTGGGCAATAGAAGCCTTACAATGTAGGCAACCTGCTAAATCTTATGCATTATACCTTAAAGACCAATGGTTGCAATTTCAAATTAACACACTGGCCCAAAGGGGCACCACTCCATTTCAGAATTACAATCAGTTTTTGCAATTGTGTGACAGTAGCTCAGCAGAAGATAAGGCCAAGATGGCAGAATTCTATTTACATAACTTGGTGCTACCTAACATGAATCTATGGGACCCAAACACTGTATTAGGAGATCTGCAACTAATGGCCATGGCTTCTTGGTTAAGCCATGAGGAAAAAAGGGGAGTAGAGATTCAGAAGATTATGGCCAGGGAACTAAATGAGCCACTTATGATCAGGGAAAAACCAGAAGATCCCTCAACCCTTATATATTCCCATTGGTACCTTGCAGACAACCCTCACATCATGCATGACTATGTTGAAAGACAAGCTCAGGCCATTTCTCACTTTGAGGACATGGAAAGACTGTTTGGTGATAATTGCATTCATGCTTGCACAAGGAGATGGAACACCTTGTCCCATAGTCTGAAAATAAGAGAGTACCACTCCCCAACCAGGATGAGGGAGGCTATGAGAAGAGTACCCCTATACAAACAATCAATGCAGAACCTGAAAGCCAATTGGATTGGCCTTAAGTTCAGCTTTCCACTATTGCTGGGGCTGTTAGAAGGGGTCAAGGAAGAAGAGGAGCAAAGGAAATGGGAGGAGGTAGACAAAAAGGTAGGATTTCATGATAGGGAAGAGGACATCACCTCAGAGGCCTGGGATGTCAGAGAGGCAGTCAAAGCAATCAAGGATGATGAACTGGATTAGTTGCTCACAGGATGAGCAACACATTCAGCAGGGGGGTGGTGATGAGCTGCGGAAATGGGTAACTATATGGGCTCATTTTGCCTAATATTCTCATTTAATCCACCATTCTCCATAGTTTTATGCATGCTGTTGAATATATTTATGTTAATTGTGTGAATGGGAATAGTCACTTTACCACAAGGTCTAATACGTGCTTATTGCAGATTTTTGGACATTTTTGGGACTAAGATCAGGCATTTATGAGTAGATTGGCAGCCAAATACGAGGAAAAAAGGCTAAGGATTTGTAGGGGGGATGTCTACTACACTAAATGACCCCTTCCTCAAGTTTTCCACCATCAGCTCAGAGTTCTACAACCCACCAAAGATGATTTCAAGGGCAACCGAGCAGGTCTAGTGAAGTGGCTGATTAACTGCAGTTTTGGGCAGCCAAGCTCCTCAAGTTAAGGAGGACTGTTGGGGGTCCTCGTATGCATAAGTAGGAAGGCTTCAAGCCTTGGTAGTTTAGTCATTTTGTTAGTCTATTTTCGCACATTAGTGCAGCTCTGTATCAACACATTTTCGAGCTTCTTCTTGTAGACAGTTTTTGGATGTAGCTATTATTTTTTGATCAATGAAGATGAATCTTGCTTTGCGCTAGCTCTGATATTTCTTAGGAGGCTATAGCTCTTGGGTTGGGCCCAACCCAAGTGCCAATACCTCCTTTGTGTACTTTTATGTGTTTTTCTTGCATTCATAGACTAATTTCTGTTATTTAGGTTAAAATCTTGCTTCATTTCTTAGGTTGCTTTTGATGATTTAGATAGTTGTTCATGCTTCAGGTTGATTTGACAGTTTGGTAACAGGAAAGATCCACCAAAAGTCTACCAAGCAGTCCTCTATCTCAGTTCTCCCTCCTTGGGATCATGAATTGAGACCAAGGTACACTTGCTGCCACAAAAACACTGTTTTTGCTTTCTAATGCAATTGCTAGTGTTAGATTTTGAATTGGAAAAGTTGATATCAATTGTGTCTTCATGTTTAGATCTGTTCTTGCTTAGTTTCCATAGCTCTCTTGAATGATTTTCTATCTATACACTATTGTTCATCATATTTCTGGTTTTTAAGAGTAGATTAGGTCAACGTAGATAGATCTTTGTTTTTTTGTCTTTGTTTGGATCAGTTTTCGGAAAGTAATGTGCAAAACACCTGTAATACATCCCTACCTATCCTTACTCCATCATGCAACCTATTCCAACCCCTCACTCAAGATTTATTCCCTTCATTCGTTACATTTCCCAACTAACCCTAATTTCTATATTTTTGTGCAACATTGCTTTCTTCATCCTTGAACAAATCCAACCATCTTCATCACTCCTTAGCTTCATTTACCAGGTCCTACACCTCTTAACAACCTTATCCATCCTTCATTCCCACTTCCCCGCTATTTTTCCTCCATCAATCTTCAAAAAACCACTTTCGGTCTGTTCTTGTAGAATTTCCTGTAGGTCCCCTGCAGCCTCCTGTAGAAGATAACGCGAGCAGTTTTTCGAGATCTGAGCAAGGTGGAAATATCTAGAAGGGTTTTAGGGACCCCTTAGGTCCTCTCCATACCTTCGTAACCCCCTGAAATCACTCACACCATTTTCTTTCGCCAATAAACCTCTGCACAGTAAAAAATAGTTAAAACTCATGCATAATAATTTTTGCATAAAATTGCTCAAAAATACCAAAAAGATGATTGTTTCATATTTTCTTTTAGAAGTAGCTTAAACACATGTATTTTACCTCTGCAATAGTCCATGGCATCCATTTCAGTAGTTGTACATCTCTTTTCTTGCACAAGTAGGGTTAGTCGGTAAAACTAGGGTTTGCTAGGGTTTGCATTTCCTTTCAGCTTTCATCTTCTTTCTGCAAGTAGACTAGCCTCTTTTGAGTTAGCCTTCATCCATCACATTTAAAAGATTCTTCTAAGAACTCATAGAAGTTGGCTTAATCTCCTAGCGAACTTGTGCTAGCTTATCAAGTGACAGCCTACAGTAAGAGCTAGTACTTGTGCATATAGCACCGTCACTTCCAAGTTTGTTAGGAACTACCGGGTTGATAAAAGTAAAGCAGGGAGTCCCAGGAGTTGCAACATCATTGCTAAAATACTGGAGCTCACCACTGCGTGAGGAAGATCCGAATGTGAACATTGTGCTCTGAAGTGGAATTGCGACGAGAGATGACAAAGGCAAACAACCAGAAGATAGTACTTAGGTTTGCAAGGCTTCGACGAAAGAAGTGGAGTTTGATTTGGAGCGCACTCGGGAAACCTTCATGGAAGCTAAGAAGAGATTCGCTGATGCCTCCACTTCAGGAAGCAAAGATAAACCAGAGCCGAAGATGGACCCATCTATGCTCACAACGTTCCTGGAAACATGTATGAAGTTACTACATGACAGTAAGGTTGTAAAAGGATTATAGAAACTCATTAACATATGCGCTAGGACTGCGTCAGGAGAACCACATGTAGTCTGGAAGATTGGAAAGCATAAGACAAGAAAGGGAAGAGAGATGAGACTAACCGCACAGATCAAAGAATATGAGATGGACCAAGTAATTCTGGATTTGGGATCAGATGAAAATGTTCTATCGAGGCAGACATGGGAGTGAATGGGGCGACCTACACTGCAGTGGTCTCCAGTTCAGCTGAGGATGGTGAACCATCAAAAAATAATACCCATGGGGCGATTGCAGGGAATAACTGTGGATATTAAGGGAGCAAGCCCGCTGGCTGATTTCGAGGTGATAGAGATTGTTAGTGATAGCAATCCCTACCCCGCGCTGTTAGGAATTGACTGGGCCTTTGACATGAACTGGGTAATCATTATGAAGAAGCGCAAAATGATTTTTGAAAAGAAGTCACTGCTTGTAATTGTACCCCTGGACCCTGTTGAAGGATCGTGCTATACAGAGCTACTGCACAACTATGAAAGTGATGATGATTTGGACTACATCTTTAAGATAATAGCACGAGACCAGGACTAGGTGAATCCCACCGCAGATGGGAGGATTGCATGGGAGTGCGAAAGCTCCTGTACTTCAGATTTGGATGAGGAAGTAAAATGATGGTAGAATTGGTTACACGAAGTAACTATGCTGAAATACAATATGATAACAAGGTCGTTGTGCTGTGTGTCGACAGAAGTAAGATATTTGCCTACTTATGATGGTCTAAATGAGGTAGATACCTTCTTGGATGCATTTTAAAGGGTGGTGCCCGAAAAACAACGCTTCTAGGCCTTGGACTGGGTACTGTGTGCTATGCCCACGAGATGGTGGGGTATGCACAAAGGGAGCTTTGACGATTGGCGTGAATGTAGGAGAATGATGCACACATTATTTGGGAAGCCTAGGGTGTGACAGACAGACAAGTACAATGGACGGGATGATCCACGTCTGCATCTGGCCAAGTGGGTGCAGGCATATGGAAAACAACCTATGCGGATGCACATGTACTTCGCTAAAATACATGGTCAATAAGCATGTGTGGGGGGGGGGGGAGTTCGAAGATGGCTCCTAACGTTGGAAAGACATTATGAAAGAAGAACAATCATGCAGAAGTGTTCAACAAGGTATCCAATGCATTGAAAAAGGTATGCAATGCGCAATGAAGTGATTGGGACCTGTGTGTACTTGCAGTATTATGGGCTTATAGGATGACATGCAAGAAAATGACGGGACAGACACCTTTTAGGCTTGTCTATGGAGTGGAAGCCATAATGCCTATGAATACATCGTGCCTAGTCTGCGTGTAGCAGTGCTCACAGGTATGACAGATTGCGGAGCCCTGGAGGAGAGGCTCGCGCAGTTGAAGGAGCTCGAGGAAGAATGATTTTTGGCTGGATTTCACTAGAAGGTCCAAAAGCAGTGCAAAAAGGCTTGGCACGATCAACATATTAAGCTGCGCACATTCAAGGTAAACAATCTAGTGTTGCTGTATGGTAGTAATTTTGATAAATTCCTGGGGAAATTCAGAATGCATTGGTTAGGGCCGTATGTGATTAAGGAGATTACAAATGGAGGCGCAGTACTGTTGGTCAAGTTAAATGGAGATCCATTCCTAGGAAAAGTGAACGGAAGTCGTTTGAAGTCATACACAGGTGGCCCAACCGCCTGACTTGCTAACAGAAGCACAGTCTTAGCACTCCAGGTAGCTAAAAGGAGGCACGGGACTATAAACTACTTTACCCCAGAGCTGCGCAATGTCAGGACTACGAGCAATAGCGAAGTGTCATAGGGTCCACAACATCATGAGACTAGCTGTGCTGCCATGTGGTTCGGCTGGAAAGTGACAGTTATAATCACTATTCACGATGTGATGCTTGGTTTGAGACTAAATGGAGCAGGCGGCAGGCATTTAAGGTGAACTTTATGGGCTAGATTCATGAAAATCTGCCGCTAATCAAGCATTAATGGACCGAATGTGGGGGGAACGGTCGAATTCAAATTCAAAAGGTGCTATAAATTACAAATGGTTATCCAGAAAACAACACTTGGAAATTTGAGGACTGAGTTGTTGCACACACAAATATTCATGAACCGAGACTTGTTCGATCTTCTGAATGTGAATTCGTTGATTGAGCAATTACCCAAGACGTTGAGAGAATTTTGGAATCGCACTATGGTAGCACCTAAAGAAACCATGTATACCAGAGTAATGACCGTCGAGGAAGCCGCGCAGGCCATTACGGAAGTGGAAGCTCTATAAAGTGTTGGGATAGTCGCAGAAATCCCTAAATCGCTGCGCACGCCGAGACCCAAGAAAGACAAGCAGGCCATGGTACTAGTGCGCATATCACCTAGAAATCCGCTGAGGACTAGGCTCGCCATGGAAGAAAAGGGGAAGGCTATCAATTTGGAAGCCGATGAAAAGGAAGAATTTGAAGAAATCCTCGTAGAGGAGGAGGATGTAGAATTGGAGGTTGAAAACCAGGATGCGGACCCTCTTACCAGGCTGCTCGCATATGTTCCTCCACGGAAGGGTAAAGAAAAGGTGCCTAAAGATATAGATGAGTGCAAGAGCTCTCTGCAGACTCCGTTGCTCCCCGATGACATTAGTTTTTAAGGAGCGCACTTGGGATGAGTGTCCGTGCTGAAGTTTGAGAATTGGGATCTTGCGAACCATGAGAAGTTCCCACATCTCGTGATGCAGTTCATGCACCAGAAGAAAGACACATTGGCTAGAATCATATAATTGGAGCCACGTAAATGGCTGAGAGGTGTTGAGAAAGAAGGGTTGCTAAACCTACCCTGCTTTCCGCATTACCATCGCGCCCCAGTAACCATTTTTGTCATCAAGAAACTACTATGCCTGGTACATGATGGGTGCTTGTGGCTGGAAGAGCCCATTCCCATCATAGACCATTTGATTCATAGAATTACCTGGCTCCCTTGCAAAGAGGAGGACCCAACAAACATCTCGGAGGGAAAGAGTGATGATTTGGCCATCGTGGAGGCCATGAAAAACAAGTTTAAGCTAGAGAAGAAGAAGAGAGGGTATGCCATTTCCAACATCAACAACCTTGTGGTTAAAGTCGTGATGCAGATATTGGCAGGGAAGGTTATGTGGAAATGTCACGTGGATGAGGTGCCCGTGCTGGTGGTTGCACTAACAGCGCAATGCGCAGAAGGGGTCCAGTTTAACTGGGCAAACTATTTATGTAGAGAGTTCCTTGAGAACTCCCGCAAGACACAGGAGCAGGGAAAAACTTTTCACCATGCGTGGCTTCCATTGTCAATAGCACTGGTGGTCTGAGAATTGCCCGAAGATAGCTAGTTCCCGACAATCGCGCAGGACCTTTCGGAGGCAACAAAGTACGCTTCGTTGTGGGCAACCAGGGATGCACAAAGGATAAGGGACAACAAAATATTTTGGGTGTTCATGTAGATGAACATCAGAAGGGGGATTAATCGCAAGTTGCGGTTATCGCCCATGGTTTACAACAGTCTACAGAGCTTCATGGAGTTCAAGGTATATTTCCACCTTGTCTACATCAGGGTGCGGAAGGACCCTGCAAAGACATGGTGTGAGTTACCCTATTTGGTGACCGATGATGTCATTTTTTTAGTCCTTGAGTCTTGGCCTCCGGAGTGGCACACTCCAGCTGGCTCCACGATGGAAGCAGAGAAGTCTGTCGCGCAGCAGAAGAAGGAAGAGGCGAAACTGTGGGTGGTGCAGTTGGCAGAGAAACGTACGAAGGAAGAAGCAGCAACTAAGGCCCAGGCGGTGCTCGACGCTATGAAGTTAGCAGAAGAGAAACATAAGACAACAAAATAAGAGTGTGAAGGATAGAAGTCACCTTCGCCTGAGCTAGAGACCGACATAGAATAAGGTGGCGCAGACCCGCAGACAACATCCACCCAGCTCGAACGTCCGTGCCCAAGAGAGCAGGTAGGGCCGCGAAAGAAGTTGAAGGCTTCAAAGACTTCGTTCGACCTAATCACCCTCATTGAGGGGGGTCTCCATGATATTGGTGAGATGTTGAGGGACATCACCACAGAGACCCTCCATTAGTTTGAGGAGCAACACCAGATGGTGTTGGGGTCGCTCTGGACACAGATACAGGAGTTGCAGGTGCGCACTCCATAGGCTGGAAATGTGTCAACCAGCCTCGCAGTAGGCACATCCACGGCTGAGGAAATGTTGCACGCCCAGATGAATAACACAATAATGCTTTCAAATGGCATACTCATTACAGAAAATGAGGCTGATAGGCCTATGGTCAGCTGGCTGAAGGGAATCAGATTAAACATGGTTTCACTCCCTCGGGAGACAATCTATATTTTGTAGGATGGAGTCACGACAAAACTACAAGCCAAGGAGGGTCGCGCACTCTAGGTAATGAGCGAGCAGTGCATCAACATTGAACAATTGAGCCTGAAGCATGATGAGGTAGTGGCACAGAACAGACAAACAATGCAAGTGGTGGAGGAAGCCTACCAGATGGTCCTGGGGTTGGCCATCCAAGAAGAAGAACCGGTGGAGGCGCGCGTCTGGAAGTTAGTAGCAGGGGTGTGTGACGCTAGAGAGGAAATGGCCAGGGTTTAGCTAGTGCTGAACCTTCAAAAAGCAGAACTGCAGTTGAAGGTGCATCCTTCAACTCCGCTAGAGGTTAAGGGACAACGTGCCACCTCGATCACGACAATAATAGTGGTGGTCAATAGTGCAGTGATAGACTGCACAAAGTTGTTCGAGTAGTAGTTCAAGGTCCTCACCACCCTACAGGAGGACCTAAACATACAACACCTAGAGATAGAGATGCGCGAGCTGTAGCAGAGATACGATGAAGTAAAAGGGTGCACGCAAATAATTTCCCTTACAGAGTGGCTCGCGAAGATGCAGCAGGCTAAAGCACTCAATGAGAAGGTGGATGCCGCTCAACATAAGGAAGTTTCTTTGAAGGTGTGCCTACAACCATGGATTGATGAGGTGTGCACCATTACAGCCTCCATTGAAGCACAGCCCACGCAACTGCAAGCAACGCAGTAAAGGATCCAAGGTAGCAGTTTAGTCACATCAGTCACTGAACAACGCGTCGAGGAAGTACAACAAGCAGCCGCTCAGTGCGCTGTCGAACTTGCAGCGATCCAGTCAGAGTTGGGAGGTCTTCACACAAATATCTCTGCACTGATAGAGTGACTCGAGGCAAGTCACAATGTTTGTGTTGGGGGCCCGTTGGGCGTGGGATCCTCCAAGGGAATTTTTGGGGCTTAAAGCCTAGATTTTGGTCAAATATTGTAATTCCGATGTAAAAAATCCACATGTTTTGGGCACGGAGCGCATAGTTTGTAGAAGAGTCATAGGGTTGTCCGCCCTTAATTTTGTTATTATGTCAGCTATAGAGATCTACCCATGGTCCGCGAACCATGGGATTGTATAAATAGAGTGAGGCTCTAAGTAGTTAAGACATCTAATCTAATAAGGAGAAGGAGGAAGAGTTGAGTCATATCTATGGAGTAAAGTCTAGTTTTGGGTCGTATAGTAGGAGAAGGCTCTGCAGCTGAGTGTGCAGAAGCCTAGTAGTCCGCAGTTGAGTGCACAGGGTGAGTTGAGTCTATAATGATTGGAAGTATTAATAAAGAGAAGTTTCCTATCATTTCTGCATATTTATTACCTATTTTATGCATCTGTTACATTGGATATAAATTTCACTTTTAATGCTTATATGATGCTTGAATGTGTATAACTGTGTTGATTAAGTGAATGCAAGATAGAATAATTGTTCATGTGAAGATAAGTAAGCTCTGTTAATAATATAAGTAAGATACGTGGTGTAGTTTGGGAAAATAGTGCAGGTCACTGCCATAGCAGCACAAAATCATCTCAACCCCTAGTTAGGGTTGTGAGAAAGATTATTATAACATATTGCGAAGGTATTGAATGTTAGAATATTTCATGAATGACCTGTGTGAAGGCAGACATAGTTGGACTAAACCGAAATCACAGACATCTCAAGGGTGCGAAAACTTGGTTCCAGCATCCTCCCATACTGCTTCGGGTGAGACTTCAGTCTGCGCTCCGCGGGATGATTCCAAAAGGGCCAGTAGTGCAGGGATTTGTTTGGCTAAATAACTCCAAACCTGGGTCAGGCCCCCATAAGCCAATAGAATAAATTGTGATAAGACTCCATATGAAATATGGATGGGGAGACTAGAAAATGTCAAACATTTTTGAGTCTTTGGAAGTAAATGCTACATCAAAAGGGAAAACTAGAAGATAGGAAAATTTTATTCTCAAGTAGATGAAGGCATCTTTGTTGGTTATTCACTCAAAAGGAAAGCTTATAGATGTTATAATTAGAGACTCAATTAGATAGTTGAAAGCATTGATGTAATGTTTGATGAAGCTCGTGTTCTAAAAATTAAACAAGGAAGCTTATGTTCAAGTGAACCAGAGACATAAAAGACAGAATTAGAATAGGTCAAAGAGGAAGCCCAAGAGCAAGCACAATCAAATTAAGAAAGAACTACCAGCTAGGAAGACATAAGAAGTGAATATCAGGATCCCTCTAAGACTTCTGAGAAATGTTATGAAAAGAACCATCCTTCACATCAGATCATTGGGGACATCAATGAAGGCATGGGTACCAAAAGAAACCGACATATATGCACTCCAGAACAAGCACATCTTGCACTCTTGGCTACATTTATGCCTAGTAGATTTGAAGAGGCTAGTCAAGATGAACATTGGGTAGCAAATATGAATGAATAATTGGATAATATTGAGAAGAATGACACATGGGATATGGTTCCATGACCAATAGACAAAATATCATTGCTTCAAGTGATATTTTTTCTCCTGTTGCCAAGATAGATTCTATTAGATTACTTTTATCTGTTGCTACTGCTTTTGATTTTGAGGTAGAACATATGGATGTGAAGACAACATTTATTCATGGGGATCTGGAAGAAGAGATCTATATGAAGCAACCTGAAGCCTTTGTAGTGAAGGGTAAGAAAGAAATGGTATGCAAGTTAAAAAAGTATTTGTATGGGTTAAAACAATCACCAAGGATGTGGTATCATAAATTTGATACATTTATACAGGGACTTGGCTTCACCAGAAGCAACACAGATCACTGTGTTTATTTTAAATTAATTGGTGACCATGTTATTTATCTAGTCTTGTATGTGGATGATATGTTGTTGGTTGGAAATGACAAAGAAATTATCCAGGATTTGAAGACTCAGTTGTCCTTCAAATTCAACATGAAACATGTTGGTGCTGCAAACTATATTTTGGGCATGGAAATTAAATGAGATCGGGCAAAGAGGAAGCTCTGGTTAAACTAGAGGAAGTATGTCAAGACAATACTGTAGAGGTTTAATATGTAGGACAGTAAACCATTGAAGGTTTCTATTCCTGTAGGTGTAAAGTTATCTGTTTAACAATGTCCCAAGACATGAGAAGAGGAAGAGGACATGTCCTGTGTTGCATATGCAAGTGTAGCCGGTAGCTTGATGTATGCAATGGTATGTAATAGACCAGACATTGCACATGTAGTGGGAGCATTCATCAGGTTTATTTCAAAACCATGGAAGGAGCATTGGACATCAGTGAAGCAGGTTTTCAGGTATTTGCGTGGCACTAGTGATTATGGTTTGCACTATCAAGGAAGACCGGGATTGGATAGAGTTTTGGACATCCATGGCTTTGTTAATGCAGACTGGGCTAGAGATCTGGATCAGAGAAGATCTACAAGTTGGTATGTGTTTAACCTATTTGGAGGTGTATTCAGTTGGATGAGTAAGAGACAATCTATAGTGGCCCTTTCAACTACAGAGGCAGAATACATGGCCGCCACTCATGCAAGCAAGGAAGTAGTTTGGTTGCAGAGATTGTGTTCAAGTATGGGGTTAGTACAACAATATATAAGGATAGGTTGTGACAACCAAAGTGAACTTTTCTTGGAAAAGAACCCTACTTATCATTCAAAGATAAAGCACATTATGTTTAACATCACTTTGTGAGGGATATGGTTGAGGACAAAAAGGTGTTGCTGGTAAAGGTGGACACTTTGAAGAATACTGCAGATGCATTGACAAAGTCTGTGAGCACTGAGAAGTTCTCCTGTGTAGAGAAACAATGGGCCTTGCAGGGCTGGATCAATGACTAGGCTTTCCTGTGGCCCCCTATGGAAAGAAAACAACAAGTGGGAGAATGTTGGGTGTGCGTTATATTCTTTCCATGACTATGGTTTTGTGCATGGATTTCACACATGGTTTTGGGCATTATGGTTTTCTTTCCATGGTATTTTGTAGATCCGATCAAGGGAACTACGATTATGTTCTAATCCATGGTTAATGGATTGGGGTTTATGGATGCTTCGGCACGTATATATATGTATTGTAACATTAAAAGGAATATAATAAAAAATCAATTTGGTAGTCTTGGTTTTGGGATCCAGGGGAAAATCTCTGTGTATATATGTTTTATGTTTTATGCTCTTGCCATTTTTTATTTTATGTTCTTTCAAATTCGTATGCACGTAATTTTTGCACGAGGTTAAAACCTACATGGAGTATGTGTGTTTCTATCAATTCCAAAGGGGGAGATTGTTGATATGTGGTTGTCATTGTTGTCAACCCAAGCATCACCATATATGCCCAACCTTTTTTTTGAATAAAATGACATGGAAATTCATGGATTTTCATGTTAGGATAATCCTTGATAGATTCCCCTTGTCAAGCTAATTCTGGTGGTATGTGCCATTCCACGAGAAGCCTCATGGTTGTGAATTATGCCAGTTTGAAGTCAAAAGACCAAATTTGTGGGGAAAACCCCAAGGGGTGGTGATGTGGCAGCTTCTCCTTGGTCAAGATAAAATTTCATATTATAAGAGCACCCACCATGAATTAAAATGATATTTCCTGTGGCAAAAGGTTACTTATGATTATTATTTTCAAATGATCAAGGGTATTGAAGGCTTTTGAATTAATTACAGTTTAATTTTTAAAAAACACTAAAATGGTTTAACCTCTCCTATTTGAACTTAAATTCAAATGGATCCCTCCAAATTATGATTTTTTTCCCCTATAGGAGCCCTTTCAAATTCTATAAAAGGAGTCCTTGATATCCATCAAGTGTATGAAATTAAATGTCAATCATTTATGATATAGCTTAGAAATTTGACCCCTGTGGAGACAACAAAGATATTAGAAGATAGGGTTTGGAAATTTTGGTTTGTGTTTACTTTGGTTTGGTACTTGGGTGATCATTGGTTTTAATGCAGGAGGGATATCGTAATTCCTTCTAGGGAAATGATCCTTGAGAAAGGATTTTCATTATAGATTAGTAGAAGTTGTTGATGCATTCAATTTATCTCAGTTGACAGTGGCTCAAATGATTTTTGTTTGGATATGAAGAAACTCTATCTTTTATTTCTAATACTTGGTTCCTTCAAAGTCAACACATATGTTCACAAGGATTAAATTTTGGTTAAGAAACTATTTTGCATTGTGAAATATCAAAGGTCTAGTCTCTTGTACTCTCGTCACTTTTAAAGATTGAGTAGAATTGTATCAGTTTAGGCAAGGGATGTTGTTTCGTTAAAAAATTATTAGGTCAGTTGACCTTGACTCAGAAGTAGCCCAAGCCTTCAAAATTTGTTGAAGAATCTTGTAGCCCTACAGTTATCACTATTAGATCAAAAGAGTTTAAAGATTTCTAATAATTTTGAAGAGGATAAAGTGTGGTTGGAACACAAAGAGTGTTGCATCATTCTAAAATTCAACCTAGTGTTTCCTCAGTAACTCTACATCATCTAATCTCTACATAAAATATGACAATTTGTCTCTAAATAAATGAGTTTGCAACACTTTAAAAGGTCTACAATACTTGGCCTATTAATATCAACTGAGCTATATTTAAATTCCCCCAAAATATGATATGAAAACTTACATATATATACCTAAAGCATTCGATCTAAAGTCATCCAAACCTTAAAGTCGACCTAACAAGCAACAAGTTTTGGAAGGATTGCAATACTAAGCCTTGTAAGATCAACAAAATTGTCTTGCAATAATGTGAAGTCATTTTGGGTTGATAACCTAATAAGCTTCACACGTTATGAATGTTAACATCATAAAAATAATTTAAAGGCTCAAATCATCACTCTTGAATTCTTGAAGCAACAAAATTGTGCTAATCCTTAAGATGCTACGTGTCTTCTCTTGTACAAGAAATCAATGGTGAAAGACCTACAGTTAAGTGGTTATGGTGTGTTTGTGTGTGTGTGTGTGTGTAGACATACCTGTCTTATACTTTCCAAAAGGAGCCAATTACAATCCATTACATTTTTTATCTTCTATTCTTAAGGAAACTCCAAGGTAATTTGACAAGCAGACTAAGGTATTCTTTTTACATTGAACATGTCTAACCATTTACAAGAAAAGAGAGAAATCTATGGTCAGATATAGTGGTAATCAATTGAACTACATTATTATTATTTACTATATCAATTCCTTCATTACCAATACTTTATTCTATGTAGTAGCAGTAAGGAATTGACAACAATAGTCTTCAGTAAGGAAGAATCTCATCCTCGAAGTGAAGGTTTTTATCACAATAGGAATTTTCTAATAGAGTATGGTTCAATTGTCTATATATTATCTGTAAGAGATTCATATTGATTAATATGCAATAATAAGGGTGTCTTCCAGGTAGAATTCATCATTTCATTGCAGTACCATCAACAATTTCAATGTTTCATCTTCAGTAGTATAGTAGGCAGGGTTACATCAGTGTCTTGCAATAAGAGGTACACTTGTTCATTAATGTTATTTTTCTACAACAGTGTGGCTAGAAAGGTAATCTGGTTTATTTCTAGATTGGTTTTTGCATTAGCTCTTATGGGATATTGAAGAGTTTTGATTGTACTCATTGTAATTGGGTCATTATCCCTTGTATGGGAGTTGATATTGATTTAAAGAATTGTACTCATTGTAAATGGGTCATTGTCCCTGTTATTGGAGCCCACGTAGTCAATTGATTATTTTTAGGGAGGTTGGGTGGTGCTAGTTAGGTGGTTGAAGTCACCTTCAGGTTGGAGCCTGAAAACACTTCAGGGTGGTAGGGTGGTGGTAGGGGGAGTTGGAGCTTGTTAGGGTGTTGGACCATCATTTTAGTTGATTGTTGATCAAACTAGGGTGTTGGAGCATCCTTGCAGTGAGAGCTGGAAAATTAAACGCTTTTCTAGAGTGCTAGAGAGTTGGGGCTTCCCTTTCAGTTAGAGCTTAAGAATTTTCTATGTACTCACTAAAATATTAGAAAAGCATTTGATGGTTTTTGATCCCAGAGGGGGTTTTCCACCTAAAAATTCTTGTACTCATTTTCTATTGCTCATTTATAATTTTGATTTGATGCTGGATATTTCTTAATTATATAAAAATGATTAATAAGTTACTAATTGCTAAGAAATATTGATTCACATCCCCCTTAGTATTTCCAACATGAATTCACCATTGTCTTAGGAAAAAAGAATACTATTGGAAGAAGAGGAGAAATCTCTATGGGGAAAGGTGATCAGGGGAAAAATCAATATACAATTATTCGACACACGGAGGAAGAAAACAAGCCTAATGAGTAAACATCATCTATCATTCATCCCAGAACAAACCTATAGAGAGAATTTCTCAACACAAAATATGATAAATTCCTCACGTCTAATGAGTTTGGGTTAGAGAAAAACTAGGAAACTCTAACTCCAATGGAGGAGGAAGATCCAGAATATTTATATATTCAAAACAAAGATCTCCAATAGACCACTGAAGAATGGGAAAATAAGGACCTCACTGCCATTCTGTAAGATCAAATTCAAATGGGTGTCAAAGCTTATCTTCATCATTAATATATTCTCCCCCATTGGGTTAACACACCAGGTACCATCTCTTCTCCTTCCCCTTCTCTTTCCTCCTAAGGGATCAAACAAAATTCTCCATAGGACCATTCCATCTCTCCTAAAGAACCTAAGAAAAAATGTTGCAAAAATAATAGTGAACTTATTCAAGACTTAGGTGAGTTTGTAGTTAATTCAAGAAGAGTCACTCCCATGAATACTCTCCTTCCCCCCCTCTCTAAATCTAAAAAATGAGCATCATATTAGGGAATGCAAGGGACCTGAATGGTATATCCAAGTGCAAGATCCTTAAGAATAAAATTTCCTCAGAAAAAAATTGACATTTTGTTGCTTCAAGAAACCGAGCGTACTCACAAAAGTCTAAGACAAAATGTAAGCACATTCTATAGAAAATATGACCTCATAACCCAATGCACCATAAGGGAATCTGGGGGGGGTTCAATCCTCTAGAGTCCATCAACAATTATACTCTAAGGTTCATTATGCCTCCCTAGAATCCTCACTGTGTGTTTTCAACCTATAGGTTCTTCCTAATCAGGTTTCATCTCCAATTTCTATGGTCCCCACTCTCCCTCTGAAAAAAGGACCTTTATCTCCAACTTATCTTTTACTACTCTCCTATTTGGCCTTGGTAATTATAATTTGGGGGGAGACACTTCATTCTCATCTGATCCCTACAGGAAATTAGGGGCGGGCTAAGAAGCTTAGAAGAATAAGTCTCACTTTTTAACTCTTTTATAGATGATTACAAGATTGTCAACATCCAAAATTCGAATGGAATACATACCTAGAATAATAGAACGGGGCGTGTGCAATAGGTTGTGTCAAGGCTAGACTGCTACCTAGTTTATGAATATCTCTTTCTAGTAGAGATCAATGTGGATGTCTCAATCCTTCTATACTACGGATCATATCACTCGCCAATATCTCTTCATTTAGGTTGGTCATGTTCCCCTGGTAACCATCCCTTTCATTTTAAATATTTTTGGTTATGCCCTCCAGAATTCATTTCCAACATGGAAGATTGGTGGCAAGAATCAACATCCATATCAAGTCGTATCATGTTCCGTTTTCAATAGAATCTAAAATTCATTAAGAAAAAATTAAAGGAATGGAATTTAAGGGACTTTGGAAACATATTCAAAGAAAAGCATAAACTAAAAAGGAAAATGAATGAGGTTCAACACATCATTATTAAAGAGGGAATAATGAAATAATGAAAGGCATCAGAAGGGGATCTGTGGTTATAACTGGAAGAAACATTAGAACACGAGGAGATTATCTATAAGCATAATTCACGTGTGAAATGGTTGAAAGAGGGGGAGAAAAATACTAGATTATTTCACAAATTCATGATAAATTATAGGAAACAAAATCTCATCCATCGTATCTACAATGACCAGAATTAGGATTTGGAAGATCATGAGGATATCATCAATTTATTTTCTCAGCACTTCTCCTCTCTTATGATGGAGCCAATCTCCGATAGAAGAGTGGAAATTAAAAATATAGCCCAACATATCCCGAAGTTGATCACAATAGAGAAAAATGTCGTGACTACTAAAATAAATAAAATTTCAAGAAGTAGAAGAGTTAGTAATGAGTATTCCTAAATACAAATCCCCTGGCATGGATGGTTTTACTACTGAATTTTTCCAAGCCTGTTGGGCTATCCTTGGGAGGGATGTCTGGAAAGTTGTTGAATACTCTCATTACTCTGCCTCATTTATTTTTTCCTTTGATTCCACCTTTACTTCCCTCATGCCCAAATCCTCAAAGGCCTCCTCTCCCTATGACTTTCACCCCACCATCTTATGCAATGTCATTTATAAAATCATCTCGAAAACCATCACTAATAAACTGAAGCCTTTCCTTCCTTCTCTTATAATCCTTGAGCGGATAAGATACATATAAGAGAGACAAATCCTTGATAGAATCATCCTAACTTAGGATCATATCCACTCTCGTTGCACCTATAAGCAACCTAGGATGATCTTAAGGCTCAGTATGTCAAAAGCCTTTGAAAAATTCAATTGGAAATTCATTTATCATACTCTCCTAGCTTAAGGATTTCATGAAAAATGGATTGCATGGGTGATGGCCCTCATTTATAAAGCCTTTTTTTCCATTATGGTTAATGGCTTTCCCTCTCCCACCTTTACCCCTTTCTGGGGCTTAAGACAGGGAAACCCTATCTCCCCCTATATCTTCATGTTAGTCGTTGAAGGATTAAGTTACTCCATTAGAAATTCTCTCTCCTAAAAGCATATAAAAGGCATCCCTCTTGGATCTAATTAACAATGTTCCACTCACCAACAATTTGTAGAAAATATATTTCTCATGTATCACCCGTCCCTTGAGGGGGATTTAGAATTCAAAAAAATCTTGGATGAATTTTCGACAGCATCTGGAACTAATATAAACAAAAGTAAGTCTCAAATATTCTTCTTTAACACCTCGCTTGCAATCCAATTGCACATTTATCTATTTTTGTCTTTTGAAGAAATAGCTATGTTCCATCCAAATACTTAGGAGCCCCCCTGACAACCAATCCCCTTCAACAATTTGTTTGGGAATATCTCTTTCTTAAATTTTAAGCAAATCTATCAATTTGGACCTTCAGAGCTCTGAATCTAGCTGGCCGCTTCACCCTCTTAAAACTTGTGTTTCAATCCATTCCCACCTACCTTCTCACTACCCTTTCTTCTCCTAAATTTATTCTAAAAAACATTTGAAACCTCCAATGCTCCTTTCTTTGGAGAGGGGCCATGCTAGAGAATAAATGGGCCTTAGTAGCTTGGGACAAGTTATGCCTTCCAAAGTTTTTAGGAGCCCTGGGACTAAGATACCCTTTGGTTCTAAGCAGACAATTGAGTGTCAAAACATGGTGGAGATGGATAAAAAACCTTGCAATTATGTGGTGCGAAATATGGACCAAAATATATGTTTATGGCACCCACTTAACTCAACTAGTTAGGATGACAAACAATCCTCAAGGGTCCCATATTTGGAATGAAACTTGGTAGAACAAAGCCCTAATTCAGGATCACTACTTCTGGGAAATTTGCAATGGTATGAAAACCTTACAATGGGAGGATTCCTGGAACCAATGGCCTAAACTCTCCTCACTAGTCCACTCCCAACAAATTAGAGACAACTCAAATCAAAGAGGAATCTCGTTGGTATCTCATTACTAGGACCCTAATCCAGCTAACTTACTTTAGCACTTTTGGAAGATCCAATCATCAGCTTATGCAATGACTCGTGAAGAAGAGAAACAATTTTTGGCATTTTTTTGGCAACAATAAATATAGCATTGCAAGTCGATAATGATATTTTGCATTGGGGATATGGACCATCAAGTAATTTTAATCTCAAGGAGGCTTGTATAATTTTGATGCAAGTACAATAGACTGAGCCCATTCACATTTGGAAACATCTCTAGAAAAGGAAGCACTACTTGAAAATAAGTTTGTTTCTTTGGTTACTCCTAAAGAAGAAAAATTTAACATGGGATAAGCTACAAAAACGTGGCTTCATGGGTACTTCTATCTATCATCTATGTCAGACTCAAGCGTGATATCATAATCATATGTTTCTAACCTGCTCTTTTTCATCTAAGCTTGGGGAGCATGTGGCCATCTCCTTTAGAAGATCCAATTTCGAACCTCACTGCATCACTACTTTGTTGGAAAAGTGGACAAAATCTCCATTCAGTAGCCCCATTCGAAATCAAGCTTGGCTCCTAATCCTGGGCTTCATTACATAGAATATTTGGAAAGAAAGAAATTCCATAATTTTCAATAATTATTCATCCACCCTAGAGGTTATTTGGAATCTTATCCTCTCCTAGCTTCAAGACATTGTTTCCTCATCTCATTGGTCTTCTTAGGATTAGGAATTCCCTCCTGCTGAACAAACTATTTTATGTCAACTTGGGATAAGCCCTCAGAACTCCTATAGCCATCTACATCAACTTCTTCATATAGTGTTCCTAGCCCCATAGCTTGGTCTCCCCCTCCTTCTAGATTCATTAAGCTTAATTTCAATGGAGCTTCATGAGGCAATCTGATCCCTGCTAGTTTCAGTGGAGTCTTCATAAATAGATCAGGCCATATTCTCAATATTTTTGCAGGCAAGCTATGAAGCAAAAATTTTGGCACTTGAACATGGTCTAAAAATTTCCCTGAGGAATAATTACCATCAGTTATTGATAGCAGGGAATCACTACTCATTATCTCAAATTTGAAGAAACTTCAATTTGGCTCATCCCTTTCTAAAATCTCAGCCAGTTGGTGCATAGAATCTCACATCTTCAAAGTTGCATCTTTGTTGAAAAGCATATATGTTACCATGATATCTCATATATTTTTTAAAGAAATAAACTTGTGGACCTCCTTGACAATAATTCTCTAGATTCATATAGCTTTTCTCTTGATTGAGATGGTCCCAAGAGGTCCCCACCCAGTTGAGATCTTCATATCTTTCCATTACAAACCATGATCCTTCCCCCATGGCGGGTGCTCATATTATCCATTTGTCTCAACCATGATGATAACGTGTGGACTAGGTGGCCATCTAGCCCATGGCATAATTATCTCTGCAGGTTGTAATGCTTGGATTAATATTGATGCGATGGAGGTAACTACTCGCTCCTAGTTTTTGTACATTGTCCCTCCCATCGCTTGCAATCACATTATGCAACCTAATAATTATCCAGAGTGGATCCCATCAAGGTTTTCATGTGTTGGTGTCATGGATTTCTTGTACACTTATTTAAACCCACCTCCAGACATAATGCGCTGCAATCTTAATCTAACATTCTTGTCAACTATGCATAATGTCTCTTGGCACCCAGTTCATGGCCGTTATGCCCATGATATTTATCATGTCTTTGCTTATGATGGTTGACTCATACATCAATTTACATTGGTATACACAAAATTGGAGGGTCTATGTTGCCATCCTCCCCTGGCTTGGAAATTTACATCCACTCGAGCTTGCGTGGTGGATATGTAGTTTCAGTTGGACACCAAGAATATTACTGATAATTCAGTTATCCAAGACAATTCTTTGCATCCTTTCAGTCAACCGAACGTTTTAATCTCGTCTTATTCTTTTGGTCTCTCCTTTCCAGGGATCCTATGGTCTCTTGTTTGCAATCTGGGTAATGGTTTCACAACTGGTTGTGGGTAGCACAAAGCTTGAAATCCTTGCAATGTAGTCATCTCCTCTACTCTTTTGGAAACTTTTCATGGTCAATTTTGTTAGAGAGGCTTCATCATGGCTCATGAAGCTTGTCCTTCCATCATTCACTCTTCGCTCTATATACTAGAGAGGCTTCACAGTGGTTACTCCTCATTCTATTCATTGGGCTTTCTCGGTTGTGGTTCACTATCGGAGTCCAACAATGGTTCATAGTGGTTGTCGGGGCTCATGTCTCATTGGTAGTTTGAAGATAGAGCTTCTGAGTGGGGCTCGAAACCCATGGCCTGTTCCAAGGCTTCTTTAGGTTTCTAAGCACTCTAATCCTATGTCTTAATAGTCAATGTCTAGTGAATGTTTTCTCTAACTAGGTCATAATAGCTTTGGAAAACAAAGCTCTTAAATTTATCCTCTCATGTATCTTTATTGTCATTGGAGCAATTTTTGTTTTTTGTCTATTAATTTGTTGAAATGATACACTTATAATCTCAAGACACCCAATCTATGTTACTAGGTTGGTTTCTTGATGAGCAGACCAATAACACAAAGAACTATGGCTTGTAAAACTCTTCTTTAGTAATAGACATGTGAACCTTACACCCAAAAAAAACATGCTCATTTTAATTTTAAATTTTCTCAGTTACCTCAATTTGTTGATATGATAGATCTTTTTAATAACTTGGATGCTAAAAAATGAAGAAATAAAAAATTTGAATGCAAATTGAAAATGTAACAACATTGAATGATACAAAATGTGAAGAATAAGAATGTGGTCAATTACAAATAATATTCATTGTGATTAATCTCAAACTATTTTCTTCTATTATTTGTATTGTCACACCTATCGACCATATGAAAACGGTAGTTGCAATAGTAGATCATTCAATTTTTTAACTTGAGCTGTTGTAATAAATATCATACCTTGTCTCTTTTTCTCTCTAATATTAATATTAGCTTTCTCCAAAGTCAATAATTGCGACTTATGGAGTGTTAAACCCCAAGTAATTTTCAATGGTAGTTGTTTTCTATTACCTCGTTTGAATACAAAGCAACTAACAATGTTAAATGATGGAAATTTGGAACAATAAGAATTTAGTCAATTAAAAATAGTTTATAGTTTCAAGAAGAAAACATTTCAGGCAAGTGAACATTCTATTTAAGATGAAAATTCAAGTATTTTATTTATGGTTGAATTACTATAATGCAGAAGTCAATGCATGTCGTCAATAATACTAAGAGGGGGGGTTGAATCAGCATTATCAAATCAAACAATTTGTCATTTCCATACTCAGATTCATATACGCTACTTCAGTTAAGGGAACCTGCGTGTACACACAACTATGTCTAATGCAACTAGCGTATATACAGTAAACCTATAATTCAATTAATCCATTAAATGTTGATCTTTAGTTAGTGCATTAGAACTTTATTAACCATATGAACAGTAAATAGGTGCAGTAAAACAGAACAGATCATCACACACAAGAAGCACACATGAACACCATGATGTAAGGTGGAAACCCAATGTGGGTGAACACCACCTACTACAATTCGTCTCTATCTTCTTAATAAGAAACTTCTTTTTACAATATTTATGTATTGGTGCAGCCTTATACTAGAACGCAGGCTTCTACCTGCAGAAGGTTACAACCTCCTCTCGTTCTCCAGCTTCTCCTGGAAGGGAGCTACAACCCCCTTAGCTCTTATACTAGCCGATCCTTTTACTAGTACGTAGGTGCCAGCCTATTGAATGCTCCAACCTTCACTCGTTTTCCAACTACTACTGGAAAGGAGCTACAACCCCCTTTGCTCTTGTAGTAGCTGATGTACTAGTACGTAGGTGCCAACCTACAGAAGGTTACAACCTTCTCTTTCTTCCTCCAAGTACCACGTTTCATAAATTTTCAGAGGATACTCCTGAAGCACAACACCATAATCTAAAGGCCACGTTTCATCCAATTTTCATACTGGACCCATCCATATCATACTAGCATCATCAATCTCTGAATCACCCAATACTGAATCACTGAAACCCTGTCAACAAACTACAGTCACCAGAACATAGAGCAGAACACAGAACTCTGCAACAATGTTCAGATCTAATTGTATCATCAAAAATCATGCATCAGAGTGCATACGCTACTTGGAAGAGCCAAACCTACGTGTATATGCAACTTCACCAAAGCGAACCAGCGTATATGTCATTAATTACTTACTTATAACTTCGCTGCACTTCCTGACTTCAGACATACCCAGATCATTACATATACAAGGATAATATGAGTGTTAGCAACTAGATCTAGTCCATCAGATCACATAAAGATAAGTCATTATGATCCTGATCCATTATTAGATCTCATCCATCAACACTGAAGCTAAACACAATCAACCAAATTGAATATGCAGAATACTGACACCAGTAAACAGTCATCAGAACTCATCAACAACCAGAACCACCTGTAACTTCAAACATCATAGTTCATAAGGTATACGCTACTTAGATGTATCTAACCTGCGTATGTACGCGCTTTTATCATAGTCAACCAACGTATACATCTGTAAATATTCATTCAGGATTTGCAGCTATTCCAAACTTGAGCTGTACCCAGATCATAATACTTACAGAACATAGTATATCAAATCATATAGAGATGATTCATTTCAAGCCATTAGTTCCTAATCTATCCTTAGATCTTGTTCTCCATCAACCGCTGAGATTCCTCCTTAGCTCACATCAAGCAAAGCATTATGAACCCATAACCTACATACTAGATCTCATCCTTCATAAGATATTCAAGACTTTTTTTGAATTCCCTTTGCCTAATGATATTCTCCTCCTTTTATAGTCTTAGGCCTTACTCAATACCATGGTCCAAAACCACTAAGAACCAATACCTTGGACCAAATACCTGGGGTCAATACGTCGAACAAGATACCTTGGACCAATACCATGGATCACAATACCATGGTCCAAATACCACGGACCAAAACCCAATGTACGTGCCTTCCCTTGCATGAAAGTGCGTGTATACATATACACACCTTTTGGTCAGCTAACCCGCGTGTATACGTGGCTTTATCAAGGGGAACCTACATATATCTCTTTTTCTTCATTTTGTGAGCCTGAACTGTGATCTGTCATCTTAGTAAGTTGCCATCAAGGAAAACACCTATATCATAATGCCAACAATCTCCCCCTTTGGACTTGATGGCCAAGTTAACTTGCCATACTGAGAACTGTCATCTTCTGATCTCTCTTCTGTAGATTCATCTAGTTATATATAAGTGAGATGTTCTGCTACAAGTGGGTTGCCATCAAGTACAACACATGCATCATAATGCCAACAATCTCCCCCTTTGGACTTGATGGCAACAAACATACCAAGTCACTCTCCCCCTTTGACATCAAGGGCAAAGGGCAGACCAAGATATTCTCTTCCTTGATATACACTCCGCTATCCATGCTCCCCCTGAGTACCTTCTGAAATCTCTGATTGAACTCCCCCTTTTTATATGCCAAGGTGTACCAATCTGTCCATGCTCCCTCTGAGTACATGTTGAAATATCTGCTCTGCTAAAGTGTGTTGTTCATGCTCCCCCTGACTGTAAGCAAGGTCTACAAAAAGATGTTCTACAAGAAGAACATGACTCGATACATCATAAATGACCTTCCTATCACCAAAGACTCATACATACATCCATCTCCCAACCAAGTGGGGATATACCAATATTGACACATCCACCCAACCAAGTGGGGATATACCAGATACCAATTGTTTATACATGACTGAAATATTACATCAACCTTCCCATGCATAGTGGGGGTATTAATTACATCATATTACCAAAAGGGATTCATTAAATGACTACAATAGACAGAGACAAACTATTACATCATGAGTCTTGATATGAACTTTACATTGAATGATGTACATGACATTTATAACAGAGACCAAACATCTAAATAAGACCATGATAATCATCAGAAACTATCATACACAGTGTATGATCTGCTTCATAAGCATCTATCAACAACATCTAGACCAGCAACCTGTATATGTCCATTAGTGTAGATAACATCAACCTGTGACAAGATATGTCTGCATATAGATATCAATTCATCCTCTTGATCTTGAGCATTATCATAGCCTTCCATGAATGAATTTTTCATATGACATAGAAAATCATTCACATTATATCATATGTGAAAGACACCATAGCCATCTCATCAACATCAAGATCTGCATGATCTTATATATCATCCATGTATCATCACTCGGGGACATCCTTCATCTGTATTAATCAAAATATGTAAGTATCAACCTATCATCATATGGGTAAGAAACTCATCATCATCATGTCTCCAACAACGCAACTTTGAGTAATCATCCATGTATCCAGCATACTGTATATAGCACTATGTATCTTGAGCTCAAGATCTTTTGTCAAGACTTCGTGATATCATCAATAGCAACAATCCTCATCCATGTGAGCGCCAAGAACTATAGGAATCTTGCATCATAATTGTATTATATGTTGACAGCAACATATGAGTGACTCATCATCAAGTAATGAAGTTGTGTATTCAAGCTTTGTACTTCTCCTCGTCCTTATGAAGATCACCATGTAAGCACCATATATGCATCATCAGAGAATCAACCAAAAATCTGATCTGAACACAAACTATGTAACCCCAAGAATCATATGAGATTTTGTCATGGACAACTTATAGCAAGATGTATCATTTAGCCATATAAAAATCATCACCAAGGACTTCTAACCATAATGCCAACAATGCATTATTCAAAGCATATGCTCCCCCTGAACCTGTGCCATTTGTTTACTATCAAATCTAATCATGCATATATCAGCAAGAAGTATCAAGGCATCATCATCATCAAGTTAGCATCAAAATCACTTCTAAACATCTTATGAGTATCAAGACACTTCCACACAACATCAGCAGATTGTAACCATTATCAACCAGAGCACATAATGGACTGAATCATATCAGACCCGTTTCCTAAGTCTGTCCCACTACTTTTCCGCAAACTAACATATACGCAACTGTGCAGTGTCTAACTCACATATATACGTGACTTCTCTTTATGAAACTTGCGTATGAGATTGAGAATACTAGAGTTTTACACTTTCAGCTTCCTCTGAGTCTGTTATGTCTATACATTGTGTTGTGCCACATCTTTCTGACTGTACTTCCTTCTTCTTCCATATCTTCAAGTGTGATGATGTTTTCTCCTTTTGGTATGGTGCCCGTACTTTGTTCCGGCATTCCTTTGACATATGTCCAAGCTTGTTACATGCATAATATCTTACATGTTTCATATTCCTTCTATAGCAATCAACAGCTTTGTGACCAAACATATTGCAAGAAAAACAATATCCCTTAAAGTACTTGGAACGAGATGATCTTCCTATTTGATGGTCTTGAACCATTCTACTTCTGCATCTGGCTGCAACATGTCAAAGATTATAACATACATAACATTCAACATTATTCATCGGAGGAGTAAAAGATTTTCTTTGAAGATTTTCTTTCCTTGGTTGTTGATGGGATTGACCTCTCATCTCTTTCTTGAGCATTTCAGATTGTGCATTAGAGTTCCTTGTCTTATTTTGTGAGCTAGATTCACCTTCAATAGATTCATGAAAACCAAGACCATTTTTGATAGCAGGAGACCTTTGGCTACTAAGAATATCATCTAAGACTTAGTACTATCTTGAAATCGTAAGAGCTTATCCTTTTCTTCTAAGTTATCTTTTAGAATATTTACCTCAGCCTGATGTTGCTCTTCCTTTTCACGATACTGTTTCTTCATGATTCCTTCAGCTTTTCTTCCTTCTTCCAACTGATGCCTTAATTCAAGAACTTTGGTTTCTTGTTTTTCAAGAGATTGGAGTAGTTCTTTGTTCTGCTTATTTGATTCTTCAAGATCTTCTTTTAGCGAGAGGATCTTAGCTTCAAGATTTTCATAGTAACTGGATCTATTTCTGATTTTCTTGATTGTTGTGCTCCTTTCATTGACTTCATTTCTTAAAGATGTCACTTCATCCTGCAACTTTTGACATTGATCTTCCTTTTCCTTGAATAACATCCTTACCTTGTTTCCTTCCTCTAGTTGAGCTTTTAGTTTGGTAGCTTGTTCTTTGAAGGCACATTCCCTTTTGTTCAATAGATCTTGTTGATCTCTAATTTTGTCTGTAAGCCTTTTAAATTCTGCCTCTATTTGATATCTTCCTTTCTCACCCATAAGAGCAAATTCAATTGTTTCACTATCACTTTCATCATCTTCAAATGGATGGAGAAATGTATCACCAGAGGATAACAAATTCATACCTGATAGTTCTTTTTCTTGTTCATCTTCATTCTGAGGTGATTCTGAATCTGAAGTGTTGCTTCCACATATTCCCCAATCAATTCTTCCATAGTCATAGTTCTTCTGAGATGTCTTCTTATTCTTAGGTGCTTTCTTCTTAAGCTTCTTTCCCATTTTTCTACGGATCTCCTTCAAGCGATCAAGCTTCTACCAAAGGACCTACTCTGATACCAATTGTTGGAAATAATATTAAGGGGGGGGGGGTGAATCAGTATTATCAAATCAAACAATTTTTCATTTCCATACTCAGATTCATATATGCTACTTCAGTTAATGGAACTTGTGTGTACACGCAATTGTGTCTAATGCAACTAGTGTATATCCATTAAACCTATGATTCAGTTAATCCATTAAATGTTGATCTTTAGTTAGTGCATCAGAACTTTATTAACCATATGAACAGTAAACAAGTGCAGTAAAATAGAACAGATCATCACACACAAGAACCACACATGAACACCATGATGTAAGGTGGAAACCCAATGTGGGTGAAAACCACCTGCTGCAATTCGTCTCTATCTTATTTTAATAAGAAACTTATTTTTACAATATTTATGTACTGGTGCAGCCTTATAATAAAATGCAGGCTTATACCTGTAGAAGGTTACAACCTCCTGTCGTTCTCCAGCTTCTCCTGGAAGGGAGCTACAACCCCCTTAGCTCTTGTACTAGACGATCCTTTTACTAGTACATAGGCGTCGGCCTACTGAATGCTCCAACCTTCACTCGTTTTCTAGATACTATTGGAAGGGAGCTACAACCCCCTTTTCTCTTGTAGTAGCTGATGCACTAGTACGTAGGTGCCAACCTACAGAAGGTTACAACCTTCTCTTTCTTCCTCTAGGTACCATGTTTCATAAATTTTCAGACTGGATACTCCTGAAGCACAACACCATAATTTGAAGGCCACGTTTCATCCAATTTTCATACTGGACCCATCCATATCATGCTAGCATCATCAATCTTTGAATCACCCAACACTAAATCAGTAAAACCATGTCAACAAACTGCAGTCACCAGAACATAGAGCAGAACAGAGAACTCTGCAACAATGTTCAAATCTAATTGTATCATCAAAAATCATGCATCAGAGTGCATACGCTACTTGGAAGATCCGAACCTCCGTGTATACGCAACTTCACTAAAGCAAACCAACGTATATGTCATTAATTACTTACTTATAACTTTGCTGCACTTCCTGACTTCAGACATACCCAGATCATTACTTTTACAAGGATAATATGAGTATTAGCAACCAGATCTAGTCCATCATATCACATAAAGATAAGTCATTATGATCCTGATCCATTATTAGATCTCATCCATCAACACTGAAGCTAAACACAATCAACCAAACTGAATATGCAGAATACTGACACCAGCAAACAATCATCAACAACCAGAACCACCTATAACTTCAAACATCATAGTTCATAAGGTATATGCTACTTAGATGTATCTAACCTGCGTATGTACGCGCTTTTATCATAGTCAACCAATGTATACATCTGTAAATATTCATTCATGATTTGCAGCTATTCCAAACTTGAGCTATACCCAGATCATAATACTTACAGAACATAGTATACAGATCTAGAATAAGCGTGATCAAATTGTATAGAGATGATTCATTCCAAGCCATTAGATCCCAATCTATCCTTAGATCTTGTTCTCCATCAACTGCTCAGATTCCTCCTTAGTTCAGATCAAGCAAAGCATTATGAACCCATAACCTGCATACTAGATCTCATCCTTCATAAGACATTCAAGACTTTTTTTGAATTCCCTTTGCCTAATGATCTTCTCCTCCTTTTAAAGTCTTAGGCCTTACTCAATACCATGGTCCAAAACCACTAAGAACCAATACCTTGGACCAAATACCTGGGGTCAATAAGTCGGACAAGATACCTTAGACCAATACCATGGATCACAATAACATGGTCCAAATACCATGGACCAAAACCCAATGTACGTGCCTTCCCTTGCATGAAAGTGTATACATATATGCACCTTTTGGTCGGCTAACCCGTGTGTATACGCTTCTTTATCAAGGGGAACCTGCGTATATCTCTTTTTCTTCATTCTGTGAGCCTGAACTGTGATCTGTCATCTTAGTAAGTTGCCATTAAGGACAACACCTGTATCATAATGCCAACAATCTCCCCCTTTGGACTTGATGGCCAAGTTAACTTGCCATACTAAGAACTGCCATCTTCTCATTTCTCTTCAGTAGATTCATCTAGTTATATATAAGTGAGATGTTCTACTACAAGTGGGTTGCCATCAAGTACAACACATGCATCATAATGCCAACAGTTGAATGATGGAAATTTGGAACAGTAAGAATTTAGTCAATTAAAAATAGTTTATAGTTTCAAGAAGAAAACATTTCAGGCAAGTGAACATTCTATTTAAGATGAAAATTCAAGTATTTTATTTATGGTTGAATTACTATAATGCAAAAGTCAATGCATGTCATCAATAATATTTTTGTGTTGACACTTAAATCAATGCACACAATTAATGTAATTACTTGTAAATTAATGTACATCATACATCTAGTTACATCAAATCAAAATTCAACATCTCCACTAAAATTAATGCATCTAGTGCAAGCAATTAAATAGATTAGAAATCAACATCTACACTGAAATCAATGCATCTAGTGCAAGCAATCAAATATTAGAAATAAACATCTACATTGAAATCAATGCATCTAGTTCAAGCAATAAAAAAGGATTAGAAATAAACATCTATGTTGAAATCAATGAATCTAATGAAAGCAATCAAATAGGATTAGAAATTAACAAATACATTCAAATGAATGCATCTATTTCAGTGAAAAACCAAAATATTAATGAATTTCTAAATCCAACCTCTACATTGGTATTTGTCTTGGTATGTATCTTTCTTCTTCCATATCTCTCCACCTTCCATATCTATGCCTATCTACCTCCCTCTCTCCTTCTCTCTCCCCCCTACCTCTCTCCCCCATCTCTCTCTCTCTTCGTCTCTCCCTCCCTCTTTCTATATCTCTCTTCTTCCCTCTCTTCCCCAACCATATATGTCTATACCTCCCTCCATCTCTCCTTCTTTTCTTTCTCTATCTTAACCCCTCCCAACAACACACACATTCCCTCTCCATATTATCTATCTTTTGAGGAGAAAACATTTAGGGTAAGTGAACATTTTATTTAAGATGAAAATTCAAGCATTTTATTTATGGTTGAATTATTGTAACATAGAAGTCGATGCGTGTCTTCGATAATTTTTTAGTGCTTATGCTAAAATCAATACATGTTATTTATCTAATTACTTTAAAATTAATGCACATCATACATCTAGTTACATCAAATTAGAAATCAACATCTACGCTAAAATCAATGCATATAGTGCAAGAAATCAAATAGGATTAGAAATCATCATCTACATTGAAATCAATGCATTTATTCCAAGAAATCAAATAGGATTAAAAATCAAAAACTACACTAAAATCAACGCATCTATCAAAGTGAAAAACCAAAATATTCATGACTTTCTAAATCCATCTTCTATTTTGTATTTTTATTTATGTCCTTCTTTCTTCTTCCCTCCCTCTCCACCTTCCATCTTTGTGTTTATCTCCCTCTCTCTCTCGCCCTCCCTTGTTTTCGAAAACATAACTAGGTTCAGTCTTTATAATTATAATTGTTCTTGTATCATTGTATTTTCCATGTAACAACAAAAGAAGAAAAATAAATTATTATTATTATTTAATTAAAAAAGCATGTTATTCATGCTTCTAGAGTCTATTGAGTCAAAATAATATTTGTCATGAATCAATATATTGTATTGGAGTCCAAGTCCCATTTGGAATTTTGAAAGAAAAAGGAAAATTAATTTTATTTGAGTCGAAAGAGCCAATTTTATCTCCAAAAGACCAAGTCCACCCTGGAAGGGATCATTCAACCTCTTGGATGTGTATATATAGAGAGAGAAATTTGACCTCATATGGTTTCTTGGAAACTTTAATTTTTGTGCAATAAGGAGCAAGAAGGAAAGCAAAGAATAAAGAAGAAAGAGAAAAATTTAAATAAGAGAGAGAAAATCTAGAAGGAAGAAAAATAAAAATTTTGTTTATCTATGTTCACACATGCCAAGTACTGGGGCAACTCTGTGAGCTACAGGGCCAAAATTCTATTTCTATGAAAATTTTTCGGCAACTCTACGAAGGTGTTGGGGAAACTCTGCAAAGTTGTTGGGGAAACTTTGCGAAGTTGTAGGGCCAAAATTCTTATTGGAAGAAGCTTTGGCCTTCATTGACTTGATTGGACTTAACTTGGTTGAGGAAGGCTTGAAGGAGGGTTGACTTGGGTCTTGTGGAAGGTCTTGGTCTTGTTTTTTGGTCATGGATTTATCACTTTGATTGGATTCTATAAAAAGATAAGATTTGTTGGGTTTCCCCCTTATGGGCTTTTTCCCTGGCTTGGAGCCTATACCTTATGTTCATTGTATTTTGTGATCTTCATGGTTTATATTTTGGTAATTGTTTGATCAAGATAACATAATAAAAATAATAAGAATCTATCATATATTCAAAGAAATTATCAAGTAAGATAAATCAACCCTAATTTGTTTCCCTAGTGATTTCTCAACATGGAATTAGGGCTAAGGTGAGGATAAGCCAACTTCAAGATCACTCTTGTTGGCATAAGTGAAAGACATATATACAAAAATCATTTGAGCTACTATGGAGGACACCATTTTCAAAGGGCATAAGGAAGAAGACTCAAAATATCATCATTCATCCTAGAAAAGGACTACTACATCAATTATCCATCTCTCTCTATCATTAAAGGCTCTTGGTTACTCATAATCATTTTGAATAATATCATCATCTTACCAATATCTCTCTTGTGAAAGCTCTTTTATCATCACTCATTTTGGAATACATCTCTATACAAGTCATCTTTCAAGAAGCATCAATATTCTTAGAAACATCATCTACATTCTTGGAATCATCATTCATCATTGAAGAAGTTTGAAGTTACTGTTGTACCAACCATCCTAGAAGTCATCATTCAGGGACATCTTTGAAGACTCTTAGAATCATCAAAATTCTTGGGAGCATCAAGATATTTGAAGGCATCATCTTCATTCAAGCATCTCATTCTCTTGACAAGAAAATAATTTATTTCAATCCATGTCTCAATCTTCAAATCAAGTGACTTCACTTTGTGAAGAAGAAAACAAACTCGATGGGTCATCAAAATTTCAGGAATGGAAGAAGAGAATTTATTTGGTGTTCATAGAAAATGAAGTCATGGATCACGTTCTGGGAAAATCTACAAAATCAAATAAAGATAAGACTCAATAATTGACCAAGTATAATAAAGGAGAATTTGGGGATCTAACAATTCTCATTGATTCCATCAAGGATCATATCACCCCCTTTGTTGCATATTTTGGCTCATCTAAAGGAATCTATGACAAATTTGTAAAACTATATGCAATTAGTACTACATATCAGAAAATATCTTTGAGGAATCAAATTTACAAAAAAAGGTTATCAAAATATGAATACTTGTCCTCATATCTTATAAAACTCTCACAATTGAAAGATCAACTATAAGAACTTGGAGAAGTCATATCTGATACATAATTAACCACTTGTGTAATGAATGCTCTACCTTCAGAATGGAGTACTTTTGTGACTATCATCTATTTAAGAAAGGCCACTTCAAACTTCGATGAGATATGGGCTTTTTGTATTCTAGAAGAGACAGTATTGAAATAAAAGGATGATATCGAACCCAATAATGAAAAGTCTAAAGATTTTTCTACTAGATCAAAGAAGAAATATGGAAAATTTGGAAGATTTGAACCTCGTCGAAAGTACAACAACAAAAACAAGAATCAGCCATGTGGAAGACAAGACATGTCCAAAGTACAATGCTTTGGGTGCAATTAATATGGACATGTTAGAAGGGATTTTCCCAAGGATCCTCAAAACAGGAAGAAAAATAAGAGGAAGAAAAGAAGTGGAGCTCACTTTGCTGAAGAAAATAAAGAACTTGGAAAGAAATTGAAGAATGCATATCATAAGGATCTCTATTATTGAAGAACCCCACCACTACCAGGTCTACTAGAAGTTTTTTCTCTTTCATTAGGACATGGTAGTTAGAGTAAAATATGCAGTTGCATTTGTAGGAAATTCTTGGATTTTACAAATTATGGCATCTTGGAAAGAAGCATATAGCATTCGAAGAATTAGAGTCGATATAGCGAGTTGCATTTTATTGGAAGAAATCATCTAGTAAGACAAGAATAGAAGGATTTGGACCATCTAGAACTTCAAAAGTTCATGAAACAACCACATTGTATCATGTTGATATAGAACCAGTCACTTAAGGATCACAAGGGTCCTCTACACTAACAGAACCATCATTATAAGAATATTTCTTAGTATATGGAAGAATCATAGTGACATGGAATGAGTATATTATACTAAAATTTTATCGAAGAAATAATCAAAGAAACTTGAAGGTATGGGGATAGTTGAGTTGCAGCATGAGGGCATAATTGGAGCATTTCTTATCAGGAGGAAGGAATCTCACCTGAGATATCATATTCAAAGAGAAGGTAAAAAAGTAGTTTTTTTAGAAGTCAAATAGATGGCTATATTAAAGGAAGAGGTATGCATATCTTTAGAACAAAAACTCTTATTTAGAAATTATATTCTTATGTTCAGAAAGTATTGAAGGAAGATATGGATGTAGAATATACTTAAAGGCATAAACATGATATGTATTGGTTAGATTGGAAAATTTGGGACTCTTCCATATGGTTGTTTGATAAATGAGCAGAATACGTGGTGATATTGATTAACATCTTATATGGTATTTTGAAGAACACAAGATAGATAGTAATGACAACTTCAGAGGGAGCTAGAAGCATAAAGTGGCTTGAAGGAACCTGCAAGTTTGAAATTTGAGGTAGATTCACTTGGTTTGGAAATTTTTATGTTGAGAAAATATGTATGGATATGATATGACTTCCAAAAAATATATATAGCAAAAATGTGTACACCATAAGGAAAGGAAGAAATTGGATATAGGAAGTCACGAGATGATTTTTTTATCACTTTATGGCATGATGGATTCGATGTTGATCTAAAAGAAGTTCACTTTCCCATATGGACAAAGGGAATTTTAATTAGCTCTACATTGATTGGTTTGAAAAAATACTTTTGATGACAAATATACTATAAATGATTGGTGGATGGAAAGTTATATAAAGGTTGATGGCAAGAACCCTATCAAAAATATAGATTGAGAAAGAGTTTGTCTCCATAAAATGATTAACATCCAAGAAGGTCGATTCTCTGGTATGATGTGATGCGAGCTAGGAGCCCTGCAGATACTACTATGATATCCATGGAAGAATAATTAGCTAATTAATGAGACAAGCTAAAGCTTATGTTTATGTCTCCCTAGTTGAGAGGGAGTAAGGATATCCTCTCTGTTTGAGACAAGTGAGGATTACCTCCATGGTTGAAAGGGAGTGATGAGAGACACTATATTCTTCATGTGTCATGCACTAGGCTAGGACTAACAACCATAAGCCTAGTGAAGGCACTGGTAGGGAGAATGAATAATTTTATAAGAATAAGGGACCAATACTCCTTGAGGATTAGAATCCAAGATAGGAAGTAGTCTTGTGGACCAATACTTCTAAGGATAGGACAGGGTATCCAAGATAAGAGTAGTCAGAGAGGACTGATATCTTTGAGGATTGGTAATAACATATAAGAATAATCATGTAAGGACATACCTGGTGAACATTCAGGTGAGGTATGTGCCTTGAGATGCAGTGGTGATGGTGTCCAAAATGTATGCCTCCTAGCATTGTGCTCTAATCTAGTGGAGAGTTGGAGATTTTTACACAATGCCTTATTCTATTGAAATTTGACAATGTTGGTTATGATGTTGATGCTTTATCATGGCTTATCAATACAATCTCTTCTTATGAGAATATTTCTATTTGAGAGTATCCTTGTATCCAGTTGTGTAATTATGAATACCTCCCTAGTTAAGAAGGAGCATTGGAAAATGTAACTAGGTTTGGTCTTCACAATTATCATTGTACTTGTATCATCATATTTTCCATGTAAAAGAAAAATAATTTATTATTATTGTTATTATTATTTCATTAGTCAAACATGTTCTTCATGCTTCTAGGGTTTATTGAGTCAAAATAATAATTCTCATGAGTCACTCTCTTGTATTGGAGTCAAGTATCATTTGGAATTTTGAAAGAAAAAGGAAAAATAATTTTATTTGAGTTAAAAGAGTCAATTTTGTCTCCATAAGACAAGTTGGCCATGCTTGGATAAGTCAGCCCTATAAGGGACAAGTTGACCTCCTAGATGCGTATATATAGAGAGAAGTTTAAAATAATTTGGTTATAACTTGGTAACTTTTATTTATGTGAAGAAGCAACAATAAGGAAAGCAAAGAACAAAGAATAAAGAGGAAAAGTAAAATAAGAGAGAGGGAAGATCTAAAAGGAGCAAAAAATAAAATTTTGTTTATCTTTGTTCACATGTGTGAAAAACTGGGGAAACTTTGTGAGCTTCAGGGTCGAAATTTCATTTTTGAAAAAGTATTGGGGCAACTATGTGAAGTTTCAGGGCCAAAATTCTAATTGGAAGAAGATTTAACCTTCGTTCACTTGATTGGACTTAACTTGGTTGAAGAAGGCTTGAAGGAAGGCTGACTTGGGTCCAGTTGAAGGTCTTCATCTTGGTTTTTGGTCTTGGATTTCTCACTTTGTTCTGATTCTATAAGAAGAGAAAACTCATTGGTTTTTCCCCATTGTGGGGTTTTTCCCTGGTTTGGAGCCTATATCTTGTGTTCATTGTCTTATGTGATATTCATGGTTTATATTTTCGTAATTTTTTTTATTAATAGAACATAACAAAAATAATAAGAAGCCAACATATATTCACAGACAATTATAAAGTAAGATAAATCAACCCTAATTTTCTATCCTAGTGATTTCTCAACACCTCTCTCCCTCATCTCTCTCTATTTGCCTCTCCCTACCTCTCTCCCTCCACCATCTATATCTATACCTTTCCCTCCATTTCTCCCTTTTTTTCTCTATCTCACACCCCCCCCCCCAAACACACATGATCTCTCTCTCCATATCTATCTATATCTCCCTCCCTCCCTCTCTCCCCACTTCATCTATATCTCTATCTCCCTCTATATCTCCTTATTTGTATCTTTATCTTATCCCCCAAAAATACTCTCTCTCTCTCTCTCTCTCTCTCTCTCTCTCTCTCTCTCTCTCTATGTCTTTCTTATTCTCTCCCTCTCTTCCCTCCTCCAACTCCATCTCTCTCTCCCTCCCTCTTTCCTTTTCTCTCTCATCTCTCCCCCCCCCCCTTTCCTTCTCTCTCTCAAGTCCTCTCTATCTTCCATCCTCTCTCTTAATTTCTCTCCCACCTCCCTCTCCCGCCCCTCTCTCTCTTTCCCTCACACTCTCTCTGTCTCTCCTCTATCGCTCCTTCTCTCTCTCTCTCTCCACCTATCTCTCTATGCTTTTGTTCTTCACTCCCTCTCTCCCCTTCCAACTCCATCTCTCTCTCCCCTTCTATATCTCTTCCTTCCTATCTCCTTCTCACCCCCATCTCTCTCTCTTAAATTTGATCCCATTGTATTGAATTTAAGAAGGTATTTAAATTAAGAAAACTCAATTGGTTGTAAAATATTAAATCTATATTTTGGATCAATCATGTCAAGGAAAATACAATAACCAAAACCTTAAGAGAATCATGATCTATATTTCTTCTCTCATTGTTAGTCACTTTAATTTCTCTCATCGCTTGGATCCTTAGTTAAGATGGATCTAAGTTGGTCCTTAACAATATTATTTATATTATATAAATTTCATATCTCTGTATAAAAAAAGTATTATCATTTTTAATTTTATTAAAACCTTGATTTATTCTCTATGGAATATCCATAGAATATTTCAAAATATTTTTAGTAGTCATGAGGATAGAGGGTTTAGATATATCTCAAAAATAATTACAACCATTTTGTTTTTATACAATTATAAAATTAAATTAAAATAAAATATTTAAAAAATATTTTGATTGTGAAATAAGTTATGGTTTTCGGGCATGTGGTATTGATAACTCATCCCATTGGCCCATGGTATTATAACAAAGTCTATTTACACATTAATAATATCCATGGAAAAGAGAAGATGAATATCCATGGTTAAGAATCTTGTCATATTGTAAGTTTATTTGAATAAGGTTACATAATTATTATTTTAGCTTATAAGGTAAAATAGATTTAAACTTAAAGTTGCTACTTATATATTACAAATCTTAATGTGATATGTATATTATGTTTTTCTTCTGTCAAATTTTTTTTCATAATTTTATTAATATATACAAAATTAAGATATAACAAATTGAATTTTACTATTTTTATTACTTTTAACTTTTTACAGATATTAACCCCTATAAATATCATACATTCAGTCTTTACAAAGTTACTATTTATCCCCCATATAAAGTATTATAATGTTGATCAATTATCAAATATTATAGTTGAACAAAAAGTCAAAACAACATTATTTTCCTAAATCACTTTTAACAACCATGAAACAAATAACACTATAAATAGCCCTATCTACAGTGAGAAGTTGTCCTTCCTCTAGCCCCACAACTATTTTAGATAAGTAATCAACTTGTCTATTTAATTTTCTCTACACATGTGAAAATGTTAAATTCTAGAAAAATCCTTGTGCATCCTGAATTCTCTTTTTCCAATGTTTCAAGTTTAAAACCTAAAGTTTAGAAAACCCAATCATCCAATCAATAATAAGGTTGGAGTCCCCACAAACTTGTAGGTTTAAATGTTATCCATAATGCCACCAACTCCTATCATATATATCATACATAATGCCACCAACTCCTATCATATGTATCAAAAATAGCCCACAAGAATATGATCATGCAATACAAGTGGACTAAAAATTCTTTTCTTCTCAGGTCTGACCCACTTACAATATTCCATAAAAGATCCATATATCAATGAACTATTTCTTATTTTCACAAATTAGTTATTAATAATTATATTTAAATGCATAAGATTGGATGTATAAGATTGTCACCTACCTAAATAAAATCTCGTCATTATTGTTGGTTTCATTCCCGATCCAAGTTTAATAGTTTAACATTGAGAAGGGAAAAGTAGTATTCCTATATACTTTTGATCATGTTAAAAGAGTGGTCATATGTGATGCCCTCCTATTATATGGATGATTCACCACATTACATTAGTGATTCTTGTCAATGTCCCTTTTCACGTAGGATTATTGTTGCAATCTTAGAAACCTATACTTGTATGTTGTTGATCTTAAGAACGTATGTTTTTTTGGGGTTTAATTTTAACAATTTATGCATGAAAGTGGTCCATATTTGAAAATTGAGATTCAATTTTAAAGACTTATTTTTGTAATTGGTCATTTTAGTATTGATGGTGGTCTTTTTAACCATAGCCATAGGACCCTTGGTCTACCAAAACGGTAAACCAAGAGTTATATTAATGTCATTAGTGTCATGTAATAAATCTTTTGAAATAGTTCTCACACAATGGTATGGATTAGCATTACTCTTTTTTTCTAACTCTTATTAGAGTATTACTTATATTTGAGTATTATACGGGGCTTTACTAGGGAAGCAATACTGTACCATGTGTGTTCATATTGAGGGATATATATTGAAGAAAAAATGACTTAATATATTGAGCATATAATAGGGGTAAAGGTTTTTATATTGACAGGTATAAAAAATAGAGCTCAAAGTTAATGAAAAAATGTAAAGGGCTATAAAAAATGTTAATGAAAAAATGGATACCTACAATATATAGTGAAAGTAGGGGTTTTTTAAATTGGGAAGGTGTATTGGGTTCATATTGGTAGGGGATTAAATAATGTTATTTTTAGAGGTATTTTCCAATATGTAGTCAAATCAAGGGTATTGTTTAGTATGCCATGAACACATGTGATATGTCAGAGGTTCATTGAATGAAGCCACTGTGGAGTATTACTATACTGATGAAATCATCCAATTCTTGATATTCCAAGATATTGTTGGGTTGTGTTATATTCTTTGCACGACTAACCTACGTAGTGAACCGAGGGGTTAGAGGGGGGGGGTGGAGCCCCCCCTTTGTTGTATTGATTGCGCAGTAGGGGGGTCATAGGGGGGTTGGCAGCCCCCCCTGTCCGGGGGGTTTGAGGGGGGCGGGTGGCCCCCCTATACGGGGTATAGGGCAACGCCCCAGGAAATTTTTTTTGGACCCTATATTAGGTTGGGCATACCTAACTATGGTTTTCGGTCCATGGTTTTGGACACAATGGTTTTTAGTCCATGGTATTGGATGCTTTGACATGTATAAATATGTATTGTAACATTGAAAGGAATATAATGAAAAATCAAGTTGGTAGTCCCGATTTTGAGATCCAGGAGAAAATCTCTGTGTATATGTGTTTTATGTGTTATGCTCTCGCATTATTTATTTTCTATGTTTTAGAATTCATATGCAGGTAATTCCTATACAGGGTTAAAACCTACATTTGGTATCAAAGTTTTTTTGGCTTCAAGGGGATTCCTTTGTTGCTGAAGGGTTTCGCTCGGGCCTGTGGTAGACCCTATTCAGTGGGAGATCTGCGAGATCGATTCTGGTGGTGAAAGAAGATGGCGAGAAGTGGAAAGATAGAGATCGATAAATTTAAAGGTCAGAGTTTTGAGTTATGGAAAATCAAGATGGAGGATCTGTTGGTGGATAAAGATCAATGGATCGCGGTAGATCCAGATACTAAACCAACGGGAGTGTCCGATGAAGAATGGAAGAGTTGGTTCAGAAAGCAAAGAGCACAATACGATTGTGTGTCTCAGATTCAGTATTGTTGAATGCATCAAGGGAAGCTACGATGAAGGTTTTGTGGGACAAGTTAGGGACTTTGTACCAATCTAAGTCTCTCGTGAATAAACTGTTCCTATGGAAAAAGTTGTATAACCTGAGGATGAAAGATGGAGATTCGGTGACAGAGCATCTGAATGCATTTAATACTATGGTAAGTCAGTTATTATCTGTTGATATTAAAATTTCAGATGAAGATAAGTGCATTAGTTTTTTGTGTTCTCTACCAGATTCGTGAGATAGTCTAGTTACTGCAATAGGTAGCAATGCAATTGCCTTGCACTTTGATGAAATAATCTCATCCTTGCTGATAGAGGAGATGAGACGGAAAAATATAGAGAGGCCAGAATGGTGATGCCTTGTCTATACGAGGACGGTCCCAGAACAGAAACAAAAATAAGTCATCGAGTGGGAGATCTAAATCTCCAGGAAAATCTATAAAGGTAGTGTGCTGGAAATGTGGAAAGGAAGGGCACTACAAAAGGGACTGTAAATCTAAAGCTCCTGATAAAGGAAAGGTATTTGATGATGCTTCTTCTATAGGGGTGAAAACCATCTCAGATGAAGGTGGGGATGTGTACTTGGCTTCTTCAAGTACACATGTAGATCATGAGGCATGGTTGATTGACTCAGGTGCATCCTTTCACTTCACTCCCCATAGACAGTGGTTCTGTGAGTATGATAAATACGATGGTGGTGATGTCTTCTTAGGGGATGATAGGAAGGCTAGAATCGTTGGTCGTAGAAAAGTAAAGTTGAATTTGCAATGTGGAACGATTAGAACACTTCCGAGTGTTCTGCATATTCTTGCATTAGCTAGAAATCTGATTTATGTAAGCAAGTTGGATGATGCAGGTGTAAAAATAGTGTTCGAGAAGGATACCTGCAAGATGGTTCGAGGAGCACTTGTATTGATGCGGGGAGTTCTGACTGGAACTCTGTACAAGCTGCAAGGTAGCATTGTTGTTGATGGGTGCAGCAGTTCTGTGGTTCTTGAGAGTGGAGCAGAAAATCTAGTGGTCTCTGGAGAGAAGACCATGTTGTGGCATCAAAGGCTTGGACATAATGGAGAGAAGGACCTTCGAATACTTCATGGTAAAGGTATGGTAGAAGTTATGAGTAATAGATCTCTGGATTTTGATTTCTGTGAAAATTCTGTATATGGGAAGCAGAATCGGGTGAGTTTCCCATCTGGTGGTAAGTGGGCGAAACATATATTAGAGCTTGTACATAGTGATGTGTTTGGACCTTTGAAGGTTGCATCACTAGGTAAGTCTATGTACTATGTATCATTTATAGATGAATTCTCAAGGAATACATGGATATATTTCCTTAAGAAGAAATCTGAAGTCTTTGACAAGTTTAAAGAATTTAAGGCTCTAGTGGAAAACCAGACAGAGAAGAAAATAAAGGTGCTGAGGACAGATAACGGTGGAGATTTTTGGAGTAAGGAATTTGAAATATTATGTAAAAAGTGTGGTATAGCATGGCAGAAGACTACTCCATATACACCTAAGAAAAATGGAGTTGCAGAAAGAATGAACAAGACGTTGATGGAAAGGGCAAGAAGCATGCTCAATGGTGTCAGGTTAGGATAGGAATTCTGGGTAGAGGCGGTGGAGACAACATGTTACCTGGTCAACAGATCACCTTCATCAGCGTTGGAGGATAAGACTCCACAAGAGTTATGGACTGGTAAGAAACCCTCTCTTTCACATTTGAGGGTATTTGGATGTGATGCATATGTACATGTTCCAAAGGAGAAATGAACCAAGTTGGATAGTAATTCTAAAAAGTGCATCTTTATTGGGTATAAGGATGGTTTAAAGGGTTATAAGATTTGGAACCCAACAACAAGGAAGGTTGTGTACATCCGAGATGTGGTGCTCAGAGAGGTGAAAGATGTTATTAAACATGAAGGAAAACCAAAGGAACCTGAGAAGATAGAGTTTGAGCTAAAGGAGGAAGAATCAGACTCTACAACAGAGGAGGAATCAGAAGATGAAGAGCCACAAACTCCGGGTGTAAGAAGATCAGTTCGAGAAAGAATGCAGCCAGAAAGGTATATTCCATCTGCTTTTTGTTCAAATTTTTCTTTATCTATTACTGATGCTAATCCCAGAACTGTGAAGGAAGTAGTATATTCAGAGGATGGAAAACTCTGGAAAGAGGCCATGGTTGATGAAATGGCATCTTTGCACAAAAATGAGGCTTGGGATCTGGTGGAGTTGTCGACTGGAAGGAAACCCATTGGCAGAAAATGGGTGTTCAAGAAGAAGACAAATGCAGAAGGAAAGGTGGAGAAATACAAAGCTCGGTTGGTAGCAAAAGGTTATTCCCAGGTGTTGGGAATTTATTTTGGTGATATTTTTTCTCATGTTGCCAAGGTAACTTCTATTAGATTACTTGTATTTGTTGCCGCTGCTTTTGATTTTGACGTAGAACAGACGGATGTGAAGACAACATTTCTTCACGGGGATCTAGAAGAGGAGATCTACATGAAGCAACTTGAAGGCTTTGCGGTGAAGGGTAAGAAAGAACTGGTATGCAACTTAAAGAAGTCTTTGTATGGGTTGAAATAGTCACCAAGGATGTGGTATCAGAAATTTGATACATTTATACAGGGACTTGGCTTCACCAGAAGCAAAGCAGATCACTGTGTGTATTTTAAATTAATTGGTGACCGTGTTATTTATTTGGTCTTGTATGTGGATGATATGTTGCTGGTTGGAAATGACAAAGAAATTATCCAGGATTTGAAGACCCAATTGTCCTCCAAATTCGACATGATAGATCTTGGTGCTACAAACTATATTTTGGGCATGGAAATTAAAAGAGATTGGGCAAAGAGGAAGCTCTGGTTAATCCAGAGGAAGTATGCTAAGACAATACTACAGGATAATAAACCGGTGAAGGTTCCTATTCCTATAGGTGTAAAGTTATCTGCTGAATAGTGTCCCAAGACATAAGAAGAGGAAGAGGATATGTCCCGTGTCCATATGCAAGTGTAGTCGGTAGCCTGATGTATGCAATGGTTTGTACTAGACCAGACATTGCATATGAAGTGGGAGTATTGAGTAGATTTATGTCAAAACCAAGGAAGGAGCATTGGACAACAGTGAAGCAGGTTTTTAGGTATTTGCATGGCACTAGTGATTATGGTTTGTGCTACCAAGGAAGACCAGGATTGGACAGAGTTTTGGATATCTGTGGCTTTGTTGATGTAGACTGGGCTGGAGATTTGGATTAGAGAAGATCTACAAGTGGGTATGTGTTTAACCTATTTTGAGGTGTAGTCATTTGGATGAGTAAGAAACAATCTGTAGTGGCACTATCAACTACAAAGGCATAATACATGGCAGCCACTCATGCAAGCAAGGAAACATTTTGGTTGCAGAGATTGTGTTCAAGTATGGGGTTAGTACAGGGAGCTATAAGGATAGACTATGATGACCAAAGTGAAAAATTTTTGGCAAAGAACCCTGCTTATCATTCAAAGACAAATCACATTGGTGTTCAGTATCACTTGGTGAGGGATATGATAGAAGAAAAAAAGGTGTTGCTGGTAAAGGTGGACACTTTGAAGAATACTGTAGATGCATTGACAAAATCTGTAAGCTCTGAGAAGTTCTCCTAGTGTAGAGAAACAATGGGCATTTCAGGGCTAGAAAAATGACTAAGCTCTCTTGTGGCCCCCTATGGAAAGAAAACAACAAGTGGGAGGATGTTGGGTTGTGTTATATTCTTTCCACAACTAACCTACGTAGTGAAGGGGGGGGAGCCCCCCCTTCGTTGTTTTAATTGCGTAGCGGGGGGTTTGAGGGGGGTGGGTAGCCCCCCTCTACGGGGTATGGGGCAACACACTGGGAAATTTTTTTTTGGACCTTATATTAGGTTGGGTGGACCTACCTATGGTTTTCGGTCCATGGTTTTGGACGTGATGGTTTTTGGTCCATGGTATTGGATGCTTCGGCATGTATAAATATGCATTGTAACATTGAAAGGAATATAATGAAAAATCAAGCTGGTAGTCCTGGTTTTGGGATATAGGGGAAAATCTCTGTGTATATGTGTTTTATGTGTTATGCTCTCACATTGTTTATTTTCTGTGTTTTAGAATTCGTATGTAGGTAATTTCTGTACGGGGTTAAAACTTATAGATATTAATGTTTCCTTACATGTGTTGTAAAGGTCATGGTTTGCAAGGTCCTAAGATCAAAGGAGTGTTAAGTGTTATAACTTTATGATATTCCTAAGGGTTTCCAATAATAGTACTTATTTGATTGTTTCACAATGCTAACTAAGGAGGATATACCATACCCTTATTCATACTAACCCATTCCTAGGTACATGTGAGAGTGATCTCCCTAAGTGTTGTATCAAGTGTGCTATAATAAAAATATGGTTTTCCTCTTATGAAACCAAGACCACAATAAGGCAAAGTAACAATGTTTATCATATAGGATTGCTCGACAAAGTTATCCACATATGTATCCCTATTGGTAATATGGCCTATGTATTTGATAAAAGCAAATGATCTGGGTCCAGGTGTGACAAAGAACCCTTCCAAGACCTTTTAGTTTCATGATGTGTTATATTGCATTTTTTAAAAAGAACATAAGTGAATATATGTGCATGTTGTAAAGAAGAGGAACATGACAATCATCAACACATGAAAACATAAGCTGTTGATAATGGAGTTCGTCCAGGAGGGACTACGTCTCTGGGCCCCAGTGTCAAGATGGTGTAGGCCACTGCATTAAGTGTTGTCAATAGTGATGATGTACATAGGGGTGATGTCGTTATCATAAAAGGAAAAATGCCCTCATGCGGGAGTGGCTCCAAGAGATGCTCCGCTATAGGAACTCTTGGTTAAAAGACTCCTATCAGTATGACACAAACTCATGCATGATGATCATGAGAATCCCGCCGACATGGCATAAAAGGGATCTCAATGCATACATGCATGACGACAACGTGAGTATCCCATCAACATGCAACAAAGGGATCTCAAAACATAACATGACAAATCATGACAGCAAGTACATCACATAGACGATTCCTTGTCACATCAAGCAGGAATCATGAAAACAAGTAATAAACAAGATCCCTCATCAACATCAAATAGGGATCTGTCTAGCACAATGCATAGAAAAATAAGTACATGAACACACTGCATATACCTCACAACCAAGGGCCATCTAAAGAAGTGGATGTCAAATTGCTGAAGTTGTTCGTGTCATCGATCTCACAACATCAATCGCATGGAAATGGCTTCTCGCACATGAATGCTAATAACGACATTCCACTTAGAAAAGTGGCTGAAGAATATAATGAGCAAATGAGAAATCTGAATGTGCCATCAAATTTGTGGCATCGAATAGTGCAAAATCAACTGTCCAATTTCTGAATTCTGAGAAGTTGAGAATCTGGGGCTCAAGGAATATTTTAGATTCCCCTTAGATTCCTCAAAGATTCTTCTCCATAGGTGGACTAGAAATCTGCAACTCCAAAAGTGAATATGACCTCGCCATTGTGATCCCTGCGGAAAAACATGAAAAATGACTGTAAAATTGCCTATATTCCGACATGGAGAAAAATTACCTCGGGAAAATTGCAAGGATCATGGTTCCATTCCATGTTTCTACAACAATCATGGTTCCACCTCCATACTGAAAAATGGCCAAAAAATACATAACTCTAACGGAGAAATGGATAGCGCCATTGCGTTCATGGTGTCGAGAAGTGCTAAAACCATATAAAATTTGTCAAATTCTGACAAAATGAAAATTTGGCCCTCCTGCAAAATTTTGCCTCGAACGACATGCATTGTCTTCCTCCACCTCAAAATTTATGCCCGCTCCTGATTCCTCCATTTTCCTTGCACTTTGCAAATGAGGTTTATGTAAAATACCTTCAGCGAATTTAACAATGAGGTAGTTGTGGTGCATTGGTAATATTAAGCATTAGTTGAGGAGGGGTCGAGTGGTCAAACCCCGCCCCTCCTATTTTTTACACGTTATAGTTCGGCTATTTAAACGAAATGAATTTGAAATAGGGGTCGGGTCTGCATTGGGTGGCCCGCCCCATAACTCCCGCACTATTCGCATTAAGGTTGTTTGGTGGGCTTCATGATTCATGGTGGTGTCGTCATTTATGAGGGGCACCGTTTGTTGGTTGTATTGGGTTGCGATTCATGGGGCCACCGCGTGGGTGGGGCCGACCCTCCCACTAGCCATGGGTTCAACTCCCACTGACCTTATCAATATAATACGTATGGTATAAGGGAGAGGCATGGGTGGTTGGGGTGGTGGCCCACCACCGTCCCTTTATATATATTTTTAAAATTTTTAATAATATTAATGGGCCATTTTACCATTATTTGGATTTTAGGTTGAAGGAGTGAATTTAACAAGGTGACAATTTCATGCGGAATCTGGCCGGAGTTGGCTGGATTCTGTCCATCGTAAAATTTGAAATTGCGGCCTCCTTAACCCTGCCCAGTCAGCAAAAAGTCAACCCAACTTTGACTGCTTCTAACTTTCGCATACGGACTCGGTTTGACGAATCGTTCACATCGTCGCGATCAATATGACGAGATCTATGCTCTGGTCATGGTTCTAGCATAATCCAAACACTTTTATTTTAGATATTTTTTGAGTCCTTTTTGTCTTGTGTGTGTCTTTGGAGCCACCTAGATCAATCCTCCCCACTGAGGAGCTTTTGGTCCTCCAAAAGCATGAAAAACAATCTGCAACTTATCTATACCTTTTCTGCATCACAAATGTCCTGAAAGGTCTCGCTTTCATCTCCTTCACCTTTGTTCTTTGGAGCCTTAAGCGATGAGCCAACACCTACTACTTCTGCAACATGTAGTACATTGTTTCACAAATTACATTCTTGACTGAACTGACCAACTAACGACCCAAGCATCCCACACTTGCCACAAGTTTATAACACATACTTGATGGTCAAGTTTACAACAAGATGGTCGTGATACCCCAGCTACAAAAACAAGACCAACATATCATTGTTGCTTCAACAAGTGATGGAAAACACATCATCACTGCAACACATGATTTACAACAATAAGGCCAAACACTATTTTGTTTTGACAAGTGATGGAAACACGACATCACTTTCACATTTTATCATGCAACTTAGAATAAGACCAGACATCGTTGTTGCTAAACAAGTGGTGGAAAACACATCATTACTTTTACATTTTAAAATGAAACAAATGATTTACAAAAGCACGACCATGAAACGACAACATATTTAGAAACCATTTTTCAATTATCAATGTGAATGGGTCACCTCCTTCTGGTGGTTTTGCTTGTCGAAGAACTGCTTCACCTAGTTCATGCATTGACACTTTGTCTTTAAGACGCTGCTCTGGATGGAGCCTCCAACAAGTGGCTCTTTGATGGCCACTTCTATTGCAATGACTGCAATAGGTTTCTTCCTCCAGATTTTCTTAACATGTTTCTTTACCTGTTGTTGAGAGGGTCTTTCATGCCTCATCCTTTTGTGTGCTACCCTTCTTTTCCAACACTTAGAAAATGTATGGTTATGTAATCCACAAAAGGTGCATGTTTTTCGATGCCATGTTCTTCATTCATCATTAACAACATGATCATAATCGAAATGAACATTCGCATGTCGAAAGTGGTTATACCTTTCCTTGCTGTCTCTGGTGGAGGTATGGCGATGAGAGCTTGCCTCAGCTCTCTCCTTGCAATGGAAACTGCCATGGGATGATGGGGATGTGTTCCCATCATTCTCTTTCCTTGATGATTTCGACGATGTCTCGGAAGATTCTAAAACCTTCGAGCATTCTCCTTTAGTGTATCTCGAGCCTGCAAATTGAGGTCTCTGTACAACCTCCAATGGTTGAGTTATGCCTTGGTTATTAACATCAAGTTTTCCTTCCTCCTCATGCCTCGTCCTTGTAAGGAGCCTCATGTTTGTGCCTATAATTGGGATCTCCAAATCTCCAACAGAAATCATATTATGTGACGACGAAACTGAAAGGAAATCAACACCTTTTACCTCCTCTATCAATTTGGAAAGAGCCGATGATGGCTGCTCATCATCTGTTGTTGGTGGTTCGTTCGATGTCTCGATGCATTCCCCGAATTCTTTTCTAACATACCTAAGTCATGTTCGACACAGTAATTCTTCCACTTTGATGGGGTTGACAATGCCTTGGCTATTAACGCCCAAGCCTTTTCCTTCATACCCCATTCTCTTCAACAATTTGGAGCCAATTCCTATGGTATGATTTTCAAAAACAGCGAAATCATCATCAGGACACATAAATGAATTCAAAGAACTACTTTGTACCTCACATGGGTCACGTTGTAGCATTTCCAAGGCCTCGTCCTTTGCTTGCGACTGTCGTAGAAAACTATGTTTCTCCTCTTTCTCTTCATGTAGACGCATCTTCAATTCAACGTTCTCTGTTTGAAGATTATGTTTGTTTTTCTTCAGTTCTTCCATGGCCTCTTTTGTGGCTTGCAACTGAAGCTGCAATCGCTCCTTTTCCTCTGTCTCTTTTTGTAGAGTTTCATACATTATCTCTACCCTTTTGGAAATTTTGAGCATGGTCTCATACATCGCTTTTTAATCCCCTGTCGCTGCACATTCCATTGTTCACGCTGCAATTCACATCAATGCAAAGACCGCTCTGATACCACTTGATCTGGGTCCAGGTGTGACAAAGGACCCTTCCAAGACCTTTTACTTTCGTGATGTGTTAAATTGCATTATTTTTTAAAGAACATAAGTGAATACATGTGCATGCTGTAAAGAAGAGGAACATGACTATCATCAACACATGAAAACATAAGTCGTTGATAATGGAGTTCGTCCAGGAGGGGCTACGTCTCCAGGCCCCGGTGTTAAGATGGTGTAGGCCGCTGCATTAAGTGTTGTCAATAGTGATGATGTACATAGGGGTGATGTCGTTATCATACAAGGAAAAACGCCCTCATGCAGGAGTGGCTCCAAGAGATGTTCCGCTACAGGAACTCTCGGTTAAAAGACTCCTATCAGTATGACACAAATTCATGCAAGATGATCATGAGCATCCCACCGACATGGCACAAAAGGGATCTCAATGCATACATTCATGACGACAACTTGAGTATCCCATCAAAATGCAATAAAGGGATCTCAAAACATAACATGACAAATCATTACAACAAGTACATCACATAGACGATTCCTCGTCACATCAAGCAAGAATCATGAAAACAAGTAATAACCAAGATCCCTCATCAACATCAAACAAGGATCTGTGCAGCACAATGCATAGAAAAAGAAGTACATGAACACACTGCATATACCTCACAACCAAGGGCCATCTGAAGAAGCGGATGTCAAACTGCTGAAGTTGTTCGTTCCATCGATCTCACGGTGTCAATCGCATGGAAATGGATGCCCGCACATGAATGCTAACACCTGCATTCCACTTAGAAAAGTGGCTGAAGAATAGAATGATAAAATGAGAAATCTAAACATGCCATCAGATTTGTGGTGTTGAATAGTGCAAAATCGACTGTCCAATTTCTGAATTCTGAGAAGTTGAGAATCTGGGGCTCAAGGAATCTTTTATATTCCCCCTAGATTCCTCAAAGATTCTGCTCCATAGGTGGACTGGAAATCTGCAACTCCAAAAGTGAATCTGACCTCGCCATTGCAATCCCTGTGGAAAACCATGAAAAACAACTATAAACTTGGCTATATTCTAACATGGAGAAAAATTACCTCCTCGGGAAAATTGCAAGGATCATGGTTCCGCTCCCTATTTCTACAGCGATTATGGTTCCACCTCCATATTGAAAAATGGTCAAAAAATGCAGAACTCTAATGGAGAAATGGATAACGTCATTGCGTTCATGGCATCAAGAAGTGCTGAAACCATATAAAATTTGTCAAATTCTGACAAAATGAAAATTTGGCCCTCTTGCAAAATTCTGCCTTGAACGGCATGTACTGTCTTCCTTTGCCTCAAAACTCATGCCCGCTCCTAGTTCCTCCATCTGCCTTGCACTGTGAAAATGAGGTATATGTAAAATAGCTCTGGTGGATTTAACAATGACACAGTTGTGGTGCATTGGTAATATTAAGCATTAGTTGAGGAGTCGGGTGGTCAAACCCCGCCCCTCTTATTTTTTGCACATTATAGTTTGGTTGCTTAAACAAAATTAATTTGAAATAGGGATCGGGTCTGCATTTGGCAGCCCACCCCATAACTCCCGCACTAGTCGCATTAAGGTTGTTTGGTGGGCTTCATGATTCATGGTGGTCTCGTCATTTATGGGGGGCATTGTTTGTTGGTTGTATTGGGTTGCGGTTCATGGGGCCGCCGCATGGGCGGGGCCAGCCCTCCCGCCAGCCATGGGTTCAACTCCCACCGGCCTCCTCAATATAATACATATGGTGTAAGGGAGAGGCATGGGTGGTGGGGGTGGTGGCCCACCACCGCCCCTTTATATATATCTATATATATCTATATATATATATATATATATATATATATATATATATATATATATATATATATATATATATATATATATATATATATATATATATATATATATATATATATATTTAATTTTTAATAATATTAATGGGCCATTTTACCATTATTCGGATTTTAGGTTGAAGGAATGACTTTAACGAGGCGAAAATTTTTCCTAGAATCTGGCCAAAGTTGGCTCGATTCTGTTCGTTGGAAAAGTCGAAATTGTAGCCTCCTTAAGCCTGCCCAATGAGCAAAAAGTCAACCCAACTTTGACTGCTTCTAACTTTCGCATACGAACTCAATTTGATGAATCGTTCACACCACCGCGATCAGGACGATGAGATCTACACTCTGGTTCTGGTTTGAGCACAATCCAAACACTTTGATTTTCGAGCTTTCCTAAGTCCTCTTTGTCTTGTGTGTGTCCTTGGAGCCACCTAGATCAGCAAAGATAATTAACATAACCATAAGGGGAAGCCTAGTTCCCATCTATAAAATTTCCAAAAGAAAATAGGCATTGCCAACCCAAGACTACATGTGCCTACTTCTACCAATGTTAAGTATCTTCCTATTCCTCAAGATCTTCATCAATGAGGATGGGATTGGAGGAAGTACCTTCATATACCTAAGTAGGTTCACTTTTTTCCATTGTGTTGTGCTTGATATCCTATGGGTCTATTATTATATAGTTAATGTCATAAACTACTCTATAAATTATTTCAAACATTTTATTTGTTAGATCCAATTTGTTAAGAATTTATTGGTGTTGTTTACTCCTTTCCCCAACAACCTCTGCTATGAAATATTCTTTCAACTAGAAAAAATCTATGAACTTGGGAATTTCGGTATTCCTAGAGTGAGAGAACCCCATGTCTAGAACATAGTCCTTGAAATTTTCCTCAACCTATTTGTTGGATAGTTTCCCCCCTTTCTTTGTAGCAAAATTTTCAATGTGGGAAGCCTCTTCCTTAATAACAGTGAGCTTCCAGTTCAAGGGATCATTCATTGGTTTTTTAGTCCCCCATTTGAGCTTACATTTGATAGACTCTAACCATAGTTCATTACTAGAGCTCAACATGTTGGGTTGAGGATACATGACAAAAGGGGAGGTGATAGTAAGGGACAATGAGAAGACATAGAGACTATGTGTAGGTGCCAAGGTGATAGCTACCCACCTAGAGAGAAGAATAAGGAAGAGACACCTTATCTTGACACACATGAATTCACATAACTACCCTTACCCAGGTTTGATGGTGAGCTGATCCAAAAGACATGACACTCCATATTAATAAACTAACAAGAAAACTCAAAATCAAACCAAATAGACCAGGCCTGGATGTGAGACCAGAACTACCACAAAGTCCAACATACCCTATTCCTCTAGTTTTCGTTCTTATTTTTCTTCATGGGTAGGTCATTTAAACCTCCACTCATATACAAGGAATGATGCCATAGAAGGTGAGATTAATGACCAAATCATACCATCTATTATAGATTGAATAGGAGGGATTTGTAATGAGAGATATTGTTCTCCATAGTGTCGAAAACCTTGTTCACTTCATGATTGAACCCACACGAGCATGCCTTTATGCATTATGTAGGCTTTTTCTTATCTTTTCACATTCATGCCCCATCTAGAAAATATTTCACTACATATGTTGTAAAGGCCATGGTTTGCAAGGTCAAAAGATCAAAGGAGTGATAAGTGTTATAACTTTCTGATAGTCCAAAGAGTTTCCAATAGTATTACTTATTTGAATCTTTCACAATTCTAACTAAGGAGGATAAACCATACCCTTACTCATATTAACCCATTCCCTCATACATGATAGTGATCTCCCTGAATGTTGTATCAAGTGTGCTATAACAAAAATATGGTTTTCCTCTTAGGAAATCAAGACCATAATAAGTCAAAGTAACAATGTTTATCATATAAGGTTTCCAGAAAAAGTTCTCCACGTATGTACCCTTATTGGTAACATGGCCTATATATTTTCTAAAAGAAAAGATATTAACATTACCACAAGGGGAATCCTAGTTCCTATTTACAAAATTTCCAATAGAAAATAGGCATTGCTAACCCAATAGGACATGTGCCTACTTTTTCCAATGCTAAGTGTCTTCCTATTCCTCAAGATCTTCATCAATGAGGATGGGATTAGAGGGAATAACCTTCGATAACTAAGTAGGTTCACTTTTTTCCATTGTGTTGTGTTTGATATCCTATGGGTATAACATTACATAGTTAATGTCATAAACTACTCTATAAGTTGCTTCACATGTTTTATCTGTTAGATCCAATTCCTTAAGCTGATGCTTGTTGTTGTTGACCCCTTTCCCTAACAACCTATTTTATGAAATATTCTTTCAACTAGAAAAGATTTGTGAACTTATAAATTTAGGTATTCCCAAAATGAGAGAACCCCATGTCTAGAACATATTCCTTGAATTTTTCCTCAACCTATTTGTTGGATATTTTCCTCCCTTTCTTCATAGCAAAATTTTCAATGTGGGAAACCTTTTCCTTAATAATAGTGAGCTTCTAGTGCAATGGATCCTTAATATATTTTTTAGTCCCCCATTTGAGCCTATATTTTCTAGACTCCAGCTATATTTCATTACTAGAGTTAAACATGTTGGGCTGAGGATACATGACAGAAGGGGAGGTGATAGTAAGGGAGAATGAGAAGACATAGAGACCCTATGTAGGTGCAAAGATCAAGATGATAGCCACCCATCTAGAGAGAAAAAAAGGAATAAGACCCCTTATATTGACACACGTGAATTCACATAACTACTCTTACCCAAGTCTAATGGTGAGCTAATCCAAAAGACGTGACACTCCATACTAATAAACTGGAAAAGAAACTCAAAATCAAACCAAAAAGACCAGGCCTAAAAGTGAGACTAGAACTACATCCAACACCCCTATTCTTCTAATTTTCCTCCATTCTTTTCTTCATGGTATACTATTTTAGCCTCTATTCATATTCCAGGGATGATGCCACACAAGGTGAGATTAATGACTAATTAACATACCATTCAATATAGATTGAATAGGAGTTTGCAATGAAATCTCTTGTCCCTAATAGTTTCCAAAAGCTTGTTCAACTACATCATTGATCCCACACCAACATGCCTCCATGGATTACATGGGTTTTTTTCTCATCTCCCCCACATTCACACCGCACATAGGGAATGGATGCATGGTCAATTAATTATCTAGGATAATTCAATTATGTTATACCTTCAAGATATACAAGCAAATAATGGTAATCTAAGAATAGGAAATTTCCTAATATATCAATTAAATATCTACCATTAAAGAGAGACTGATATGAATCATATTGGACACTTATAAAAATCTCAAAACTAAAACTCCCTTGCAATACTAAACAGAGATATTCTCTAAATCTTAAAATAATATATATATATATATATATATATATATATATATCGTTCATTTTTAAAATAAATATAGAATTATATTTTAGGTTAAAGAAATATTAAAATAAATAATACTAATTTTAATATAATTATAAATGTTAAATAATAATAATACTATATTATATCAATTAAATCTATGATATATTTATTTCTACAATATAATTATCTAATAATAATTTATAATATATTACTCAAAGAATCTTAGCTCGAGTGGTTTGGTGAACAATTTGTTTCCCTAGTTGCATGGATTTAAGTCTATGAAGACATGTTGTAACCAACCTATTAGTGGAATTTATGAATAGTATTATCTGGTGTGATGCCGATAGCCGATTTATTGAAGTTACCGATTCTCTAAAAATTCTTATCATTATTCAAAATGACAAAACACACACAAAATATTATTTTTAATAGAACAATAAATGTTAAATAATAATAATATATTATATCAACCCACATGGTGTAGAGTAGATGGTGATGGGGTGTCATGTTAAGGTACTTTGTGATGTGAAGGTCACTGGTTCTAAAAAAAATCCAGTCATGCTAAGGGTTAGTGTGACTCGGGTGGGTTGCAATCCCTAGGTGATTTTTACGGCTTAGATGCCTCTGGGTCGCGACTACTCAAGTCAGATGTTAGACATGTTATTCATCTCAGGATCACATAACCTAGAAAACTAATAATAATAATATACTATCAAGTAATTTTTTTTATATATTTCATATTTATTATATAATATATTCATTTTCACAACATAATTATATAGTTATGGCTCATGGTATATTCATCTTCACAACATAATTATCAAGTAATGATTCAAACTTTTTTACATATTTATAATTTGTATATACCAAAGTTTGAAAAATGGACACAAATAATTTATACAAATAATAATCAGAGATTAACATGTACATCTAGTTAAATATTGGCCTTAGTGGATGGTTACACTAAAATTAATTATTGACATGATCAATTACCATATTTTCATGTGGTTCCCATTAACCATATGGAATTGAACTTCAAATTTATATATGTTAATTTGTTTAATTAATTTAAATTTAAAATAAAAGTAATGAAATAATATTTTATATAAAATATTTTATTTATTTCTGTAAAATTTGAACTACTAACAACTTAAATCATGAACATTAGGTGTCTTTCATATTGCTCTTCTTATGTAACATGCCAACGGAGGGAGCAAATATTCATCATATAGATAGGTTGTTTTCGACTATGACAATAAAGGGTAAATTTTTATCAAAAACCCTACTAGCCTAAGGGAAAACCCTAATAGAGATCAACAAAATACCCAATACTTTCCCTCCCCTTCAGGAAAGCGTCATCCCAAAAGTTGTCTTCCAAAGGTAGTTGTAGATCCGAAATTTGAATTCCAATCCATTTGCACCAAAGGTTATATACAATATATGCGAGATCACGCCTTAGTCAGAGGTTCCTCAATATTTGACCTTAATAAAAATCCCACTCACTAGATCTGACTCAAATGGAATCTGAAGGGGTAGGTAAAATTAGAGTTGGGCGCAAAAGTTTTTTTCACTATTGTCCTTGCTAGTCTCGAGGATCGAACAAGATTATTCGAGAATGGTCCATATTTTTTCAATTCAACGGGGTTAAATCACTATTTTTGGACAGAACATGTTGTGCTAGACAAGGAGGACTTCACCACCACCCTCTTATGGATTATAATGTACGCACTACCATGGTATTTTTGGGATGAGGAAACCTTGGAATGAATTAACAATGTGCTTGGTAACTATGTCAAACATTTGGAAGCTACTATGTAGGCTAGATATATCTCTTACACTTGCATTTGTGTTTATAAGAACATCCTAGAGCCACTTCCAAAGTATATTGATATCTATTATCAAGATGAGCTCTGGAAGCAAAAACTTACTTATTAGCATATTGCATTCAAGTGTCGAAGATGCCACGAATATGGCCATATTTATCTCCAATATCATTTGCTTGCTACCAATTCTAGCCCTAAAGTTTTCCTTGCTCTCGATGAGGAAGGATTTACCAAAGTGGGTGGTAAAAACTCTAACCCTAAATAATTTTCCCCTAACCCCTCATTTGCTAATGACCATTCCCCCTTTAACAACCCTAATGCTCCCTTGGAAGCTCTCGGCCCTCCCCCAGCCTAGAAACCCCTATAAATTATGATATTAAATCTTGTCCAACCCCCATCCTCTTATATTGAGAAATATTCCTCCTCTACCAAATTCCCTACTTCCCTCATCCATCTAATCCATGCTCCAATACCCCCCGCATGTAAACCCTAATTTTTCCCCCAAACCCAAATGATGATATGGATATTGAATCCCTCAATCTATTGAAACTGGCAAAATATTAGGAAGGGAAGGACCCATTTTCCCTTCTTGAGCACCAAGTAAAATTGGTCAACAAGTCATAGTTCAAGTCACGCCAAGTTGGTGTCAAAAATTCCTCTATCCAATCCAATACTAGTATCTTGGGGGTCTAATCCTAGCCTTTTAAGGATTCATCAATGCCACAAAGAGAGGACAAAAATAAGAGGACAAAAAAAGATCTTCAACTCTTGGATGAATTTTGGGGTATGCTAGCAAATTGAGGGCACATAAGGAGAATAACATATTGTCCAAGAAAACCCTTGAAATGAAGATCCTCTCATGGAATACTAGAGGCCTAAAGTATAGAGTGAGAAAATTTCTAAAATATAAATCCTACTGTAGTGATTAATATGATTTCTTCTACTTATTACCTCATAAATTAGTTATCCACTGTATTATTATGGAAAATGTCGAAACATATTCTACTGCAGCCTTAAAAATTAAAACATTGCATAAATTAAATGTAAGTAAAATGCTTGCAAATACAAACACAATGACACAATTATTTTTGGATAATTGTCCTCAGAAAAACCCAATGTGGGAAAACCTGTGCAGCAGGTGAGGGTTTTATTATTCTTCAACAAAAATCATCATGTACAAATTACACCTCGTAGTATAGAACAAGGCTTTTTGAGAAAAATTTATAGACACTCCTGAACAAGTATCTGACCCAAGAGAGAGGTTCCTTCACCCTTTGCATCTCTCTATCTTACCTAGCATCACTTTCTCTCTTGTGGGAACATACGGTAGTTGTATTGCCCCATGCTGAACACAGTCTCTGATAAAGTGACAACAAATATCTTTATGTTTCTACTGATCATGAAATACTAGATTCTGGGAGAGTTTGATGCAACTCTGATTATCATAGTAAACCTTGGTCACCTCCATCCTTTTTCTGAATAGGCTCACAAGAAATTTTCTGAGCCATATGGCTTCGCACATAGTTGTGTTGGCTGCCATATATTCTGCTTCTATTGAATTCATTGCTAACAATTTCTGCTTCCCACTACACCAAGATATCATCCCTGATCCAACACTGAAGCAATACCCTAATGTACTTTCTCAGTCTACTGAATTACCTACCTAATATCCATCGATGAACCCATTCAAGCTAATATCCTCCCCTCTAGAGTACTTCAACCCATATCTGATTTTTCCATGTACATACCTAAGTATGTGTCTTGTTGCTGCCCAATGCACCCTTTTTGGTTCTACCATGAACTGACTAAGAGTGTTGACAACAAAACAAATGTCTGGCCTAGTATTGACCAAATACATAAGCGACCCAATGAGCTATCTGTACAAGGTGGGATCTACTTCTTTATCCTATGATGCATCTATTTTCTTCCAGTTGGTGATCATGGGAGTAGTCATGGGTCAATAATCCTACATTCTGAATCTCTTCAGAATCTTTGTAGCATACCTTCCTTGTCCAAGGAATATCTCCCCATTCTTCTACCAAACTTCCAATCCCAGAAAACAATACATCAATCCCAATTCCTTCATGTCGAATTTGACTTCAAGATTCTTCTTGCAGTCCTAGATGAGTCTAGATGATCCAATTAGGAACATGTCATATACATATAGTACCAAAATAAGTGGCTCATTCTCTACCAGTAAATAGTAGAGATTGGGATCAACATCACTCCTTAACAAATCCCAACTACTACAAGTAACTATCAATTCAACCATAGCATGCTCTAGGTGCCTGCTTGAGTCCATACATGGATTTCTTTAACCTGCAAACATGAGACTTCTTCTCATGAGTTTCAAAGCCTTTAGGCTGTTCTATATACACCTCTTCTTCTATCACTCCGTTCAAGAACATTGTTTTGACATCCATCTAGTGAATCTACCATCCCATTTGAGCTACTAGGGATATAACAGATCCGATAGAGGTGTAATGAGCAATTGGGGTGAAGGTACCTTCATATTCTATCCCTTCTTTCTAAGAATACCCCTTTTCTATGAACCTTTCCTTGTACTTCTCTATGTTTTCGTTTGCAAAATACTTGATCTTGTAGATCCATCATGACCCTACAACTGATATATTTTCTGGTCTAGATACTACTTCCCAAACATCATTCGTCATGATGGAGTTGTACTCTTCCACCATGGCATCCACCCATACTTGGTTTTGAATAGCTTCCTGAAAGCTAGAGGGTTCTCCAAAGTGAGCTACCAGTGCTTGGTATCTATCTGGTTATCTACGATGTCTCTTCTTGGCTTTAGGAGCTCCAACAAACTCCTCCACGTCCCTCAGTGTCTGTCGCACCTCTCTGTTCGTTCTACCACTGGTGGTGGGCGACTCAACCAACTCTTCTTCTTGATCCTATTATTTCATCTATTTAGAAGCATCTGCATTTCCTCCTTCTTAGGAAATACTAGTACTGGTCATTGTACTCGACCTAGGTGTATGCTCTCTTGCCTATCGTTCTTTCTGCCCCTACTACTCTTAGACTAACAGAACATCTCCTAACTGATCTTCTATAGGAATTTCACGAGATTTACTGAAAGCTCTATCTTCCATGAACTTTGCATATCATCTTACTACAATCTTCTTGCTACCTGGAATGTAGATTCTATATGTGTTTGAGGTCTCAATTTATCCTACGAGATACCCCTTCTCTATAGTCTGATCCAGTTTGTTTCACTTCTCGTCTGGAATGTGGCAATAAGCCATGATTCCGAATATCCTGAGATGAATTACTACCGGCTTCTTCCTTGTGCATACTCCTTCAGGCATTCTCTTCCCCAATGCTCTATGAGGAGTTCTATTATGTATATATATTGTTGTGTTGCAGGCTTATGCCCATAGATACTTAGGTATATCTTGATCATACAACACGACTTTGGCTGCCCCAACAATAGTTCGCTTCTTCCATTCTTCCACTCCATTATGCTTTGGATTATATGGAGTTGTCCACTCTCTTTTGATACCCTCCTTTGTGCAAAAATCTGTGAAATCTTTATCTGTATATTCTCCACCATTATCTGAATGGAATACCTTTATCTTTTTCTCTTGTCATATTTTCAACAAGAGCCTTAAACTCTCGGAAACAATCGAATACCTCATCCTTGGTCTTTAAGAAATAGATCTAGGTTTTTCTGGAGTGATCATCGATAAAGTGACAAAGTATTCGCCACCACTAAGAGCCCTTGTGGGCTTAAGACCATAGATATATGAGTGTATTAATCCTAATACATCATTTTCTCTATTGTTACTTCTGGAAAAGCTGCTTTAGCGTACTTTCCTAGCACACATCCTCTACACAAGTCACCATGTTCACTACAATTTAGGACTGGTACTCCTATAACAGTCTCTCTGAGCATCCTCAGTGCTCCATGGTGTAAGTACCCCATTCACTTATGCCATAATTCATTTTTCTCCTTCTCACCATTATAGTTGTTTCCTATCAATGCCACTGGTGATTCGAGCTGCAACCTATACAACTTGTTGCTTCAAACCCCAATTTTCTTTTTCTTCTTCCAGCTTGGATTCTTAACGTATACTTTTTTGTCAATGAAGTATACATCATATCCCTTGTCCTGTAACTAGGACACTAAAATTAAATGCATTCCTAATCCTGGCACATGAAGAACATTGGTGGCTCAAAAGTTGGTCCCTGCTTCCATCTGAAAAGCTATGGTTCCTCTCCCTACTAGAGTACATTTCGTCTTGCTTCCCATAGTTATTTGGAAGTCCATCTATTCTTCTTGATACCTCAATAAACGTTCTCGTACTCCATTCATTTGAGCTGAAGCCTCACTATAAATGTACCAAACATCCACTGATGCTAAATTAGCTAGGCATGCAAATTATTTATCTAATATAGTAGATAAATATAGATACTTTGAGTATCCATATTGTGCCAATTTCTGATGTTAACCTATCCCAGAAACTGTTGTAGGAAAAACTGTCCCACGTGAAATAATCATCCTTGTTGAATCTTCTATTGTGTTGTCCCTTCTATTACTGATAAATTTCGATTGGAAAATACTTACCACTCTGTCGGCTCACTCAGAGAGAGTTTTCCCACGAAATCCAATCTCTTTGGTTTGAATTGCACAATTCTCTAGGAGATTCGAGTTTCTTCCCTTACAGGAATTTTGAATTCCCTTCTCTTCTCAGTGTTGGATCCTTCAGCTTCTCTCTTCTACTTCCCTGTAGCTTTGATACCATGTGAAAATTTCTAAAATAGAAATCCTACTACAGTGATTAATATGATTTCTTCTACTTATTACCTCATAAATAAGTTATCTATTTTATTCTTATGGCAAATATCGAAACATATTCTATTGTAGCCTTCACAATTAAAACATTGCAGAAAGTAAATGTAAGTAAAATTTTGGCACATATATAAACACAATGATACAGTTATTTTTGGACAATTGTTGCCGAAAAAACCCAATGCAGGAAAACCGGTGCAGAAGATGAGGGTTTTATTATTCTTCAGCAAAAATCGTCATGTACAAATTACACCCAACAATATAGAACAAGGCTTTCTGATAAAAATTTATAGACATTATTGAATAAGTATCTGACCTGATAAAGAGGTTCCTTCACCCTCTGCGTCTCTCTATATTTCCCAACGTCACTTTCTCTAGCCTTTGTACTAGCCTACGCAATGCCTGCATCACTCAAGCTAGTGTTGCCTCTCCCAACGTCAATCTGCCAAGCGCTGTCCCTCCTGTTTCTCTGCACCTTCATCCCTGTCTCCCTGACTGTTTTTGAACCCTCTTTGTCTCTCCTCCACCTTCAACTCTCCCTCTAAATTTATTTTCTCTTACCGAACTTCGATCAGTGAGAAAATCAATTTTACATGGGAAACTAAGTATCTGCTTGGTGTGCTTTCCAAATGACCCTCAAGCCCCTTCTTATATCTTCCTGTTGGATAACCAATGGCCTATATTAACTCTTAATCAAAGGCTAAGATCATTTTGACTCGATCTCCGTCTTTATCTAGAATATTCACTCACAATTAGATTGATACCCATTAATATTTTAATTTTCCTAAGTTTAGACTTAGGAACCCCATTAAAAATATTAATTATTTTAATATAATCATCTTTGGGTGGAATTTCCCAAAGCGGTTTATGGGTTCTTCGGAATGCATGTGCCCAAACCTTCCTAAAAAATTTGAGGCTTAGAGCACATCTGATGCTACCCCAAATCAACATAGAGGAAATACATGACTCCTAAAAGAAAAATGGAAATATGAAAACCCTATAGTTATGGTGATCCAAGAGACAAAATCATCTAGAAAAACCATTTCAAATATAATAAGAAAATGGGGTAGAGATTATTATGCAATTGCTATAGATGTTGAAGGACACTCATGAGGATTTTCCATCATCTGGAATGCCCAAGAGATTCAAATTTTAAATTTTTCTGGCACATTTTGCATACTTACAATCCAAATTAGGTTATTTGGTTTAGAGGAAACGTGTTTCCCTTCTAATATGTGGTCGAGCCTCTCCAAGAGACAAGCCTATTTTCCTTTAATTCATTGCTTAAATGCATAACCTCCTCTCCCCTTGCCCTTCGATCCTTGGTGGTGATTTCAATATTATCGAATTGTTGGATGATAAGCATGGAGGCATCAAAAGGCTTGATGCAGACTCATCTCTTTTCCAAGACACAATGGTGGACTTTCATTTGGTTAATCTAGCCACTACCAATGGCACCTTTACCTGGAACAAAAGGAGAGGAGGGTCTCAACAACTGATATCCAAACTATATCATTTATTAGTCTCTAAATCTATTATGGCCTAAGACATCTTTTTGGAAGGCTCAATACTCTTGAGACATGACTTGGACCACTGGCCTATAATTCTACCTATAGACATTCAATCTAAACCCTATAACAAGCCTTTTCATTTTTAAAAGTTCTAGATACAACATCCAAACTTTGCTATAGACTGGTCTCACATGTGGCTTCCGTACAAAGGAAAATGCAACCAAATCCGGGTGTTATCCGAGATGTATATGAAACACAATATCACTCCCCTTAATGACAAGAATGAACCGTTGGCCTTCGTAGAACTCATGTTTGGAAACTGCCTCCTTGTTGAAATATGGCAACAAGAATATTCCAATTTAATTTGTCCTTGAATTAAATTGTGAATTAAAATAGAATTTAGTCTTAGCAACTACTTGAAAATAATTAATTTATTTATTTTAAATTAATTAGTTGGAGAAATTCAAGTTAGAAGTCTTTCTGAAGTCATGCAAGAGTTATCCCTTAAATTAAGGATATAAGATTGAGTTATATTTGAGTTGTAATTAGTTAACTGAGTTTACTGAGTTAAGTCCAGTTAAATTAGTTCCAAACTATTTGAGAAACTAATAGTGAGTTAACAGTCAGTTGATGCACTAATGCACTCAACTAGTGCTACTCTAGTTAACTGAAGATTCCCTCATCAGAAACTCATGCATATTTATTCTGAGAAAGACCCAGTTGAGATAAATGTTCAAGGACAGTGTACTATCAGTTGCATGTGTTTTCTCATAGAGAAAAATCATGCGTGCAACCAAGGATTCATCCTTGAGGATTGCGCAATTTTGAAGGCTTGGTTTTCCACTTGGTAATAGGAAAATCATCCAAAAGGAACAACGCAAGGAAATAGGAGTTTGGAGGGCAAAGAGGAAGGCTGGAGAGAAGCCAATATTGCCTATGAGCATCTGTGAGGATTGTATTGAGAGCTGGCTAGCTGTGAGAGCTAAGGCTTTGTATAATTCCTATGTATTTCCACCATGTATGATAATACAATGGTGTGGGGTTTTTAGTTGAGGCTTTCCCCAAAGTATTTTCAATGTATTGTGCCATTAATTCTTCTTCTTCTAGTTATATTGTTTAGATTGATTTTTAAGCGTCCGCTAATTGATAATAGAAGTAGGTTATAGTATTCTGCTTTGATTTATATTGTGTTATCGAGTTAACCTACCAACAGATTTTCTACATGGTATTAGAGCTATGAACAGTATAATGAGAAGAGAATTTGAAGTTTGAAGTTTGGGGTTGCAGGTGCAAATCAAATTCATATCATACTTCAAGGTTGGCCACTGGAATTATATAGCTTGAGACTCAAGTATGCCTTAGAAGGTAGCTCGAGTTACATAGCATGGAAAGATAGAATGGAGGATGTATTAGAAGACAATGACTTGAAGGCATTCATTGATCAAGAAATCCCAAAGCCAACTTCAACTAATGCACAAGAGTTGGCTGAGTGGAAGAAGTGTGTGGCGAAGGTGAGATATATCATCCTTGAGGGAGTTCAAGACCATATCGTCTCGAGTCTCCATGGGAAGGATACTCCATTTTCAATGTGAAATACATTGAAGGACCTCTACCAGAACAGTAGCGACCAAAGGAAATTTGCGCTTCCTCAAACCACAAGGTAAGTACATTAAATCTTTGAACACTTTGATTAAGATGCTATTGTGTGAAAAGCGGGTTATGTGAATAAATCGATGTTTGGGGCTACGCGAAGTGGGAGGATCTATAGAAACGAAGGTAGCGCAGAAATAAAGAATAGCCCTTGATTTCGCCTCGGCGAGAAAGTGAGGAAGAGCTCGCAAAAGTTTCTCCGAGAAGCATGGTCAGTCTGATAAGGTAGCGAATTCCGTGCCTACCACCTCCACCTACACTGCCACCAGTCTCACCATCTTCACCTCCATCTCTTCCCACACCACCTCCACCACCACCACAATTCAATATGGCAAGCGTGATAAAATTTCCGATATTCAAAGGAGTAAGGAACGAAGATCCGAACCAATTTTGGTTCGTGGTAAGGGCCGTATGGGAAGCACAAGGAGTCGTGGATGACAATATAAATAAGGCAACGTTGGTGAGTGCGTTGTAGGATCGTGCACTGACGTGGTACATTAAGAATTCTAATGACCATATGAATGCAGGGATCGCAGATATAGAGGTTCGGATGAACAGGGAGTTTAAAAGTCGGAGACACAATCGATTATTGAGTTTAAGGAGATCACAATGCTTCCAGGTGAGACTCCATGGGATCTGGATCATAGATTGAAGAGTATGATTTCATGAAGCCAACATGACCTTGACAGATGGGCAACACCTCGCATGGTTTGTAGTGTCACTAACACCACATCTAAGAATGGTGTTGTCGCAACAGAAGTTATCCACCCAGGTTGAAGCTTTAGAGATTGCAATGAGACTGCACGAGACCCCAATACAAGATCCTGGTCTGGGAGTCCAAGAAATCCATGCGCAACTACAAAATTTGTGTCTGGAAATGTAGAGTTTGAAACAGGACATGACAACTCACCTAGAAGCATGCAAGGAGGTATGGTGCATAAAATGCAAGGGCCAGGGGCATGACAAGGACCATTGTCTAGTATTCATGAATTACTTGGCAGAAGGAGGCCTGATGCCATTAAGACTAGAGGCACAAGCAAGACCGAGCGCAGAGCCTACATTATGGTGCATGAGCTGTTAGATAGGAGGAAAACACACTATGGATAATTTTCATCTATTACAGAAGCATACGCAAACATCCCAACAATTATTCTGTAATTTCTTTAGGTCGGTAGGCCATGATGAGTGCACCTGCAAAAGCTATGAACTAATGATGGATCGGACTCCTTCCTACAGGGTGCAGGCCAAAACATGAGCCCTCAACCCAAATATGGGAATGGCGCACAATGGATTCTATGGGCATGGATGAGGTCGAGGAGGAATGGGACCAGGAAGGGGTTGTAGACAACTAATTTGTTACAATTGTGGAGGGCCAAGGCACTATGCCCGCGATTGTACAAATCCGATGAGAACATCATGTTTATACTATACTCAGTTTGATCATGAGGCATAGGACTACCCTACACTAATAGCGAGGCTGCGCGAGAAAGGGGTTCTCCAGCCTCCCTTGACTCCGAATTTGCAAATGATGAGGTCTAAGCTGTGCGAAGAGGACCCAAATGTAAACATAGTGCTCAGAAGCAGTATCACGACAGGAGAGGACAAAGGTAAGAAACCTGAAGAAAGTGCATGGGTTCGCAAGGCTCCTACAAAGGAACATGAATTTGATCTGGAGTGTGCGAAGGAGACATTCATGGAAGCTAAGAAGAGCTTCACGGAGGCATCCACTTTAGATAGTAAGGATAAACTAGAGTCGGCGATGGATACTTCCATGATCACTACCTTTTTGGAGACATGTATGAAATTGTTGTGCAACAAAAAGGCTGTGAAAGGGCTGCAGGAACTTATCACTAGGTGCACTAGGTCAGGAGAACCGTGCGTAGTCCAGAAACTCGAAAAGCACACATCGCGCATAGGAATGGAAATGAGATTGACTGCGCAAATCAGAGAGTATGAAATGGATCAAGTAATTTTGGATCTAGGATCGGACGCGAATGTACTGCCAAAACAAACATGGGAATGCATGGGCAGACCCACGTTACAATGGTCTCCTATTCAATTATGAATGGCAAACCAACAGAAGATCTTACCCATGGGAAGATTGTAAGGAGTAACAGTGGATATTGAAGGTGTGAGCGCGCTGGTAGATTTCGAAGTGATAGAGATTGTCGATGACAGTAATCCCTATCCCATGCTACTGGGAATAGATTGGGCCATTGATATGAATGGAGTAATAAATCTAAATAATATTAAAATGATTTTTGAGAAAAATTCACTACGCATAGTGGTGCCTTAGACACTGCGGAAGGAGCGCGCTACACTAAGCCAGTACGCGATGATGAGAGCGACGACAAGCTAGACTGTATCTACAAGATAACCACTTGGGAACAGGATTGGGTGAATCCTACAGCGGATGGCCGGATTTCGTGGGAGCACGAAAGCTCCTGCACATTAGATTCAGATGAGGAAACGAAACGATGGCAGAACCGGTTACATGAGGTAACCACGCTAAATTGCAACATGATGTTTGGATCACTACGTTGAGTGAAAACAGAGGTAAGGGATCTGCCTATGTATGATGGGTTGATAGCGGTGGATGAATTCTTGACCAAATTTGAAAGCGCAGTGCCAGAACAACAACAGTTCAATGTTCTGAAATGGGCACTGCGTGTGACGCACGCAAGGTGGTGGGGTACGCATCAGGGAAGCTTTGAGGAATGACATGAATGTTGAAGGGGGATGCTTATACAATTTGGAAAACCTCAACTACGGATGGGAGCCAGTTATGAGGGGCAAAAAAGCTTGCATGCCCACCTTTCCAGATGGGTACAAGCGTATGGTATGCAGCTTGCACGAACGCACACCGCTATCACGATAGGAAACAGGAACAACAAGTAGAAGCAGGCAAGACAAGTGCGCGACTGGAAAAGCATGATACAACCTAGCACGCCAAACCTCATACATGGGGAAGCCTTTGACAAAGTGTGTGAAGTTCTGAACAAGGTCGACCATGTGAGACGCACTGACTGGGACCTCTGCGTACCAGCAGTTGTATGGGTTTATAGGACCATGTGCAAAACTCTGACCTCACAAGCATTTCTGAAGCTAGAGTATGAAGCAGGGGCTATAGTCCCTATGCAGCATGCGAAGATGAGTCTGCGCATAACAGCACCCATAGATACGATGTTCTGTGGTGACCGGAACGAGGAAATCACACAGTTGCATGAAATAGAACATATAAGACTCAAGGAAGAAATCTGACGGGGAAACTGTAGACTTCGCGAACTTGAAAAAGACCAGGTATGGCTAAGGGAGAAAAGTGTTTTAATGGATGCAGAGGTCAAGAAGCTGGAAACCAAAATAAAGGAATCATTTCTCGTCAAGAAACCAAGGATAGCAAGGCAAGGTACATATAGTCATACTGACAAATTGGAAAGCTATCGTCGGGAATTGGTTAGTCTGCTATCATGACTGAGACTGCATCTCACCAAACGTAGTGACTAGGGCAGCGCAGTACAAAAATTAGAGTGCGCGATGTTGATCACTAAAAGGAAAGAAGAGGATTCTCCGCGAGCCATGATGGAGGATGAGATGAAGCCCTACACGGGTGGTGCACCCACCTGACTAGTAGTAAGGAGGATAGTCTTAGTGCTCCAGGAAGTTGAAAGGGAGCGCGGGACTATAAAATATTCTGCTTGGGGGCTGCGCGATATGAGAGATGTGCGTAGGAACAGGACGTCACAGGTTTCACGATCGCGTACAGAGGGCTGCGTTGTCACGTGGATCGGCTGGGAAGTGACCGTTGGTGTCATTTTTCACGACGAGATGTCTTATTTAAGGCCAAATGGAGCGGGCGGCGAGCATCTAAGGCAAAATTTATGGGCAAGATTTGGGAAAATCTGCCATCAAGAAAGCATTGATGACCTAAAATGGGGGGGGCATGGTCGAATTTGAATTCAAAAGGTGCTATAAAACTCAAAGAGCTAGCCAATGGACAACACTTGGTCATTTGGGCATTGAACGGTTGAGCAGAGCACAAAGTGTTGAGAGCCAAGTAGAGTTCGCGAGAGACAAAATACTGTGTAGAAATGATGATGACCACTAAGGATGGGTTGGGAATTGAGGAAGGAACCTCCGGCAAGGCCATGCAAACCCCCATGGTACAGGATGTTCCCGAAGGTGTGGGGGTTGTGACAGAAATCCCAAAATCACTGCGGATGCCGAGGTCGAAGAAGGATAAGCATGTAATGGGACTAATACGCATGTCCCTGAGGAATCCGTGGCACAGAAAGTTCTCAATGGAAGAAAAAGGGAAGGTAGTCACGATTGAATCAGATGAGGAGGAAGAATATTTGAAAGCCCTGATTGCCATTGCAGAAGAAGAAGAAGATGTGGAGGAGGACATCCAATCGTTGTGCTTTGTCGCAAAACTACCCACGTACGTCCCTCTGCGGAAAGGAAAAGACAAAGTACCAAAGGATTTGGATGCAACGAAGAGTTCACTGCAGACCCTGCTCCTCCCTAATGGAATTGTATTTGAGGGCACGAACCTAGGCCGTGTGCCCACCATGAACTTCGAAGACTAGGAACTCGTGAATAATGAAAAGTTCCCGCACTTAGATACAGAAAACCTGATGAAGCAGAATACGGAAGGGGTAGTGATAGTGTTAGAGCCATGAAAATGGCTGCGTAGTGTGGAAAAGGCTGGGTTGTTGCACTTGTTATGGATTCCACATTTCCACCGTGCGCCCATCACCATTTTCGTCATCAGGCAGTTACTCTTCCTAGTGCATGATGGGTATTTATGGTTGGAGGAGCATATTCCCATCATGAAAGACCTCATCCACCGGATTTCTCGGCTTCCCTGTAAGGGAAAGGACCCCGCAATGATAGCCGAGAAAAGTAGCGATCTGGCTCTTGCAGAGGCCATGAAGGCAAAGTATAAGTTGGAGAAAAAGAAGAGGGGCTACGCCATCTCTAGCATCAAGGATAAGGGGGTGTGCATAGCCACCCAACTCTTGGCCGGTAAAGTGATGAGAAAATTCCGCGCTGATGAGGTACCAGCGCTGGTGGTTGCGTTGGCTAAAAAATGCGCAGAAGGGGTTTAGTTCAACTGGGCCAAGTTCCTTTGCGAGGAGTTTTTGTTAAAGTGTTGTGAAGCCCAGGAGCAGGGTAAGACCTTCCACTACGCGTGGTTTCTCTTATCCATCTTGCTGGTAGAGGGAGAACTGCCGGAGGATAGTCAGTGCCCGAACATTGAGTGACACTTATCAGAGGTCGCGAAGTACGCTTCGCTATGGGCCACCAAGGACGCGAAATAGATTCGCGATATCAAAATTTTCTGGGTGCTCATGGAGGCAAGCATTCGAATGTGGATCAACAGGAGACCACACCTGTCACCGACAGTGCACAATAGTCTATAGAATTTTGTAGACTTCAAGGCGGATATGCACAACATCTACATCAAGGTGCAGAAGGATCTGATGAAGCAGTGGATAAAGCTACCATTCGTAGCCACTGATGATGTGATCTTCACGGTATTGAAGACATGGCCTCCTGAGTGGCGCGCCCTAGATTTGGCAGAACTAGAGAAAGCGGCAGCACAGAAAAAGAAGGATGATGCCAAGATGCGCGTCACCTAACTGGCCGAGAGAAGGTGGAACGAAAAAGCAGTAAGTGAGGTAAGAGAAGTCTATGAAGTGGCACTGTTATAGATCTATTTGGGCACATCAAATTCCAACATTCAGATCAGTGTTTTAGGGCTCATCAAACCCTAATTTCAGTTGCTATATGCCCTAAACAAGTCACTGCTTTGAATACCTCCTTCCCAGAAAGTTTCATGACCTAAGACATCTAGAAACTGTATCTAAAGGGACCAGAGAAAGTAGATACACTGGTAGGGTGCTCTGCAGCGCAGGTAGATACACTGTCAGGGTACTCTGCAGAGCACCTAAGCCCTCTTTAGGCTGCGCTAAGTGAATTTGAGCGAAAATGAATTGGGGTTTGGGGAGTATTCTTATCTTTTGGAGTCATCTAGAAGTTTCCTCGTCTTATCAGCTCCTATGAGCTCGAAAATGGATGAGGAATGAGTTAAGGAGCATCCTATCCTCTCTTCCCTTCCTCCATGGAACTAATTCTAAGTATGGAAGGACATTCAATGCCACCATTTATGACAAAACCTCCTTCATCCTCCTATAAATTGACAACGCATCTACGTGATCAGGGGCTGGATGGATTGTTTTGAATTGTAAGGAGATAATGCTGCTATGAGACTTGACTTTGGAGCAAATGATGTGATGCCACAAGCTTGTCTTGCTTTTGATGTGATGTGGATGGGATCCAAGCTAGAGGAATGACTTTGAATCAGACACTAATGGTTGTAATTCCTTCTTCTATCTAATAAAGTGTTTGAACCTTTTTCCATATGTTGTGTTCTTTCATAATGCTTATATGTATGAATTGCTTCTGATTCCTTTAATTTATATTCAATGGATCGTATGCTTTAATCGGTTTTTGTCTTTTGTTGTGTTTATAGGGTACTTGTCAAGCGGGTTAAGTACGGGAAAGAGAGATAGAATCGATACAAGGGAGATGAGAGGAAAGTGTAACTATAGGTAGGCCTTCTATCATCTCTTCTTATGTATTTCTTATAGGGAAAGTCTAAAACACTCTAAATGTTTGTTCTAGGCATAGCTACTTGTCTAGTGAAGTAGTATTTATCCGTAGATACTATATTCTCCAAAAACAAATTGGCGACTCTGCTAGGGACACTATCACCTTTCCTAGTAGCTTATTCACCTCCTAAGACTGTATTTTAGCTCTTTTACATTGAATTTTGGTCAAAAATTGAGGTTATATGACTTTTGAGTGACCTCTCAAAAACCAGTGCAGGCTTGGTTAAGGGACAGTGCTCTGCAGAGCACCCTTGAGTGAGAGACAATGCTCTGCAGCATAGTTAGGCCCTCTTTGACCTGCGCTGATCAACCTTAGGTCAAATTCCCACCTTTGGAATGTGTTTTTGCCAACTTTTCTTTGTTTGTTTGCTTGCTGATTGATAAATGAAATTCATGTCTCAGAGAACAAATTTTTATCTCCTTTGCCAACCCTACTTTGATTTGATTGATCAATGTTTCTTTAATGTTTTCATTGTCATTATCAATCTATATTCAAAGTTAGAATATAGTTGATTAATCTTCATTCAAAAGAAAGTGTCGTAAAAGTATTCTCTTCCTTCGAATTACAACTGTCATAAAAGTCTTCGTTCTTATGAAATATTGATTGATTATACGTGCATATTTCCTTTTTGTTCATCATAAAATTAAGGGATTCGAAAAGAAAAACTTGCATCGTTCATATCGTAGTTTGTGAATGCTTGAAAGGAATAGCTAGGGAAATTGCATTAGATGTGCTATTTTCTCTTTGTCAAAAATCTGATTGCTCTATCCCTACTAGCTAAGGATTTTCATTGTTAAATTTGAATGGAAAGAATGCTTATCATATTAGTTGCATTTTATGAATTTCAAACATACATCACATGGTGAACCTTGAAAGGCAAATTATAAAGAAGATCAACTTAAAATTTATCTGAATTTACCTAATGGAGCATTGTCACCTAACGAAAAACATTTAGAGGTCTAGGCTAGAGACGTGTTTCGGCGTCGTAAAACAAAGAAGTTGTCGCTAACTTGTCTGCAATACATCCCGAGTGTGATACCTCATTCCATGTACGTGAGTATATCGTAGCTCGTCCACATACCTTCGGGTATATAGGGCGGTGTTACAGTACGTAAAGTATATGGGAATGCTCTCATTGTGCGGTTTTGCATTAGATAGCGCTTATATGGATTGGGCCTCCACGTACTTTTGGGTGTATATGGGAGGACAACACTAGGCTGCTATCCATCCTCAGGTAACCGAGTCAGCTGCCTTGTACACTATGATACACCGAACACAACTTTCGGGGAGATTGTCTGCCCATACTTCTCGATTCCTCAGGAGGTATTCTACAGTTCACAATTACTTGGTAAACATTTTGCCTAGATTATCCCTCTTTTGTTTTGTTATGTTACTTTGATTAAAATAAATTTAATTGACCGCGGATAACATCCTCCATGCTCGTTCCTTAGTTGATCTTAGGTTGAAACATATGGCGACAAATCTGCAGTCCACCGATCAAGGAATTCCTTTTGATGGGAATCCTAGTCCTTTTCCTCCTTTCGGAAATATTGGTGCTCCTTATATGGCTACATTATCCCTATCGGGACTTACCATTGGCTTGCTATTATGGTTGTTTTCAACCTCCTTGGTTCAAAATATCATGATTTCTCCGCAATTGAGTTCTCCTCCAACTAGATAAAATCAACCTCCAGTTGACCCTTTGTCTTCTTCCTCAATTGTTACTTCCTCCCCTTCTTCCTCTTTCCCTGGTGAAAGTATTGGTACTTGTAACAAGGTAGCTAAGAAGAAGAAGAAAGGAAAGAAGAAGAAGAAGAAGCAAATTTAGCAGAGGGGCAACCAAACAACCATTGCTTTGAATGCAACATCTGATGAGAAACCGTCCATCAAGCCTCACAAAGTTTGATATCCATGCAAAATTTGTGTGAGAGACCATCTTCTTCAAAAATGCCCTGATATTCCTCAGACCTTAGAAGAATGGTCTTCTCGTTCACATCATCCTATGTCATCAACTTCTGGAGATCATGCTGGTGACATATCATCAACTAGTGGTAGTAAAGTTCATGGAACCAAGGGTAAAGTTAAGTTTCCTTGTAGTTTATGTGAAGGGAATCACCCCATTCACCTTTGTCCCTATCTAGATGAAGCCAAAAAAGTGTTGGATAACTGTCCTACTTCACCGCAGCGACTTCCATCTGGTTATAGGAAACTCTCCCTAAGTCCTTCACTAGTTGGTGAATTGATTGACCAAAATCAATCATCAATCAAACCCACTCTCTCTAAAAGTGAATCCTATGAGTCTATACATGACCCAAATCAATAGGTCGAGGTAACAATTGACCTTATTTCACCTTCAGTTAATCGTACCTTTGCCGAAGAGAGTGAATATGATACCACTTAGGTTATTTTTATTTCTTTAGATTCAAATGAGCTTGGGGGCATTCCTCATGTTCCATCAAGACAAGAGGAAAATCCTCCCACTCTTGTAACTCAAGGGGTTAATTCTCCCATTTCTACGGTACCCCCTCCAAGTATTCTGGTCACTTCCTTTGATTGGAATCGACTCGCAAGATTTTGTCTTCCTTCTTATCTAGATCATAGTACAAGTTTGTAATATGATTGTATCTGGCACTATTATAGATGAAGGTGCATTTGTGAGTATCCTTTCCTCAACTGCTTGGAAAGTGCTTGGTTCGCCGCCACTTGTGCCTGTTACCCAGAATAAATTGGGTTTTAACAGAGGAACCAGTCAACCATTAGGGATCCTCCCTCAGTTACCTATTACTTTGGGAGGAAAAATCATTTATCTAAATGTGATGGTAGTCCCAGGCCCTTTAGATTACAATTTAAATCTTGGGCACGACTATGTTTATGACATGGGAGCTATTGTTTCAACACTCTTTCGAGTGATTTGTTTCCTGCATGAAGGAAGAATTGTCACCGTTGACCAGCTTTCATTTCCCAGTCCAAATATGGCTCTGAATCAACCATATTCCCTAAATAGTCCTTTTGTACCAATGGTATCATCCCCGCCAAGGGTTAATTATGTGTCAACCTGTTCCATACCTACATCAACTGAAAATCAATTTAGTGATGTTGTACATCATGTATTGGGGGCATTAGAACAAGATCTCTCCTTCATGACCATTTATGAGTTGTGATTGAACGATTGGAGGATAGTTCTTTTACTGTGTCAACCTCATTAAAAAATGAAACGGCTCCCATGAGGATAGTTCCTGGTCTTGTGTTAACCTCATTAAAAAATGAAACAAGGAATTGGAGCAAAGTTCCTTTCCTTGTTTCAAGCTCATTAAAAAATGAAACAAGGTCCCAAGTTCCAAGTCGAGTCTTTGATTAGATCTCGTAAAATCCCAGTCGAGTCTTTCGCTTGATCTCGTAAAACAACCTTCATTCCATCCACCTGATAGCCGCGAGTAGTCTACTTAGGTGAATGTAATTAAGCTTGGAGGGCATGCACCTAATGGTAAAGTTAAGTTTCCCTATAGGTTATGTGGAGGGAATCACCCCATTCACCTTTGTCCCTATCTAGATGAAGCCAAAAGGTGTTGGATAACTGTCCTGCTTCACCGCAGCGACTTCCGTCTAGTTACAGGAGACTCTCCCTTTCATCATGCTAGGGGCATGTAAACCAATCTCAAGCATAGTTTTTGTTTCGAGCTTGGGTAAAAATGAAGCTGAATCCAAGCATAGTTTTTCATTTCGAGCTTATGTAAAAATGAAACTGAATTCAAGCATAGTTCTTCGTTTCAAGCTTGTGTAAACATGAAACTGAATCCAAGCATAGTTCCCTATGGTTCAAGCTTGTGTAAAAATGAACCCATTTCCATTTCTAGCCCTCATGATTACCATTCTATTAGCCTCTTTCGTCATATGAGCCTTGGTTGTTTTCATCCCATTGCCACCATCCCCTTGGCCGATCATACGCTTTCACTTGGTTGTTTTACCCTTTTTGAAGAACAGTTGCAATGAGTGGTCTTATTAGCCAACCTCTTCACATAAATCAACATGTTTTGAGAAGTTCTAACATCACCGGAACCAGTTGCTACCCTAGACACCACTCATTCCTCAAATTGGAGTCCTCTTTAAGCTCTTTTCAGACTCTCTAAATATGAAAATATTGTCAAATGCTTGTCCTTTCCAGCTCGTTAACAGAATAGAGAAGATATCTCTCTTGTATTATTTTACACTTTTTTGAACTTGAGAGATTAATTTACGAAAAAGAACATGTGGAGTTTTCTTTTTGTCCCTTTTAAAAGTCTCTAAACATGAAAAGGATCTAGTTATCTTTGTCGTTAAACTCGTTAAAACATCAAATAGGGACAAACTTGTCCATCTAAACAAGACCGAGTTTCACCTTCGCTAGACTCGTTAAAACATAAAATAGCGATGGATTTTCCCGAAGGGTGAAATTATACAACAAGCATATGTTATCATCCTCAAGCTTGATAAAAATAAAGAGGTACTGGTCAGCAATGACTAGGGAAAATGGAAAAAGGGGAAAACCACTTTATGGTAGCAGGTCGCTCTTGAACATGACACTTTCACTCCATCACTGTGACTATCTAGGTTGGGTTATTAGCTTGATGGTTATCATACCATCCATCACTTTGTTTTGGGTCAATGCTACCAATTCACTTTAGTGTCACCGACATGTTCAAGAGAAGTCATTCAGTCAAAATCCATCTTTTGCAATACCATAAACCTTAATTTTCATGACTACCATTCCTGAACCTTGTGTCATCAATCAAATTCCATCTCTAAAAATCACTACACTTGTTTCGTGTCGTTGATGTGGGATACATCAAGGCCCTCCTGCAACAAGTCACTTCTTGTCGACATTAACTCATTGTCCAAGAAGTTGACTTAGAAACACCCATTTAGTACCTTGAGGCTTGCATGCATCAATGGCAGGTTTCTCACTTTCGGCGTTAGGCATACATCAATGGCCTTCGACCAGAATACTTTGTATGGTGTTCAACATCAAATCATCCATTCACACCACGTAGAATGTATTGCAGTACCTTGAGGATCATTATCATTATTGATGATTTCTCTCGCATCTATTAACATCTTACATCATCGGCTGGTAATCAGATGGTATCTTCCCATGTTCGACTTCAAATCACATATTCACATTGTTAGACTCGTACTTGAGCGAACGGTTGAATGAGATTCAAGACCCCGGATCTAGTTTCATCCATCCGGGCTGTGATATCAGGGGTACTAAATCATATGTAAAATAGTTTTACATTGATAGTCATTCCGATCATGGGTCTATATCTGTAGATGACTATTTATGTACATGTAATGAAAGTTTCTAAGTTGAGCATGGGTATGCCTTCCCTCAAAAATTCATGTAAATAAAATATCATGATATATGTAGTGTAATTGATGCAGGTCACCTTCCACTTCGATACCTCCTCATCGCATCGTAAATAATTTCATTCGACATTAGCATTTTTCCGACTTCATGCTTTAGGGGGAAGATGTTACAGATCTATTTGGGCACATCAAATCCCAACATTTAGATCAATGTTTTAGGCCTCATCAAACCCTAATTTCATTTGCTACATGCCCGAAACAAATCACCCCTTTGAATGCCTCCTTCCCAGAAAGTTTCATGACCTAAGACATCTAGAAATGGTCTCTAAAGGGACCAGTGCAGGTAGATACATTGCCAGGGTTCTCTGCAATGTAGGTAGATACACTATCAGGGTGCTCTGCAGAGCACCTAATCCCTCTTTAGGCTGCGCTGGGTGAATTTGAGCGAAATTCAATTGGGGTTTGGGGAATATTCTTATCTTTTGGAGTCATCTAGAAGTTTCCCTGTCTTATCAACTCCTATGATCTCAAAAATGGATGAGGAATGAGTTAAGGAGAATCCTATCCTCTCATCCCTTCCTCCATGGAACTAATTCTAAGTATGGAAGGCCATTCAATGCCACCATTTATGACAAAACCTCCTTCATCCTCCTATAAATTGACCACTCATCTAAGTGATCCACGGCTGGCTAGATTATGTTGAATTGTAAGGAGATAATGCTGCTATGAGACTTGAATTTGGAACAAATGATGTGATGCCACAAGATTTTCTTGCTTTTGATGTGATGTGGATGGGATCCAAGCTAGAGGAATGACTTTGAATCAAACACTAATGGTTGTAATTTCTTCTTCTATCTAATAAAGTGTTTGAACCTTTTTCCATATGTTGTGTTCTTTCATAATGCACATATGTATGAATTGCTTCTCATTCCTTTGATTTATATTCAATAGATCGTATGCTTTGATCGGTTTTTATCTTTTGTTGTGTTTATAGGGTACTTCTCAAGTGGGTTAAGTACGGGAAGGAGTGACGGAATAGATATAAGGGAGACGTGAGGAAAGTGGAACTACAAGTAGGCCTTATATCCTCTCTTATTATCTATTGCTTATAGGGAAAGTCTAAAACACTTTAACTGTTGTTCTAGGCACAACTACTTGTCTAGTGAATTAGTATTTATCCGTAGATACTAAATTCTCCAAAAACAAATTGGCGACTCCGCTGGGGACACTATCACCTTTCCTAGTAGCCTATTCACCTCTTAAGACATTCTTGTAGACCCTATTTGTGTTCATTGACTATATTTTAGCTCTTTTACATTGAATTTTGGTCAAAAATTGAGGTTAGATGACTTTTGAGTGACCTCTCAGAAATCAGCGTAGGCTTGGTCAAGGGACAGTGCTATGCAGAGCACCCTTGAGTGAGAGACATTACTCTGTAGCACAGTTATGCCCTCTTTGACCTGCGCTGATCAACCTTAGGTCAAAGTCCCACCTTTGGAATGTGTTTTTTCCAGCTTTGCTCTGTTTGTTTGCTTACTGATTGATCAATGAATGTCATGTCTCATAGAACAAATTTTTATCTCCTTTGCCAGCCCTACTTTGGTTTGATTGATAAATGTTTCTTTAATGTTTTTTTTTTCATTATCAATCTATAGTTAAAGTTAGAATATATTTGATTAACATTCATTCGAAAGAAAGTGTCATAAAAGTCTTCTCATCCTTTGAATTAGAACTGTCGTAAAAGTCTTCGTTCTTATGAAAGATTGATTGATTATATGTGCATATTTACTTTTTGTTCATCATAACATTAAGGGATTCGAAAAGAAAAACTTGCATCGTTCATATTGTAGTTTGTGAATGCTTGAAAGGAATAGCTAGGGAAATTGCATTAGATGTGCTCTTTTCTCTATGTCAAAAATCTAATTGCTCTATCCCTACTGACGGATTTTCATTGTTAAATTGAATGGAAAGATAGCTTATCATATTAGTTAAATTTTAGGAATTGTAAACATACATCATGTGGTGAACCTTGAAAGGCAAATTCTAAAGAATATCAACTTAAAATTTATCTGAATTTACCTAATGGAGCATTTTCACCTAAAGAAAAACATTTAGAGGTCTAGGCTAGAGATGTGTTCTGGAGTCGTAAAACAAAGTAGTTGTCGCTAACTTGTTTGTAATACATCCCAAGTGTGGTACCTCATTCCATGTATGTGAGTATATCATAGCTCGTCCATGTACCTTTGGGTCTATAAGGCAGTTTTACAGTACGTAAAGTGTAACAGCCCCAAAATAAAAGCATGTAATTAATTAGATTAATCATGCGGTTTATAATCAATACGCAATTTATCAGCTAATTAACATTAAATTTCAATAAATGAGTGTGAGGAGAGACAACTTACCTATGGAATGCTAGTTGAATGCTAGTTGAATTTTGCTAACTGCATCAAAGTCTTGGGGACGACTCTCCACCCAACCGTAGGCTCAATTGCACAAAATCTTGCTAGAACTGGTCACCCTCGAGCCCTCAATCAACGTACTACTGCCAGGTAATCCTTTGTCTCACAACACTATTCTCCCAAGAGATTGGATGGTGGAATCATGGAATGATGGAATGCCTCTCATCTTCCTCACCATCTATTAAATAGAGCAAACATTAGAAGGGGAACCACATGCACACACTCCATGTGTGAACATGCAACTTTACTGCTTTCTTGTTTTATTCTTTTGTTTTTATTTTTTTGATAGCTTTACTAATTTTTACTATTTTTCTGTTTATTCTTATTTATATTTATTTAGAGAATGTAATTAATTTATTATTATTTATTATTTATTTACTATTACTATTTTTTATTTATTTATTTAATATTTTATTATTTATTATTGTTTATTATTTGTTATTTATTATTTATGATTAAGGGACATTACATTTATTTTGTTATTATTTATTACTTCATGTAATAGTCCTGACACCCTCTGCTGAACTAGTATAACCAACAGACATCGAAAGTTTCACAACACCTGGGAAATCCCAAGGAATCTCTGTCCTTTTTCCCACTTTCCAAATTAGGCATAAGCCTCCTCGGTCTGTATCCTAGTCCAAGGTTGGCCCCAAGGCTCGCGCCTGACTTAGACCTCATCTACCCCCAAGGCCCCAAGGCAGGCATCCGATACAGTGTTCAGTGTCTCTGGGCATCTCACAAGGTTGGCCCACTCCCTCCACAACTCACTAAGGTGCACAACCCCAGGCATCGAAGTCCTTACACCCCTACCAGACTTCGACATCCCAATACAATACTAGGCACCTAGCCTTCAATATCAGGAACTTGGCTTCATCAAGATGGTCCCATAGCCCTCAAGAGCTATCCATCAAGAGCTATACAAGACAAAGGAACCACTGGCATATGTAGTGTTGATTGAGTTTGTCCTCAGCCCATATGGTGTTACTTATTCTCCCTCGTGCGTATGGGCTCGCACAAGATCATCAAATAAACCGTCCCTCTCGGCCCATTTGTGGAATCTTGTCAATCATCACACCTTAACATGCAACCAATGCATTAGCTATACCATCATAGTATCATAGAAATTAATCCACATTCCAAGTCTTGCATGTCTTCATGAGAACATTCATCATTATGAATAATAACGAACTATATGCTCATGCATGTCATAAATTTGTATGCAACTATCACATGCTTCACCTCATGAAATACCATCATAAGTTATAACATCAACATATTTGCATCAAAAACATATCATGACTTCACATAATAAATGAACCACATGTCAATAAACCTTATAGCATCATAATTCCTATGCCACGTTATGCATATCATATCCATCATGAGCATTCAACATCATTATCATACCAAATAAATAAATAAGCATGACATATACGTCATTAACCTCTCATGAGAACTATATCCATTTACCACATACCATCATATCATGAAACATCATTAATATGAGAATCATCAAATATAGAACAACAATACACTATAAGCATTCTCATCATGAATTAATTTCATTTACATATATGAACAATGAATGCTAACTATGAATTAACATTATTTAATATCCTTCTAGGATCTATGTTATCTCATGAGTACTATTAGTGTCATGATTTCATCAAGTTACCAACCACCCTTCAATAACAAATTCAAATTTCTAATTTACATCATTCTTAGTGGATGTAATCTACTCCATATGAATAAACTTGTAAAGTTTCTCATCACTTGGTTCTTATAGATTTGATGTTGATTTTGTATCTAAAATCACTTCAATACCATCTCACCATTCAACTACTTAAGCTTTTAAATTTCTCTCATATTTAGTTTATTAGTTTGGAAATAATGACTATTGCTGAAATTGTGTGCAAATTCCACTAAGGGAAGGTATTTCTCCCATTGGTTTTGTTGATCCATGACATATAACATTAATTTCAATTTATTCATTATATTATTATTCATTATAATCAATTTATATGATTATTCATTATAGAGAGGAAATGATTACATTCTCAAAGAATGTGATACCAAGTCTTGATTATTAGCAGGTAAGAGAATTGTGCACTTTTCATTCCATAATAAATTCTTGTACTCACTTCAAATTCCATAGCAACAATTATTTTCATTTGGGGCCACTTCCACCACAGAAAACTTCTATTGGAAACCTAAAAAATTGAAATATCAACTCAAAAATGGGCCCAGCCTCCAACCAAAGACAAAATCCTCTACTGGAAAAGAAGATGGGCATAGGCAATACAAGGATTCGGCGACTAACTCCCGTAATCTCCACGGGGAAATATGACTCATTGAATCATTCACATAATCGCCAGGAAGAAATCAGAAAATAGACCACGGCCATAACATGCAAGTTATGCAACAAAATGTAGTTGAAAATAAAGAGCACGCACTCTTGTATTGCCCTGACATGCAACAAGCATGAGATAATCTATAATAGCATCTCTTTAGCAACTGGTCTCCACAAAAAAATACGAAACAAGGGATGCCTTATTTCTAAAAAAACTTGATCTGAGAACAGTATTGATTAGAAACCGACTGATGGTATAAGATCTGATATATTCATATAGTCATAGCGGACTATTCCCTAACCAAATATTATTGCAAGAAAAAAAGTCCATAACATATTGTAATTGAAATAATGGGAAACAATAAAAAAAAAACAATGATCATGGTCTAGATAGGAGAAATTGACAAGGATAGAGAAAACCACCATATAGCATAGTAAATACAAGTACATTTGTGACTCTGACTGATTTTTGCTTAATGAAAAACAACAGTTGTATTCAGACCATTTGGATTATCACCAAGGTTGGCATTTGCCTTGCACATCCAATTTAGACATTTTCGACATAGAGGATAGTTGGGGTTACTTCCCACTTTAGCAGAATGAAAACCGGCAAGGAAACATTTTCATGAGTGAGGTGACTTGTGAGATAAAGATGTAGGTCAATAGTTACCTTGACAAGATTGTAATTACACTCAAAAATTCAAGCTGCCAATCATTCTGCTTTTACAGAACTATGTCAGATGATTCAAATTGATTGTTTGGTTAAACCAAAGTCTGGAATCTTCCATAACTATCTGGAAGAATTGAAGGGATCTCGTGAGAAGCTATTTACAGATTATTGTGTAAAGGAATTCTCTGAAATTCAGGCCAACTCAGCCAATTACAGATCGTCTCAAAAAGAAATGGAATGTCCATGATCATGGACTACTATGGATTAGGAGGTACCGACGTATTTGGCACTCATATTCTTCTTTTAAAACACAGGTCCACGGTTGGATGGTTCATGAAACAAGAGCCAAGGATAAAGATTGTCATACTGACTTTACATATGGAAGCTGTGTAGTTTGTCACAAGACATGTAGTCAAGCACATATGTGGCTTCCAAGTTAACGTGATGTTTTGCACAAGATCTCTGTAGGGTTCAATGTTGCTCCAATATATTAGAAAGGGATCATGTTCAGAGCCAAAGTGGATGATATAGCAAACTATGAGTGGTCACATGAAGCATGTGACCAGGCTAACTGGCTTTTCCCTTTTATGGATTCGTCACTACCATACAACTTTTCATGATGCGAGGACTAGTTTCAACCTGGCATAGGTTTCTAACTTCAGAGCATATTTGACCATTAAGATTGTTTTTTTTTTTGGAAAGGTATAGATTCTCTTTCAGTTGGAGCTAGGATAGATATGCTAGTGCTACCCGCTCTGTGGGCTCTGGACTCTGAATATGTCATTTATTGATGTTTTCTATCTTGTTTTGGGGAAAAAATTACAATTGTTTCATTTTTCTCGGATCTACCTGCAAGGGAAGCATAAAGATCCTATCATTAATAAATCTTATAATATTAAAACCTGTTCACTGCGAATGACACCTCTACAGTGGACATTCCTGGGCAGACTACAGCTTCTGCCAGACTATCCTGATCATCCATACTGAGTAGTTTATAATAGCCAGTATCAACTGAGTTGTCGTCAACTAACCAGAAGCATTTTAATTTAACTGAGTTGTAATCAATTAACATTCTACTCCAAGAGAAGCAACATTTTAACCTTCTACTCCAAGAAGAAAAAGGTGGTTTCAACTCTTCACAACATTATTTCAACCTTCACAGTAGTTCTACCTACAACCCTATCCAATACCCTGAAATCTGTTGAACATCATCTTTCCTCATGATCAACCCCCATAGGCTTTCATGTCGGGCAGAGCACCCTGTTAGCCTCATGCCAAGAAAGTGCTGTTGACATGCATATATTGAAATTGATCTTCATCACACAATTTTTTTAAAAAAATAACTAAACCAACCTTTCAAGTGATTAAGGAGGAAAAGGCCAAAGTATACGTGCAACTTCTTATGATTTTGATGACACGAAAACACCCCATGTGACTGCATTAGACCAGAACATAAAATAATTAACATGGAAGACAAGATCTTAGGGATTTTAGGCAAGAACAAGGTATCAAAACTTTGCATTCCAGAAACCATACGAACTTTGGCATAGATTGCATATTGATTTTTTTATTTTTTTTCAACTGAAATCGGTTCTTTAAATAGAGTTTCGTGGTGTCAATGTAACTGTAATTCTTCGCCACACCAAGTTTTTGTTGGAAATAATACTGAGAGGGGGGGTGAATCAATATTATCAAGTCAATTATTTTTCATTTCACAATCAAATTGTATATGCTACTTCAGTTAGAAAATACCACATATGTACGCAACTTCAGTTAAGGAAACACGCGTATATGAGCAGACTTGTAAGTTATATTATTCTTCATATGTTGATCATTAATCTGTGTATCAAAACATATGAACAGTAACCAGGAAAAGTAAAACAGAACAGGCAATCACACATAAGAACACCAGATATAAGGTGGAAACCCAATGTGGGTGAAAACCACCTGCTGCAATGCGTCTCTGTCTTCTTTCAATTAGAAACTTCTTTTTACAATGTTTCTGTACTGGTGCAGACTTATACCAGTACGCAGGCTTCAACCTGCAGAAGGCTACAACCTTCTCTCGTTCTCCATCTTCTCCTTGAAGAAGAGTCGAAGTCTATCCATGTGACGATGAAGCTCTCTGAACCATAGCTGTGTAAGGGCCTCCCTCTGGCCTGCATGGCTTTACTGGACATGTTTCAAAGACCAAATTGATGAATTCCTAGACCCAAACCTAGAAAATGACTTTGTCCTATAAAGGACCAGACCTTGACTGTCATGGACTTTGGTGATTATTGGCAAAAGACCTGAGCCAGCAGGAGCCAGACATGAGGGAAAATGATTAGCATGACTTTCTCCGTCAGATCATGGCATGCCCCTAGCGAAATGCAGCTGAGTGAATGGAGTGGGACACCTAAAATTGAAATGCACAAAGAGTTTTGATCTCTGACGGAGGGCTGACTAGACCGACTCTAACATTGGCTCCAATGGGGGATGGTAGCTCCTTGGAGGTGCCAACAACAGCAGATCTCTGGAGGAGCTAGACAGTGCCTTTTGTCCATTGGGTTATGGAGTCATCATTTCGATAAACAGCACAGGACTCTGACTTATTTATGAAACTGAAATGACCAATAAATTGACTCAAACTTGACATTGAAATAACTCAAAAACTAACTTTACAGACTGAAACCAAACTGAAATAAAAATGGTATTTAAAATGACAGTGGAAGCAGCGTTAATAGATCAGCAATGATACCACTTGAGCACCCGACCATTGATTGGCCCTTCAGGACAATCTTCCCCGTTCATTTCCTTCAGAAGAAAGGCATTCTGACCCCTATATGCTGCAATCTTGAAAGGACCTTTCCAAAGATTTTTGAACTTTCCGTGCTTGCCTTTCTCTTCATTCCTTGCATCCCACTTCAGCACCACATCATCCAACTGAAATTTATCTGCTTTTGCTTTTCTGTCATAGATTTTCTTTATCTTCTCCTGCAACTTGGATGTGTTCTTGAAAACTTCTTCTCTTGTTTGCTGCAAGTGGATCATTTGATTCAACCTTCTCTGCATGGGATCTTCTTCACTGCCGGCCTCCTGAAGAAGTTTGACCACCGGGGCAGCAAGAGAGGCGGGGAATACTGTGTCAACTCCGTAAAAAAGCTCAAATGGTGACATACCAATAGACTTTTTCTGACTGATCCGATCTGCCCAAAGAGCATGGACCAACCTCTCATTCTAGCTTTTTTTGTTTATTTCCAGCAGCTTCTTGATGATGTTGACCAAGGATTTATTCGAAGATTCCACCAATCCATTGCCTTGCGGATGATAGGCAGTTGAATGACCCAAAATTATGTGATATTTATGACAAAATTCTACCATCCTTTTCGATTTGAAAGCTGCTGCATTATCGGTGATTAATTTGTTTGGACAACCAAAGCGAGACAAGATGTTATTTTCGAGAAATGAAATGATTACCGTGTCTGTGGCTTGTCTGGTAGGGGCTGCCTCAATCCATTTTGTGAAATATTTTGTCGCTGTAAGGATCCATCTATGCTGTCCAGAAGAGGCGGGATGAATTTCCCCAATGAAATCCAACCCCCACTACTGGAAAGGAGCGCTCACCTCAATAGGCTTAAGTGGCAAAGGCTGTAATTTCTGTTTCCCTTCAAAAATCTGACATTTATGATAGCACTTGACCATCTTATACACATCAGCAAACAAAGTAGGCCAGTAGTACCCTGCTCTCAAAATTTTGTTCGCTGTTGACTTCCAAAAAAGATGACCATGACACTCTCCTCCGTGGAAATCCTCCATGACTTTCTTTGCCTCCTCTTCCACCAAACAATTTAACAAAATGCCACCGGGATCTTTCCAATACAGTGCAGAATTCAAAATACAAAACTTGGCAGCCTTCAATTTGAGTGTTCTCGCTTTGTTTCTAGTCATGCCGAGCGGTGGTGATAGATTCTTTAGCACATATATTATATTTGAATACCATGGGGACAAAGCAAACATTTCGGATACCTGAATTGACATTCCTTCCTCATTCTCATCGAACATGGCAGCGATCAGATTTATGTCCAAGGCATGCAAGTTTGATTTGGCCATTAGCTTCGCCAACCCCTGTCCTTTGACCAGCGTTGTGGGCTTTATTTCCACATCATATTCCAACAAGGCTGCAATCCATTTGCCTCTTCTCCCTTCCGGATCGGTCTGCACTAAAACATCTTTTACAGCAGTATTAGGAACATAGGCCAGAATGTAAGAATGTAGGATATATACCCAGAAATCCTTCAATTCCTTCACCAATGCCAAGGCCTGCTTCTCAATGATGTTGTACTTTAAATCTGCGTCCCTTATAGCCCTGCTGAAGAATGCAATGGGTCTTTCATGATCATCTCTCTTCTATAATAATACCGCTGCCATAGTGTGCTCAAAAGCAAATGAAAACAATATGAAATCCTGAGTGTAGTCCAGGCTGACTAGAACTGGAGCTGAAGAAAGGGCCAATTTGACCAAGTTGAAAGATTTTATAGCCTCCTCTGTCCATTTGACCTGGCTGTCCTTCTTAAGCATGTTGGTCATTTCTCTTAAGTGTTCTGCAAGATTAGGCACAAAGCAACGCAGAAAATTCATCTTACCATTGAATGATTGTATCTCTTTTTTGTTCCTAGGTAGATCGATTTGTTGAATTGCTTGCACATGTGCTGGGTCTATATGAATGCCATCCTTTGAAATGATGTGCCCAAGTAATTTTCCTTCCTCCATGGAGAACAAGCTCTTCTTAGGATTCAGCGATAGACCATATTTCCTGCACTTTTGAAAGACAATTTTTAGGTGATGCATGTGCTCTTCATCAGATTTAGAAAATACCGTCAAATCATCCAAGTACACCACCAAAAACACATCCTTCTCATTTGAAAAAGCCAAGTCCATTGCTCGCTGAAATGTGGCACTCGCATTCTTTAAACCGAAGGGCATTTTGGCGTAGTGAAAGGTTCCCCATGGAGTGGTGAATGCTGTCTTGTCTCTATCATCTTCATGGACAGAAGTTTGGTTATATCCGGAATAACCATCAAGCAGTGATATACGAGATGCCCCCACTACTTGCTGAAGTATATGGTCCATCTTGGGCAGTGGATAGTTGTCCTTCAATGAGACTTTATTTAGATTTCTGAAATCAATGCATAGGCGGATCTCACCGGTCTTCTTGTGTATAGGCACCAAGTTAGATATCCAATCTGAAAATCTGATGGGCATAATGATACCTGACTTGTACAACCCGTTTACCTCCTTTTCGATAGATGGCAGCAACTTTGGATTTATCCTTCTCAGCTTCTGTCTAAATGGTTTTTGATTGGGCTTGATGGGTATTGTGTGCTGAATAATATTTGTATCATAGGTCTTTAAATCAGAATAGTCCCAAGCAAACACATCTACAAATGAAGCCATCAAACTGATGTATTTGTCCTTGATCTTTGGCGGTAATGCTTTGGACAATTTTACCAACTTTGGATTGGCAGCTGTACCGATGTTGACTTCTTCTACACCCTTCTCTGTTGGCTGCAATGTTGGCTTGCGGGCTACATCATCCTGATCAAAAAGTTCCTCTAGAGGTATCAAGCCTTTAGGAATGATGTTATTCTTTAGCTGCAATACGTCCATTTCATTGATCTGCACTTCATCTGTACCATTCCCTTTGCCCTCATCGTTTTCTACATCAATTGAGGTTTCTTTGAACTTGCCTTTGTTTAGCAGAAAATCCTTAATCTCCTCATCATCTTGAAACACTTGCCAATATCGCTGATTGTCTGGAATGGTTGGACGATGCTTGACATGGATTTCAAACTTATTGCTAGAGTTCATGGGGATCTTCAAGCTACTCGCTGCCTTGGCAAGAGCATCAGCAATACTATTTTGTATACAAGGCACACATGTCAAGGTGTATTCTGAAAATAACTTCAAGATGTCTAAAACTACATTATGATAGGCCCGCATCCTAGGATGTTTTGCTTGATACTCACCTCTGACCTGTTTTATTACCAACTTGGAGTCGCCATATACCGAAATCCTTTTTGCATTCAGCTTTCTAAGAATCTTCAAGCCAGCAATCAGAGCTTCATACTCAGCTTCATTGTTTGAACACTCAAAGGCTAGCTTGTAAGAGCAAACCCTCACACTGCTAGGCACTTTGTTTGGGGCGGAGAAAGGACTGCGTACCCAAATTCCAATTCCAGTGCCATCATTTCCTACTGCTCCATCAAAATCCATGGTCCACAAGCCTTCTTCCTCCTCTTGTAAGTGCTGGAAATCTGTTTGTCGTGCCTTGTCTACTTGCTGTCCATTACTTTCAGCTGATTGCCCAACATTTTCTTGCTTTTCTTGTCTTTCTTTCTTCAAAATTTCTCTGAAATTTTCTTTTATTTCCAAAATGTCATCTGCTTCTACTATCTGACTATCTATCTCATTTAAGCTATCTGAAAACAAAACAAAAGACTCTAAATCTGTATGTACATAGTTAATAGGATGATTTATAGGTTTCTCCTTGCTTGTGATCATATATTTCATTTTCTGTTCCCGATATAACTTCCTCATTTGTCCAAACACCGGGATTGTTGCATAGGAGAAATCCAGCTGTAGTGTCCCTTTCAATTTCGCTACCCAAGACCTGGAAAGAAGCATGCCAAACCTTGGAGGAATATCAGCTACCACCACATCCATCAATACATTTTTCATAGGAAGTTGATCCAAACTCACAACTAAGTCTTTGACGAGTCCTATACACCTTACTCTGCTGGAATCGAATGAATAGAGATCATGATATTGTCGGGTGATGTCCAGACCAAGCTTGTCCATGATAGCCTTGGGCATGAGATTGTGAGAAGCTCCAGAATCGAACATGGCATTGTGTAACACAAAATCATGCAATCATAAACTGATATAGAAAGGTGGCACATCGCTATCAGGAGACTCACTATTGGATGTTGGTCCAAAAATCATTTCGGGCTGATCATCTTCTACATTTACCATGTCAAACATTGGGTCCAAATTCAACATTTTAGAAATATGTCCTCTATAACTGCTGTTCTTCATTATTTCAGTCAAGGGGATGGATACCTTTAACTTAGAAATCTCATTCTCTAAGCTAAAAGCGGGAGTCTTTTCTACCTCTTTGACTGGGATCTCTTTCCTTTCCTTTTCCTTTGATGTGGCTTTCTACTGTGATTGTTCTGCTGATTTTGATTTGCTGCTCTCCGAACCAACCGCCTCCTTTCCTTTTCTTTGTGTAGTTGATAAATCGTTTTTTGCTGCTTCAACCTCCTTCTTTTTCTAAATTGGTTTGGTCGGCACATCTCTGTTTCTAAGTGAATATCGTTGCTATTGTGTGGACATAGCATTCATATATCGCCTTTGATATTCTTCTGATTCTTCTTCCAACACAGTGTCGCTAGCTAGAATAAAATCGGTGTCTTGGTGTGCAGCTGAATTCACGGCACATTCTTCTTCTTCAGTAATGTAAGTAGGCAGCTCATCTGGAGTAAAGAGGTGGTTTTCTTCACCTATTACATTCCCGTCCTCATCTGACTCTGGTCCATGCACAAAATTCTGTTGCAAAGGCGTTTGTACCGGCTGTTGTGCTGTTTTCTCTTGAGTTCGCTGATCTCTTTGTCTTATTCTATATTGTGGCTGTTGCTGGCCACGGAAGTTAGGATTCCTAACTTGTGGCTCAGGCTTGTCAAGTTTTACCCTTTCAAGCATCTGCTCTACCTTTTTGAGTAGTTGATCCATTGAAGAAGATTCTTCTTGCACAGTGGTTTTCTTCTCTGCTTTCGCTCTAGTTCTTTTGGACAGCAGATTTGCTTCAACGCTGACCGCAATTTTCTTCATGTCTTCCATTATGGCCGGTTCTCTCTCTCTTAATTGGTATGCCATGTCAGCATCAAAACCATCTGGAAACTTCATCATTGCTAGTCCCACAGGTGGCTTTAGATGATCTGGAATTTCGTTATAGACTGCATTAAATCTAACACAATAATCTTTGACCGACTCACCAACATTCCGTTTGATTTGTTCATACTCGGCTAGAATTTGAAGGGGATTCTTTTTCACTTCCCACCGGTTCAAAAATTGTCTTTGTAGTTCAGCCAAGGTAGTGATACTTGCAGTCATCAAACCTCTGAACCATTTCATCACATCACCTACAAATGTCTGTACAAAGAGCCTCATTGCCACGTTCTCTACATCAATCTCATGAAGTTCATAGAAGTTTTCCATTTTGTCTACATGTTGCTGAGCAGTAATGTTGTTAGGAGTGCCATCAAAAAACGGGATTTTACTTTGATAATCCGTTGGCATGTCATCTAGAACTTAGGGCAGAACAAGGGATGCGAAACGGGCAGACATCATTCTCGGTGGATTTGGCCTTGGAGGTGTTGGAGGAGTGTGCACAATTTGCAAGGGGCTTGCAATTGGAGTTTGGGGCTGTGTTGCAATGTAATTATCAATTAACCTATTAGCTCTTTCGGTTTCGAGGTCTACAAGAAATTGCAGATTGGGGACAGTGTAATCAACAGCCCTTTCAGATTTAGACTCAAACAATGATATCTCAAATCGTTCATCAAACTCAAGTTCTTCAAGATACTCAAAAATATCGGGACATGAATCGGATTTGAACACGGGAGTTATGGTGCTTTCTTGACGAAGGAGTCTTGGAATCGAATTGGGGTTTTCGTAAATATGAGGAGGATCCAGGTCTGGATTGGCTCTGGTATATCGTCTCGAAGCCAGCGTGCTATTGAGAAAAATCACAGGACACAACCAACTTACTCAGCCTTTCCAATCCTAAGCTCATCATCCAGAAGCTTCGAATTATTATGAAACTAGGGGATTCGATTTTCAGTTTGTTCCCCAGTGGAGTCACCACTATGTTAGCACCTAAATCTACCTTAGGCTGAAGGAAGGCAAAAATTAGGGTAACCACAAACCATGCTCAATCTGGTAGCTAGCCCTACCAGAGCAGGAGAGGCTCTCTCTGAGTCACGCTCAGTGAATAGATAATCGAAAATGATCTGAGATGACTTACAATGAAATATTTACCTTAGGCTAGTAAGTGAATAGGGATTCGGGAAACAATTTTCATGAATCACCAAGCTTCTGGGATGTTATGGGACCAGCACTCAGCAAAGAACAGAGAATTTAATACAAAGGCACAGATTATTCCGTGAGGCAAGGTTGGCGGAAAATGTAATAGTTTAGTTTGAGGTACCGTGGCATGAATAGATTGCTGAATAAAGTGAAAAGGGCATAGTGACATGAATCCTTTTCAACAGAAGAATAACACTGAACATGAAATTTTCCCACAGGCAGAGCAATAAAATTGAATTCTACCTAATCTCACTCAGAAAATTTCACTGGAAATGAACATGAATTGAATTATGAAACATAACGAAATACATATGAAAACATAAGAGACACATTTTCTACACTCACAACCACAAGAATCTCATGAAACAGAGCTGTTGCCTTTCATTAATTCTCTGTCAAGAATACACAGTGAAAAAACAAAGTTTCTTTTCCACAGTCTCCCAGAAGTTACAAGCCAACCCTTTGCAAATAACTTGCATACAATATATAGAATGTGTGAGGAAGAGATAGAACACCCAAGGGTTGGGGAGTTACTCGAATCATTGCGAAATGGAGATGCAGAACCAACCATTAGCTACAGGTGCAGCGTTGCAAACATGACATTTGGCTTTGGGTGACCATTTGCCTTCCTTTGCCACATGGATAGAAGCCAATATGGAGAAAAATCTCTTTAAATGCCGCCTTTGGTGCCAAAAAACTGAAGTGTAGATGAGCGGGCCCACTTGGAGAAGTCGCGACCCGAAATTTCGCAAAATGGAAGCAAATTGGCAATTTTTTCCTCTGTGTGCCGCACCATTTTCTCTGTGCGTCGCGCTACTTTGGGGCCTATTTTGGGGCACTTTTATGTGTCCAAAATGTGCTCAAGTGGACTTTCTGGAAAGCCTGTCCTGTCTACTTTCTAACCCAACTGGAATTTTCAAATTTGGTACTCATTTGCCCTTCCAAATCTCCATTCTCCCAAGACTGCTTTCTGTGTGTCAAAAAAGTGGTAGAGAGGCCATTTTTGGGTGTTTTTTGACCTTTTGGAGACCCATATTTTGCCCAAATCTCTTGCCCGGACACCAGTAGTCGTAATTTTCCATGATGAATCCAAATCTGCAAGCCATTTCTCATTTGGAGCCCTAGAATTTTAGAGGGAGGAAATCCCTGTTTTTTACCCAAAAAATTACCAAGTGACCAAAATTTCCTCAAATTTTTTGAGATTTGGGCTGGATGTTCGCTATGAAGTGCTATGTTGTGCCAAGGAAGCCTCAGCCAAGATTCAAAGCCTATCTTACTCCTTTGCCTCTTTTGCCTCTTTTGTTGCTTTGCTCAATTTCGCCTTTAGGCTCCTGATTCTTGCTTTGGAGCTCATGTTTCGGGGCATGTAGTGGTGAGTCATGTGCCTCAGCATGTCTTTTTCCCTGTTAGCCTTATCCAACCACTGCTCCAAGTGGATGTTCACTTTCTCTAAAACATACTCCCGGTCCTCATCTCTTTGCTCCATAGATCTGCCATGATGTGTTGCTGGTTTTCCTTGATCAGTTGCAACTCTATCTCAGCTAGCCGATCTTCAAGTTGTTTGTTCCTCTGTTCCAGATATTTCATGTTCCACTTAGCCCTCTCCAAGTCAAGGGATAAGTTCTCAATCACCAATTGCTGCTCCTGAATGATCTCTCCAAGCTCTGCATTTGTAGGTTCTGCATCTGTCTCATCATCCTGAAGGAGAACGAATTTTGTCTCTCATTCACCTGATGGCTCACTTGAAGACCCTTCATCATGCACTGGCTCCTTACCTCTTCCCTGCTCCTGTGATGTTGATGTCGAAAGAGAGGCCCCTTCCACCCCGGGTGGAGATAACACTCGCTTTGCTGCTGTAAACAAAGGTCTACTTCCTTTCTGATAGGTGATGTATATTGGCATGGTAGCAGTCTCATGGCGCTCATACTGATGTGAAGGACCACCTACCTCATGCTCTGCCTCTGATACTACCTGTGGAGCGCTGAAGAAGTCACGGGAAATGAAGTCCTCCCAAGCAATACCCTACAATCCCAATTGATGGTCCACCAAAATCCGGATAAGGGCAAAGTGATAAACACTGTTGAGCTGCTATCGGGGGGTCTTGTGCTGCATGAAATTTCTCATCCTCTCTATGTTCCCACAAATGAAAAATGGGAGGCTCATCATTCGCACCCTGGTAAAGTGCATGAGCAACCTGATGTGATAGGCATAAAGGCGAGAAAACCTCCCCTCACAACTGAAGTATTTCATGATCAATTTCATGAGCGGGGCATACTCATCTTTCAGAAATCTGAATGGAAAAACTCTTGTGAGGTGGCCCAAACAACTGTCTTTGATGTAAGGCTCATAATGATGCCTTTCTACCTTCTTCTTCTTGTGCCACTGCTCTCCAATGTTTGGTATGCCTGTTGCCACTAATATGGTTTCGGGTGTCAATGTGAAAGTGACCCCAGCCAAGATAGACTGTCCCCATGTAGGTGAAGTGCAAAAAGAAGAGCCAAGTCATGATGAACTTTGACATTTGCCACCCTCTGACAAAATTCGAAACATGCTAAGTTCTGGAAACAAGACATAGCAAGAGGCATGCCTGCAACTCGGTGAGGGTGTTTGGCTCATCTCTAAGATGTCTGCCACTCCGGTGATGTCTCCTTTGGGCCCTTTCTCCCGAAGCTGTGTCACTGTGGGTCTCCTTGTCATATTCTGATGAAACTTCGGATGCCATTACTGATGTTTGTACCCTGAGTTTTATGCTGCCCTTGAATTCCAATGAAGTTGGTAGTTGCTCTGAAAATCTGCCACTAAGGGGACAATAAAACAGGGAGTATTAGGAGGGGAATGATGAAAGGGGAATAGGGGTTTAAAGGGAGAGATTTGTCAGGGATTTGGGAGTAGTTTGGGTATAGTGTTGATGGGGTAGGGTTTGAAACACTTTGGCAGCACTATCACTGTAGCATAAACCCTAGGATCATGATTTCTTTGTGTCTTCTTTTGTTTACTTTATAAAAAAAAATAAATTGCATTTGATTTATACTCCTAAAACCAAGCCATTCCTTTCAAGTTTGCTGCAAGAGTGGAGGTAGGTTTCCTACCTTTCAAATTTGGTGAGCCTCCAAAATTTTTAGGCAAATTGATTGGTTTCTGGGCTTTATCTCTCTGTGCACCGCGCACAATGCCCAGTGCGCCACGCGCTGGGTATGCGCCGCGCCAGTGGCGGATTTACACAGTGGACGGGCCCTGTGTGCGCCGCGCCCAATGAGTGCGCCGCGCTCCTTGGTGTGTGCGTCGCGCGCTATGAAATCACCCAAATTTTCTCCTAATCGTTTGACTCTTCAACTCTTTCGACTATGCACCTTTCTCCCACAACCTTGCTTGCACAATGAGTTGGTCTTATGGTGATTTTGAGTTGACCCAATAGTGGAGGAATAGGGGGAGGGTTTGGTAATGATTTAGGGCGGGGTTATTAGGAAAAATGATCAAGGGGAGATGGGAAAAATGATAGGTGAGGGGAATAGGTGAGTGGAGTGAAACCTTGGCACTAACAACACAATTTTACAACCCCAGCCATCGTTTTCTTGGTGATTTTCTCATGGTTGACCTTATGCATTTTTGGGTGACATTCAAACCTCTTCACAAACACCATATCATTGATAAAATTTGATGAGCAGGTGATGTCGTGAGGCTTACCTCTCGATTTGATAGCCTTCACCAAAATTTTGGGTGGTTTGGCAACGTTTCTCGGCCCCTGGTCTGTGTGCGCCGCATGCAATTCCCAGTGCACCACGCTTGTGTAATCCTTTAACTGCGGGCTAGCTGCATGTGCGCCGCGCCCGGTGAGTGCGCCACACTCCTGGGTATGTGCGTCGCGCCCTCGAAAACCTACTCCCACTCACTCAAACGCTCCAATCTCACACTCACACCTTTGCAATGTCTTCTCCAAATCTTGTAATAGCACAATGCCTTTGATTTAGGTCAAAACATGTATCTATAGCCTTGGAAGAGATGGGTTTAATTTTTGCTTCCTTGAAAACCCATTTTTCTAATGTTGTGTTTTGCACTTTTTCACTGACTTTAAAACACACTGATTTTCACTTTCCCTTTGACATTTTGGCTGAAATGATGAAATTTTAGGCACATATTTTCAGGGACTGTATGACAGGTTATTTGGCCGTGGAAACCATGAAAGTATCTGAACAGTCAACTGGCGATTTTTTGGAAAATTTTGTCATAAATGACCTTGTTTGACTTTTCTTCAAAACGGAGTTTTGAAGAAGAGTCGAAGTCTATCCATGTGACGATGAAGCTCTCTGAACCATAGCTGTGTAAGGGCCTCCCTCTGGCCTGCATGGCTTTACTGGACGTGTTTCAAAGACCAACTTGATGAATTCCTAGACCCAAACCTAGAAAATGACTTTGTCCTGTAAAGGACCAGACCTTGACTGTCATGGACTTTGGTGATTATTGGCAAAAGACCTGAGCCAACAGGAGCCAGACATGAGGGAAAATGATTAGCATGACTTTCTCCATCAGATCATGGCATGCCCCTAGTGAAATGTATTTGAGTGAATGGAGCGGGACACCTAAAATTGAAATGCACAAAGAGTTTTGATCTCTGACGGAGGGCTGACCAGACCAACTCTAACACATCCAAAGGAGTTGTGTGCAGCAAGATGCAGCAGCTACATATTCTGCTTCAGCTATAGATAATGCAATTAAACTTTGTTTCTTGCTGAACCAAGATACTAATCTAGGACCCATGAAGAATGCACCTCCACCAGTGCTTTTTCTGTCATCCACACTACCTGCCCAATCTGCATCTGTATATGCATGAAGTGTGAGATCTTTACCTCTAGGATACCATAACCCATAGTTTTGAGTTCCTTGAAGATACTTGAAAATTCTCTTGACTGCTTGAAGATGAGTTTCCTTTGGGTTTGCCTGAAATCTCCCAACTATTCCCACTGCATGCATAATGTCTGGTCGGGTACCTATTAGATAGAGCAGACTACCAATCATGGATCTATAGGTTGGTTGGTGTACTGCTGCCGATTCATCATTTGCGCTGAGGCTGCATCCTGTTACCATAGGGGTACATACTGGTTTCGAATCCTCCATCCCATATTTCTTCAAGATCTGCTTGAGATACTTGGTTTGTGATAGAAAAATGCCATCTTTGCTTTGTTGGACTTGTAAACTAAGAAAATATGTGAGTTCACCAAGCATGGACATTTCAAACTCCTTTTGCATCACCAAGGCAAAATTTTGACTCATGTCTTCTTCATTGCTACTAAATATGATGTCATCAACATACACAACAAGTATTAGCAACTTTTCATTATCAGCCTTTATATATAGATTGTTATCTGTGGAACCTTTTGTAAAACCTTGTTGATGGAGGTACTTATCCAAGTGATAATACCAAGCCCTTGGAGCCTGTTTAAGACCATAGAGAGCCTTTTTGAGTCTGCATACAAGCTTTGGATCATTTCTAAGGATGAACCCATCTGGTTGCTCAATATACACTTCTTCATCCAAGTCTCCATTTAGAAAGGTAGACTTCATGTCCATTTGAAATACTTTGAACTTCTGAAAGCTAGAAAGAGCAAGGAACATCCTTATGGCCTCTAGTCTGGCAACTGGTGAAAAAGTTTCTTCAAATTCTATACCTTCCTGTTGAGCATACCCTTTACAAACAAGTCTGGCCTTGTTCCTGATCACATCTCCATTTTCATTTAGCTTATTTTTGAAAATCCATTTTGTTCCTATGACATTCTTATCTTTTGGTCTAGGAACCAACTCCCAAGTGTTATTCTTTTCAATATGCTCAAGTTCTTCCTCCATGGCCTTTACCTAGCATTCATCTTTGCATGCCTCTCTTACATTTTGTGGTTCAGTATAGGAGAGTAATGCTAGATAACTTGAGGATTCTGAAATGGTTCTTCTTGTTTGTACACCTGCCTCCTTTTGCCCCAGAATTTGAGTTTCTGGATGATTCATCTGAACGTACTTGGATGGAGTCTTTTCTTCTATCCTTATTTGTTCTTCTAGTGCCTCATGGGTTTCTTCTTCATCATGAATGATTTGATGTTGATGGATAGTCCTCATCATCTTCAAAATCTTCAGATTTTACCTGCCTAGGAGTGTTTCCTTCTTCATCAACCACTACATCAATACTTTCAATAATTTTTCCAAGTCTTTTATTGTAACACTTGTATGCCTTGCTGTGGGGAGAGTAACCAAGGAGAATGCCTTCATCTGCTCTAGGTTCAAACTTGCCAAGGTTTTCATCAGTCTTTTTGATGTAGCACTTGCTCCCAAAAACTTTGAAGTATTTTACCATGGGAGTCTTACCATACCACAGTTCGTGAGGAGTCTGAGTGCTGTTTACCCGGACATTTGTTTTGTTGAGAACAGTAACTGCAGCAAATGCAGCTTCACCCCAGAAGGTTGCGGGAGTTCCAGACTCATCAAGCATTGCACGAGCCATTTGTTGAACCATTCTGTTCATCCTTTCCACTACTCCATTTTGCTGAGGAGTCCTTGCAGTAGAGAATTCCCTCCTTATTCCATGTTCTTCACAAAAATCGGAGAACTCATTCGAGGTAAATTCCCTCCTCGATTAGACCTGAGGCATTTGATTCTACGATCTGATTCATTTTCCACCAAGGCTTTGAATGATTTGAACTTTTAGAAAGCTTCATCTTTATGCTTCATAAGTCCTATCCAACACATCCTGGAAAAATCATCTATGAACAATATAAAGTATTCTTCTCCTCGAGGTGACCTTTTCCTAGATGGACCACATACATCAGTATGGACAAGTTCAAGTGGACTGCTAGCTGATCCTTCCTTCTCCGGGAAATTAGTTCTGGTTTTCTTACCAAATTGACATGATTTGCATATTGTATTGTCTGGAATTCTGATGTCAGGTAGATCATGAACTGCCTGATATTTGCATGCTTTCCTTATTTGTGAGAAGCTTAGGTGCCCCAATCTTCTGTGCCATAGCCAGTGTTCATCATTCTTGCTTAAATAGCATTGTTATTGTCCTCCCTTGAGTATATACAAATTATTTGGAGTTCTTATGCCTTTGATCACTATTTCTCCTGTATCAAGCTCACGAACAATGCATCCCTTTGATCGAAATATTACTTCATTTCCTTGATCACACATTTGACTGACACTTAATAAATTATGCTTTAAGCCATCAACACACATAACATTTCTAGCCTTGACATTTTCTTTCAAAATAACTGAACCTTTGCCTTTTATGAATGCAAGGGTATCATTTCCAAATGAGACCTTCTTTTCCTTTTCTAAGGCGCTATATGATTGAAGCTTTTCTTTATCACCTGTCATATGTTTCGAGCATCCACTGTCGATGTACCACTGATTTTCCTGTCCTTTCGCATATAAGGCCATACCACATCTTTCTGGTTGCGGTTCTTTCTTCCTCCATGTTTTGGGGCTCAACGAAGCTTGCTCCTTTTGAGTTGTCTGCCGAACCTACTTCTGCATTCAGAATCTTCATGACCAAAGTTGTTACAGATAGAACATTCTATTTCATTTTCAAGATCAGAGAAGTTGTTGTAGGTTCTTTTCATGATTCCAGTCACACTCCTTTGATTTTGTGCTTCTCTGGTCATGATGGTCTTGTAGGCCACGCATTGAGCTGCTTTATGTCCAAAGTTATGACAAGAGAAACATTGGCCATTGAAGAAATTCTTGCGATCATCAAACCTTCCATTGTAATAGCCATTCATTCTTGAGGTAGATTGAGAATGATTTACCTGTGGTTGGTTGTAGATTGTGTTCATCCTTGAAGTAGGTTGCCCTCGATTCACTTGGTGATTTCTGTTTATTCTTGAAGTAAATTGTCCTTGATTTTCTTGGTGATCTCCATTGGGCCTTTGCTGTCGATTGTCAACCTGTTCACTTCTCCTTGCAGCCTCAAGATAACTTTTGGAGGTAGATGGCTTCTGTGCTTGAGATGTTTCTTTGGTGTACCCAAGACCTGTATTGCTTAGAGGAGAATGCTGCACTTTGATAATCTCATCTAAAGTTACAGATCCTTTAGCAAATCTAAGATTAAGAGATTTTTTTTTCTCAATGTCCTTTCTAAGTCCCACAATTTCACATTCCAACTTTTCATTGTGTTTCTCCATTTCAGCAAGCTGGGATGTCAGAGTATTTATAATCATATTTTTCTCTTCTAAGCAAATTTTGAGTCTAGAAATTTCTTCATAAAGACTTTCTTCATCTATAGCATCCAAGAAATCATCATCTTCAAAATCCATCAAAATTCTATACTCATTACCTTGTTCATCTTCATCGCTATTTGAAAGTCCATCACTGTATTCATGAGTATAATATCTCTTCTTACTTACATTTTGTTTTTTGTTCCATCCAACTGGTTCCTTACCTTTGTCAATCTTATCTTTATGAGGAAATTTTGCAGCATAGTGACTGACTCTTCCACAAGCAAAACATTTGAAAGGTAGCTTACCTCTAAATCTTCTAGAACCCCATTGAAGGTTCTTAACAAAATTTGATTCTTCCTCTTCTTCCGACATATGTCCTGAGTCATTGTAATCTCCTTTTCCTATGGCTTTGAATGTGGCTTCTCTCTTGTCTGATGGTCCCCCTTTTCTCATTTCGTAAGCGGTTAGGATTTCGTGTAACTGTGACATGGTAAGGCTCTGTAGATTATGTTTTTCTTCTATGGCGGAAACTTTTGATTCAAACTTAGAAGACAAAGATCTTAGAACTTTTTCAACCAAAACAACTTCTTTTATTTCTTCACCCAAATTTTTCATACAATTGACAATATCATCTATACGCAGGAAATAGTTAGCCACACTTTCATCATTGTACATTCTAAGATTTTCATATTGAATTCTGAGGGTTTGTAGTTTTGCTCGTTTTACCTGTTCATCTCCTTTATAGCTCAGAATGATCTTGTCCCATATTTCTTTTGCAGTTTTGAGCTGCATAACCTTGACGAATTCTGATTGTGATAGGCTCCCTAATAGAGTATTGACAACCTTTTCATTTGTTTCATACTGCTTCTTACCAGTCGTGTCTGTAGGAGTTGCTGATGGAAAAGTGTATCCTATTTCCACAATATCCCAAACTTCTGTACCAAGAGATTGAAGATAGGAAGTGATTCTTACCTTCCAATAGACGAAGTTGCTTCCATCAAAAATCGGTGGCCTGATTGATTCTTCTCTTTCGTAGTTGCTCATGATGATAGATCTTCCTTCAAGCGATCAAGATTTTTCTGAAGGACCTGCTCTGATACCAATTATTGGAAATAATACTGAGAGGGGGGGTGAATCAATATTATCAGGTCAATTATTTTTCATTTCACAATCAAATTGTATACGCTACTTCAGTTAGAAAATACCGCATATGTACGCAACTTCAATTAAGTAAACACGCGTATATGAGCAGAATTGTAAGTTAGATTATTCTTCAAATGTTGATCATTAATCTGTGTATCAAAAGATATGAACAGTAACCAGGAACAGTAAAACAGAACAGGCAATCACACATAAGAACACCATATATAAGGTGGAAACCCAATGTGGGTGAAAACCACCTGCTGCAATGCATCTCTGTCTTCTTTCAATTAGAAACTTCTTTTTACAATGTTTCTGTACTGGTGCAGACTTATACCATTACGTGGACTTCAACCTGCAGAAGGCTACAACCTTCTCTCGTTCTCCAGCTTCTCCTAGAAGGGAGCTATAACCCCCTTAGCTCTTGTACTAGCTAAGGTACTAGTACGTAGGTGCTGACCTACAAAAGGCTTCAACCTTCTCTTTTACTTCCAGGGACCACATTTCATAAATTTTCAGACTGGATCCATAAATATCAATCGAACATCAAGTAAATTTGCAACAACCAATATCCCTTGTACAAATACTGAATCAACCAATAACTTCTCAGAATGTTGTAACCAGAAAACAGTACCAGTAACCAGACACCAATTCTGAACCCAGAATACTGCAGCAATAAACAAAAGTAGCTAAAACATATTTCAAGAGACGTATGCTACTTCACCAATAGTAACCTGCGTACATACGTAGATATACCAAAGCCAACCAACGTATACGTAGTCTTCACTTGCTTAACCTGCATGTATATGCGCCTCCGCTGTGTCGAACCTGCGTACAGATCTATAAAATATAATTTATCCTTTTACTTAATCAGACATCAGTTATACCCAGATTATCAAATTTATAGATCTAATCATGCGCCAAATATAATAGATCAAAATCACACAATGATACTACTATTCAAGCCTTGAGTTTTTGACCCATCAATAAGACTTATCCATCTCCTTGCGCTCAGGTTCCTCCTTGATTCAGATTCAGCTATGCACCATTAACCAATCACCAGTATTCCAGATCTTGCTCCTCTCAAGATATTCAACACATAAGTCAATGCCCTTGCCAAATGATCTCCTTCCCTTTTTATAGTCTAGGCCTTACACAAACCATGGTCCAAAACCATAGAGATCCAATACTAGGGACCCAATACCTGGGTTTAACACTTAGAATGCAATACCACGGACCAAAACCATAGGTTCAAATATGTCAGACTAAATACCATGGACCAACCATAAGATTTCCCACATGTACGCGCTTTTCTTTGCATGAAAGTGCGTGCATCCATATACGCGCCTTCTGATCGGTACATCCGCATGTATATGCGACTTTGTTAAGATGAACCTGCATATACCTCATTTTCTTCCATTCTGAGAGCCTAAACTGTGGTCTACCCTTTGAGTGAGTTGCCATCAAGGACAACACTTGTGCCATAGTGCCAAACCTATGCCATAATGCCAACAGTTTCCCTCACCCAAGCCTCTGCACAAAAGGTGTGGTTTTTTTTCCAATTCACAAAGTGTGCATGCTGATGGTTTTGTGAGAAGGCAGATCTGCCTCATAAGAAGAATGTCCTGCCACCATCATCAATCTTGACATGCGTTTTCTTTGATTTTGTCATCATAAAAACCCTCGAGGATAATCTGAGTAATTCGTTGTTAGTAATATCAATTTACATTTCACTGTTTGGCACGGAATTATCAATCCCAATGTAGACGGTTCCCAAATTAATGGATACCAAGGACTCCCATACTTTAAGTTTTGCACAACCCAAACCATAAAGTCTTAATTGCGAGCCATTCCGTCGCCAGCTATGCTTACTGGTTACTATCGCCTGCATTGCCTTCAACCAGTAGCGTATGTAGACCAGTTTGGAGGCAAAATTCCTGAGGCTACGCCCACCATAAAGAAAACGCTTTCATCTTAATAACCATAACCTTCCTGGAAAACCTGTGTGTTGTCGGTTTTCTTTGGCTGTGGAATTCATAGAAACAAGAGGAGGATTTAGGGGTTTTGACTATGTTTGGGGCATGGACTCTAGAGTACCCTAGAAATCCGGACTTTTTTAGTTTTCCTTGTATAAATTTAAAACCAGGGATAGGTAAGTTTTATAATATGGGAGATTTCTGGACGATAGATGCAGGACGATCACAGCCGAAGCAATGTCAAACAGTCTTTCTTCATCTTTTGATACTAGCAATTAATGTCTCAGATGCTTTTCTTCTACTGCCCCTTTCACCGTCGAGACCATTAATCCCAAGGTTGTCCTTTCTTAATTGTTTTGTGAATTTGCTTCAAGGCGTGTTTTATTTGATGTGACTGTTTTAACCCTGATTTGTTTATTGTGATTTTTTCCATTTGCAAAGAATTAAGCTTCGTGAAGCAACGTGAGATGGAATGCAATGACTGTCTGAACAGCTCTTTGTTATGGGAATCATCTATTTAATTTGGCAATTTTTATATGGAGTTAAGTATTTAAAATATTTGGAAATTTGATAGATATGAATTAAGTGAAGTTCACTGTTTTAATTCACTTATATTTATCAAATTTTGAAATTTGCAAATTCACCCTAAGGAAAAAAAAAAACAAGATTGTCATCTACTTTATGCTCGATTTCCATTGCATTACAATTGTTAAATCTAGGGCAGGTTCATATGCTTGCTTTTTCTATCCATTTTAGGATGGCATTTTCCCCATACCTCTATCATTCTGCATTGTAGCTATCTCTATTCCGTGATGTATTTTTTTCCAATTCCTTATTTGTTCTAGGAAATAATACATGCGGCATTCCTCTTAAAAAAAAAAAAACTCCTCTTCCAGGGTCTTTTTAGCAGATTCCAAAGTGATTTCCAAATCCCTTATCATTTCTTTGAGTTGGTCTTGTTCGTCTACAACTGAACCTAATGTCACCTTCATCGTATCAGTTTCTAGAGAGCGGTTGATATCCTCCAGGCCATTTTTTTTTTGAAGAAATGGTCAAAACCTAATTCTCTAAACCACTAATATTCTGCATGTCCCTGCTAGCAACTTCTAATTGTCTAGAAGCTTCTTCTAGTTTCTTGCCAAGCATATCCCTTTCTTTCTCAATACAAGACTTCTACGCATGCAACGATTCAATCTCGCATTATAATGCAGAATGATAGAGGTATGGGGAAATCCCATCCTAAAATGGACAGAAAAAGCAAGCATATGAACCTGCCCTAGATTTAACAATTGTATTGCAATGGAAATCGAGCATAAAGTAGATGACAATCTTGTTTTTTTTTTTCCATTCTTTTACCAACAATCCCCATGCAAACGCTATCTCTTGTAATCAGGGGATATCTACAGGTCGAGCCGAGGCCTATGATTGGAGAGGGGAAGTAATAACAATGCAATTTGTTGCCATTCGAGAGAGCATGCTTGGAAGGTGGTATTGGGTCATACTCAGAAATCTCGATGAGTAATACTCGTGCTCAACTATATATGGGTTATGCAATGTAATACTAAGATCCTAATAACTTGAAAAAAAATACTCGCCCTTAATTTATGTTTAAGATCTTAGCCATAAAACCCATAATGCAGAGATTTCTTATAAGAATACAAAAAAAATCTATTTGGAGATTTTATTTGATCATAGAAGAATAATACTTGCGTCAGATCTCAGGACCCATCCTAGAATGGTCACCAAAATTAATTAAAATGACAATTGATCTAATTCACGGTATATGAAGTCTAGAGAGATTTGGTTCCGATATAGATTTTGGAGGGTAGCCCTTAACAATAGTTTTCAGAACAAATTTAGAAAGGCAACATTAAAGCCCAAAAATTTAAATTCAAGAAAATCTAGAACAATAACAATAGATCTTATTAGTTCTTGCATTAATGTTTAATTCCCCAAAGGTACCAAGAGTTTGAACCCTGCTCTGATACCATATGTAAGAGCCCCGAAATAAAAACATGTAATTAATTAGATTAATCATGCGATTTATAATCGATACGCAATTTATCAACTAATTAACATTAAATTTCAATAAATGAGTGTGAGGAGAGACAACTTACCTGTGGAACGCTAGTTGAATTCTGCTAATTGCATCAAAGTCTTGGGGATGAATCTCCACCCAACCATAGACTCAATTGCACAAAATATTGCTACAACTGGCCACCCCCGAGCCCTCAATCAACGCACTACTGCCAAGGAATCCTTTGTCTCATAACACTATTCTCCCAAGAGAATGGATGGTGGAATCATGGAATGATGGAAGGCCTCTCATCTTCCTCACCATATATTAAATAGAGCAAACATTGGAAGGGGAACCACATGCACACACTCCATGTTTCAACATGCAACTTTACTACTTTCTTGTTTTATTCTTTTGTTTTTACTTTTTTGATAGCTTTACTGATTTTTACTATTTTTCTGTTTATTCTTATTTGTATTTATTTAGAGCATGAAATTAATTTATTAAGGACATTACATAAAGTATATAGGAATGCTCTCACTATGCAGTTTTGCATTAGACAACGCTTATATAGATTGGACCTCCACGTACTTTTGGGTATATATGGGAGGAAAACACTAGGTTACTATCCATCCTTAGGTAACCGAGTTGACTGCCTTGTACACTGTGATACACCGAACACAAGATTTGGGGAGATTGCCTGCCTGTACTTCTCGGTTCCCGGGAGGTATTCTGCAGTTTATGGTTGCCTGGTAAACCTTTTACCTAGATTATCCCTCTTTTGTTTTGTTATGTTACTTTGACTAAAATAAATTTAATTCACCATCGATAACATCCTCCACACTCGCTCCTTAGTTGACCTTAGGTTGAAACATATGGTGACAAATCCGGAGTCCACTGATCAAGGAATTCCTTTTGATGAGAATCCTAGTCCTTTTCCTCCTTTCAAAAATATTGGTGCTCCTTATATGGCTACATTATCCCTATCACGACTTACCATTGGCTTTCTATAATGGTTGTTTTCAACCTCCTTGGTTCAAAATATTGTGATTTCTCCACAATTGAGTACTCCTCCAACTAGAAAAAATCAACCTCTAGTTGATCCTAAAGTTGACCCTTTGCCTTCTTCCTCGGTTGTTTCTTCCTCCCCTTCTTCCTCTTCGCCTGGTGAAAGTATTGGTACTAGTAACCAGGGGGCTAAGAAGAAGAAGAAGAAGAAGCAAATTCAGTAGAGAGGCAACCAAGCAACCATTTCTTTGAATGCAATATCTAATGAGAAACTGTCCATCAAGCCTCACAAAGTCCGATATCCATGCAAACTTTGTACGAGAGACCATATTCTTCGAAATTGTCCTGATATTCCTCAGATCTTAGAAGAATGGTCTTCTTGTTCACATCATCCTGTGTCATCAACTTCTGGAAATCATGCTGGTGACACACCATCAACTAGTGGTAGTAAAGTTCATGTAAACAAGGGTAAAGTTAAGTTTCCCTGTAGGTTATGTGAAGGGGATCACCCCATTCACCTTTTTCCCTATCTGGATGAAGCCAAAAAAGTTTTGGATAACCGTCCTGCTTCACACAGTGACTTCCATCTGGTTATAGGAAACTCTCCCTAAGTCCTTCACTAATTGGTGAATTAACTGACCAAAATCAACTGTCAGTCAAACCCACTCTCTTTGAAAGTGAATCCTATGAGTCTATACCCGACCTAAATCAATAGGTTAAGGTAACAGTTGACCTGATTTCAACTTCAGTTAACCGTACCTTCCCAAAGAGAGTGAATATGATACCACTCAGGTTCTTTTTGTTTCTTCATATTCAAATGAGCTTGGGGGCATTCCTCCTGTTCCATCAAGAGAGGAGGAAAATCATACCATTCTCGTAACTCAAGCGGTTAATGCTCCCGTTTCTATGGTACCCCTTCCAAGTAGTCTGGTCACTTCCTTTGATTAGAATCGACTCGCAAGATTTTGTCTTCCTTCTTATGTGCCTTTCCAGATCATAGTACAAGTTTGTAATATGATTGTATCTGGCACTATTATAGATGAAGGTGCATCTGTGAGTATCATTTCCTCAACTACTTGGCAAGTGCTTGGTTCACCACCACTTGTGCGTGTTACCCAGAATCTGTTGGGTTTTAATAGAGGAACTAGTCAACCATTAGGGATCCTCCCTCGATTACCTATTACTTTGGGAGGAAAAATCATTTATCTAAATGTGATGATAGTCCCAGGACCATTAGATTACAATTTACTTCTTGGGAGCGACTATGTTTATGACATGGGAGCTATTGTTTCAACATTATTTCAAGTGATTTGTTTCCCGCATGAAGGTAGAATTATCACCATTGACCAACTTTCATTTCCTGGTCCAAATATGGCTCCTAATCAACCATCTTCCCTAATGGTCCTTTTGTACCAATGGTATCATCCCCACCATGGGTTAATTATGTGGCAACCCATTCCATACCTACATCAACTGATGATCAATTCAGTGATGTTGTACATCATGTATTGGGGGCATTGGAGCGAGATCTCTCCTTCATGACCACTTATGAGTTGTGATCAAAAGATTGGAAGATAGTTCTTTTACTATGTCGACCTCATTAAAAAATGAAATGGCTCCCATAAGGATAGTTCCTGGTCTTGTGTTAACCTTGTTAAAAAATGAAACAAGGAATCTGAGCAAAGTTCCTTGTCTTTTGTCAATCTCATTAAAAAATGAAACAAGGTCCCAAGTTCCAAGTCGAGTCTTTGATTAGATCTTGTAAAATCCCAGTTGAGTCTTTCACTTGATCTCATAAAAGAACCTTCATTCCATCCACGTAATAGCCACAAGTAGTCTACTTAGGTGAATGTAATGAAGCTTGGGGGGCATGCACCTAATGGTAAAGTTAAGTTTCCTTGTAGGTTGTGTGAAGGGAATCACCCCATTAACCTTTGTCCCTATCTGGATGAAGCCAAAAGGTGTTGGATAACCATCCTACTTCATCGCAGCGACTTCCATCTCGTTACAGGAGACTCTCCCTTTCATCATGCTGGGGGCATGTAAACCAATCTCAAGCATAGTTTTCATTTCGAACTTGGGTAAAAATGAAACTGAATCTAAGCATAGTTTTTTGTTTTGAGCTTATGTAAAAATGAAACTAAATTCAAGGATAGTTCTTCATTTCAAGCTTGTGTAAACATGAAATTGAATCCAAGCATAGTTCCCTATGGTTCAAGCTTGTGTGAAAATGAACCCATTTCCATTTTAATCCCTCGTGATTGCCATTATATAAGCCTCTTTCATCAGATGAGCCTTGGTTGTTTTCATGCCATCTCCACCATCCCCTCAGCCGATCATACACTTTCGCTTGGTTGTTTTACCCTTTTTGAAGAACAGTTGCAATGAGTGGTCTTATTAGCCAACCTCTTCACATAAATCAACATGTTTTGAGAAGTTCCAACATCACCGGAACCAGTTGCTACCCTAGACACCACTCGTTCCTCAAATTGGAGTCCTCTTTAAGCTCTTTTCAGAATCTCTAAATATGAAAAGATTGTTGAGCGCTTGTCTTTTCCAGCTCGTTAACGGATTGGAAAAGATATCTCTCTTGTATTATTTTACGCTTTTTCGAACTTGAGAGTTTAATTTATGAAAAATAACTTGTGGAGTTTTTTTTTGTCCCGTTTAAAACTATCTAAACATGAAAATGACTAATTTATCTTTGTCGTTAAACTCGTTAAAACATCAAATAGTGACAAACTTGTCCATCTATAGAAGACTGAGTTCCACCTTCTCTAGACTCGTTAAAACATCAAATAGTGATGGATTCGCCCGAAGGGTGAAATTATACAACAAGCATATGTTATCCTCCTCAAGCTTGATAAAAATAAAGAGGTATTGGTCAGCAATGACTGGGGAAAATGGAGAAAGGGGAAGACCACTTTATGGTAGCAGGTCGCTCTTGAACATGACACTTTTACTCCATCACCGTGACTATCTGGGTTGGGTTATTAGCTTGAAGTTTATCACACTATTGGTCTATCATACCATCCATCACTTTTTTTTGGGTCAATGCTACCAATTCACTTTAGTGTCGTCGACATGTTCAAGAAAATTTATTCAGTCAAAATCCATCTTTTGCAATACCATAAACCTTCATTGTTAGGCCCCTATACTACTAGTGTAACCCCTTATTGTTATTAGTACAACCCCCTTATTATATTTTTGTACCCATGCAGTCCCCATATTGTTATTATTGTGCCCCATAGAAGCCCACTATTGTTATTATTGTGCCCTTACATTATTAATGTTATGTCGGCTCTGATTATATTATGACCCCTTAGACTCCTATAGATAGAAAAGAGGTCTTGTCATTTGTATCATCCAATAATTGCTCATTTTTGTAATGTAAAGGAGTTTGCCCCATTCCTCACAAGTCCTCAATTTGATAAGGATTTCATCTTTTTTTCATTTGCATCTGAACACACCATAGCTGTTGTCCTTTTACAAAAGGATGATCAAGGAGCTGAAAAGCCAATTGCATTTTTCAGCCGAGCCTTAATGTTGTTGGGAAAAGTATCCAATACGGAATGACCCTATCCCACTCTAAGGGTGATAGTACCTCAGCAACAACCGAATGCAAAGCTATTCAAGATTACTTCTTTATGAGATGTAAGAGAGGGGAGAAAGAGATCCACTAACCGTTGTCTTCCGCTAATGTTTGATCCAATCTTCTCTCCTTGCTGCTTGCTCCCAGCTCCTTGCTCTTTCACTGGCCCAGCTACACAAAGATCCTGCAAAAGCACAAGAAAGGGAAACTACAAGAAGCATACATCCATAATTGATTCAAGGATTAGAATAAATCAAATATACAAGCATCAATACGCCACAAAGACACATGCATATAGAAGAACCTCAAATACTTTATTAATGGAAGAAGTAAAGTTCTGAGAGTGTTACAACCATAATAGGCCCAATCCAGCAACACCTCCCAGCAGAAAGAAATCTCCTCTTCACCTCCTTCAAAGCAATCACCCAATAGTTCTATACTCAAACCAACAGCACTTCCTTACATTCACCAGATTCCAGCCTCCCTAGACCTCATGAGAGAGCTCTATATATAGGAGTTTTGGAGAAAGGATGAGTCAGCTTGAGTTTGGCATGAAGCTGACTAGTGTCCTCTCCCACTTCAGTTATACTTCAGTTCTTGAGTCCACTTGGATTTTCTTGCTTCCACTTGGAGATCTAGATCCTCTTACTCATCACAAGGCGAATTCCCTGATCCAAGTGTCATTTTGGAGGCTTCCTGGGCATTTGACACCTTGCAGAATGACTGTGCCACTTGGCCAATCTCGCCCAGCGCAGGTAGCCTTCATTAGAGTTGACATTCAGCATAGGTACAGAGTGGATCAGTTGACATTCAGCGCAGATGCTCAGTGGAGCAGCTGACATGATCCAGAATTATCTTGTTTTTGAGTGTTTTCAGGTGGAGAACTGATTTTTAGTGCTGTGGTTCGCTGACCTTGTTCCTCTAGGGGTAGGAACAACATGTTTAGGGAATTTGGATCCCTTAGATTATCGAAATTTCATGCTTCATGCTGTAAGGCACAGAAATGTCTATAACACTTAAGAGATGCCCCTTTGAAGTACCAAATCATGGAAAAGCAGGCCTATGCCCTTGTTAAAGCAATCAAACATTTCCAAGTTTACATTTTATATTCACATGTGATTGCCTATGTCCCAAATGATGTTGTAAAAGACATATTAACCCAAGAGGGGTTAGAAGGCAAAAGAGGCAAGTGGATTGCTAACATCCTTGAGTATGACATAGAAATAAAACCAACCAAGCTCATAAAGGGACAAGGTTTAGCCAAACTGATGTCCGAAACAAACTTTCAAGCCTTAGACATTAACCAACTGGAAAATGAACAGGAGCTGGCGACTCCACAGATCAGTGAAACCTTTTTGCAATCCCCATGGTATGCTGATATATGCTTTGTTTTGTTAAACCTGTTTGCTCCCCCAGGATTGTCCAGAACCAAGAAAAGATTTTTAAAGATGAAAGCTTCCAAGTTTTGTATCTTAGATGGTGCATTATTTTGGAAAAATCATGAAGGCATATTGCTTAATTGTTTAACCATGAATGAAACTAACAATGTCATGAAAGAATTCCATGCAGGGGACTGTGGAGGACATCTATATTGGAAGTCCACTGCTGATAAAATTTTAAGGGCTAGTTTCTATTGGCCCTCTTTGTTTGCAGATGTAAAGAAGTTTGCTATCTCATGTCATAAATGCCAAATCTTTGAGGGCAAAAGAAAGCTGTTACCTTTGCCTCTTAAGCCCATCTCAACCGAGAAGCCTTTCCAACAATGGGGTCTTGACTTCATTGGAGAAATCCACCCCTCTTCCTCAGGCCAGCATAAGTGAATTCTAACAGCCACCAACTATTTCACTAAGTGGATTGAAGCCATCCCATGTAGACAGGCCAATGACTCCATCATTATCCAATTTCTTCAGACCAACATCCTTTCTAGATTTCGCTGCCCTGAGAAGATCATTACTGACAACATCGCTGCCTTCAAATCCAAAAAGATGATCAATTTTTGCCATAAATTTCACATTACCTTGGGCCACTCCACAGCCTATTACCCTCAAGGTAATGGCTTGGTCGAATCATCCAACAAAAGCCTCATCAACATCATAAAGAAAGTGCTAGAAGAAAACAAGAAGAGCTGGCATAGAAAGCTCACAAATGCCCTATGGGCAGACAGACTTTCAATAAAGAGATCCATTGGGATGAGCCCTTTTGAGCTGGTGTATCGCATGGAGGCCAGATTTCCATCTTCCTTGGGAATTCCTATCATCAAGCTATTATAAGAGATCCAAGCTGAACCAAATGATGTTCAACGAAGAATCAACCAGACCATTCATCTTCAGCAATCAAGAGAGCAGGTCTATGACAGAGCTCAAATTTTGCAAGAGAAGCTCAAAAGGATGTTTGATAAGAGAGCTAAGGCTGAGGATTTCTGTGTTGGCAACAAAGTTCTAAGGTGGGACTCACGAAGAGAAGACAAGGGCCAACATGCAAAATTTGATTTTCTATGGAAGGGTCCATTTGTTATCAGCGTTGTACATGGCAATAACACATATTTCCTCAAATCTGCAAAGGGCGGCACAACTGAAGAAGGCCCTGTTAATGGCCGAATGCTAAAGCATTATTATGATCCCTGTTGTTGAACACAACGTAGCTGTATTATATTTGTACATAAATACTTGTATTTTCAGCACTTTGTTTTTATAGTTGGACGAATAATGGAACAGTGCAGCAAAGTTCTTTAAAGGTAGAACCAAAGCAAGTCCTCCATTCAGATCTCTGTCATTGCAGTAATCTCATCAAAAGAGCAGGAAGTTTTTTAGTCAATAGTATTAAAAGAAAGGAGGATTTTCAGTTTACATCAGCACCCTTTTCAAGACAGAATCAAGGGAAGTGCTCCAGTTTTGTTCCCCTATCTTGTGTTTATTTCAAAGGCAGGTTCTCAGGCACAGGTGCATGTAATGATAGAGCACGTAGTAGAAAGAAGGCAGTGCTGCTATTGTATAAAAATTCAGTTGATGAGAATGCTGTGTTCAGGTTTCAAAGTTTCAATCATTTGACAGCCAACACAAGGAAAGTTTCAGTCTACAGCAACAATAGAAGATCAAGGCAGTCTGACCTGCTGTTCTTGGCTTTTCACAAGGAAAATCCATCCCCAAGTGGAGCCACTGTTAGCCTCCTATCGCCATAGGTGTTCATATTTCATGATTGACAGTTGAAAGTGCCAAATATGTCATCTTTTCATGCTGCAAGGTTCCATATTTCCAGAATGAGGCCAAAGAAGAGGCCATGAAAGTGTGCCAGTCTAAATGCCACTGCTGTATTCCAAATTTTGATGAGTTAATCCATTTTGATGAGTTTTTCAGTTAAGGGAAGTCCAAACAGCTTAATCTTGGCTTCCCTAGGTTTCAATTTCTTGTTGTAGAACATAGAGAATGAATATCTGTCCAAACAGCTTAATCTTGGCAGATTTGTAGAGAGGTAGAGAAACAAGGGTGCTCAACAGCTTAATCTGAGCCCCTGGATGATATAAGGGTATGTTTAGATAGGAGGGCAGTCAAAAGAAAAAGGATAATCAGGTTCTGCAAGTCCAAGTGCACCCATGCAAAAAGAAGAAAAAATGTTAGGTAAGTAAGCTGGGTAAGTAGTTTTGTGGTTGCAGAATCAAACTATGTGATCCATTTCATGTTTTTTTAATGTTATATCTATTTAGATCACAAGTATAAGGTAATTTCCCTTTGGAGGAGCTCAAGCGAGGCATGTCTAATTCCTCTTTCTTCTAAATCTCCAAATCACTTACTAACATCCCCTTAAGGACCTTGGGATCTGCCCAACCAGTCTTGTCATCACTTCATTTTTGTAAAAATACCAAGTCAAGCTTTGACTTTCTCTAGTGAAAAGAAGCCACATTTCTTGTGTAAAAATCATGTCTCCACAGTCCATTCACTTCCTATGTCTAAGTTTCAGCTCACAAACTTAGCCTCTCCCCTACACTTCACCTCACAAATTCATATTAACTCCTAAATCTACTATCTAGCTCCCTAGATCATTTCCTTATCCCTTATCATACAAAAAACTATATAAAATCCCAAAAAGATTACATATCCCACCCTATAGCACTATAGCTATGTACATACAGTTTTGGGAAATAATAGTCCACCTGGGACTATTATGAACCCATCCGTGTCATAACTCTGGGATTGGTCTAAACCTCTGGTTAGGCCAATAACCTATATCCACCCCTTTACCCTTAAAACCTCACTATCCTACCTTTCGTGCACATAAAACCCCCAAACTCCGCATTAACCTAAGGTTTTCAACCCCCGTCACGCATTTTTGTTTAAATAATACGGGCGGGTCCCGTCCCTAACCTCCCGCTACCTCGCCTACCCCGCCAGCCGTCCGATGGCCAGCACCCCAGATCAATGGTGGGTGGGTGTTTTCATATACCGATCCACCGGAGGTTAACATCCGGGGGATGGGCGGTTTCCCTGCCGTACCCCCGCCATGTGTCAGCCTCCCGGTGTGTTCGGAGGCCCCTCCCCCAATACCACCTTCGCAGAAAAGCGGTGCGGGAGAAAACTGGATACCGCCTCCGCTGAATGACGACAGTGCCACGTTTTGGTGACGTCATCAACCTGCGTCGGCCTCCTACCACTGTGTCCTGTGCCACGTCACTGCCACGTCGCCCCCACTGTACTGCCATGTCACCCTACCATACTGCCACGTCACCCTGCTGATGTCACCCTGCCACGTCACCGCCGTACTAGGACCCACCACTGACGTCATCACCGAAAAGGGCGCGAAGCACGAAATCTGCAGCAAGGGATGCCTAGAATGAAAAACCGAGGCATTTTATGATGCGCGATTGCGCATCGCTAAGAAAAATAGACCAAAATGGAATATGGCTCGGCTACCAGCAGGCCCGAAATTCGCAAATTGACAGGAATTTCTTCACGCAGGATTCAGAAAAGGGGCAAAAACAGTTCTTAAGGCAACAAAGGGCCGAACAGCAGCCATAAAAGGTTGATGGGATAGTTTAAAGCATTCAGAAGACAATAAGGAGCCCAGGTTCAGTAAAAGTGTATCAGAGGAAGCGGCAAAGACTATCAGTTAGTGTTTTTGGTGGAAATCCATATTTCCAAAGCAGGTAAACATTAAGAGGCCCCCATCAAAGTCAATAAAGCAGTATTGGGCCATCAAAGCTCACCAGATCAAAGTTAATGCATAAGGCCACCTAAGGGCAGCGCTGTAGAAATCAAAGCACAGTTATGGCCAAATGCCAGCACAGAGCTCTAAGGACATCATAGTTACTCATTTTTGAGGCAGCTACCCCCAGCGCAGCATTAGATAGATATTTTGGGCATTTATTTCAAGCATATGTTAGGTTAAAGACACTTATTGCATCAGATCTGTCTCAGATCTGATTCTTGTAGATATTTTGCTTATAAAAACCACCCTAATTTATTGTTTAAAGGGTTGGTTGGTTGATTCGCTCCACTAGAGACTCGCTCTGTATACTTGATGTTTTCCTTAATCAAAGACTACTGAAAAGCTTGGAGGATGGATTGTTTACTGTTTGTTTAATGGTTGAAGAGTGAATGTGGAATTCTTGTGCTGCAACATGACTCAATAAGTGTTTTCTACCTCTGTTTTCCATTGATATATGCTCATATCATACATATGTCACCATCTAAAATAGCAGGAAAAATGAATAGCTTAGACTTTGTTTAACTGCACTCTATGCTCAATTTCTGCTGTTTCTTTATGTTTTCCTCTGAATTGGTAATGAATATGAATTCCCTTTGGCTCATATTTCCCCTGATTCACCCATGTTTGACAGTTATCTAGGGATTCTTTACTGCTCCTAGATAGGGCTCATTCACCTTCCCTCTGTTAAGCTAAAAGAGAGATTCTTAATTGCCTCTCATTCCTTAGCCTTCAATCCATCTCCATTTAGCTTGAAAGTTGTTTCATGTGTAGCTATCTTGCTCCATATTCCTCTTGTGACCAAGAAAACGCACCAGCAGTCCTACTCCATGACTCCATGCCTAATGGTTTGAACTTATCACACTATGCATTACCTCTCTACTTGAAAGCTTCATCCTTCCCACCAAAACTTAAACAAAACCCCTTAAACTCAATAACTAGCCTAAAATCATCATCAACAAAGCTAAATCATTAAGAGAGAGCCCTCTCTGATTGTAGGTGGGCTAGCACCTGCAGTCCAAAGATTGGTTTGTGGTTACCTCAGCCGTATCCCTTAGGAGCCAAGGGACAACCTGAGTGTTAACATTGGTTTCATAACATTCATTTTCATGACCGCCATTCCTGAACCTTGTGTCGTCAGTCAAATTCCATCTCTAAAAATCACTGCACTAGTTTTGTGTCATTGATGTGGGATACATAAAGGCCCTCCTGCGATGAGTCACTTCTTGTCGACATCAACTCATTATCCAAGAAGTTAACTTAGAAACAGCCATTTAGTACCTTAAGGCTTGCATGCATCAATGGTAGGTTTCTCGCTTTCGGCGATATGCATACATCAATGGCCTTCGACCAAAAGACTATGTATGGTGTTCGACATCAAATCGTCCATTCACACCATGCAAAATGTACTGTGGTACCTTGAGGATCATTATCATTATCGGTGATTTCTCTCACATCTGTTAACAGCTTACATCATCGGCTACTAATTATATGGTTTCTTCCCATGTTCGACTTCAGATCACATATTCACATGGTTAGACTTGTACTTGAGCGAACGGTTGAACGAGATTGAAGACCCCGGATCTAGTTTCATCCATCCGGGCTACGATATCAGGAGTACAAAATCATATGTACGATGGCTTTACATTGATAGTCATTCCGATCATGGTTCTATATCTGTAGACGAATATTTATGTACATGTAATGAAAGTTTATAAGCTGAGCATGGGTATGCCTTCCCTCAGCAATTCATGTAAAATAAAAAATCATGATATATGTATTGTAATTGATGCAAGTCACCTTCCACTTCAATACCCCCTCATCACATCATAAAGCATTTCATTCGACATTGGCATTTTTCCGACTTCATGCTTTAGGGGGAAGATGTTACAGATCTATTTGGGCACATCAAATCCCAACATTCAGATAAGTGTTTTAGGGCTCATCAAACCCTAATTTCAGTTGCTACATGCCCGAAACAAGTCACCCCTTTGAATGCCTCCTTCCCAGAAAGTTTCATGACTTAAGACATATAGAAATGGTCTCTAAAGGGACTAGCACAGGTAGATACACTGCCAAGGTGCTCTGCAGCACAGGTAGATACACTATTAGGGTGCTCTGCAGATCACCTAAGCCCTCTTTAGGCTGCGCTGGAAGAATTTGAGCGAAATTCAATTGGGGTTTGGGGAATATTCTTATCTTTTGGAGTCATATAGAAGTTTCCCTGTCTTATCAACTCCTATGAGCTCGAAAATGGATGAGTAATGAGTTAAGGAGCATCCTATCCTCTCATCCCTTCCTCCATGGAACTAATTCTAAGTATGGAAGGTCATTCAATGCCACCATTTATGAAAAAACCTCCTTCATTCTCCTATAAATTGACCACTCATCTAAGTGATCAGGGGTTGGCTAGATTATGTTGAATTGTAAGGAGATAATGCTGCTATGAGACTTGACTTTGGAGCAAATGATGTGATGCCACAAGCTTGTCTTGCTTTTGATGTGATGTGGATGGGATCCAAGCTGGAGGAATGAATTTGAATCAAACACTGATGGTTGTAATTCCTTCTTCTAACTAATAAAGTGTTTGAACCTTTTTCCAAATGTTGTGTTCTTTCATAATGCTTATATGTATGAATTGCTTCTCATTCCTTTAATTTATATTCAATGGATCATATGCTGTGATCGGTTTTTGTCTTCTGTTGTGTTTACAGGGTACTTGTCAAGCGAGTTAAGTATGGGAAGGAGCAACAGAATCGATACAAGGGAGACGAGAGGAAAGTGGAACTACAGGTAGGCCTTCTATCCTCTCTTCTTATCTATTTCTTATAGGGAAAGTCTAAAACACTTTAAATTGTTGTTCTAGGCACATCTACTTGTCTAGTGAATTAGTATTTATCCGTAGATACTAAATTCTCCAAAAATAAATTTGCTATTCACTTGGGAGACTATCACCTTTCCTAGTAGCTTATTCACCTACTAAGACATTCTTGTAGACCTTATTTGTGTTCATTGACTGTATTTCAGCTCTTTTACATTGAATTTTGGTCAAAAATTGAGGTTAGATGACTTTTGAGTGACCTATCAGAAATCAGCGCAGGCTTGGTCAAGGGACAGTGCTCTATAGAGCACCCTTGAGTGAGAGACAGTGCTTTGCAGTGTAGTTAGGCCCTCTTTGACCTGTGTTGATCAACCTTAGGTCAAATTCCAACCTTTGGAATGTTTTATTGCAAACTTTTCTCTATTTGTTTGCTTGTTGATTGATCAATGAATGTCATGTCTCAAAGAACAATTTTTTATCTCCTTTACCAGCCCTACTTTGATTTGATTGATCAATGTTTCTTTAATGTTTTCTTTTCCATTATCAATCTATAGTCAAATTTAGAATATAGTTGATTAATCTTCATTCGAAAGTAAGTGTCGTAAAAGTCTTCTCTTCCTTCGAATTAGAACTGTCGTAAAAGTATTCGTTCTTATGAAAGATTGATTGATTATATGTGCATATTTCCTTTTTGTTCATCATAACATTAAGGGATTCGAAAAGAAAAAATTGCATCGTTCATATTGTAGTTTGTGAATGCTTGAAAGGAATAGCTAGGGAAATTGCATTAGATGTGCTCTTTTCTCTTTGTCAAAAATCTGATTGCTCTATCCCTACTAGCTAAGGATTTTCATTGTTAAATTGAATGGAAAGAATGCTTATCATATTAGTTTCATTTTAGGAATTGCAAACATACATCATGTGGTGAACCTTGAAAGGAAAATTCTAAAGAAGATCAACTTAAAATTTATCTGAATTTACCTAATGGAGCATTGTCACCTAACGAAAAACATTTAGAGGTCTAGGCTAGAGACGTGTTCCGGCGTCATAAAACAAAGCAATTGTTGCTAACTTGTCTGCAATACATCCTGAGTGTGGTACCTCATTCTATGTATGTGAATATATCATAGCTCGTCCATGTACCTTCGGGTATACAGGGCAGTGTTATAGTTCGTAAAGTATATGGGAATGCTCTCACTGTGCGATTTTCCATTAGACAACGCTTATACGGATTGGGCCTCCACGTACTTTCGGGTATATATGGGAGGACAACACTAGGTTGCTATCCATCCTTAGGTAACCAAGTCGGCCACCTTGTACACTGTGATATACTGAACACAACATTCGGAGAGATTGTCTGTCTGTACTTCTCAGTTCGCCGGGAGGTATTCTACAGTTCATAGTTGCTTGGTAAACCTTTTGCCTAGATTATCCCTCTTTTGTTTTGTTATGTTACTTTGATTAAAATAAATTTAATTGACCGCAGATAACATCCTCCACGCTCGCTCCTTATTTGATCTTAGGTTGAAACATACGGCGACAAATCTGGAGTCCACCGATCAAGGAATTCCTTTTGATGGGAATCCTAGTCCTTTTGCTCCTTTTGGAAATATTGGTGCTCCTTATATGGCTACATTATCCCTATCGAGACTTACCATTGGCTTTCTAGTATGGTTGTTTTCAACCTCCTTGGTTCAAAATATCGTGATTTCACCACAATTGAGTACTCCAACTAGACAAAATCAACCTCCAGTTGATCCTAAAGTTGACCATTTTCCTTCTTCCTCGGTTGTTTCTTCCTCCCCTTCTTCCTCTTCACCTGGTGAAAGTATTGGTACTAGTAACCAGGTGGCTAAGAAGAAGAAGAAAGGGAAGAAGAAGAAGAAGAAGAAAATTCAACAGAGTGGCAACCAAGCAACCATTGCTTTGAATGCAACATCTGATGAGAAACTATCCATCAAGCCTTGCAAAGTTCGATATCCATGCAAACTTTGTGTGGGAGACCATCTTCTTTGAAATTGTTCTGATATTCCTCAGATCTTAGAAGAATGGTCTTCTTTTTCACATCATCCCATGTCATCAACTTTTGGAGATCAAGTTGGTGACACACCATCAACTAGTGGTAGTAAAGTTCATGGAACCAAGGGTAAAGTTAAGTTTCCTTGTAGGTTATGTGAATGGAATCACCCCATTCACCTTTGTCCCTATTTGGATGAAGCCAAAAAAGTGTTGGATAATCGTCCTACTTCACCGCAGTGACTTCCATTTGGTTACAGGAAACTCTCCCTAAGTCCTTCACTAGTTGGTGAATTGACTGACCAAAATCAACAGTTGGTCAAACCCACTCTCTCTGACAGTGAATCCTATGAGTCTATACCTGACCCAAATCAACAGGTCGAGGTAACAATTGACCCGATTTCACCTTCAGTTAATTGTACCTTTCCCGAAGAGAGTGAATATGGTACCACTCAGGCTCTTTTTGTTTCTTTAGATTCAAATGAGCTTGGGGGAAGAGGAAAATCCTCTGACTCTCGTAACTCAAGGGGTTAATTCTCTTGTTTCTATAGTACCCCCTCCAAGTAGTCTGGTCACTTCCTTTGATTGGAATCGACTCGCAAGATTCGTCTTCCTTCTTATGTGCATTTCCAGATCATAGTACAATTTTGTAGTATGATTATATCTGGAACTATTATAGATGAAGGTGCATCTGTGAGTATCCTTTCCTCAACTGCTTGGCAAGCGCTTGGTTCACTACCGCTTGTGCTTGTTACCCAGAATCTGTTGGGTTTTAATAGAGGAACCAGTCAACCATTAGGGATCCTCCCTCATTTACCTATTACTTTGGGAGGAAAAATCATTTATATAAATGTGATGGTAGTCCCAAGCCCTTTAGATTACAATTTACTTCTTGGGCGTGACTATGTTTATGACATGGGAGCTATTGTTGCAACATTCTTTCGAGTTATTTGTTTCCTGCATGAAGGCAAAATTGTCACTGTTGACCAACTTTCATTTCTCGGTCCAAATATGGCTCCCAATCAACCATCTTCCCTAAATGGTCCTTTTGTACCAATGGTATCATCCCCACCACGAGTTAATTATGTGGCAACCCATTCCATACCTACATCAACTGACGATCAATTCAGTGATGTTGTACATCATGTATTGGGGGCATTGGAACCAGATCTCTCCTTCATGACCACTTATAAGTTGTGATCGAAAGATTGGAGGATAGTTCTTTTACTGTGTCAACCTCGTTAAAAAATGAAACAGCTCCCATGAGGATAGTTCCTGGTCTTGTGTTAAACTCGTTAAAAAATGAAACAAGGAATCTGAGCAAAGTTCCTTGTCTTATGTCAAGCTCATTAAAAAATGAAACAATGTCCCAAGTTCCAAGTCGAGTCTTTGATTAGATCTTGTAAAATCCTAGTCGAGTCTTTCACTTGATCTCATAAAAGAACCTTCATTCCATCCACCCGATAGACACGAGTAGTCTACTTAGGTGAATGTAATGAAGCTTGGGGGGCATGCACCTAATGGTAAAGTTAAATTTCCCTGTAGGTTATGTGAAGGGAATCACCCCATTCACCTTTGTCCCTATCTAGATGAAGCAAAAAGGTGTTGGATAACCATCCTTCTTCACTGCAATGACTTCCATCTGGTTACAGGAGACTCTCCCTTTCATCATGTCGGGGGAATGTAAACCAATCTCAAGCATAGTTTTTGTTTCGAGCTTGGGTAAAAATGAAACTGAATCCGGGCATAGTTCCCTATGGTTCAAGCTTTTGTAAAAATGAACCCATTTCCATTTTTAGCCCTCGTGATTGCCATTCTATTAGCCTCTTTCGTCAAATGAGCCTTGGTTGTTTTCATCCCATCACCACCATCCCCTTGGCCGATCATATGCTTTCACTTGGTTGTTTTACCCTTTTTGAAGAACAGTTGCAATGAGTGGTCTTATTAGCCAACCTCTTCACATAAATCAACATGTTTTGAGAAGTTCCAACATCACCGGAACCGGTTGCTACCCTAGACACCACTCGTTCCTCAAATTAGAGTCCTCTTTAAGCTCTTTTCAGACTCACTAAATATGAAAAGATTGTCAAGCGCTTGTCCTTTCTAGCTCGTTAACGGATTGGAAAAGATATATCTCTTGTATTATTTTACACTTTTTCGGACTTGAGAGATTAATTTACGAAAAAGAACTTGTGGAGTTTTCTTTTTGTCCCTTTTCAAACTCTCTAAACATGAAAAGTACTGAGTTATCTTTGTCGTTAAACTTGTTAAAACATCAAATGGCGACAAACTTGTCCATCTAGACAAGACCGAGTATCACCTTCGCTAGACTCATTAAAACATCAAATAGCAATGGATTCGCCCGAAGGGTGAAATTATACAACAAGCATATGTTATCCTCCTCAATCTTGATAAAAATAAAGAGGTACTGGTGAAAAATGACTAGGGAAAAATGGAAAAAGGGGAAAACCACTTTATGGTAGCAGGTCGCTCTTGAACATGACACTTTCACTCCATCACCGTGACTATCTAGGTTGGGTTATTTGCTTGATGGTTAGCACACTGTTGATCTATCATACCATCCATCACTTTGTTTTGGGTCAATGCTACCAATTCACTTTAGTGTCACCAACATGTTCAAGAGAAGTCATTCAATCAAAATCCATCTTTTGCAATACTGTAAACCTTCATTTTCATGACCGCCATTCCTGAACTTTGTGTCGTCGCTCAAATTCCATCTCTAAAAATCACTACACTCGTTTTGTGTCGTTGATATGGGACACACCAAGGCCCTCCTATGACGAGTCGCTTATTGTCAAGATCAACTCATTATCCAAGAAGTTGACTTAGAAACACCCATTCAGTACCTTGAGGCTTGCATGCATCAATGGCAGGTTTCTTGCTTTCAGTGATAGGCATACATCAATGGCCTTCGACCAAAAGACTTTGTATAGTGTTTGACATCAAATCATCCATTCACACCATGCAGAATGTACTGCAGTACATTGAGGATCATTATCATTATCGGTGATTTCTCTCACATTTGTTAACAGCTTACATCATCACCTACTATACTACCAGTGTAACCCATATACTGCTAGTGTAACTCCTTATTGTTATTAGTACAACCCCCTTATTATATTTTTGTACCCATGTAGTCCCCATATTGTTATTATTGTGCCCCATAGAAGCCCACTATTGTTATTATTGTGCCCTTACATTATTATTTTTATGTCGGCTCTGATTATATTATGACCCCTTAGACTCCTATATATAAAAAGGAGGTCCTGTCATTTGTATCATCCAAGAATTGTTCATTTGTGTAATGTAAAGGAGTTTTCCCCCTCGAAGAGGTTGAATTCTAAGGCGTTGATCTATCTTTTCTATCTTTTTGTGAGCTGGTTTCATAACATTCATTTTCATGACCGCCATTCCTGAACCTTGTGTCGTCAGTCAAATTCCATCTCTAAAAATCATTACATTCATTTTGTGTCGTTGATGTGGGATACATCAAGGCCCTCCTACGACAAGTCACTTCTTGTCGACATCAACTCATTATCCAAGAATTTGACTTAGAACACCCATTCAGTACCTTGATGCTTGCATGCATCAATGGCAAGTTTCTCACTTTCGGCGATAGGCATACATCAATGGCCTTTGACCAAAAGACTTTGTATGGTGTTCGACATCAAATCATCCATTCACACCATGCGTAATGTACTGCAGTACCTTGAGGATCATTATCATTATCAGTGATTTCTCTCGCATCTGTTAACAGCTTACATCATCGGCTGCTAATCAGATGGTGTCTTCCCATGTTCAACTTTAGATCACATATTCACATGGTTAGACTCATACTTGAGCAAACAATTGAACAAGATTGAAGACCCTGGATCTAGTTTCATCCATCCAGGTTGCGATATCAGGATTACTAAATCATATGTACAATGGCTTTACATTGATAGTCATTCTGATCATGGGTCTATATCTGTAGACGACTATTTATGTACATGTAATGAAAGTTTATAAGCTGAGCATGGCTATTCCTTCCCTCAACAATTCATGTAAAATCAAATATCATGATATATGTATTGTAATTTATGCAGGTCACCTTCCACTTTGATACCTCCTCATCACATCGTAAAGAATTTCATTCAACATTGGCATTTTTCCGACTTCATGCTTTAGGGGGGCAGCTGTTACAGATCTATTTGGGCCCATCAAATCCCAACATTTAGATCAGTGTTTTAGGGCTCATCAAACCCTAATTTCGATTTCTACATGCCCTAAACAAATCACCCCTTTGAATGCCTCCTTCCTAGAAAGTTTCATGAGCTAAGACATCCAGAAATGGTCACTAAAAGGACCAGTGCAGGTAGATACACTGCTTGGGTGCTCTGCAGCACAGGTAGATACACTGTCAGGGTGCTCTGTAGAGCACCTAAGCCCTCTTTAGGCTGCACTGGGTGAATTTGAGTGAAATTCAATTGGGGTTTGGGGAATATTCTTATCTTTTAGAGTCATCTAGAAGTTTCCCTGTCTTATCAACTCCTATGGGCTCGAAATTGGATGGAATGAGTTAAGGAGCATCCTGTCCTCTCATCCCTTACTCCATGGAACTAATTCTAAGTATGGAAGGCCATTCAATGCTACCATTTATGAAAAAACCTCCTTCATCTTCCTATAAATTGACCACTCATCTAAGTGATCAGGGGCTGGCTAGATTATGTTGAATTGTAAGGAGATAATGTTGCTATGAGACTTGACTTTGGAGCAAATGATGTGATGCCATAGGCTTGTCTTGCTCTTGATGTGATGTGGATGGGATCCAAGTTGGAGGAATGACTTTGAGTCAGACACTGATGGTTGTAATTCCTTCTTCTATCTAATAAAATGTTTGAACCTTTTTCCATATGTTGTGTTCTTTCATAATGCTTATATGTATGAATTTATTTTGATTCCTTTCATTTATATTCAATGGATCGTATGCTTTGATCTGTTTTTGTCTTCTGTTGTGTTTACAGGGTACTTCTCAAGTAGGTTAAGTACGGGAAGGAGTGATAGAATCGATACAAGGGAGACGAGAGGAAAGCGGAACTACAAGTAGGCCTTCTATTCTCTCTTCTTATCTATTTCTGATAGGGAAAGTCTAAAACACTTTAAACTGTTGTTCTAGGAACAGCTACTTGTCTAGTGAATTAGTATTTATCCGTAGATACTAAATTATGCAAAAACAGGCACAGGAAGCCGCAGAACATAAGAAGGTTGCAGACGCAGCAGCAGTAGCGTAGATAGAAGAGGCCACAATGGTACAGGTAGAGGAGGGCCAAACAACATCCTCAAGGCAGGAGGCAGAGGACACAGAAATAGTAGAAGGGATCGCGGATCCAGGGACTGCGTCCACACAGATCAAATGTCTGTGCATCGTAGAGAGAACGGGTCCAAGGAAAAAGGTCAAGGCCTCAAAGCTAGCCATTGACCTGATCACCTTAACTGAAGGTGATCTCCATGACATGTGCGAGATGGTCCGCGATGTCACCAGTGAAGTGCTCCAAGAGTTTATGACGGAGCATCAGACTGTGTTGGGGGCCCTGTGGGCGCAGCTGCAGGAGTTACAGGTGCGACCCCCTTAGGAAGGTACCTTTTCTACCCATGTCATAGAAGGTACATCAGTAGCAGAACAGTTGTTGCACACGAGGATGGCCAACACGATAGTATTGCCAGATGGAGTGTTAATCTCAGAAAACATGATGGATTGGGTGACGCTTAATATGATGAAAGGCCTTGGCCTTAATTTGGCTGCTCTTCCCTGAACACACTATATCAGCTACGGGACGGGATATTAGTAAAACTTCGTGCTAGGGAGAGCTGCACGATCCAGGTTCTGAGCAAGCAGAAGATTAATATAGAACAGCTTAGCTTGCAACACGACGAGTTGGTTTCACAGAACCAAAAGTTGGTGCAGATAGTTGATGACGATTGTCGACACATCCCAGAGTTGTCCATTGCAACAGATATACCGATAGAAGTGAGGATCCACTATTTGGCAAGTGGAGTCCGCAACGTGCGAGAAGAAACAACAAGAGTGCAGCTGGAGCTAAATCTCCAGCTTGCCAAGCTGTGGTTGAAGGTGCAACCTTCCACTCCCCCAAAGGTTAGAGAGCTTCGCGCCAACGCTATTGCAGCAGGGATGGAAGATATTGGAGGTGCAGTTCGTGACTATACCAACATGTTGGAGTAGGCGCTTGAGGTCCTCACGACATTGCAGGAGGACCACAACATCCAGCTGTTGGAGACCGAAGCACACGAAATCCAGCAACAGTATGACAACATCCGAGGGACTGTGCAAATAGTAGTCCTTACTCAGCGACTTGCAAGAATGCAGCAAGCCAAGGCACTAAAGGAGCAGGTGAACGTGGTGCACCATGAGGAAGTAGTTCTCAAAGCGCGCGTCCAACCATGGATTGACGAAGCCTTCACAATCACAGCAAATATTGAAGGAAAGCTCATGCAGATTCAGGGGATGAATGCATAGATGTAGCACAGCACACCAGAAACAGAGGGCTTAGAAGACAGAATGCAGCAGGTTCAGCAAGCAATAGTTCAGTGCGCTGTAGATATCAAGACCATTCGGGACCAAATGGAGGGACTCCGCGCCAAGATCGTTGCGCCGATAGAGTGACTCGAGGGTGAGTCACGATGTTTGCGTTGTGGGCCTGTTGGGCATGTAATCCCCCCACAGCATGGTTTGGGGTTCAAAGCCCAAGTTTTGAGTAACATCGTTGTAAAAACTCCACGAACTGTGGGTGCGGAGCACAAATTATATGTTAGAGTCATAGGGTTGTCCACCCTAAGTTTTGAATGTAGTGTCGGCCTACCCATGGTCCACAGACCATAGGATTGTATAAATAAAGTGAGGCTCTAGGTTGTAAAGTAGTCAAGTAAGTAAGAGGACCAACGAATGGAGTCTGAAAGATAGCAAGCATAGAGTAAGAGTCTAGCGTCTTGGGTCGTAGTAGTAGGAAAAGGCTCTACAACTGAGTGTGCAGAGGCCTAGTAGAGTCCGTAGCTAAGTGCGCGGACCCCTATAGTGAGTGTGCAGGGTAGAGTCGAGTCTGTAACCAAGGAAGAAGAATAATAAAGAGAAGTTTTATCTGAATTTCATGTATCCATTATTATGTTATTACATGTTTGAGATCAAGTGCAAATTATACTGTTTATTTACTACGCGCTTTTGTATGAATGGTAAATATTGTTGAGTGTAAATGAAAGCTTACAGATAAGCTAAGTTAATCAATTAATATTGGGTTTCTAGTAAGGGTTTTGGCAATAACACTATTCAGGCCCCAAGTAGGGCTGTGCGAAGGCGGCACCACCAGCTGCAAGGTACTGATAAGTGCACTTAACGACATGTGCACAAGGTCAAACCACGGACCTCTAGAACCCATCAAACATCCCCAGGGTGTGGAAACCTGGTTCTAGCACCCTCCCATACTACTTTAGGTGAGACCTCAGTCCGTGCTTAGTAGACTATTTCCAAAAGGGCCAGTAGTAGCGGGATTTGTTTGGCTAAATCATCTCCGAACCTAGGTCAGGCCCTAACAAGCCAACATGAGTTAACAATCAATTGATGCATTAATGTACTCAACTAGTGCTACTCCAGTTAACTAAAGATTCCCTCATCAAAAACTCATGCATGTCTATTATGAGAAAGACCCAGTTGAGATAAATATTCAAGGACAATGTACTATCAATTGCATGTGTTTTCTTATGGAGAAAAATCATACATGCAGTCAATGATTCATCCTTGAGGATTGTGCAGTTTTGAAGGCTTGGTTTTCCACTTGGTAATAGGAAAATCATCCAAAAGTAACAACGCAAGGAAATAGGAGCTTGGAGGGCAGAGAGGAAGGCTGGAGAGAAGCCAAGATTTCCTGTGAGCATCTGTGAGGATTGTACTGAGAGATGGCTAGCTGTGAGAGTTAAGGCTTTGTATAATTCCTATGTATTTCTACCATGTATGATAATACAATAGTTTGGGGTTTTTAGCTGAGGCTTTCCCCAAAGTATTTTCATGTGTATTGTGTCATTGATTCTTCTTCTTCTGGTTATATTGTTCAGCTCGATCTTTAAGCTTCCACAAATTGATAGTAGAAGTAGGTTATAGAATTCTTCTTTGATTTATATTTCATTATTGAGTTAACCTACCAACAGATTTTCTACACTCCTGGAGACAACATTGGAGTGTTGTCCTGCACGGCCAGCTCCAACCCCACTAGACGCATAGTTGGGACTCCTTCCTTTCCCAACTGATGGTAATGAAACTTGTATAGTTCATTGTACCAATAGTAGCAGTAGTAGCAACAACAGTAGTAGCGGCAGTACGAGCATGTCAAACTATCCATGTATAAACAAGCTATGGGCCATGGATTTTGATGAATCAAAGACACATGACGGCTCAAGGACTAGGTATATCTCAGCCACCCAAAACAATAGAAAATGCATGATTTCAATCTTCTTGAAGTTCAAATTCACAAACAACATCGTTGAGCATGAAGCACTCATGTTGGGCTTACCAAGGATCCTCGGCCTCAATGTGGTCACACTCAAAGTGATACTACACTCCGTGAATAGTGTTGATACTTTCAAGGACATAAAAATTGATTAGGGTAAGCACGAGCAACCTCTGAAAACTACAGTTGAGGGCAAGAAGGAAACCTTGTCCCCAAGGGGTTGGTTTCTATCAACAAGCTTTATGATTTGTAGAACTTCGGTCAAGGGCTAAGAAACAACAAAACCCACAAGTCCACCACTATGAATGAACAAAGCAACCTGGGGACCAATCACGATCCGAAGATAGTCAGTATTGGTACAAACCGCATTCCGCAGCAGTGGTCAGCTTTTGACTACCTGATCAAATAGTACCGGGATGTGTCAACGAGGGTAGATGACGACCTGAGTACATACGACATGCGAATAACCCAACACGGGATTCTAGGTAAAGGAGGAGCCAAACCATTGCAGCAAAATTTAGGTAAAACACATATGTCATTTGAACTCCTTATACAGAAAGAATTGACTAAGTTGTTGGATGTTTGGGTTACTTACAAAGTTCATCACCGTGCATTGGTTTCTAATTCAAGATCTGCATGTAAGAAATTTGGGAAAATTCGCTTATGCATCGATTTTAGAAACTTGAACCGCTTCCGGAATAAAAGCAACTACCCCGTGACATCATCAAAGCCTATGTTGCATGCAGTGTTTGAAGTAGCAATATCGTCTTCACCTAAAGCTCTTTTGGGATATCACCAGATTCCGATAGCAGAACTTGATAGTCTTATGCTGGTCCACGAGAATCTTGGCCCACACATGTACCATCTGTCATCACTTGACAAGAGGATTGACAACCTTCCTGTCAACTGCCAAGATCTCAAGCATCACTCCCAGTAGGTTGGGCCACGCCCCGTGCCATGTACATAGTCTGCTTGCTGCTTGTTGTTTTCATTTCGTTTGCTTTGCTTACTATCTTTGTTTTTACTTTGTTTTTTTGCTTACTATTTTTGTTTACATTTGTTTGATTTGTTTGATATATTACTATTTTTGTTTCCAGAAATAAGTGTTGCCAACTACTACATTCTGGATTTTGAATAGAGTATGTGGCTGAAATTTGAAGAGACTTGTGACATTGCAGCACTTGGAAAATCTTGTGTTTTTCTTCTCTGTGCTTGGTTATAACCTTTGGCTAATGAAGTCTTGATGGAAAATATGAACCATCTGCAAGGGGAGTTTTGGTCCAACCATGAGCCTGTGTCCACACTGGGAAGCCCCATGTTGGTACTCAACCTTATGCTCTGTGTGTTCAAGCTCATCCAACTGGTAGAAACGGAGAAGGGGAAAATATAAACGAGAAAACCTGTGTCAGAGGTCTTACATGCTTCTCTAAAGGAACAACCTCTTCTGGTCTCAATAATTCGGGATCCCTCTTCCGCCCCAAAATAAATAAGTTCCTATGCATAGTTCTCTTGAAAAATACAAAGGCGAAAGAAGAGAAAGGCTTCCTGCACAGAGACGTGGAGCATACAACTCCACCAGGGTACTGACCAGGCTCACTGGTAGTGGAGCAATGTGTGTGTTCCTAAGAGATTCTTCCGGGGTACTGTCCAGGCCTGCTAGAAGTGGAGCAACACTAGAGATGAAAACTTATACTCTGAAAATTTTCAACTCGCAAGCTAAACTACCCTTCCCGAATTCGAAACATCGTGATCAAGCTGAACTTTTGATTTTGTTTGACTGAGTTGGAAAAAGGTTAACCATATATGTACATGGGGTAAGTGGGAAAGCCAAAGTAACCTGCACATCGATTCAATACTCCCCAAAAGACAAAGGCCCTGTGCTATCAATGAACCAAAATAGAGAAGCTGGAGTTCTATCAATGTGTCGCCAAGTGTTGTAGAAACTACAACCACCCTCCAAAATTTTGGTCTGCACCCAATTTCAGAGCCTCCTTTGAGAGTTTCACTTGACGATTTCATACACTTGAGTTCACTCCGTGAACTTGTGTGAGCCTTCACACCCACCTTGCTTGTTCATTCTATCCAAGTATTGCATGTTGGTATCGAAGTCATGCTTGTGACCATTTTCTGGTCATGCTCAAGGTCTTCACTTCATGTGTACATGTTGTGTTCACTATGAAATCATCTGTCGCACTCACACACGGAGTCATACTCACTATCGCACAAGCATCGTCACGGTCGATCAACGATCAATTACAAGTGTCGCACTTGTCACTCACACCATCGGTCAGTCATGTTGAGCATGTGTGTCTGGATGGTTTGGGTCATCTCATCATCAAGTCATGTTGGTGTGTGTTTGCAAGATCACATGTGCATCTTCCACTCATTCACACACTTAGTCATTTTGCTGAAGTTTCGATGACTGGACTCCCCTCTGCCAACCCGACCATCATCCCTCCATTGACTTGATCGACTTCCATCCAGAACAGCGCAGAAGCACCAAGCAAGTCATTTCAAGTTGCGCTGCCCACAAGAAATCAATCAGCTTCCAGCTGGTCAAATAGAGGATTTGACCCGGCAACCACCCCGTGACTCATTCCCCTAAAAAATTATGCAGAGGCTGCAGACCTTGCTGGCTCCTCTGGTTGGGAAAATTGCGCAGACAGGTTGAATAGACACCCATTTCCTATCGCTGTCCCCCTCAAAAAATTGTGTATTTTTTCCAGACAGTCCTCCCGATAGTCGACTGGATGCTCATCTAGAAAATTGCGCAGTTTTCATGAGCAGGCCCTCTGTTTCCCAACAGTTCACTTGGCTCAGAAATTGCGCATAGATGATCAGCAGGCAAAACTCCCAGCATCAGAGCAATTTCTCTAGCCAGCATCTCCAAGCAGCAAACTGCCAATTCCCTCCAGCAATTGCACAGTTTCTGCTGCCAAGCACCCGGCTAGCTGACTGCCAATTCCATTTGGGAATTGTGCAGTTTTTGCTGCTAGTGACCCGACTAGCTGACTGGAAGTTCCCCTTGGGAACTCACAGTTTTTGCTATCGGGTTCCCCGCCAGTTCCTCCAAAAAACTGCGCAAATCTTGTTTGTCAATCCTCCCTGCAGCCTAGCCAGTTCCTCCAAGAAATTGTCCAAATTTTCTGTCAAGCCCCCGCTACCCGCTCGTTCCAGAAAATGAGCATATTTTGTCTACCCTGCCTTCCCGCAGCCTGGACTGTTCCTCCCAAAATTTGCACAATTTTTCCTTCCAACTGAGCCAGACCTCGCAGACAATCACTGTCGATCTGGATTGCCTATCTTCATCACTTAGTGACTCTGGCGCAGTTTGCATCAGCAGTGCCCGGAGCCATCATCCTGCCTCGCCAACCTGGATGCCTCTCTCGGTCACCTACATATGAAATTATCATCTATCATGGTAGACTAGGAGGTTTTTGGATTTGATTTCGTCTCGTCATGAGTGACTACAGGTACAAGTACACCAACAAACATGGTGCGACGATGAATGGGATGAACGAAGGGAGAACATGCAGAAGGAAAACTTCACCAACAGGCGAATAAAAAATGCATGCAAAGAGATGTACTCACGAATGGATGATCATGCAAAGATGTGTCCATGGACGGACGGACGAGCAAACATGCAAGATGTGGTCACGGACAGACGAACAGACGAACATGCACCTTTCACGAACAGATGAGCTTGTCAAGCCTTCCAACATACAAGAAAGGAGCAATGTGCCAAAGAAACATAAAGCAAACCAATGACCATCGAAGACTCCACTCACTTTTCCATGTGGAGGTGCAGTTGCAACACACCATGAATACATCCATCACCCAACAACACTGTAGCTCGACATGCACTCCAACAGCAGCACGAATGTACCATCACTTTCATGTTGAGTCATGTCATGAGTCATGTTGTCCACATCTCCACTATGGGTCATGTTGTCAATCAATGTAATGTAACATGGAAGTCCAAGAGACCCACTTGCTGTACAAAGAGTCATGTAAAGTCAAAAAATCATGGAAGTCAAATAGTCATGAGGGTAGTCGAACAACTACAAGGGTCAGTTTCACCCTTGGTTATAAATACCCCCTCATTTGTACATGTAAAGGAATTTTTCACCTCAGATCTTCCCACATAGCCAAGAGAGTCTGTAATGATTTCTTTGAGGAGTAAGTAGTGGCTCCAACACCCTGCGCATGGGGTTAGTCATGTATGGTGTAATGATGTGTCTTGGAACTTTTGCTTAATTCAGAATCATGCTAACATGACAGCATGTTTTCACTCATGTATTGTAACTATTGTAAGACTAATCTTGAACACTTGTAATGCATGTTGCTTTAACCTGTGTTGACCACTTGAACTATTTCACTTGTTGTAATACGCAATCTGTTAATGAAAATGTGTTGTATATGTTGTTAACATTGTCTCGCCCATGGTGGCTACCCCTTGGACATCAAACAAACCTTTCACATAAAACTTGTTGTAACAATCATTGCACTCGTTCGGACTCATCCATTGAGTGCTTTACATGTTATCTTACCTTGTGTGTTGTGACTGACGCATCTGTGTGGACTGCTCCTTTGGAAGCTGTGCACATCCTATTGTGTTTTGTGTTCCTAGTTGAGTTGGGACTTCATCCCAACCAACTTTGGACTCACTCCCACCCTCTCCCTCTACAGTGAAATAACCATTGACTCAAGTAACACTAGCAATCACCAGGCACACGAACCTCACTTCTCGAAGACAAAGCATACCACTCTCATGTGCTGACAAGCAAGAGTTGAGGCAAATCCTTAAGAAAATGGCAACTGGGTCATCATGTCAGATGGGACTCCCACACCAAATGTGTGAGGTCTAGTTGGGACTTCATACCGGGGTGATCCCCTGAGTGTTGGCGGGTCTAGCACCATCAACAAATCCCTCTGGTATTTTGAGCATCAAAGCACTATGATAATTTTAGATCCCTATGGTTACTATAGTGATACATATGGTTCGGTATCATGATTTCAGAAAGAATATGAAGGCTACAGTTTCAAGAAGAAATCACAATATGGTGCCATAACAAAGACCACTACTCAGTGCTATGAAGTAGTTGCATATCACAGTGATTCTGTAGGCTCTTAGTACAAGTTTCGGTGCTATCTTAAGAAGGATATCAATGCTATGTTAAGAAAAATGGCTTGGTGCCATCATAGAAGTAAGGTCCAGATAATATAACAGTAAGAAGGATGATATTAAGAAGATCTTGATGATGCCGTAAAGGTCGAAGTCGAAGAAGAATCAAGAAGGAGGTTGAATTTCTAGAGGATATGTGTCTTGGTCTTGGTATTCGTCAACTGGAATCTATATAAGAAGAATTTGTGCGGGTTTTCCTCTCAAAGAGTGAGAGGTTTTGGCCTTGGATCATAGCCTACATGTTTTGTCTCTTGTCTATTTATGTTCATGCTTTGGTTATTGTTTGATGAAGAAGAACACTAATAAACTAACAAGAAGAAGATCCTTATCTAATCAAGTAAAAATCATTCACAAGCAGTCACCAAAGAAGAGAAATCAACTAATACTAATGCCCTAGATTTCTCAACATGGTATCGGAGCTAAGGTGTTGAAGTCAAAGGAAGGGCATCTAATCAAAGTGACACTCAAGGATCGATTTTCAAGAAAGGCATCAAAGCAAGTCGAAGGTTATCAAAGCAAAAGACCAAGATCTACATTGAAGGATGAAACCTTAGATCAAAGAAGCAGTCTACAACAACAAAAGTTTTGGATCCTCTAAACATCATGAAATACCACAAAAACCCTCATCAAGTTATGTACAAAGCAAGGTAGCTCGAAGGACTTTAAATATGAAGATCATGCCATCTTAAAGAAAGTACAAATCCTAGTAGCAATTATGATCTGCACTCATTCACTACCAAAGTAGTTGAAGTATCTTGAAAGAAAGAAAGCATTATCATCAAAGCTATGAGGAAATTTCCCTCTCATTCAAGCAAGATTCCTCTTCTTTCCCTTGAAGAAGATCATCCAAGGAAGCAAAAAATGCATCTTCTTCAACCATCATCAAAGTAATCAAGTAAGAAGATTTCAACTTCACTTATCAAGTAAGTATCTTTCATTATTTAATCAATTTGGTAAAATGACTTCGTGTTTTCAAGGAGATCTATAAGTTGGATGGGTCATCGAAATTCATTGCATGGAAAAGGAGGATAGATATAGTCCTTAAATAAGGTGAAGTCGTTGAACATATCAATGGAAAGGTCTCCTATGAATTCATAAAAAGGGATTCTTATGAAAGGTCCCCTGATATAGAAATATTGGAGGCATCAAAGAGATGTATATAAGAATATTCTCTTAAGATGCGGTAAAGAAGGTCACATGACTTATATTTGATCTACACAAAAATTAAAGGTATCCAAGGATGAAGGTATCCTCATAAGATCTCAACTACGAGATCTAGGAGAGATGATAAGAAAATAATCATCATTACTCTATAATTCACTAGCTAATGAATAAGGTAATAGATATCCATGGGGATAAGAAAGTTACCTCATTCAACAACTTGTGGTTTCTATGCAAGATAGAAGAAGACAAATTGTGGGAAAAAGTGTTGAAGGTTAAAGGACTCAAACATATGTTGGAAGGAAAGGAAGTTTGGAAAATTTTTGTCCTCAGAAAATAAAGAAGAGCATAGCTAAGATTCAATGCTATGGATGTAAAAACTATGGTCATTATAGGAAATATTGTCCTAAAGAGACATTATCAAAAGAAGAAGAGAAGAAGCCCATATCACCAAAGAAGAGGAGCCAAAGAAAAGAAGTCCAAGAAAAGAGGAAGTAAGAGATCTCCACTATACTGAGATGTTATCCCTGACAAAATTTATTGTCATAGGTCCCAAACCTTATAGGATATGGCTATAATAAATAATAAGATGCATCGTGGAATCATGGAAGCAGAAGAAACAAGAGCTTGTGACATCACCATAGGAAACATGAAGGATATCTGATGGTCAACTTTGAAGGATATAGCTCTTGGTGACCTCATTGAAAGATCAAAGGAAGAAGTCATCTAGGACAAGTATCATCATACATCAGTTTAAAAGGGAAACATCTGCTGAATAAGGATAAGTGAGATGGAAACCTCATTGGATGATTCATTAATCTAGAGAGGAAGCAAGTGTTTCATCAGGAACTCCAACTTGTGGAGTTCATGGGATGATGGTATGATGACATGAGAGATGAAGCAGATCAAGGGGTTGAAGATATTTTCAATCAAGGAAGTTGTTGAAAGGAGCCTAGATTACTTAAAGATAAATAAGGTATGTATGCTTGTATTTAATATTATAAAGTCATGTCGTATGGTTGCAGATAATAAGGATCACTAATTCTATTTTGAGAAGCATGATCAAAGGAAAGGAATATTCTCCTATGAAAGAATGTCGGAAGGAATGAGTCACACTAGATGAAATCAAATTAATATGTCCTCATATGAAGTATGAGGTGGTTGACTATGATTGAGGAACTCTTATTGGAAGCTCCTGGGAATGAAGTGTGTGAATAGATAGGAAGAGATCGTGATAATATGCAATGAAGATAGAAGGCATTCAACATCTAAATTCCAAAGAATATTTGACTAGAAGTTCTCTCGGAAGGATGTGAAGACTATGATCGAAGTAGGAAAAATATAGAGACTCTTGACACTGAATATATGTGGGAGATGTGTCAATCTACATGCAAGATGTTGATACTTACAGGAAGATGTCATGGTGAAAGATCATCACAAAGGTAATTTTGATTTGAAGTGTTCATTGATTATTTTTTAACTAACATCTGGTTGGGCTTATGTAGGACTGTCAAAGGGAATATCTGTGAATGACTTCCAAGCAGACCATATAGAAGGATGTAATGTCCTTCCAAAAAATATGGTGTGAAAGTAGAATGACATGAAGCAAAGCCAGATGGAAAATATGATGGATCACTTTATGATGAGTTAAGAACATGAATAACTCATGGATAAAAGTGATGGATGATCTATGCCCTATGTAGAAGTTCCCAAAGATGAATACTCCTTGATGAAAAATAAATTCATGACATCAAAGGAACGAGCTCTTCAAGCAACTGATTGTTTCAGGATCTCCACATGAGGAGTTGTGATAGGTCCTTGATTAAGAGGGATCCTGAAAAGAAGTTTCTTACTTGGAAGAAACTTGAAAATTTCCTAACCAAGGAGCTTAGGTAAACTCCTTTGTGATAGGAATGAGTACATTCCTTTAATAGAATATGTCCTCCTAGTTTGAAAAGGAGAGATAGACATGTCATTATGTTCTTCACCTAGGAAGACAAAATGGAGGATTGTGTAATCTTTTGGTATCCGATGCTCTTTGAGGATAAGATAGGGCATCCAACAGTAAGAATAGTCATGGAGAACCAATATTATTTGTGGGACCGGGGATTCCAAGAAAAGAATAGTCCTTATGGATCATTACCTGAGTGAACCCGGGTGGGGTATGCTCCTAGAGGGATAATGATGAGTATGTCTATAAATCATTGGTCTCGCCAGCATTGTGCTCTGATCTTGTGGATAGATATAGTTGTTAGTCAAGGCCTTGCTATAAAACAATGTTGGTTGATTTGATGCTATACAAATGAGTTACAAATCCGAATTCTTCTTATGATAAATTCTTCGGATTGAGAATGACCAAGTACCATTATGAATACCTCCCTAGTTAAGAGGGAGTTGTAAAATGCAACAAGGTTAGGTCTTCATAATGAAATTGTGATTTTGTAAATGATGCAAAGAATAAAATAAAATTATTTTGTAATTCCTTGCTTCATGGATTTCATGAGGAAGATGTTTATTTTTAGATGGCTCCCATTGAGAGCCTTAGGATTTGTCAAAAGGTCAATGTCATGTCAATTGTATTCTAGCAAATAGCCCTCCAAAGACAAGCACAATCCTCCTCTTCCTATGTTAGCTTACAATATGAATTAATAACTCATGTCGGATCACGTTATGGTGACACACTGGTTCATCAACTCATGTCAACTTATATTGATGGACATACTACTATATATACCCACCTCATCCTATTCCACAGTCAGATATTTTTTGCATACCTCTCTAATTTTTTTTGGATGGGCATAACAAAGAAGAATTCAGACATCTCTCTGTAATTTGGATAAGGTGATAGACATAAGTTCGAACATCTCCATGACTTTGGTGGACAACTATAGTGAACAGTTTGAATACTAGTGTAGTCAAGAGAATAATGGATCCCTTTGGAAATCAGGTAGTAAAAGCACTGTGATAATTTCAAATCCATGTGGTGACTATAGTGATACATACAGTTCGGTATCATGATTTTGGAAATAATATGAAGGCTACATTTTCAATAATAAATCACAATATGGTTTCATAACAAAGACCACTTCTCAGTTCTATGAACTAGTTTCATATCACAGTGATTCTGTAGGCTCTCAGTATAAGTTTCGGTGATATCTTAAGAATAAGGATATCAGTTCTATGTTAAGAGAAATGGATCGGTGCCATCATAGAAGTAAGGTCCAGATAATATAACAACAAGAAGGACGTTAGTAAGAAGATCTTGATGATGCCATGAAGGTCGAAGTCGAAGAAGAATCAAGGAGGTTGATTGTCCAGAGGATATGTGTCTTGGTCTTGGAGTGGAAAATAGGTCAGGGGTCTTGGTCTTGGTATTCGTCAATTGGAATCTCTATAAGAAGCATTTTTGTGGGTTTTACTCTTAAAGAGTGAGAGGTTTGGCCTAGATCATAGCCTACATGTTGTGTCTCCTGTATATTTATGTGCATGCATTGGTTATTGTTTGATGAAGAAGAACACTAATAAAATAACAAGAAGAAGATCCTTATCTAATCAAGTAAAAAGCATTCACAAGCAGTCACCAAAGAAGAGAAATCAACTAATAGTAATGCCCTATATTTCTCAACAGAAAAAGCCTCTAACACAAAACTTAATCAAGGAATTGACCTACCCAACCCCAACCATGATAGACATTTCGTCATACATATGGAAAACATGTAATCTATAGGACATGAATGCATATCTAAACATAGGGGTCTGAAACTTATATGAGATTCACCAAGAAGGTCTAATGCCCTCTCATAATAGCTGCAATAACATTTGTTAGTTTGTGCATTCATAAACTATTCATTATTCATCAAACATGTCAGATAGCCATAGACAATATACATCATATAACCAACATATAAACCATGGCAACTCAACCATAATATCACCATCATAATCAATACATATGCTCATAGATCACAATAGGAAATACCTCTTATTAAAATATGTAATTCCAACTAATTCAAGGACTTCCATGTACCACCTGGCCATAGATTATATTGAACCAACTATTTCTTTCATCCAATCATCCCCGCACCATATTCCAAGCATGAATGTGTGATCCCATGGAATAACAAAAAAAAAACCAAACCAAGGTTTCCAAAGGGAAAACCACCTCAACCCTCAACTAGTGATTCCACCTCACCATTGGACATCACTAATCATCACTAAATTGGTCTATACCCACGCTGCCCAAGGCTCCAAATTGTTCGTTCCAACCCGGTTCTAGGACTAGTAATTCAACCCATAGCTGTTGCAAGGCTCTAGAGTGTTTGTCCAACCAAGGCTCCAGGACTAGTAGCTCAACCCACCAAGGGCTCCAGATTGTTTTTCCAACCATGGCTATAGGACTAGTAACTCAATCCAATTTATTTTAGGGCTTCCAAAATGTTTGTCCAACAAAGGCTCCAAGAACTAGTAACTCAACCCACAGCCATGGGAACATGAGCACCAATCAGAAAATAAATGGAAAAAACCACAACATAATGGCTATCCAAGAAATGGCAAGGATAGCCCACGGGGCTTTGGGTTGATGGTGAATGGGTGTGCTGTTAAGGCATTCCTTGCAATAGGTCACCAATTCAAATCCCCCGTGGGTACTTAGGTTAGTCTTAACTAGAAAAAAAAAAAAAGAATGGCAAGGATATGCAAAACCACTATCAATCTAGGCAATCCTCCAATGAAATCTCATAACCAAGAAACCACATGCATGTGCCATGCATGCCAAAACTACTTAGGAAATCATACATGCAACTTGATCCTTGCAAAGAAATCCAGTTGTAGTTGTTGATCCATCTGTTCCCTTGCATTCTCCTGCTTTTCCTTTGCCTTATTTCTCCAAATCCAGTGTGCCCCAAGAATGCTCTAAGTGTGAGAGAATGAGAGAATGGAAGAGAGTTCCAAAACTGAACTCACAAAAACTAACACTTGCCAAAAGGCAACACTGAAAAAAAAACCATGAACTGGTCCTCAAAAGCCTTTTTATCATTGAGGCATTTATTTTCTTCATTTTCCTCTATTTTTCCTTCAATTTCCCTCTCATGCAAATCTACGACCTTTCATCTCCCTTTTCTCTTATTTTCCTTTATTTTCATAAATAAAATGCCAATTAATGCCTCTTCCAATTTCCTTAGCCATAATAAATCGAAAGTGACACCCACAAGGATGTTTTTCCCACCATTCATCTTGAAATACATGTCCCATGACCTTGGTCTTATATTTTCTTTACATGGAAATTCAATCAGGGCTATTACAAATATATGAGCCTATAACAAGGCTAATGGCATATCATGATTAGTCAACAAGAGTGGGGAACTACAATATATATATATATATATATATATATATATATATATATATATATATATATATATATATCTTTTTCTTTGGCCCTTGTATCAAAACAAAACTTTAACATGGAATAATATTATAAAACACAAATATAAAGGCTCTTCTAAATGCCCATTGTTCCTTTTTCGTTTAGAAAGTTTGGAGCACCTATTCAATAGCTAAACTTTTTCCACCTCACTCTGGGCTCTCCTTGAGGATCAATTTTCTTGCTCAAACAGAGATACCCTCAGCATCCCCAACACTATTGATAACTGGTGAAATTTTTCCCTCTCCAATCTGGTTCTCAATGGTATCTAGGTGCTCTCCCTAGGTTTCATTCTTTGGGTAATCTGGAAAGAATGGAAATATATGAGATTTTTTTGGATCCTTCTTATACTTTGATTTAATTTGGAACACTACTCTAACCAACATCAAAGAATCCATTCTTGCCTCCCCCATCTTCATATGACAAGAAAGATCACAAATAGGAAGCCCAAATCCTCCTCTGTTGACATCAAGTCTCATTTTCCCTTCTCACTAACCTTCCCCTACCCCTCCTTCTGTTCCTACCATTCCACTTGTATGCTCCCCTCCCCCCCTACATTCCTCAAACTTAATTTTCGTGGTGCTTCGAATGGGAATCCAAGTCCAGCGACATTTGGAGGTATCATAAGGGATCATAATGGACTTCCAATCTACATCTACTCAGGCTTCATGGGCATCAACAACAACAATGCAACAAAACTATCTGGCATAATCACTGGGCTGGAAATTACACAGACATAGGATTACTCAAAAATATTTGTGGAAGGCAACTCTCAGCTTATCATTATCATGATATGTAAGCTTTAGAATGGCACCCTAAGCCGACATCTTAAAGAACTCATCTACAATGTTTCATCCCTACTGACATATATCCTAGTCGCCATTTCCTCCACAATTGGTCGTCTGGCAACAAAGTTGCAAATCTATTAGTTAATCATGGTTGTTTGGACTCTCTAACAACTCTTTCCTCCACCTGGAATCTCTTGTAGGAGTCTCCTATGAAAGACAAATGTTGGCAGCTTATGAAATAAGATACATCTGTCCCGAATGGGGTGATTATATCACAAAAGGGGAGGGGGGGCTACCACTACCCCAACAAGCCAAGTGGTTGCTGGACATGGAAACATGCCCCCATAACCATGTTTTAATGACTTCTCACTCATCGAGGTTGCCTCATGTGGTTTGATCATTGACCACTTGAACCCATAATGGATTATGCCAACAACATTGAATTTTTGCCACCTTTCCAGGTCTGTCAAGGCCCAACTTGTGTGCATTTCACTTGCTTCCTCATGTCACTCACACCTCTCCTCTTAGCACCATTCTCTCGTTTAGATTGTTTGGTTATTGGCTCTCTCTGTTTACAACCTCCTTTGAGCACTTGAGCAATTCATTTTGTGGGCACTAACCGACCCACTTCTATGAGCCTTGGTCAGGCCTAGTTCATTCACTCTAAAATCTCAATTGCCTTTCCATAATTGGCAAGTCCACTTCCCCCAGTTGGCAACTCAGGGTGCCTTGCAATTGGTTTCTTGGCATGCTAGTTTGGTGTTATCGTTTCCTTCTCCAAGTCAAATTGTAGCACATGCAAAGGCTTTTGAAGTTAGTTCTCAATACAAGACCATGGATTATTTTTTGGCATTTGACCTCCTTGGTGGGTGTCTCATCGTCTCTGGTTTGCATTCCTTTTATTACTTGTTTTTATTTATGTGCTTGTCCATATTACTGACTTTCATCTAGCCATCTATTTTGTTGGGTGCTCTTCCTATGACTCTCGTCTAGATCTTATGGAATTGAGTGTATTCTTTGGCTTATCTCCTATTGACTTGTGTGTTCTTTGATCCATCTCGACCAGACTTAGGTTTTCCCTTCTTCTTCTAACTCTCCCTCTCAGTGGTTTGTCGTATGCTTTTGCATCCCTAAATCCTCATCTTTATATTCCTTCTTGCCATCTAACCCTTTTCCCTCCTCACGTGGTCGACCACTTGTTCCCCTCTCCCCTTGACATCTCGGTCTTTTCTCCTTGTCATGGCCTTCATCATGCCCCATCAGCATGCGTGTGTCCGTCGAGGGGCGACCTATTATTAGCAGCGAGCTTCTCGGGGTCACTCTCACACCCACCACCGCTTGGAAGAAACAACCACCAAGTTTTGGGACCTTACTTTGGGCCCCATTCAGGAAGAGATAGGTTGCGTCGAACGTGAGGGAGCCTTTGCACGACAATAACTTTCAGATACCAAGGTTCTCGCGGAACTAGTTGACTAGGTGTCAAACCTAAGAAACACACTAGGTTGCTTCAACTAGTAGATGTACACTATTGATTGATACTAGCATTTGAAGTTTCTCGGTCATATTCTGATGGACTAGTTCAAGCACAAAGTTGACATCCTTCACTCTTTAGAGCATCTTCATTGTCATCTAAGAGGCCTAGAGCAGTGTTTAGATCACATTAAGAAACACTTGGGTATGCCTCCTCCAACTAGCAACAATCCCAACAATAATGAAGACCCAATTTAGATTACCACCACTGACTCTAATCTATCTACTTAACTTATATCATGTTCTTGATTATTTTGAATTTTGATCTTATAGTTGATCCTCATAGCTTATCTAACATGTTCTTTAATTCTTATCTCATCTTTTAATCTTTTTTAGGCATTTTGATATCCTATGCCTCTCTGCGAAGAGTGTACTTTTTAATAATGTTTCGGCTTTCCCAATGAAAAACCAACTTAAAATATTAAACTCCTTTATGCAAATTCATATTTAAACTAAAATAAAATATTCACCGAGAAAAAATTATTTTTAAATGTAAAATAAATTTAAAAGATAAGTTAATTAGTTAATAATTATTATATTTAAAAGTAATAATTATTTATTTATATAAAACACAATTTCATTAAACTAAAAAGATAATTACTCGTTTTAAAATTTATAAATGGAATAAAAAGAATTATTTTTCACGCAATTCTTTATATGAGCTTGTCATTTTGTTTCATAGAAACTTCCCAATGTCAAAAGCTACAAATGTCCCAGAATCTCAATTTGTCTTTTCACTTTATCATTTTTCTAATCCATGTACTTTTTCTCATACTTTCACTTTGCTTTTTCCTTTTATTAAATATATTTATATCTATAGGTTGGCAACGCGCCTAATGTATTTACTAAATATTATTATTCCGAAAGTTCCATGATTAACCTTTGGATGTATAAGATTGTCACCGACCTGAAATGAAATCGGTGGGCTGACAAAGGAACGTTCGACGCATCGGTTTGAATAAACACGTGGTGTTTCATTCTATAGTTAGCGTATAATTCCATATAATAATGAAAGACACGTGTTGAAATAAGAATGTAGAGTCTAGTTAGAATATTTTTTCCTTATCCAATGTGTGTACTATGTTCTTTATCTAATAATAATGGTGTTAATTTTTATATTATATTTATCATTTATGCATATTCATGATAAACTCTTCACTTTCTTGACAAACTCTTGCTGAATAAATTATCCCATGAGTTAGTTGCCAAAATATCTACATAACTTTCTTTGTTGTCTTTGAAGGCCTCATATTTTTTCTTTATTGTCTTTCAAGGCCTCGCATTCTAAAATGAAATGCTTTTCAGTTTTTACTTTAGAGAAAAAAATACATACTCTTTCTTCCCACACTTATTTTGGCATTTTTCAGTGCCCTGTTCGACAACGGAGTTGATGAGAATTAGTCCTTAATTGGGCAATAAGAATTTTGGCTCTCCAAGAAATATTGACCCCTATGTACACTTTTTGTTGATGATTATGAGAGGGATTAAACTCTTCAATATAATACTTTTTCTTTTTCCCTAACTTCTTATCCCAAGTACACTTGTGGAACTTATCCATAACAAAAATGTTTTATCTCTTTACTATTTATATGTCGATAAACATCATTTTCCACTAATATATATCAACCAATTAAGGTAGAATCTATTTATAACAAATGCATAAATTGGCAAAAGCATTGTATTCTTCAATAGATAGTGTTGTAAATGATGATGTATTAAGATGGATCAAAGTAGTGATACATTTTACTCTTATATGTAAATATAATTGTAATTCCTTTAAATTTTATTAGTATTGGAAACATATATTCAATACCAATTTCTTATATGTTGCTATATAGCCTTTAATATGAGCAAAATAATATTATTCAAACTTCATTGTTAAGATTTTTTTCCTTATAGTTTTACACTTCATAATAAGATTGAATTCCTTTATAATGTAATTTGAAATGTTTTTCTTTTATATTTATTTGTTAATCTATAAACAATTCAAAATGCAAGTGAGCAAAATAATATTATTCAAACTTCATTGTCAAGATTTTTTTCCTTATAGTTTTACTTCATAATAGGATTGAATTCCTTTATAATGTAATTTGAAATGTTTTTCTTTTATATTTATATGTTAATCTATGAACAATTCAAAAGGTAGGTTCCACTTTATAATAAGATTGAATTCCTTTATAATGTAATTTGAAATGTTATTCTTTTAAATTTATTTGCTAATCTATGAACAATTCAAAATGTAGGTTCCTTTAATGTTGTTGTAATTATATTTTATTTGAATTTCATCATACATTGGCCAGTTAATAATTAATCTATGCTAACCAAACTTGAACACTTGTATAAAGAATTGGTTTTAACCTTAACACTCTCATCAGATGAATTGTATGAGGTGTTCAATATATATTCATAAAATACTTGATTAATTTGTGAAAATCATAGTGTATTTCATATTAATACATGTATTGTAACACAAGATTACATGGGTAACTCTGTTGAAACCCTAATCAAACATTTTTCTAATCCCTCTTAAATTTTAAGCTAATCTCCTTTTTCATATTTGAGGTTTGTTAACAAAGAAACAACCTCCCTAAACTATAACCATGTATTCCATTGAACATTGTACATTGTAGATTAATATTTTCTATCAGAATAAACATTTTTGATATATTTATCTTTTAATAGTGAAAATTATAGAGAGACAAACACGGTTCACATTTACTAAACAATAAATTGGTAACAATTTGTCAAATAAAATTATAAGAATATCTTGATTACAATTTGTCTCTAATTTATTAAATTGAAAATTGCGAGATAAAATATTTATATTCAAGACAAATAATATAAATGAAAATATCTTTGACTTCCTCATCCAAACAAGAAAAGGTTGAAGAGATTACATAACAAAGAATTGCTTCTCTGACTAGAAGTATTGATAAACCCTAAAATCTATTACAACTACATGCATTATTCAAAACATTACCTATATCACATAAGGCTTGACATCTATATGTTGTAATGAAACTGTGATTTTTTTTTGTGGCTTCCATGAAACATTTGACAAGAATATCAACATCAATATAACCCTTGTGAGCATGAACTTGCACCTGAATAACGTCCATATAGCTAACAATAAGCACTCCCAGCATCTGCAACAACAAAATTCGTAATTTATATGAAGCCCAGAAGGAGATATGCACAGTGTTATCCTCCACAATATCCCAAGGCTGAGAAAGGAGATTGAAGGAGGTAACCTCAGACCACTTAGGGTTTAGCAGCTAGCCCTACCAAACCAAATATGGATCTATCTATGAGCTCACAACCAATGATGACTAGAGTAGGTAAAGATATTAGGCTAGATATGTTCAGCTCTAGAGTTTTGAATATTTTTAGGGTTTTGTTGGATCAGGAGGGAAAATCAAGGAACTAGGTCAAAAGATCAAAGGTTTCAGTTGCAAGAGATATAAAGGAGCAAGGTAGGTATGCCTTTGTGACACTTTGGGGTATTCTCAATGTAGTGTAGGGTGGAAAATCAAAGATAAAAATGAGCATGACAAGCATGAATTCATTTATCAGAAGACAAGTAACACAAACATGAAGTTCCTAACAAAACAAACCTTAAAATTAAGAATTTTGTTTAAAACCTCTTAGGAAAATCACTGAAAAGAATAGGCATGGAAAGAAGATGGATTTATCGTTCATATAAAACTATAACAGGGAGAAAACATTATCACAAACTTACAACACAAGAATTCATGAATAATAGCTACAACTTCCCTTTGATTTTCTATAAAAGTGATGAAGTACAAGCTCCAAGAGTTCTACTTATTGATGTCCCACCTATTCTATGACTTGAAAATAGATACATATATACTAAAAAATCCATCTTCCCCTCTCTCAGGTTCGAATCCTTTAGTTTAGTAACTGATTACATGAGGTGCTCAACAAAACCATAGTGTCTAGGGAGGCTAAAACAAATCCTCCTTTTGAACTTTGACTGAACTGCTCCTCATAATTGAGGCCTAAATTTACATGAAAATAACCCTAACAAGCTTATTTACCTCTCATTACATCATAATTACATCAAAGACTAGTAATTACATCATGAAAACTCAAAACTAGCTGATAGAACTAAGATACAAGAGTTTCAGGCAAAAACGTAGCGAATTCAGGCAAAAGTGCAACGTGCCAGGAGAAAACACGACAAAATTGGTAGAAGTGACTTTTGGAGGCCTTCTCAAGGTCTAAAACCTAATATGAAAAATTCTAGAGATAGTTTTGGATGTATTCTACATGATAGGATCCTCAAGCACTGAAAAAGGCTACTACTAGCCCTCCAAAACTTCATTCTCCCAGAGGTACTCCAAAAACACAACGAGCTCTTCAAAAAGAGGGCAGAGAGGTGATTTTTGAGTGGTTTTTGGCTTTTTCCACCTATCAGAACTTGCTGAAAGTTTACTCCCATGGGATAAAAGTGATGCACAATTGATAACAAATCCAAATATGCAAGAAAATTGTCATTTGGAGCTCCCCATTAAAAGCACAACGTGGGGCACGCTACGTTTTTGACCTAGTAACTGTTTCAAAAATTGCCAAGAATTCACAGTTTCCCAAAATTTCTTCAAAATTGGTCCAGATTTGCTCCATGAATACCTGAGATGGTATGCTATTCTATGAGGGAATCATCAGCAAGAAAATCCAACTTAACCTTCTCTTTTTGCTTGATTAGGGTTTCCTCGAGTTTCTCCTTCAACTGCTTGATCTTGACTTTGGAGACTTGATTCCTTGTATAGTAATGAGCAACCATGTGTGTTATAGCACCAATTACCACCCTTGGTATTTGTGATGCTTGGTTTATGGCCTAGGGCAACCTCTCCTTCCAGACTTGGTCCAAATATATTAAAAACAGTGTTTTATTCCCTGTATGCTACTTTTCCCTGAGATAAAAGCGTGTACACGCGGGTCAGTCAATACCCAACCCACGTATATGTGTTAAAACACTTTAAAAAATTAAATTTCCTTAATTATGGGCGGAGTTCATGGTTTTTACCTGTTGATTACCTCCTATTGCCTGTGGCCCAACTGTTTCCCAACTAAAAAACTAATTGGGAGAAGTATAAATAGAATTCCACGAGGAAGGCCTTAAGGAGGAGAAGAGATTGAGTTATTATACTGAGATTATCCCTGATTGAGTCTGATGAATCCTTGTGCCTCATGCACTTCCCCAAGCTTCAGGAAACCCTTGTTTCCTTGATTATAGATATTCTCCCTTTTGCTTGAGATATCATGGTGTTGGTTATGGAAGAAGACTGTTGAAGGCTGGGATAGGACGAATCTGGAGGACGGTTCCGCTTGGAGCTAGAAGAAGAAGACTCAAGTGAATTCTCTCCATGTTATTTATAGGTTATTGCAATAAAAAAAATGTTGCCTTGTTTCCAAAATTAACTTTGTTTATGCATCAAATTGTGTTGTAATTCATGTATGAACGTTGTTTTGATGCATGATCAGTCATTTCTTTATATGATATGAAGTGAATTTCATGAATATGTTTTACCTCTATACTGCTATGTATGTTCGAATTGAATGATTTTCAGGTTTGAAGAACATCGGGAGTTGCAGAGGATCTAAACCCTGCAGGAACTACTCGAACGAAGGAAAACTGGGTACGTTCACTCTTACGTAGTTTGATTATGTAAGAATTTTTCCTGAGTTGTATGAGTGTTTCTTATTGTAGTTTGCTTATGCTCTATTGGGGTTCTAGCCCAAAGCCCTCGGGTACTTATTCCCGAAATAGAATTGGCAAATCCATTGGGGATAACAATCTTGTTATTCCTAGTTTGGGTTGTTTAGTGTCAATCAGGGCTCAGTATTTGGTTTGCTTACTGTTAAAGTCATATTTGGTCTACTAGAGTCTCAGACCTAAAGTCTGATCCTTTTGATTTGGCTTTGTTTTTTACTTTTCTTGCAAAGATTTGTATACACCTTTTACTATGTTTATAGTAGCATACACACGCTTGTTTATGTGAAGTGAACCCGCGTATATGCGAGTTTCCTATATCAGAAGCGCATGTACACGCTTCTGTGCTTGAACACAGTCGCATATACCAATTTTTGCATTGTTTTTTCAAATCTCTCTGCCCAGATAGATTTGTTTCCTGGTCTGTTTAGTCTCTGTGTGGTCAATTTTTGTCTGAAGAATTTCATTATTCTACAAGCTTACTGTTTCGAAGTCTCTTCCTCATTGAAAAGATTTGGCCTAGGTTTTCTTTTTGAGCGAGTTTGTAATTGGTGTTTTGGCACACAAGACTTTGTTCAGAAGTTCTTGATTGTTCTGGTCCTCCAGAACAGGAGATTGTTTTTAGTCTCAGTGTCAAGCTCGGTTTTTGATCTACTTGCTTTGCTTTGCTTTTTTTTGTGGCCTTATAGCTTTTCTTGCTTTTTGAAAGTCTTTTTGACGAACTTGAAAGTATTTCTTTCCTGGATTTTTGGTCAGTTTGTCAATCTCTTTGCTACTGTTTGGGTCATTTAGTACAAGTTGAAGCCTTTCTGCTCAAGTTTTCGTTCACTTTCAAGTTTGTAACTTGCAAAGACTCCTTGTGCTCTTTTTTCGATCCTTGAGTTTTAGTAGCATTTTGAGTGATTTCAAAAAGTTGTTTGGCTGTTTCTTGAAAAAGAAAAGATCCCAAAAACATTGTTTTTGTTTTCTTTTGCCAAGTTTGATTTTGGTTTCAATTTGGTTTTTGAAAGTGAATTGCGATCTTTTATGATTTGTCCTTCTTGTTTGGAGAGATTTTTGCATTCAAAATTTGTATCCTCTTCTATACTTAAGTTGGCTCACTAATAGTTATAAACAATTTCTTTCATCTTTTTTAGAGTTATTTAGGATCTTGCATCTTCATTATACCTTGCATTAGGGTAGTTTGCATTGTTAAAGCATTCATAGTCTTTTTAGTTTTTGGGTGTGTAAAGTGTGTTTTAAGAAAAGAAAAGATAAAGTATTTTTCTATATAGGAGTCTCGTAAAACCCATATAGAGATCTCTTTTCATCGAAGAACAAATGATTGCATTCATGTAGTTAGTTTTTCATTGATTTCTTTTGCGTCATACAAACACCATTGGTTTCACCTCCATCAATACCCTTGACTTAAAGCACAGCCATTAAAATGAAGTGATTACTTAAAATAAACTAGAACTTTTGTATTGTCATCAGAATACATCAACAAGTTTAAGTTTATTAGGGCCTTGGATTAGGTGAGAGGAGAGTTAACTCTCCAAGGCCGCTCTAATTTACAAAACATAGAAGTTTGATTAATGAGCAAAATCCAATAGCGTTAGCGAGACCGAGAAAGCTCCGCCACTGGGAGTAAAGCATGAGGGTTAGTGAAGATAAGGACGAGAGATACCCCCTCTCTTACTTGTCGGATCCTACCTCACGACTGTTTCACCCGAATTTTGATATGAGTTGGTGACTGTAGTTGCATATCCTAGGGACCACATAGGAGGCTGCGGAGGGGAATCCTATGGCACTTGAGGTTGACGTTGCATCACATTCAACAGCACTTCTTGAGGGCACCCTTACGAAGCTTGGGGGCTTGCACCGGCAAAGGTTGTTATCTGGAGGTCAGCATAACTACCTCTAATACCTTCGCTAGTAGGCCTGGGGCATAATTACCCCAGTCTATTTTCGGAAGGCCCTTGTTATTAAATTTCTTGTATTTTGGTGTCCGGTCCTAATCACTCAGAGCGGAAATACTTGAGAGTTGTTTGATTGCTAATATCTTTAGGGAAATTTTAGTGAGTGTTCTTTGCTCCTAGTCAGCCTAGCTTTATAATTTTTTTTTAGTCTTTAAGAATATCTTCTAAACAATTCAAAGTGGATGACCGACCATCTCGACGATCTAGGAGATTTTGTGGGCTATCACCTATGAGACCGGAGCCTTCTCCTAGAAGGCATATGAGCGATTCTACCAGTGGTTTTCAACCAGTGGCAGTAGGCACATCAGAGATTCAACATCTGCTTGGGGGCATTAGTTCACAAGATAGACCTGGCACCAGTGCAGAGTTAGAGAGGAACACACCAGTTCTTTCTCGAGTACTCTTCTAGTCGAAAGATAATATCGAAGTTGAAGAGATTCCAGAGTTGCTTGTAGCTCCAAATTCTCCTCTTCCTCCTAATCATCCAAACATTTTGTTATACGTTGGAACTCTGACTCATAGGCCTTCAATCCTAGGTTTACATACATATATTCCTTCGATGACCACTGTTGGAAGCATGGCATCTACGACAAGTGTTGCGAGCATGCAGACTCCCATATTTGTGCAAGGGGGAGAAACTATTTCCATCCCTTCTATTACTCCCAGCACGACTATATTTGGGTCTACTTCCATTTCATCAACGAGTGGAAGTTCTCAAGCTACTGCATCCAGTTTTGGATTTTTCCTTTTGGAATGTCGTCTCAAGGGATTCCTTTAGTTCCTTTGAACATACCATCGACTGCCTCTACATCCATGATGAGTGGATCAACTTCTTTTTAGGGTTTCCCATTTAGAATTGGTCATATACCACATTCCAATCCGATAGTAGGGTCATTGCCTTTTCCTTTTACAAGTCAAGGTAGTAACCCTTTCTAGAGTTGGACAAACCCTGCGGTTTGTGGGATAGGAGCTGGGAATCAATTTCTCGACCAACAAGGGAATGTACCGTATTCTTTAGTTAATTTGTTTCAGAGTTTTCCACCCTTTGCTAATGCATGGAATCCTCATCAGGGGCTGTCATCTCCTTTCAACACTTCGTTAAGGGGTAAATTCACTGGTTATAGAGGATTTTCGGCAGGAGTTGGTCAAACTCCGAATTTTGCTGGACCACAAGGACCATATTTTGCTTCAGTAGGCTCTACGAGTTACTTTGGGCAACCTAGTGCCTTTCAAAGTCCAGGTCATTCTTTTTAGACCTTTGGGAACCTCGCCCACTCTGGATGGAATTCCCAAGGTCCCCCACGACTTCCTTTTCTAGCCATGCTTAATTTGTCAGACTTAACTAAATTGACAAATGATTCAATTAGGTACAATCCAGCTTGGCCTCTGGTCCCAACTAAACTTCCATCATATATTCCAAAGTTCGAAGGGAAGAGTGGTGAAGACCCGGGAGACCATGTGACCACATTTCACTTATGGTGCTCATCCAACTCCTTGATAGATGATTGGATCAGGTTGAGGTTATTTCAGCGCACCCTAACTGGAAATGCAACAAAATGGTATATAGAGTTGCCAGGGGGCACCTATACTTCTTTCTATGATTTGGATAATATCTTCTTGAACCATTTTCAGTTTCTTGTCCACTATGAAGCCGGAACTGAACTTCTGGCTAACTTCTAGCAAGACACCGCAACTCACATTTCGGATCACATCCAGGAATGGAGAAGGAGAAAAAGGCTTATCAAAGCTGAAATTCCACCAAACTTCCTTCTCGATTGGTTTCTCAAATCTTTACAACCCGAGATCTCAAAGGACGTGTCTCTTTTTGGTGTTTATTTGGAAGAGCAGGCCATTTTTCGAGCCCAGAAATTAGAACTGATATATTCTCAGTCTGGGACTCTTCAGAAAATCCTACCTGATGCTCTTAGATCTAAGGTCAATTTATCCAAACCGAAGCCAGGCCCCCACGCTGATGGTATAGTTGGATCAATTGACACTAATATGGTGAAACTTTTTAATCAATTGTAGCAGTTGTCTCTACAAACTGCTTCTTCTAATTAGGCAGCACCATCTACACCTACACCTTCCCAACCTACCTCTATAAAAGCCATCCAAGCCTCCAACCCCAAATGGAATCAACAATCCGATGGGAAGAGGAAGGGACGAGGTAAGAAGAAGAACCAGGAAGGGAAAGGAAATGCAAACAAACCCGACAATGTTGTTAGTGAGGGTAGAAAAGAGTCCAAGATAAAGGTTAAGTTCCCATGCAAATTATGCAGTGGAGACCATCTGACTCACCTCTACCCCAAGATACAAGATGCTCAGTGCTTATTAGTGCAGCAAGGGTCCTCTAGCTCCCAAGCTGTTTTGACTAACCCTTTCCCCAAGGGCAGCAATTACTTGCTGACATGAATTCGAAAGTTGGTACCTCCGTAGGGGGCAACCAGGAAGGGGAAAATTCCTCAAATGTTTATATGATGAACTCTCATGTCGATGTTGCTACACGAGCACGCGATTATGGTGAAATGGAATGACAAACCCACTTCATATTGAGTGACCCACTGCTAAGTCTATACCTCGAATACCAAAAGGTTCCATAAAGTGCTCGACTATTAACCCTAATGTTAGGGCAGCCCAGAACTACTCGATTGTAGAAGATCTGGCTCAAAGTCCTTGTGCTATGTCTGCTTTGGAGGTACTCTAGTCATGTCCTGCTCAGAGAAGTGCTTTGCTTTTGGTAATCAGTGAAGTAGATCCAAAGAATTCTTTAGTGCTCACTTTTGATATGTTGAATGTCAAAAAGAGACTTCCTCACCATATGGCTTTCCAAATAAAGTCTACTTACTGAAAAACCAATATTTTTTGGACAGTTATAGATGAGGGAGCTTCCACATGCTTAATGTCTATGTCATGTTGGAAGGCCATTGGATCACCTTCAGTTGTTCCTTCACCAACTCTCTTGATAGCATTTGATGGACATTCTCATAGGCCACATGGGATTTTCCCTACCTTTCCTATATGTGTTTGGGGAAAGGTCGTAAAAATTGAGGTACAAATCATCGATTCCAACCTAGGTTATAACCTCCTCTTAGGCATGAATTGGATTTACGAGATGGATGCCATAGTTTCATCTTTATTTTGCATCCTCTATTTTCCTCATGAGGGGAGGATTGTTAAAATTGATCAGTTGGATTATTCTCCAAGTGACTCCCACGCAACTTCAGATTCTGCCGTTCCATTGGTGGATAATCCCTGTCAACCTATTGAGAATTTAGGAGTTGGGAAGTACTCTTTGTTAATGGGTATATTTGATCTTCCTGCTCCTACAGCTAGAATCAATGCAATTTCATCCTCTAGGGGACCTTCACAGAAAGAGTTCTTTCGAACTCACTATTTTTCAGACCCTTGGACCTTACCTTCATCTACCACCACATTAGATGGAGGGCAAGTTGGTGGAATGGCATTTCCCATGTCTTCAACGGAACTTAGCTATCAATCTATCATCAACTCTACAGACAACCAGCCCACTCCTTTTTCACAATAGGAGTTAGATGGCGATGTGGCTCTGGCTTGGACCCTCGATTCTACTTCAGCTCTGGATTACTTGGATACAGTCTTACCATTAGAAGAAGCAATTTTGGAGGCAATGATGGGTGTAGATCGACCATGGGAAGATTTACATCATCATTCATATTTTCTTCCTCTATTGCATGAAGTTGAATCTAGGTTCTCCAATCTACTTACTAGTGATGTTTGTATAGTTTCAAACCCTTTGGATCCAGAACAATTATCTGTCAAAGGTAACATGTCGGTTATAGAAAATGTCTTCATCGGAGCCGATTGTTCCCCTGAAGAAATTCAAATCTACACTGACCTCTTTAAAGAGTTTTGAGATGCATTCGCTTGGTCTTATGAGGAAATGCCTAGAATTGATCCATCTATAGTCCAGCATGAGATCAAGACATACGAAAACGCCAAACCTATTTGTCAGAAACTTCAACCAGTCAATCCTCGGAAAGCAGAAGCTATTAAAGCTAAAGTTGAAAAGCTACTTAAGGCGGGTTTCATATACCCCGTTCCTCTAACTGAGTGGGTTTCTAATCCAGTCCCTGTAGATAAGAAGCAAGGAACGATCCGAGTGTGTATCGACTTTAGGGATTTGTATAAAGCTTGTCCAAAAGACAATCACCACACACCTTTTATTGATCAAATTGTTGGTGAATTCGCGGGTAATGCAATTTTTTCGTTCATGGACGGATTATCTGGTTACAATCAAATTACCATCTCTCCAAAAGACTAGCACAAGACAACCTTTATTTGTCCCTGGGGCACGTTTGCATACAAGAAGATGCCTTTCGGTCTTAAAAATGCTGGAGCTACTTTTCTGCGGGCCATGTCTTATGATTTCCATGCCATCAAACATGTTATCGAAGCATACTTGGATGACTTAGCTGCTCGTTCTAGAAAGAGAATTGATTATCCCAACCACCTTCAGTTAGTTTTTGAGGGATGTCACTTTTATAAAATCTGGTTGAATCCGAATAAGTGTGTTTTCGCGGTCACTTCTGGTCGGCTGTTAGGATTCATCATATCGACTAAAGGGATTCGAGTTGATCCTTTCAAGGTTGAGGCAATATTTAGTTGCCTCCCCCGTCTTCCATTCGTCAACTTCAAAGTCTCCGAGAAAAGGCAAATTTCTTGAGGAGATTTATAGCAAATTACGCTAAGATTACCAAAGGATTTATGCATTTTCTTAAGAAAGGGGTTCCATTTTTATGGGATGACATTGTGCAATGATCTTTTAATGCTTTGAAAAAAGAATTAACCTGTGCCCGATTATTGAGTCCACCAGATTATGGCAGAGATTTCCTTTTGTATCTCGTGGCAGCAAAATCAACCATCGGTATGGTTTTGGTTCAGGAGGATGATTCTATCAGTGAGAATGTAATCTACTACTTGATTCGAGGCTTAGTAGGACCTCAGCTATGCTATTTTTCCATTGAGAAATTAGCCTTGGCAGTTGTCCATGTTGTCTAGCGGCTTCATCATTACATTCTGCTGCGCAAAACATTCGTCTTAGCGGTTGTCAATCCTTTTCAATTTGTCCTTAGTAGGCGAGTGATTAGGGGTAAATATAATTGATGGATTGTTATTTTGCAAGAATCCAATCTCGAGTTCTTGTCAGCTAAATCTAAAAAGTCATTAGTTTTTGCCGAATTGATTTTGAAGCTGACTTGTGAGGAAGCCATTGTTTATGAGGAAAATTTTCCCGATGAACATTTATTCCTCATTTCTTCACAAGATCCTTGCTACGGAGATATCATTATATATATCCAGACTTTGAAGTTACCTCCATCTTTCTCCAAAGATTAGCATCGAAAATTACGTCACCTTGCCAAAAACTATGTTATCATTAGTGATACATTATATCACAGAGGGGTCAACTCAATCCTTAGGTGTTGCTTAACTTTGGAAGAAGCTGAGTCTATACTTAATAATTGCCACAGTGGAGCTTGTGGCGTTCATCTATCAGGGCTTGCAACAACCCATAAAATTTTGCATGCAGGCTACTTTTGGCCTTCAATTTTCAAAGATTGTATTGAAGCGGTCAAACATTGCCACCCTTCTCAAATCTATACTCAAAAAGTGCGCGCGCATCTAGCTCCAATTTTTCCTGTTATCACTATCGGTCTATTTACGAAGTGGGGCATTGATTTTACTACTTCTAAGAGGCGAATCACAAGTACATCATTGTGGCCATAGACTACTTTATGAAGTGGGCTAAGGCCATGCCTACTTATAAAAATGATAGTGAAACAACAACCTTGTTTCTCTTCAACCAGGTTATTTCACAATTTGGCATACCAAGAGAGATTATCACTGACCATGGCAGTCAATTCCAGAATCATCTGATGACTGAATTGGCTCTCAAGTTGGGCTTCTGACAGGAGCATTCGTCTCCATATTATCCTCAGGCCAATGGGTAAGTTGAAGCCATGAATAAGTCCCTTAAGACTATCCTACAAAGGATAATTGACAAAAATCGATCCAATCGGCACATCATGTTGTACCCGACACTCTGGGCATACTGAACCTCAATGAAGACTGCCACTGGTTTTAGTCCTTTTCAATTACTTTACGAGATGGAATATTTTTTTCTTATCGAATGTGAAATTTTGTCCCTTAAGCTAGCTGTAGAAATTATTCCATAGACGTCTAGTCTTGAAGAACACTTCGTTCATTTGGAACATCTCGATAAGTAGCATCGAGATGCAGCCATAATAAACTAAGCCCATAAGAAGAGGGTTAAAACTTAGTATGATAAAGTTGTCCGTCCTCAGGTTTTTTCTGAAGGTGACCTTGTCTTAGTCTATGACCAAGACAAAGACGCCTTGGGGGCAGGCAAATTCAAGTCTATGTGGTATGGTCCCTTTGTAGTCAAGCGAGTTTTGGGAAAAGAGGCCTATGAATTAATTGATTTTGAAGGGAATAAGCTGGTGGAGACCCGAAATGGGCTCTACCTTAAGAAGTATTTTTCTTAGGTTTGGGCTGAGCAATTGCTTGTTTGTATATATTGTATCTTTGTAGATATTTGTCTGGCATTTTGTGATATCGACATTTTTTTTATCTTCTTTTGCAGGTGTTGATGGATGATTCGATATACTTTGGATTCACCAATGGTGCTAGTCGGCACACTCGGAATCTCACTTCCTAGCTTGGGTGACTTATTATCCATCTGGCGAGTTGATGGTGTCGAGGGGAGTATGCATTGGCTCTGCTTTGAATAACATTTCCAAATATATTGTCGTTATTAATTTACTATCCTAAGAAATTTCTTATGGGATTGATTCGTTGGTAGTTTATCTAGACTCATAGCTGGTTGTGTCACAGTTAAATAACATTTATCAGGTTCGTGATCCTTATTTGTATCTCCAATTTTTGAGAGTGAGAATGTTGCAATGATTATTTATTTATATTACATATGTTCACATTCCACGATCTGAGAATTCATTAGCAGACTCTATTGCTAATCAAGCTTTAGATTAGCACATTAATCATTCATCTAATTAAATAACATCAAAAAGTCGAATCTGTATATACATCATAAAATTGCATGTATATAGATAGAGTGTTCAAAAAATAATATACAAAATTGGGACAAGATGCCGTCAAAATTTCGGTTCATGCCCATAATCATGTCCAGTCATACATCAGTCTGTCTATCAACCTGGCTCAGGGTGAGTGGCTAAAAAGTTAACTACTGCATTAGCTACATGCCGAAGTATGCGGACCCAGTCCCATGGTACTCCTACCATGCGCATTGCATCTCCTCAGGAATATCCTCTATGGCTATCATAGGCACCTGGTGAGTTAGTCTCACCAAGTTTCTCTGAACTACATATAGGACTCTCTTTGTCTCAGTTGTTACCTCTTCGGCTCCTCTTCTACGACGCCTATGCCTTGGAAATCCATCTGGTCTCACTGGACCCACATATGGAACATGGTAATTTTTTCAGTATTTTGTCTCATCAAAAATATTTCTAAGTTCATTTTATATTAAAAAATCCAAAAAATCTAAAAAATTTACAAAAAATTAAAAAAATTGTTACCTATGTCTCCCAATGCCGCATTTGGTGGCAACATTAAGTCTAGATCTCCTCGGAAATCCATACCAGCATATGGGTAGTCGTCGATTGCGATGATCTGTTGGTCCCACCAAGTGAAAATCTCATCATCAAAAGTCATCCTAGGCATGTCCCCGCCTCCAAGGCATTTCATCAAGTCCGCCCATTTGCCCATTCATGGATATCTAGGGCTGTTGATGGAGACAGATACTTTGGGATGTAGCCCACGTACCTTCTCGAAGAAGAATGAGCATAAGATAGTCCCATATCCGAAATTCTTTGTCTAAACCTTCTGAATAGAGGTCAATTGGCTCTTCATGTTGGTCATAAGAGGTGTGCACCAGTCAAATACCATGGTAAGGCATTCCACTGCCAAGCTCATGGACACTCGTGATGGCTAATGCAGTGAAGCTAATCCATTTATCCTTGTAATGGTAAATAACAGAATCCTCAAAGATAAAATTTCCACATGTTTTATTGGAATCTGACTTCCAATCTTCTCTGGATGTCCAGGACAGTATATATGTACATAGCCTTCTATTGAAAGACTACTTCTTGTCCTTCCAGTCAAATGCATGACCTCCCCTCTTCGGGAGAGACCTATAACAAAGTAGATGTCTTCAACCTTAATCCGTAGAGGCATCTGGTTTGTCATGAAGGCATCATCCTCTGCACTCCAGTAGTGGATCAGTAGTTCGAGCAGGCATGCGTTGGCTTTCATGTTTGGCATGTTGAATAATTTCAATAAGCCACAGCCTCTCAGAGCATCTAGTGCATTTTGGTCATTCATTACCTCATTATCAATTGTGGTATGCTCTCTTTCTCTCCATGTGATGGTCATCCTGCAAAAAAATTTAGTTTCAACCATTAGTTTTTATGTTTAAACTTTAACTCGCGTACACGCGGGTTCCCTTTACACACAGTCATGTGTAGAGCCGTCGTATACACGGGTTGATCACATCCAACCCGCGTGTATGAAGAGTTGGATTTTTGGGAATAAATTCCCATGGTCAAAACTTTAAGAAAACTTATAAAAACTATCACAAAACATTACATGCATGATTTGAGGGTTACCTAATAACTTTGGTTCAATTTGAATAGTCCAATTGTTCAGAGGAAAGCTTGCTACCTTTTCTCCACAACTCTTTGCTCCAAACAGAAATGAAAAAACTGAGTCCAAAAGTCATTATATAACTTTGAAATTGCAAAATATTTTTTCAAAAATGGATTTTTGTCTCATGGATTTTTTGACTTGTGGGCTTGGATTGTCGAGAATGAGTTGTTGTTTCAAGATATTTTGGAGACCTTCTTCAAGATATCATTTCGGTCCCATGATTGCTGACCCGTTATGGCAGGTATCATTCACTCACTAGCATATAGGTTAGGGAAAACCATTTTTCCACTACATCTTGCACACTAGCCTCCATTTAGCGATACATTAGTCATAGGGTCAAACCCATCGTAGCTTGGTTAGCAAACCAATTTCACTCACCAATTTTTTAAATCATGATGCGATGGTAGAGCCATCCTTTACATGGGCATCTTAGTTAGAACCTCACTGACATTGGTTTCCCATGTTGCTATACTGAGTAGGCTCAGGAGTCCTCTTTAGTCCCGCCATGACTTACGCGTTGAAGACACATTCTCCCTTCTTCTGCGCTGATTTCTAGCCTTATACCCTAGAGGCTTCTCTGTGTTGAGTTGTACTATTGCATTGCATTTTGACTATTTTCACCTTTTGGCCTTGAGCCGGCTTCACTTAGACTCGTGTTTAAGCCACTTATTTAACCATGTCTTCTGCAAAATCAACCATGCAATCACTTAGCTTCCGCAACTTGACGCATCCTTTTACCTGTGGAAAAAACATCCCTTTGAGTGTCCTTGACCAGTTTCGCCTCCCTGCATTGAGCATAGGAATTTTCCCCCCTCAGGAACTAGATCACATGTTTCTTTGACACTCATTCTTTCCACTGTACTATAGCATTCTTTTATTATTTTTCTAGCTTAAAGAAAAAGACAAAAAAATTATATATTCCAAAAAGAGCGGGAACAGGACAACATTTCCATATTTTGTTGGCAGCTAGAATCAGTCGTGTCACCCTTGAACAAAGCACTCAAAAGAAAGTCTCTCCTCCATTTGGGCGAGATTTAGTTTGACTTAGATGTGCCTTAACCTTGTTAGTGAGTCATTACTCCTCCGATTGGTTACCTCTTCCAATAATATGGAGAGTTTTCTCATGCCTCCTGCATCACAAACTTATACAGAGTTATCATATGCTGCCATACAGTCATCTTTGAGTCGTGCTTTTGTTCAAGGGATGTAAGCTTGAGTCGGCCTCTCTACGGTGTCTCTTGACCTATTTTTCAGTCGACCATCCCTGGTTTTCAGTGTCATGTTTGTCATCACATCAGTTATATTGGTCCTTTGCTCATGTCAGTTTGAGAAGGTCTCTGTTGACTTCTTGCTGGCAGGTTTTGTCCTAATCGACTATGAAATTTTTCTCTGAGGGCAGACCTAGAGCTGCACCATGGCCCTATTTTCATTATTGATAGGTCACCTTGTGCTCAGTGTTGATCAGTATCATCGGTCTTTGACTAAGTGGTTTCCCTTATGTTCGACATCAACTTTCATTATCACACATTGGGATTTGTGTAGTGCCTTGGTTTCCATTTGACCCTATTGGTGGATTCCTCGCCTTTGTGTCATATTTCATTATTGGTTGGTTCAGAGGGTTTCTATCGTGCGTTAGCTACATCTTGTGTATGCCAGAAACATGCTTCAGTTGGGTTACTGCATCTTTTTCGTCTGATTCCTTCCAAATTATTTGCCTACGGGTTACACTCATGCTAGATTGATGAAGGATGCCTTAATGCCTTCCTTATAGTGGATCTTTTCCTATTGACTACATCTCATTTTCTATGGGAAAAAGATCTAGAGTCCATTTGGTAGTACCTTTGGGTTTGCAGTCATTAGTGGCAGATTCCTTCGCTGTCGACAGTGGGAAACCATTATTGTCCCCTGATCGATAGATTCTTCTAGGTGTTCGACTTCAACTCATTTATTTGCACTTGTTAGATTGTATTAGGTACCTTGAATTTCATTATCATTATCGATGAGTAGTCTCGCGTCTATTAATGGTATACATCAATGCCTGGTAATCAAATGATTTCTCACGTAGTCTATTAATGCCTGGATCTACCTTACGCTGAAAGAAGGTAGGTCTAGGGTAACATCAAACCACGCTTAACCTGGTAGCTAGCCCTACCAGGTCGGGAGAGGGCTCTCTCCTTGTCAATCTCAATTAGGATATTGGCAATTAGGGCTTGAGATGACTGAATTTTAATGTATATTTTAGGCTAGGTATAGTAGCTCGGAGGATTTGATTTTTGAAGGTTTGGTTGCTGGATCAATTGGAGAAGGCAGATTGGATCCGGGAAATCCAATCAAGGATACAGTCATGTCTTATGGGGCAGGGTATACAAGAGCTTATGTACTAGAAAAAGATTGAGATGGTAGAGTAAGACTACAGAGGAGTTGAGTAGGGCACAAGAAACTATGAATCCTCTTCAAACAGTGAAAACATTGAAAACTAAATGCATTCCCAAGACAAAGCACTGTAAATCTAGTGCATTTTGTCTATTCACCTTGGTTCATTTAGTTTAGAAGAAAGAGAGAGATGTGGATACATATAAAACATCATAAAAACTCATTACAAAGAAGAAAAAATACATAAACTCACTGTTAGAAGAATCCCACAAAAATAGTTGTGAAACCTGGTTTTATTCCTTGCCAACTGCTAATACAAAATGTTCAGTGAGTCCAACACGTCTGCCAAAGTCCAACCTTTACAAATGAATAAAAAAGTACATGATATAGCAAGGAAACTACTCAAGCTAGCTATCAGGGTCGAATCCATGAGAAAACCAAGGAAACCAATTCATTCAGCTCAAAACCAACTTTGACTTGATGTATCTACCCTATTAAGTGTTTTACATCCATAATTTCATCAAATTACATCATTTACCATGCAAATTTCACCAAGAGAGCAAGAAAAAGTCAGCTGTAGAGAAAAATAGGCGAAATCTGGAAAATCAGGCAAAACTGGCACATAGTGAGCCATCTTCTTAATATTCCTGCATATAAAGTTTGGGAGGTTCATCATCCTTACTCTTGTGAAATGCATCAACAACCTGGTATGATATGTATATAGGCGGGAAAATCTTCCTTCACAAGTGAAATACTTGATGATGAGTTTCATGACAGGAGCATAAGTGTTCTGCAAGTATTTTAAAGGAAAAACCCTGCTGATTTGCCTGTGATATCCAAACTTAATGTAAGGCTCATAATGTTCTGTGTCCACATGCTGCCCCTTATTCCACTGTTCACCTACATTAGGGATGCCTGTTGCTGCTGAAATGGTGGCAGGTGTCAAGGTGAAAGAGACACTAGCAAGGTTCACCTCGCCATTATGGAGATGAATAACAAACAACCTAGCAAGCTCATGATGAAATTTCACCCTTTCTACCATTTCAAAAAACTGACAACAAGACTGGTGTTTAAAACTCATTACAACAATAGGGCAAGCAAGTAAATTTGTAAGAGAGGTGGGCTCCTCCTGGATGATCTTTCCCCCTTTATGTGGCTTTCTTGGTACATGAGCTTCTCTGGAAGAGTCACTGAGAGTTTCCTCTTCCCTCTCATAATCTGAATCTGTCTCCATGCTTATGAATTTCAAGTGAAAGTAGATGAGTATGAAGAGATTTTGAAATATGAGGTAAGAGTGTGTATAAGGAAATGAATGCTAGGAGGAAGGGTTTCTTTTGGGAAATGAGGGAAGTGAATGGTGTTATGAATGTGAGATAAGGGATTTGATAGTGAAGTGGATGTAATGAAAGAGTAGGATGTGGGAGTTAGGGTTTGGGAATAGGGTATAGGGCTAGGGTTTGGTAAATGGGAGAGGGGTTTGGGGAATGAATGTTGATGATGTAGGGAGAGGGAATGGGATTTGACAAACTCAATATGAATGGAGTGAGAAAGAAGAGAAAATGACCTTCAATAACTTGCAAGAGATGATTTAGCAACTAGCTAGGGTTTGTGTTAACCATTTAGCTAGGTTTTGCTCTCAAGAAAACCAAACACATCCAAACCACCAAACATAACTTTCATGAGCAAGGAGGAATGATCTACTTATTTGGAACAACCATCTATTTTCTTTTTAGGAAGTTTGGAGGTTTTTTGAGGCAATTCTGCTTCTTGTAACAGGTGCACAACACCAAGGAACAGGTGCGCAGTGCTAGACCAAAATTCAACAGAAAACCTGCAACAGGTGCGCAACGCCGATTGGGTGCATAGCGCCAACAAAATGTCTGGATTTTTCCCCTGTTTTACCTTCTTTCTTCAAAAATGCGATTTTCTCCCTTTAGCTCATTCAATTTCAACAATGAATACTTAAAACACATGAATTGGATTTTATATCCCTCTCATTTAATTTTTCACTAACCAAGACCCACTTTTCTAATGTTTTGCCAACTTTTTCAAAAATGCTCTGTTTCACTTACATTCTGACTTTTGCCTTTTTGCAGGTGGACTTATACATTGACTTTTTGTAATGGTAGGAGTTGACTTTGTCACCAAGTCACTAGGAACAACTATTGAATACTTATTACATATAGAAACATTTAAATTACAAGAAATTTTTACAATAATGGAAAAAACTCTGTTTTCACCTCAAAACAGAGTTTTGAGGTAAAAAAGATTTATTGAGCATATCAGAAGTAAATTTATGATTTTATGAACTTATTTATCCTCCTCATGTGCCTGCTGACCTTTTTATTCAAATTTGGATGACCATGATGACAAACCCTACGACCTAGTGAAACTAGACCCTAAAACTGATTTTTATAAATGAAATGAAACAAGATGACAGTAAATGACTAAAAAAAATGTGTGAACAGGTCAATAGCTAAATTTCATGAGGTAAATTGACATGAAACCACTACCATCAATTGATCCATGACTTAATGGAATGCAGCTGATCGGATAAGACACCTAATATGTGTGCAAAAGAGCAATTTGATCACTAATGGAAGTGTGAAGACACTGACACTAACATTGGCTCCAATGGGGATGGTAGCTCTTGGGAGGTGCCAAGAACCACAGATCTATGGAAAAGCAGACTAGTGCCTTCATCCATTGGGCAATATGAAGTCAATAACTTCAGAACACCAAAACAAAAACTGTGACTTTAGACTCATAACTAAACTGACTCAACTAAGACTAACTCAAAAAACTGACATTAAATAATCAAAAACTGAAGCCAAACATTTAGAACAATGTAAACTTTGAAACGGGAACTGATACTGTTACCCATTTCGTAGAGATAGCAAAAAATTGACCCGATTTTGAAAAGGGGTGATGCAGAATACACATATTTTTTTTAGAACATAGTTTTTGGCACTTTAAATAACCGATACGATTATCTGTTTCATAGAGGTAGTAAAAATATGACCCGATTTTGAAGAGTGGTGATGCAGAATACAATAATTATTTGTTGGAGCATATTTTTGACAATTTAAATATTCTCATGTATCAAATAAAAATATTCGTTTTTAAATGTTAGTGATTTTTATGCTGATTTTGAAACGTGTTGATGCAACGCGTTATACATCATACCTTTTTTTTTAGAGGACTTGTTTTTCACACTTTAAAATTTATTATGTCCATTGTTTTTTTAAATTATGATTACTTAAAGAATTTTTAAGTTGTTTTATTTTTATTTTTTTAAATGTTGATTACTTCAAGAAAGTCATATAAAAATATATATAAAATAAGACCCAAAAAAAAATGTTAATAAAAAAAAATTATTTCATACACTATAAAAGAATTTGGAAAAAAAAAAAACATAATTTAAAATATATATATATATATATATATATATATATATATATATATATAAAATTAAGTCAAAATATAAAAACTAAAAAAACATTAACAAAAACAAGAAAAATAAATAAAAAAATAAATGAAAACAAACTAGATTAAAAAAAAATGGAAAATTAAAAAAAATAAAAATAAAAAACTAGTAAAATTAACATTAAAAACATTTAAAAAAAAAACAAAAAAAACCAAAAATACACTGAAATTTACAAAAAAAAAAAACCATAAAAATATAGAAATTTTAGAAATATATGTTTAAAAAAAAAAAAATTAAAAAAACATGTATTTAAAATAAAAAATTAAATTTTTCAAGAATCATGTATTTTCTATTTAAAAAATCTAAAACAAAATTGATTAAACACACAAAAAAAAAATAAAAAAAAAAATAATTTTTTTTTAAACTTACCTTTTTTATTTAAAACACAAAAAAAAAAAATAAAAAAAATTTAAATTTTTTTTATACAAATTTGATATTGATAAGCACATTTGTTTTTTTTTTTTTTTTTTTTTTTTTTTTTTTTTTTTTTTTTAAAAAATTTATAAAAAAAAAAAAACAGTTTTAAAATTTTTATTTAAAAAAAAATTATTAAAAAAATTGTTTTTTTGGGCCAGGGGCGATTCCCGGAATCGCCCCTCGGCCCCCCGGGCGGCACGCGGCCACGGGCCGCCCGGGGGGTCGACGGGCGATTCCCGGAATCGTCCATCGGCCCCCCGGGCGGCCCGCGGCTGCTCTGCCAAGGGCCGCCCGGGGGAATCGCCCGCCGGCCCCCCGGGCGGCCCACGACAGCTAGGCCACGGGCCGCCCGGGGGGCCGAGGGGCGATTCCGGGAATCGCCCCTGGCCCAAAAAAACAAATTTTTTAATAATTTTTTTTTTAAATAAAAATTTTAAAACTGTTTTTTTTTTTAAATAAATATTTTCATTTTAAATTTAAAAAAAACATTGTTAAAAAAAAAAAACTTAATAATTGGTTTTTTTTAAATAATAAAAAAAAAAAACAAAAAAACGTTGCTTAAAAAAAATAAAAATTTAATAATTGTTTTTTTTTAAATAATAAAAAAAACAAACTTGTTTATCAATTAATTTAGAATTTTTTAATATATACTTTTCTAAATAAAAAAAACAATATGTATTAAAAAATTTAATTTCTTTTTCTTTTTTTAAATAGATAAATAAATGTTTATTTATAAATTTTAAATTTTTTTAAATTTTTTGTTTTGTTTTTTTTTTTTTTTTTTTTTTTAATTTGAAAAGGCATATTTTTAAATTTTTTTAAACTTTTTGGGTTTTTTTTGTTTAATTTTAGTGTTTTTAAAAATGTTTTTGATGTTAATTTTACTAGTTTTTTTTTTTTTTTGGTGGATTTTTTATGTTTTTTTTTTTTTTTTTTTAATCTAGTTTGTTTTTATTTTTTTTTCCTGGGTTTTTTTAATGTTTTTATTTCTATTTTTATTTACTTATATATATATATTTTAATTTTGTTTTTTTATCCTAATTCTTTTATGATATATGAAATAATTTTTTTTAACTTTTTTTTTGTCTTTATATATATATATATATATATATATATATATATATATTTTATGTAATTAACATTTTAATCTTAATTTTAGTAGTTTTTAAATTATTATTTTTTGGTTAATTTTCTATGTTTTTATTAAATTTAGTTTGTTTTTAATTTTCATTTTTTTTAGTTTTTTGATAATGTTTTTTTAATTTTTCTATTTTTACCTAAATTTTATAGTACGTTTAATTTTTTTTTTCTTTTCCATATATATATATATATATATATATATTTTTGACAACTTTTTTTATTGTTTACAAGATTTTTGATTTTTGATTTTTTCCATTTTTTCCATTTTTTGAATATGTTTTTTGACTATTTATTTGTTTATAATTTTCAAGTGTTTTTTAGTTTTTTTTTACATTTTTATGATTGATTTTTTTTGTTTTTTTATTTTTATTTTCTTTTTTTAGTATATGCTTTAATTTATGTTTTGTAAATTTTCAACTTTTTTTGTTTTGCGTTTTTTCATTGTTTTAATTTTTTTTATGTTTTCATTATTTGTTTGAAATTTTAATCTTTTTTAGGGTCATGATAAAATATTTTACGCTATTATTTCGAAATGTTAAAATATTACTCTTGAAAAAAAAAAGAGAAAAAAAGGTGTTATCCCAACGTTAACACTTTTTGTTTTGAAGGCGTTTTGGGGACAATTTTTGCATAAAAAATTGGTTTTCACCGCCATTTTTAAAACATGTTCAAAATTTACCCTAGAAAAAAAAAATGTTATTCCAGCATCAACACTTTTTGTTTTTAGCACTGTTTTTGATGTTTTTAAGGGGTTTTTTGGCTAGAGTTCTCGTTTTGAGTTTACAGTTCCCGTTTCAAAGTTTACATTGTTTTAGCTTTATAGCCTTCACTTCGGGCCCCAAGCTAAATGAATGGTGACAGTGCAAACTTTGCAGTGAAAGGAATAAAATGGTATGTACAATGACAAAATGTGATAGTAGAAAACTTCTTAGAGATAGTACCGTTTCAGAAGCCAACCATTTACTGGTCCTCCTGGACAATCTTCCCTGTTCATTTCTTTGATTAGAAAAGCATTTTGACCTCTATATGCAGCAATTCCGTATGGTCCCTTCCACAGGTTCTCAAACTTGCCGTTCTTGCCTTTATCCTCGTTTCTATCATTCCATTGTAACACTATGTCTTCAATTTGAAATTTGTCCGCCTTTGCCTTCCGATCATAAATCTTTTTAATTCTCTCTTGCAGCCTGAAGGTATTCTGAAAAACTTTCTCTCTCATCTGTTGTAAATGGATCATTTGGCTTATTCTCTACTAAAAATGATCTTCCTTGCTGCCAGCTTCTTGCAGAAGTTTAACAACTGAGACTACGAGAGATGTTGGGAATACTGTGTCAATACTGTATACAATCTCGAATGGAGACATTCCTATTGAATTCTTTTGGCTTGCTCTATCCGCCCATAGTGCATTAACCAATTTTTTATGCCAGCTCTTCTTATTGGTTTCCAACAGCTTTTTAATGATGTTGACTAATGATTTGTTTGAAGATTCAGCCAATCCGTTACCTTGCGGATAATATGCAGTATAATGTACTAAGGTAATTTTGTATTTGCTGCAAAAGTAAATAATTTTTTTGGACTTGAAAGTGGCTGCGTTATCTGTAATAATTTTGTTAGGATAGCCAAAATGTGACAAAATATTTGTTTCAAGAAACTAAATTATTACTGATTCTATGGCCTGCCGAGTGGGGATTACCTCAATCCACTTTGTGAAATAATATGTCACTGTTAAGATCCACTTGTGCTGAGCTGAAGATGTGGGATGAATCTCTCCAATAAAATCCAAGCTCCATTACTGAAACGGTGCACTAACTTCGACTGGCTTGAGAGGTAGAGGCTGCAATTTTCTTCTTCCCTAAAAAATTTGGGATTCATGACAGCTTGTGACAGTTTTATAAACATCAGCAAACAAGGTAGGCCAGTAGTACCCTGCTGTCAAAATTTTGTTAGCCGTCGTCTTCCAAAATAACTAACCTCCGCAGTCTCCCTTATGAAAATCACTCATGACCTGTTGGGCTTCCTCTTCGATTAAGCAATTCAGCAAATGCCTCTGGGATCCTTCCAATAAAGTGCATTGTTCAGAATACAAAATCTAGAAGCCTTAAGTTTTAGAGTTCTACCTTTATTTTTAGCCATCCTCGGTGGTGGTGAAAGGTGCTGAAGCACATATACAATATCTGAATACCAAGGAGAATGGAGAAAAATTTCAGATACCTGAATCAACGAACTATCTTCGTCTTCTTCAGACATGGCTGTGATAAGATCTATGTCCAATGCATGTAGATTGGACTCGACCATTAACTTTTCTAGACCCTGCCCCTTGATTAGCTTTGTTGGCTTTATCTCCAAGTCATATCTAGCACTGCTGCGATCCATTTGCCTCACGTTCCTTTCTGATCTGTTTGTACCAAAACATCTTTAATTGTTGCGTTAGGGACGTAAGCAAGGATATGAGAGTGCAGAATATATACCCGAAAATATTCAAAGCTTTCACCAAGGCAAGAGCTTGCTTCTCAATGATGTTATATTTCCGGGCTGCATCTCTTATTGTCCTACTGAAAAAGGCAATTGGTTTTTCTAGCTGATCCCTTTTCTGCATCAGAACTGCTGCCATAGTATGATCAGAAGTGAACGAAAATAATATGAAATCCTATGAATAATCCAGACTGATCAAAATCGGGGCTGAAGAAAGAGCCAACTTTACTAGGTTAAAAGACTTCATAGCTTCCTTAGTCCACTTGACCACACTATCCTTCTTCAACATATTAGTGATTTCCCTCAAGTGTTCAGCTAGATTAGGCACAAAACGACGTAAGAAGTTCATCTTACCGTTAAATGCTTGGATCTCTTTCTTATTACGAGGAAAATCTATCTTCTATATAGCTTCCACTCTAGCAGGATTGATGCGGATTCCTTCCTTTGATATTATGTGACCAAGAAGCTTCCCCTCATCCATGGCAAACAAGCTCTTTTTGGGATTGAGTGATATTCCATATTTTCTGCAACGCTGAAAAACAATTTTCAGATGGTAAAGATGCTCTTCATCTGAATTTGAAAAGATAGTCAAATCATCAAGATACACTACTAAAAACACATCTTTTTCATTTGCGAAGGCAATGTCCATGGCACACTAAAATGTTGCTTTAGCGTTCTTTAAACCGATTAGCATCTTGGCATAGTGGAATGTCCCCCAAGAAGTGGTGAATGTTGTCTTATCCCTGTCATCTTCATGAACTAAAATTTGATTGTAGCCAGAATATCCATTGAGCAGCAACATACGAGATGCTCCGACTACTCTTTGGAGAATGCGGTCCATTTTCGGCAGTGGGTAGTTATTTTAATGACACTTTATTCAAATTTCTGAAATCTATGCACAATTTGATCTCACCTGTCTTCTTCCTCACAGGAACCAAATTGGAGATCCAATCTAAAAATCTGATCGGAACAATTATACCAGCCTTGTATAATCGATTTACCTCTTTTTATATTGACGGAAACAACTTCGGATTTATCCTTCTCAGCTTTTGGCAAAATGGCTTTTGATTTGTCTTAATAGGAATTATACACTGAATTATACTTTTGTCGTACTCCTTTAAATTTGTATAGTCCCAGGCAAATACATCAGAAAATGAAGACAATAAACTAATGTATTTAGCTTTTACTTGAGGAGGTAATGCCTTTGACAACTTCACCATTTTCGGATTCTCTGCTGTTCAAATATTTACATCTTCAACACCCTTCTCGGTCGACACTAAGCTTGGCTTTCGGGCTACATCATCTTGATCAAATAATTCCTATAAAGGTATAAGGCCTTTAGGGATGACATTATCTTTCAACTGCAAGACTTCCATCTGATTTACCTCTATTTCTGGTTCATCATCATCTTGCTCAGCATCTATAGAAGTATCTTTATACTGGCCTTTATTTTGCAGAAAATCATCAATTTCTTTGTCATCTTGAAACACCTGCCAATATCTTAGATTATCAAGGACAGTTGGGCGATGCTTCACATGAATTTCAAACTTATTGTTTGAATTCATTGGGATATTTAAGTTACTCGCAACTGTAGCAAGAGAATCTGCAATAACATTTTGTGTACGAGGGACGTATGTCAAGGTATAATCTGGAAACAACCTCAAAATATCTAAAACTGCATTATGGTAAGCCCTCATTCACAGATGTTTGGCTTGGTATTCACCCTTGACTTGTTTGATTACTGATTGTGAGTCACCATAAACTGAAATTCTCTTTGCATTCAACTTCTTGAGTATCTTCAACCTTGCAATCAGTGCCTCATACTCGGCTTTGTTGTTGGAACAATCAAAAGCCAATTTATATGAACAAATTCTTACATTGCTTGGGACTTTATTTGGTAGGAAAATAGGGTTGTGTACCCAAATCCAAATTCCCGCACCATCCTTAGCTACTTCTCCATCAAAATCCATACTCCACAAACCGACTTCTTCCTCCAAGTGCTGAAATTCTGTCTGCTCTTCTACCTTTGGCTGCTGCCCATCAATTTTCTGTTGTTGATGAAACATAGACTTCTCAGTGGTACTTGAAATCTTTTGTCTCTCTTGATCAAGTACTGCCCTGAAATTTTCTATTAGCTCTGGAACATCTTCCACTTCAACTAGTTGACTATTTACATCATTAAAACCACTATCTGAATAAAGAACAAAAGATTCTAAATCTATATGTACAGAATTAATTGGATGATTCAAAGGTTTCTCCTTGCTTGTGATCATAAACTTCATCTTCTTCTCTCTATATAATTTTCTCGGCTGACCAAACACAGGAATAGTGGCATAGGAGAAATCTAATTGCAATGTCCCTTTCAGTTTTGCACCCCACGACCTAGATAAAAGCATGCCAAATCTACGGGGAATGTCGGCCACAACTACATCCATGAGAACATTCTTTGCTGGAATCTAATCTAATGTCACAACCAAATCCTTAATGAGACCAATACATCTGACCCTACCGAAATCAAAGGAATAAAGATCATGATATTTATGAGTGATGTCCAAACCCATTTTTTCCATAATTGCCTTTGGCATAAGGTTGTGAGATGCTCCTGAATCAAACATGGCATTGTGCAGGACATACTCATGCAATCTAAGGTTGATGTAAAACAGGGCTACTTCACTATCCTCAGATTGGCCTTCTAATGCCGGACCAAAAACAAGCTCGGGTTGGTCATCTTCCACATTAACCATATCAGACAAGGGATCTACATTCAAAATTTTTGACACTTGACTCTTATAATTGCTATTATTCATTATTCAGTCAGAGGTATCGACACTTTTAACTTAGCAATCTCATTCTCTAAGCTAAGAGCTGTAGTTTTATCTACCTCTTAGACCGGAGAATCCTTCTTTTCAAACTTTTCCTTTGTTGTACTTGGCTGATTTGACTTCTCATTCGCAGATTGTACTTTGCTGGAAGTAAGATCTGCTGGCTCCTTTCCTTTTTTCTAAACATTTGGAGAATCATTCTTAGGTTGTGCTGCTTCCTTTCGTTTTTGAACCGGATTGATGGGTACGCCCCTGCTCCTGAGTGAATACTGTCTTTGTTGTGCTGTCAGTGCGTTCATATATCCCCTCTGATATTCATCTGATTCTTCTTCCATGACTGTTTCATTGGCTAGTATAAAATGCTCATCTTTCTGTACAACCAGGATCTCTGAATATTCCTCATCCTCCTTGATGTGGATAAGCAAACCATCTGCTATAAAAAAGTGATTTTCCTCTCCTATTGGATTTTCATCATCGTCTGACTCCGAGGCATGCACATAGTTCTGCTGTAGAGGTGTTTTGACTTGCTGCTGTGCTGATTGATCTTGTGCTCTTTGCTCCCACTGTTTAATTCTGAAATGTGGTTGCTGCTGACCATGGAAATTTGGATTTCTGATTGATGCCTCAGGCTTATCTGCAATTGTGAATCTATCAAACATTTTCTCAATTTTATGAAGCAAATGATCCGAGGAGGAATATTCTTCGTTTATGGTCACTTTCTTCTTGATCTTTGTCCTAGCTCTCTTAGCTAGCAGTTTGGCTTCCACACTCACTGCAATTTTATGCATATCCTCCAATGTAGCAGGATCTCGTTCTCTCAATTGGTATGCCATGTCGGGATCAAAAGCATCGGGGAATTTTATCAAAGCCAGCCCCATCGATGGCTTGATATCAGCTGGAATGACATTATAGACAGTATTGAATCTTACACAGTAATCCTGAACATTTTCACTAGCATTCCTCTTTATATTTTCATATTCGGAAAGAATTTGGAGTGGATTTTTCTTTACCTCCCAACGATCCAGAAATTGTCTGTGAAGAACCGACAATGTATTGATAGTCCCCGCGGGAAGTGCTCTGAACCCCTTTGGCACCTCACCTCCAAAAATTTGCACAAATAATCGCATGGTCACATTCTCTTCATCTATCTCATGAAGATCAAAGAAGTCGTTCATCCTGTCAACATGCTGCTGCGCTGTGATACCTTGAGTAGCATCAAACAATGGTATCTTACTTTAGTAATCATCAGGCATAGCATCTAAGTTCTGTGGCAAAACGATAGGTGCATATTTGGCAGCCATTACTCAAGGTGGATTGGAAACTGGCCTTGGAGAAGTAGGAGGATTTATAACAACAACGATAGTCGATGTGATGGGTCTATGAGGTGTCGAATGAGGAGAAGAGATGATAGATGTTTGAGGTGTTGAAGGAGGAGAAGAGATGGCAAATCTCTGATCAGATATGCTAGGTTGCACGGGAAGGGTGGGGATAAACTGAGGTTGAGAATGAACTTCAGAACTAGACAAGACAACAGATGAACCAAGAGTAGCAGATGCTGATTCAAGGAGCTCAGGAATATTGGTAGCCACAATAGATGTTTGAAGTGAATTCAAAATATAAGCATCAATTGATCTATTCGCTCTTTCAGTTTCAAGGTCTTGGACAAATTGCGGATTTAAAACAGTATCACCAATCGCACTTTCAGATTTAGTTTCAAACAAAGATAGATCAAAGTGTTCATCAAAAGGGAGATCTTCAAGATATTGAAATTCGACTGGGCATGAATGAGATCTGAAAACCGGTCTTGGACTCAAAGAACTTTCTTGCCTGAGTATTCTTGGAATGAGGTTAGGATTTTCAAACATGGGAGGAGGATCAGGATCAGGATTGGCCCTGGTGTATCTTCTTGAAGCCAGTGTGTTTAATTTTTTCCCAAAATTCAAATGGACATTACAATCTTTTCAGCCTAATGAATTCTAAACCTATCATCCAAAAGTCTAGAATTGTTTTAAAAGTACTGGGGCAATATTTTTCAGTTCTTCCCCAGTATGGTCACCACTATGTTAGTGCTTGGATCTACCTCAGGCTAAAAGAAGGCAGGTCTAGGGTAACATCAAACCACGCTTAACCTAGTAGCTAGCCCTACCAGGTCGGGAGAGGGCTCTCTCCTTATCAAGCTCAATTAGGATATTGGAAATTAGGGCTTGAGATGATTGAATTTTAATGTAGATTTTAGGTTAGGTATAGTAGCTCAGAGAATTTGATTTTTGAAGGTTTGGTTGCTGGATCAATTGGAGAAGGCAGATTGGATCCGGGAAATCAACTTAGGGATACAGTCATGTCCTGTGGGGCAGGGTAGACAAGAGCTTATGTACTAGCAAAGGATTGAGATGGTAGAGTAAGACTACTGAGGAGTTGAGGAGGGCACAAGAAACTATGAATCCTCTTCAAACAATGAAAAAATTGAAAACTAAATGCAATCCCAAGACAAAGCACTGTAAATCTAGTGTATTTTGTCTATTCACCTTGATTCATTTAGTTTAGAAGAAAAAGAGATATTTGGATACATATAAAACATCAGAAAAACTCATTACAAAGAAGAAACAATACATAAACTCATTGTCACAAGAATCCCACAAAAATAGTTGTGAAACCTGGTTTTATTCCTTGCCAATTGCTGATACAAAATGTTCAGTGAGTCCAACACTTCTGCCAAAGTCCAACCTTTACAAATGAATAAAAAAGTACATGATATAGGCAAGGAAACTACTCAAGCTAGCTATCAAGGTTGAATCCATGAGAAAAGGGGTGGTTTCAACCATATCTAAACTAAGAACAGGAATATAGGCAGTGGAACAACTTGCCTCTAAAACCAAGGAAACCAATTCATTTAGCTCAAAACCACCTTTGACTTGATGTATCTACGTTATTAAGTGTTTTACATCCATAATTTCATCAAATTACATCATTTACCATGAAAATTTCACCAAGAGAGCAAGAAAAAGTCAACTGTAGAGAAAACTAGGCGAAATCTGGAAAATCAGGCAAAACTAGCAAAATTCATCCTATGCGCAGTGCTTTTTCTAGGCCAATTTTAGAAAGCTTCCCGGAGTCCAAATCAGGTGCAGGATAGCTCGTTGGAAAGCTTGATGAGTCCGCTTTTTGGAAAAACTTGAATTTCTAAATTTGGAGTCTATTTTCCCCTCAAAAAATTGATTCTCCCAAGAATTCTTCCTGTGTGGCAAAAAAGTGGCAGAGAGGGTGCTTTTTGGGTGTTTTTTGCCCTTTGGAGACCTAGAAATTGTCCAAAATTCTCAGCCATTTCTGAGCTTCCATATTTTTCCATGCTAATTCCAAAAATATAAACTTTTTTGTAATAAAGTATCCCCAACCGGCGCTGCGCACCTATTGAAAAAGTCTATTTTTACATTAAAAATTTCAAAATTGACAAAAATTTCTCCAAATTTCTTGAAATTTGGCATGATTGACCCTTGTTAAGTGCTTTGATAAGACAATGATGCTTTAGGCAAGATCTTGAGTTTATCTTGCTCTTTTTTGCTCCTCAAATCTCTTTTTAGCTTGGCCTTTAGACTCTTCACCCTTGTTTTGCAAATTTTGTTCCATGTTAGGTAGTGATAGGCCATATGGCACAACATTTTCTTCTCTTTGTTGGCTTTTTCAAGAATCTTCTCAAGGTGAATTTTCACCCTCTCCAACCATGATTCTCAGTCATCCTCAATTTCTTTCTCAAGGGAGGTCATCTTGATCTTTCTCTTCTTTGCCTTTTGCCTATTTTCCCTAACCATTTGCAACTCCATAATAGCTTACTTATTTGTCAGTTGCTTGTTTTCCTGCTCCAGAAAGTTGATGATCCAATTGGCCCTCTCAAGATCAAGTGATAAGGCTTGTATTTCAGCCTCCTTCTCTTTGATAATCATGTCCTTGAGTCTTGAGCTTTGAGAGCCCAAATCAGAGACATCTTCCTCAATCAAAATAAAATCTCTGTCTTCACTTTCGGGAAGGACCTCCTCATGCATCTTTTGTTTCCCTTTGTCTTGCTCTTTGATTGCTGGCCAACCTGTATAGCTGGAGAAGAAGGCAAAGCCCTTTTCACCCCTAGTGAAGATAACATTTTCCTGTGGTCTGGTGAAGAAAATGAGACCCCTTCCACCTCTGGTGGAGATAGTACTCACCTGGCAGCATCAAAAAGCCTCCTGGTGCCTCTCTCATAGGTGATAAACATTAGCACACCTATAGTTTCAGTCTCATGAATACGTGGCTGTTCTGATGGCCCTCCTTCCTCTTGAGGCACTGATGGAATCTCCTGAAGGCCTTTGAAAATCTCATAGGCAATAAAGGTATCCCATGGTATGTTCAACAAGCTTAGCTGATGCAAGACAACAATTTTAATCAGTGAGAAGTGGTAAATGTTGTTGAATTGTTGAGGAAAAGGTTTCCTTTGCACATAGTGAGCCATCTTCTCAATATTCCTGCATATAAAGTATGGGAGGTTCATCATCCTTACTCTTGTGAAATGCATAAACAACCTAATCTGATATGTATATAGGCGGGAAAACCTTCCTTCACAGGTGAAATACTTGATGATGAGTTTCATGAGAGGAGCATAAGTGTTCTGCAAGTATTTGAAAGGAAAAACCCTGTTGATTTTCCTGTGATATCCAGCCTTAATGTAAGGCTCATAATGTTCTCTGCCCACATGCTGCCCCTTATTCCACTATTCACCTACATTAGGGATGCTTGTTGCTACTGAAATGGTGGCAGGTGTCAAGGTGAAAGAGACACCAGCAAGGTTCACCTGGCCATTGTGGAGATGAATAACAAACAACCTAGCAAGCTCATGATGAAATTTCACCCTTTCTACCATTTCACAAAACTGATAACAAGACTGGTGTTTAAAACTAGTTACAACAAGAGGGCAAGCAAGTAATTCTGTAAGAGAGGTGGGCTCCTCCCAGATGATCTTTCCCCCTTTGTGTGGCTTTCTGGGTACATGAGCTTCTCTGGAAGAGTCACTAAGAGTTTCCTCTTCCCTCTCATAATCTGAATCTGTCTCCATGCTTATGAATTTCAAGTGAAAGTAGATGAGTATGAAGAGATTTTGAAATATGAGGTAAGAGTGTGTATAAGGAAATGAATTCTAGGAGGAAGGGTTTCTTTTTGGGAAATGAGGGAAGTGAATGGTGTTATGAATGTGAGATAAGGGATTTGATAGTGAATTGGATGTAATGAAAGAGTAGGATGTGGAAGTTAGGGTTTGGGAATAAGGTATAGGGCTAGGTTTTGGTAAATGGGAGAGGGGTTTGGGGAATGAATGTTTATGATGTAGGGAGAGGGAATGAGATTTGACAAGCTCAATATGAATGGAGTGAGAAAGAAGAGCAAATGACCTTCAATAACTTGCAAGAGAAGATTTAGCAACTAGCTAGGGTTTGTGTTAACCATTTAGCTAGGTTTTGCTCTTAAGAAAACCAAACACATCCAAACCACCAAACATATCTTCCTGAGCAAGGAGGAATGATCTACTTCTTTGGAACAGGCATCTATTTTCTTTTTAAGAAGTTTGGAGGTGTTTTGGGGCAATTCTGCTTCTTGTAACAAGTGCGCGGTGCCAAGGAATAGGTGCGCAACATTGGTTAGGTGCGTAGCGCCAGACCAAAATTTAACAGAAAACCTGCAACAGGTGCACAGTGCCATCAAAATGTCTGAAATTTTTCCCATGTTTTGCCTTCTTTCTTCAAAAATGCAATTTTATCCCTTTGGCTCATTCAATTTCAATAATGAAGACTTAAAACACATGAATTGGCTTTTATATCCCTCTCATTTAATTTTTCACTAACCAAGACTCACTTTTCTAATGTTTTGCTAGCTTTTTCAAAATGCTCTGTTTCACTTACATTCTGACTTTTCCCTTTTTGCATGTGGACTTATACATTGACTTTTTGTAATGGTGGGAGTTGACTTTGTCACCAGGTCACCAGGAACAACTATTGAATACTTATTACATATAGAAACATTTAAATTACAAGAAAATTTTACAATAATGGAAAAACTCTATTTTCACCTCAAAACAGAGTTTTGAGGTAAAAAAGATTTATTGAGCATATCAGAAGAAAATTTATGATTTTATAAACTTATTTATCCTCCTCATGCTCCTTCTGACCTCTTTATTCAAATTTGGATGCCCATGATGACAAACCCTATGGCCTAGTGAAACTAGACCCTAAAACTGATTTTTATAAATGAAATGAAACAGGATGACAGTAAATGACCTAAAAAAATGTGTGAATAGGTCAACAGGTGAATGTCATGAGGTAAATTCACATGAAACCACTACCATCAATTGATCCATGGCCTAATGGAATGTAGCTGATTGGATGAGACACCTAATATGCGTGCAAAAGAGCAATTTGATCACTGATGGAAGTGTGAAGACACTGACACTAACATGGTCGACCACAGATCATTTATTCCCATTGTGTAGAAATGTACCAAGGCGGTCGGTGAAGACCTCGAGTTACATCAGCATGTTTTGGTTCACTTGTCAATTGCTCCTGTTGCTGCTAGTTGACACCATCCACCGTATATGTTGCAGTTCTTCACAGCGACATCTTATATGCTGGCATTCGAGTTGCGATGTAGTATAATTTTATTCCATCATGTTCATTTGGTACTATTGGGATCAGTTTTTGACATCAGTGATCAGCTTCATCCTTCAACATCATTGATCATATTCTTATATGTGATATTCAGACATGTATTTGATGATCCATTATGTACTTTCAGTTCTTTATACTTGTATACATATTGGATCTGCTTGTACTTGATATGCAGAAATGATTTACTTTCTCTGAGCATGGGTATGCCTGCCTCAAACAAAATTTTCTTTCTAATCTCTTTTGATGGCTTAGCAGGCTGAATTCTGGTGAAGTCCTTCTCAGTCTCGACAAGATTCTTTCCATACACTTAATACATTTCGGTCATCATGTACCCCTTCTAACCTCATATATTAGGGGGCATCTGTTATAGCACCAATTACCAGCCTTGGTATTTGTGATGCTTGGTTTATGGACTAGGGAAACCCCTTCTTCTAGACTTGGTCCAAATATATTAAAAACAATGGTTTATTCCCTGTACGCTACTTTGCCCTGAGATGAAAGCGTATACATGCGGGTCAGTCAATACCCAACCTACGCATATGTGTTAAAACACTTAAAAAATTTAAATTTCCTTAATTATGGGTGGAGTTCACGGGTTTTACCTGTTGATTACCTCCTATTGCCCATGGCCCAACTATTTCCCAACTAAATATCTAATTGGGAGAAGTATAAATAGAATTCCATGGGAAGGCCTTAAGGAGGAGAAGAGATAGAGTTATTAAATTGAGATTATCCCTGGCTGAGTCTGATGAATCCTTGTGCCTCATGCACTTACCCAAGCTTCAGGAAACCCTTGTTTCCTTGATTATAGATATTCTCCCTTTTGCTTGAGATATCACGGTGTTGGTTATGGAAGAAGACTGTTGAAGGCTGGGATACGACAAATCTGGAGGACAGTTCTGCTTGGAGCCAGAAGAAGAAGACTTAGGTGAATTCTCTCCATGTTATTTATAGCTTACTGCAATAAAATAAATGATGTCTTGTTTCCGAAATTAACTTTGTTTATGCATCAAATTGTGTTGTAATTCATGTATGAACGTTGGTTTGATGTATGATCAGTCATTTGTTTATATGATATGAACTCAATTTCGTGAATATGCTTTACCTCTATACAGCTATGTATGTTCGAATTGAATGATTTTCAGGTTTGAAGAACATCGGGAGTTGTAGAGGGTCTGAACCTTGCGAGAACTACTCAAACGAAGGAAATCAGGTACGTTCACTCTTACGTAGTTTGATTATATAAGCATTTTTCCTTAGCTGTATGAGTGTTTCTTGTTGTAGTTTGCTTCTGCTCTATTAGGGTTCTAACCCAATGCCCTAGGGTGCTTATTCTCAAAACAATGTGTCTTTGAAATTTTTTGTCTCTATTGGCCCTCTTAAGGATCTTTTCCAAATGGAAATTTACTTTTTCAAGCCAAAACTCCCTATTTTGATTGATTTCAACTGCAATTAGGTCACCTGAAGACATTTGCTCTTGCGGTGGAGATTGTTCTCTTTGTTGCTGAAGTGCCCTTTGGAGGCCTCTAGTCCTTGGCCTCTTCCTTCTCACCTACTCTTGATTCTCATCTGAATCATCTATGTCAACTACTTATTTTCCCTTTACATCTTCTTTGCTAACATCAACCTTATGCTTATTCAAGAGTAGTTGATTTACCTTCAATGCTTATTCTCCTACTCTAGGAATGAAATCATGAAATTGACCTTAGACAAGTTGTCCTTAAGCTCTTTGATCTCAGCATCTTTCTCCATGATGACCTGGTCTACTGTCCTATGCTCTTCATTAACCTCTGAGTCTACTATATCAGTGTCAATATGGAATGGCTCCTCATCTTGCAAAGGTGCTTCATGTTGTGATGGTGATCCCTGTTCTGCTGATGTAGGATTGGCCCCTTCCATAATGTTTGGAGCAAACACAAGCCTCCTTCCTCTTTGATATGTTTGAGTCACCTCAGCCCTAGGTGTCCTCTTGACTAAAATTCTGCTAGATGAGCCAATCTCCATATGCTTGGATGGTGTTGATGGTGTACTTTGGCTAATAGACTAACTATCAGAAGACAAAAATAAATTTGACTGAATGAATGTCTCCCAAGTGATTTTCATTTGTGCAATATGATGCAATACAATGATTTTGATGAGGGCATGGTGAAAAGGCTGGTTTGACGATCACTTTGTTTATGTTGCACCTTCTCTGCCATTTTGGCCAAGCTCTTGTAGAGGTAGTAGGATAGGTTAAGTGGTTTTACCCCTGTGAAATGCATGAGCAATCTGACATGATAATTGTACAATCTTGAAAATCTACCCCCCCATGTAAAATACTTCATAATGACCCTCATCAATGGAGCAAACTTCTCAAAGAGTTTTGAAAAAGGAAAAAAAATTCTTAACAGTGTCTTTGTAGTGACCTATGATGAAGGGTTTGTAGTTTTTCACATCCAAGTTGAGGCTCTTAAACCACTTTCTCCACTGTTTGGTATCCCTATGGCTGCTGCTATAAATTCAATTGAAATTGTGAAGCTGACCCCTGCAACAGTGACCTTATCTCTCCTATGGTTAGTGGCAAACAAGATGGTCAACTTGGGATGATACTTGACTTGTTGAACTTGTTCAAAATACCCTAAACACCCTACATTCTGAAAACATTGCTTGGACAATGAGAGGGCCATCAACTCATGGGTGTTGAGTGGTTCATACCTTAATACTTGACCTCCCTTGTTATAAGATGTACTTTTTCGTCCATGTTGATAGTTTTCAAGAGAAAACCCTAGTGAGAAAAACAGGGGAAGTGAGTGAGGGGATAAGATGAAGGGTTTAGGGAAGGGAAATGAGAGTAAGAAAATTTAGGGAAATGGGTAAGGGTGTTAGGGAACTTTGGGAAGTGAAAAGGGATGAAATGAGTGTAGGATTTAGCCTAAGGATTTTTTATACAGTCCCAGCTATGAAAATTTCCAAAAACGCAACGTGGGGACAAATGGAGGCTATGCACTGTTGGTACCATTCCATTACCATCATTTTCTTCTAGAAACACCATCATTTGTCTACCTTTTTCCTCCATAGACCCCTTATATCCATCGCAATTGATTAATTAATAGCATTATAGTTGTTAGTTTGCATTAAAGTTAATTTATGAATTTTTATGTTAGAAATTAGGAATTTTCAATAAAAAAATATTACAAGAAGTCATAACATCCTGTAAATGGTTTATCATCCGACACGTGGCATGACAGGCAAGCCAAAGCAATGGATAGGAAAGAGACCTGGAATGTACATGCATGGTGAAAAATCAATTCTACAGCAAATCAAAAGCTCTTGGTTATGCGGTCCACACTCGTCAAACCCCAGCCTTTTGGTTACAAAGGCAGTAAAAGCCATGGTTTCCCAAACCAGTTTCGTTTTGTTTTTTTTTGGAAATCGGTTTATATTATAAATGACCAAAAATCATTCCATTTTAAAAGTAGAAACATTTGCTTAATGAATGTACATTCGATTCAGATAGGGACAGGCAGATAAAGACTGTGTATTATTTTGTTTTCAAGAACAGTCACGATTATTATCTCTGTGCATCTTTTGAGAACAGAACTCTTGTATGTGATTGCAATCTTCAGCACTTAAATATAGTCACGGTTTTACTCCAGCAGTGTTTATGCGTTAATACTCTCGTTGCTTGAGTTTACTCCAGTGTACCATTGAAACGTGGATGGGCCCTGCATGGATTGGTATAGTGTTAATTTCATTTCCTTAGCAGTTTTTGAATTTGAATAGAACACATAGTGTTTAGTGTTATTTCCATGTTTATGACTTTGTCGATTTAATTAGAAATTCTCACAAATGGTATTTATGGTGATAGCTTGAAGATTTTATAGTTAGATCATTGAACCATATCTTGTAAGAGATTTGATCCATCGTTATATTTTAAAGCATCTCCATAGACTCTGTTTTTATGCATTTAAACTTTAGTGTGCTTTTGATTTTTCATGAATGCTTAAGTGTTAACTAGACAGAGCTTTTGTGCATAGCATCCTTGTAAGAGGATTAAAATCTCAGTCTAGCAATACGCTGTATCCTTAGGACAATTAGATAAGTTAGGTGATTTGAGTGTTAAGGTGAGAGGAAACATATCTTGACCTTCTGTAAAGGAGTATTGTAGCCTATCACAATAAACACTTAGTTAGGAATCCTTTATGTCTATAGACTTTAGACACATGCCTCAAAGTTTACTTACCCTGGTTGATAATAAATCTAGTCTAATCTAGCACCCTAGATTGGCCACTACATTTTGGTGTCGTTGCCAAAAAAAAAAAAAAAACACAACATAGATTTAATTATCATTTTAGAAGTCATGTTTGCTTATGCCTGGATCTAGAGATAATAAAGGTAGATTCATAAAAACCCCCCATCCAAAAACTAACCTACCATCAGGAGCAGGCCCTTTAGGAAACGTTGAACACACAACATCAGCTGAGGAAGTCACCATACAAAAATTAGAGGATAAACAGAAATCAGGGCAAAGACTCACACTCATCGAGAGGCAAATTCTATTAGCACACAAATCACAGAAGAAACATTTCCCTGAATCCTCTATAAAAGGAGAAAGTAGCACCGTAACTCAACAATCTTTCCTTGAACTTCTCTTTGAAACAAGTGACACTGAATAAGAAATTAAATCAACAGAGGAACCTATCAAAATGGCTGAAGAAGGACATGGATCAGAAAGAGGACCACCAAATCAAGGTCAAGAGGAAGAGTCAACCTTTAAATTTCCTATCCAAGAACCAGAAGAGGATGACGAAATAAAAATGAAAAACATACCTCCATCTGTGCTACCAAACTTTTATGGCATGGCTTCAGAAGACCCAGATTCATTCTTGTTTGAGTTTGACATTGTATGTCGAACATATGGTTACACAGATGATGCCCATAGGCTTAGACTCTTCCCAGCAACATTAAAAGCATCAGCATTAAGATGGTTCATGGGGCTTGGTGAACATGCGATAACTGATTGGGATGGCATGAGAAGAATATTCCTAAAGAAATACCAACCTTATTGTAGATTGAAAGATTCCAAAGATGATATCTTTAGGATGAACCAACAAGAGGATGAAAACTTAGAGGAGTACTTAGAGTGGTTTGTTTACAATTTACAAAAATCAAAACATAGAACCATGCCTCTTGATCTGATTCGAACAATATTTTTGAAGGGCATTCGAGAGGAATACTTAGATGATCTTAATTTGATGGGCAAAGGTGATATTTCCACTTTACCTTTTGAAGAAATTGCTGAGTTATGTGAAAAGTATTCTAGGAGCAAAGCCAAAATTGGAAAGAGAACCATATCATCCAAAGCCACAAAATCTGCTTCAGCAAGTGTCACAAGGGCTGAAATAGGGAACATGTTAGAAGAATTCAAAACATATCTATTAAGTACCTTAGGAACTCAAATTGACACTCTAAAAGCTAAGAAAAGACAAGAATACGAAGATCAAATGATGGCTATCTTTTGTCCAAAGTGCTGGAAGAAACATGCCTTGAAAGACTGTCCATTAGAAAACATTCAAGTCTGTGCCTTTTGTACTGAAAATCATGATATATTGCATTGCTCTAAAGTCAAGGTTTTGCAGAATTGTAATGTGGTAGCTAATACAGATATGGAGAATGTGTATTTTATGGGTGCAAAGAGACCATGGCAGCCAGGACCTCCACCTCAAGGTATGTTCCCAAACCAGAATTTACAATTTCCTGCACATGATCAGATGTATGCTCAGAATTCGTGGAATGTACCCATGCCATGGCAGCACCAAAATTACCCACAACAACAATGGATACCATCTCAGAAATACTCTCAACATTATCAATCATATCCTCAACCATACCAACCATATTCGCAGCCATATCAACAATATCATCAACCATATTCGCCATATCCTCAACCATATCAGCAATATCCTTAGCAGCAAGTTGTTTACCCACATCAACCTCAACCCACTCAACAAGCATTACCTGCTCCTCCACCAATAAATCCACCACAATTACAACTTCCATCTAACCCACAACCTCCTAGACCTACTCAAATCCCTGCTCAACCTGTACCAAATCCAAATAACAGAGCAGAGAGACCAGCTTACAATGTAGATGAGGGACCCTCATATCCCACATTACCCTTGCAAAATATCAATTTGAGGTTTGGTAAGATACTTCACAAAGAATCTCCAGCAACTGATAAACAAGAAGAAAAGGAAGAAAATGAAAATGAAACTCCCATTCAAAGGAAATCAAATGATGACATCAAACACAAACAAATGCAACCGTTGCATCCACCACCTTTTCCAGACAGATTGGTCCAAACAAAACTTCCCATGTCTATACCACAGTTTGATGTTTTAGATGAGCTAAAGAATGTCTATATAAAAATTCCACTACTACAAGCCATAAAAGACATTCCCATATATACTAAAGCCATCAAAGAATTGTGCCTTAAAAAGCCTACTAGGAAAAGAGTTGATCCACAAACCATTCATGTTATTGGACATTTAGCTGGCCTTATGAAAAACACTATTTCAATGGAAAAGTATGTTGATCCTGGTATTCCCAGAGTCACTACAATCATTATCAACATACATATTCCAAACACCTTAATTGATCTTGGGGCCGCAATAAATGTGATGACTCTTGAAACCATGAAAACACTCCATCTCACAAACTTGCAGCACACAACAATTGTTCTAGAACTCGCTGATAGGTCTAAAGTGATTCCTGAAGGGATTTTGGAGGACATAATTGTTTCAGTGGACTCTTGAGAGTATCCAGTGGACTTTTTAGTTCTTCAGCCAAAATCCAATTTAGGAGGACACCCTATCATCCTTGGTATACCATGGTTAGCAACTGCTGATGCATTCATAGGATGTCGATCGGGTAATATGATCATTTCACGAGGAACTGAAAGAAAACAACTCACTCTTTACCCATCAGCACAATCACTAGCAGTAGCACAAAATTTATGGCTTGACGATAAATACAATGACAAAGAAGAAGTTCAATCTGTTTTTAGCATCAACCAAATCTATGATTTTCAAGAGCATAATAATGATGATTTGGTAGAATTGTTCCTTTCTCAACTTGATGTTTCCAAAGATTTGAGAAATGACCAATATCATGCTGCAGATGAACTTTTGGCACAAAATTTTCAGGAAACATGCACCATTCAATATTTGCAAACAACATTTCAGAACATTTTTCCCATTCAATCTATCACAAACACACAGAGTAAGGCCATAGAGATTAGTCCAGGAAAAACTTTAAATATTAGCACTCACCTAGACTCATCTCAGGAGGAAAAATTGATTCAATTATTAAGAAAATACCAAAAAGCATTTTCTTGGGACTACACTGATATGCACGGAATTCACCCTGAAACATGCACTCACCATATTTATACGGATAGTAATATCAAACCAGTGAGGCAACCGTAGAGAAGAATGAATCCCATGCTTCAGGATATTGTTAGAGATGAATTACAAAAACTATTGAAAGTCAACTTTATTTATCCTATCTCTGACAGTCAGTGGGTATCCCCATTGGTAGTAGTGCCCAAGAAAAATGGTAAGTGGCGGATTTGTGTTGATTACCGACAATTGAACAAAGCAACACTCAAAGATTATTTCCCACTACCATTTATTTACCAAGTGCTAGACACATTAGCTGGGAAATCATCATTCTCTTTTCTTGATGGTTTCAGTGGCTATAACCAGATTAGGATAGCCTTAGAGGACCAGGAAAAAACCACTTTTACTTGTCCTTGGGGCACTTATGCTTATAATGTTTTGCCATTTGGACTTTGCAATGCTCCAGCTACATTTCAGAGAGCTGTATTAGCTATTTTTGCTGATTTAGTTCATGATTGTGTTGAAGTTTACATGGATGATTTTTCAGTGTATGGTGATTCATTTGAGCATGCATTAACGAATCTTGAAAAAGTTTTGAAGAGATGTATTGAAGCTAATCTGTCCCTGAGCAACGAAAAGTATTTTATGATGTTAAATGAAGGGATAGTATTAGGACACTATATTTCTTCTCACGACATTAAAGTTGATCCATCAAAAATCCAGATCATTATCAATTTGCCAATTCCGAAGACTCAAAAAGAGGTAAGAAGTTTCCTTGGGTATGCAAGCTATTACAGAAGGTTTATTGAACATTTTAGTAGAATAACTTTACCTTTGTTTAAACTTCTAGCAAAAGATACACCTTTCAACTGGAATGAGAATTGTCAGCAAGCATTTGAAACACTCAAAGAAAAGTTATCAACCACACCAGTCTTAAAAGGACCTAACTGGAACCTACCATTTCACATCTTTACAAATGCATCTGATACTACAGTAGGTGCCTCATTAGGCCAAAAAGAGGAGTCTTCATTATGCCATCTATTTCATTAGCAAAAATCTAACACCTGCTGAATTAAACTACACAATCACAGAAAAAGAAATGCTTGCCATCATACATGCTGTGAATAAATTCCGACATTATATCACTGGTTATGAGGTTTTTGTACATATTGACCATTCTGCCATTAAGCATTTAATGAATAAACCAGTAACTAGTGGCAGAGTTACCAAATGGTTGTTATTGTTACAGGAATTTAACATCATAGTGTTAGATAGACCAGGTAAGGAGAATCAGGTGGCAAATTTTCTTTCTAGACTGCAAAATCAAGGTGAGGTTGTTCCAGTTGAAGATTATTTTCCAGATGAAAATTTATTTGCAATTTCAATAGTGAATCCTTGGTATGTTGACTTGGCCAATTATTTGTCCACATGAAGAACACCTCCATACTTTACTCCAAAGGAAAAGAAGAGGCTATTCAAACAAAGTGCTCGATAGTCATGGGTTAATGGCAATTTATTTTACACTGGTTATGATATGATTATTAGACGATGTGTAAGAAATGATGAAATAATTGATATTTTAAAATCTTGCCATGATGAACCATGTGGTGGGCATTTTGCAGCTAAACGAACAGCATTCAAGATTCTTAGTCTTGGATACTACTGGCCATCTATTTTTAAGGATTCCAAGAAGTACGTGAAGAGTTGTGATAGCTGTCAAAGAATGGGTAGGCTAATAGCTACAGATGAGATTCCACTATAGCCTCAAGTACACCTAGAGCCATTTGAAAAATGGGCTCTAGATTTCATAGGACCCATTAATCCAACTTCCAATGGTAAGAAGTACATCCTAGTATGTACTGATTAGGTAACAAAATGGGCTGAAGCCAAAGCACTAGTCCGGGCAACTGAACAAACAATGGTAAACTTCCTTTTGAAGAAATTTTTGTAAGGTATGGAGTACCAAGGGAGATAGTAACAGATCAAGGTACTCAGCTTAATTCAAAGTTAGTTAAGGACATCACAGAAAAATATCAAATCAAGCACAGAAGAAGTACACCTACCATCCATAGGCCAATGGCCAGGTGGAATCCACAAATAAAACATTGGAAGGAATTATCACTAAGACCGTAGCAATGAACAAAAAGAATTGGGAGGAGAAGCTCAAAGATGCACTCTGGGCTTATAGAATCACGTGGAAGAATACTATAGGATTTACACCATATCAGTTGGTGTATGGCAAAGAGGTAATGCTTCCTATTGAATTTCAAATACACACTTATAAGATGGCTGCAGATTTGGGAATTGATCTTAATGAAGCACAACAAGAAAGAATTCAGCAGTTGAACTAGCTAGATGAAATGAGGCAGCAAGCAGAGGAGACAACACTCCTCATGCAGAAACAAAGGAAGCAGTGGCATGATGCACATATAAAAAAGAAACAGTTCAAAGAAGGAGACTGGGCTTTACTCTTTGACTCTAAATTCAAAGATCATAAAGCCAAATTTACCACACATTGGATGGGCCCATATGAAATAGTTCAAGTTTATGAGAATGGATCAATCCAGCTTATTACCATTGATGGAGAAGGTCACCCCTTTCTTGTCAATGGCCATAGGTTGAAACTCTATCATAAGCCCATCACCAAGGAGAATTTTCTTCAAACTGTATCTCAGCAAAGGGAGGTTGAGATATTGCACCCTTCAGCTGTAGTATCTCTACCTTAGTTCATTTCATTTCAATTTAGAAATTAAAAAAAAAAAAGTTAAAAAAAAATTTAAAAAAATTAAAAAATTAATAATGGTTTAGATGTGAAAACCAGACTCTGGCACACTCTAACCCAGAATTCTTACTTGAAAACCAATTCTTTGGCTGGTAAGAATTCCTTTTCTTTTTGTTTCCTGTTTGATTCATCGATTCAATAATGACTTGAGGACAAGTCAAAGCTTTAGTGGGGGAGAAGCATCAACATTTTTGTTTTTCTTATCTCATCTCCTCATTGTAATTTCTCAAAGAGTTTGTTTCAGCACTTCAGTATTTCAATAAAGAAGTTGTTTTTGTCTTTGTTCTAATTAGAGGGACCTGTTTAAGCACTATGCAGTGGGACTTGTTCAGAAGACCATGTTACCAGCACCAACATTAGAGGGACCTGTTCAACAAACATAAAAGGGACCTGTTAGAGACTGCTATCTCAAGTTACTTTAGCAAATCTTCAACAAAGTTTCAACAGAGATTCAAAGGTTGCTCATCACCGAGGCTCCATCAAACACCAAAGATCAAGGAAGCTGCACACACATAGTTCTTTTCCAGATTTCAAAGAAGTTGCCCAAACATTCTCCAGATCTCAGAGGGACCTGTTATGGACAGCAAAGATTAGTCATATCTGAACAAGAAAGACCAGTGCTACCTATGCATGCCAACTCAACTCTTGATCAACCAATAAAAGTGTAATGTATTGTTGTAATTTTTATTTTTAACATTTAAATTCTTAGATTATTTTAGTGTTAAATGTGATGACTATGACTGCTTATGATCAATTTAAAAAACACCCACATATCCATCACCCTGTCATATTCCTAATTCCTATCATTTCCCAACACTCTAGCCTATCCCCATACTCCTACGATTTTTAAATCCTCTATTATACCACCCTCCCGGCCTTGTTATTAACTCCTTATCGGCCATCAAACTTTACTATCAGTCCAACATCTCCCTATTTGGCCAAGTACCAATGAGCAAGGGACAGGTGGTGAACTATTGGAAATCCAAATGTTACATGGTTTCATTCATTGTTTTTGAATTGGCTAAGTTATAACATGATCGTTCGACCAAGTCGATTCATGCAAACAACTATCCGTTATTATACTCCAGTACTCCATACATGCTTACTGCGTTCGCATGATGGTACTCATACAACCCAGTACAACTACTCCTCTGTCATTGAAATATGAATACGCTCTATTATTATTATAGTGAATTGGGTCAAGTCGGTTGTTAAAATTCCATTTCATTCTCAGTTGTAAAAAGGGCGTTCCGTACTAGCAATTCAAGTGTTGTGATTTCAAAAACAAAGGCCAAGAACAGCAAGTGCTACGAAAGGAAAGCACAGTAATTGGTCTCACAAGTTTCCACCTCCACCATAATTCAAGGACAGTCATCCAATCACTGCTTAAGCCATTGAAGGAGCTGATCTTGAAGAACAGAGGGCGCCACCAGGTCAGTTGTGTGGAGTGAAAAGCAAAGGTAACAAACCAAAATACCCTTGTTAAATTAGTAAGCATAAACGAAGAGGGTTAGAGCAGGAGTTTCTCTGTCAAAATGACTAATAGAGTAGAGCCAAACACATTTGATAGTTCTCAATACCATGATGACTATATTGCAATTTTAAGAGAAAAACAATGGCTAACCTTCTTGGAGAAGTTTAATGGGAGCAATGAGGAAGTAAATAAACAATTTGCCTTTACATTTAATGGGGAGAAAGCATTGATAAGCAATTTCTCATTAGGATCTCAGAAGACACCATAGCACAATCCTTGGGGATCAGCCCAGAAGGAGAAAAATACTTCAAAACAAAAAAATTCAAAGAAAAATCATGGACCCAATTCATGTCCAGGTCGAGGGTTTCATCTGTTAAGAGGGTGTCCCTAGGAGCTGGCTGATGCATCCATGGGATGAAATGGTGTATATCATTCAAAAATTTGTTACGTGTGAGGGTCGTTACAGCATAGTCTATTTATACCACATCAAACTCCTGTTACATTTAAAAGGGCAGTGCACCATTAGTTTACCATATTTCCTCTTGCAGAGCTTGACCAAGATGTCAAAAACTATCCAAAAGCAAAAGGGTAATGAAGATAAAAGTTTATGTCATTTTGGGTTAATTAAAATTCTAATTGAATTTGAAGTGCAGAGGAGGGGAAAAACATGGAAGGAATTTCTGGCTGCCAATCAAATCAAAGATGGAGAGGATGAGCAAGAATAGCAAGAGTAGTCAGGATTTATGCTTGACATTGATGAAGAGATACCTGTCGGCAAATCAAGCAATGTCCCTCCACCCAGTAGTAGTGTGAGGACGAGAGAGATGAGACAAGAGGCTACCCAGAAAATGGAGCAAGATAAAATTTTCACTACATATACAAGAAGATCCAGGAGAGCACAAAAGACCCAGCCACAAGAAGATCAACCAGAATCAAATGCACATGCACCGATGGACATCGAGAGCAGTGCTCACTCACAGCCTAGACCAGAAGCCGAAATGGAGGTTGAGAGCAACAATAGGCAAGGAAAAGAGTCATCACCTGCAATCAAGAAACAAAGGAGGCTGGAAAAGCAAATTGAAAAGTTAAAAGAAGAACTGATGGAGGCCAACATACTGGAGAAAGTCATTAAGAGGGAGAACAAAATGTTGAGAACTCAGAGTAAGAAAACCCAGCAGAAGAATGAGAAGCTTAAAGAGAAAATCAAAGAGCTCAAGGCTAAACAAACTGACATTTGCAAGTGGGAAACCAAATGGTATACCCAAAAGAAAGCCCTCAAGGAGAAATACAAGAGTTTGAAACATGAGCTCCACATTCAGAAAGATGCCCAAGCTAAGAAGAACATAGATGCATTGTTAAAAGCAGCAGAGGTACAGGCAGGAATAAAGTATAGAGGCAGCACATCAGGATTAGCATGAGGACACGCTAAGTCATTAAGCTTGGGGGAGATGTTGGTATCATTCCATTACCATCTTTTTCTTCTAGAAACACCATCATTTGTCTACCTTTTTCCTCCATAGACCCCTTATATCCATCAAAATTGACTAATTAATAGCATTATAGTTGTTAGTTTGCATTAAAGTTAATTTATGAATTTTTATGTTAGAAATTAGGAATTTTCAATAAAAAAAGATTACAGGAAGTCATAACATCCTGTAAATGGTTTATCATCCAACACGTGGCATGACAGGCAAGCCAAAGCAATGGATAGGAACGAGACCTGGAATGTACATGCATGGTGAAAAATCAATTCTACAGCAAATCAAAAGCTCCTGGTTATGCGGTCCATGCTGGTCAAACCCCAGCCTTTTGGTTACAAAGGCAGTAAAAGCCATGGTTTCCCAAACCAGTTTCGTTTTGTTTTTTTTTGGAAATCAGTTTAGATTAGAAATGACCAAAAATCATTCCATTGTAAAAGCAGAAACATCTGCTTAATGAATGTACATTCGATTCAGATAGGGATAGGCAGATAAAGGTTGCGTATTATTTTGTTTTCAAGAACAGTTACGATTATTATCTCTGTGCATCATTTGAGAACAGAACTCTTGTACGTGATTGCAATCTTCAACACTTAAATATAGTCAGGGTTTTACTCCAGCAGTGTTTATGCATTAATACTCTCGTTGCTTGAGTTTACTCCAGTGTACCATTGAAACGTGGACGGGCCCTACGTGGATTGGTATACTGTTAATTTCATTTCCTTAGCAATTTTTGAATTTGAATAGAACGCATAGTGTTTAGTGTTATTTCCATGTTTATGACTTTGTCGATTTAATTAGAAATTCTCACAAATGGTATTTATGGTGATAGCTTGAAGATTTTATCGTTAGATCATTGAACCATATCTTGTAAGAGATTTGATCCATCGTTATATTTTAAAGCATCTCCATAGACTCTGTTTTCATGCATTTAAACTTTAGTGTGCTTTTGATTTTTCATGAATGCTTAAGTGTTAACTAGACAGAGCTTTTGTGCATAGCATCCTTGTAAGAGGATTAAAATCTCAGTCTAGCAATACATTGTATCCTTAGGACAGTTAGATAAGTTAGGTGATCTGAGTGTTAAGGTGAGAGGAAACATATCTTAACCTTCTGTAAAGGAGTACTGTATCCTATCACAATAAACACTTAGTTAGGAATCCTTTATGTCTATAGACTTTAGACACATGCCTCGAAGTTTACTTACCCTGGTTGATAATAAATCTAGTCTAATCTAGCACCCTAGATTGGCCACTACATGTACCATAAGAACAAGGAAATAAAGGTGATAGGAGTTATCAAGGGACCTTAACTTACTTGTAGAATGCTGATGAAGACTTCAATTTCCTATCAGAACCCTTGAAAACAAGTTTTATGGCTTTTCAAGTGAAAACGCAGCGTGGCTACTGAAAATGCAGCATGCCTACTTGGAATCACTTTTTGGAGTATCCTTTGGCCCTGAAAATGCTAAGGAAGTGGTTTCTGGTGAGTGAGAGCTCTTTGTTAATGAAATGAATGAGAGAAATGAATTGTGATGGTCTTTTATAGCTTGTGGAAGTCAATTTCATCATAGTGGTGGGGTGGCCCGCCATATGTTTTTCACTTTTGATTTGAAAAATATGTAGCTTTGGACCATTATATCATATTAAATCATATTTGAAATAATTTACACTTTGAAACAAAAAACTTTTTGAGAAAAATCCCTATCACTACTCCTTCATTTTCCGGATTTATGAATGAAATGACAAATTTTGATGACTTTGACCCTAATGACTTAATGGTGACACTGAGCTGAATGAGGAGCATGATGATATGACTAAGATGATGATGATGACCTTTCAGTCATGGCACATTCATCTGAGTGATGGGAATGACTGGAACATGAAATGTTTTGAAAGGAGCAGTAATAGACCTAGACACATTAGCCAGTGACCCAATTTTTATTTTGAAAACCTAATGAAATGATAAAAATTTGACTTGAGACCCGAACAAAACCTTGTAAGAGCATATTTGATCACTGGTGACTCGCAGGACTAACAGAAACTAACATTGGCTCCAGGTGGGGATGGTAGCTCCTTTAGGAGGTGTCAATAACACCATAGACCAAGAAGCCTGATCCATTGGCCATGGATTCAAAACAAAAAGACCAAAGTCAAAACTGAAAAGTGACTGACTAACTATCTTTGACAAATAAAAAAAATAAAAAATAAAAATGAATCTTTCAAACCAACAATTGGTCAAAGAATCCTTATGGCCTTCTCTTCGTGCTTCAAGCTCCCATGGTAGCTACTTCACACTTTGACAGGAAAGTAAACTTGTATGTACAATGATAATGAAAATTTCTAGAAATTTCTCAAGTAAGGTAGTGCTTGAGAAGCCTACTATTGATTTCTCCCTCTACATAATCTTTTCCATTCATTTGTTCTAGAAGATAAGCATTCTTGTCTCTCAAAGCTAAGATTATGTGCAGTCCTTTCCAAAGATTTTTAAACTTACCGTGCTTTCCCTTCTCTTCATTCTGTGCAATCCAAACGAAGAACTATATTTCCCAAGTTGAAATCATTTGCTTTAGTCTTGCGGTCATAAATCTTATTTATTCTTTCCTAAAGTTTAGAAGTATTCTGAAATACTTCATCCCTAGTTTGTTGTAAGTGAATCATCTGATTTATTGTTTGCTGCACATCATTCGGTTCCTTTCCCACTTCCTGCAAAATATTCATTATTAGAATAACAAGAGAAGAAGGAAAAATAGTATCAATCCCATACACCAACTGAAAAGGCGACATACCTATAGATTTCTTGTTACTTACTCTGTCCGCCCATAAAGCATTGATAAGATTTTTATGCTAGTTCTTCTTGTTGACCTCTGACACCTTCTTGATTATGTTAATCATGATTTATTGGAAGATTCAGCCAGCCCATTACTTTGTGGGTAATAAGCAGTTGAATGCCCCAATGTGATATGATACTTTTCACAGAATTCCACCATCTTTTTTTACTTAAAAGCAGCGGAATTATCGGTGATTATCTTCTGTAGGGAGACAAAGCTTGACAAGATATTATATTCATTAAACCGAATGACTACAAAATCAGTAGCTTTCCTGGTTGGGATCACCTCAATCCATTTCGTAAAGTAATCTGTGGCTGTTAGGATCCATGTGTGCTGGGCTGATGATGAAGGATGGATATCCCAAAAAAATTCAAGACTCCACTGTTGGAATGGTGCCAAGACTGAAATGGGATGCATGGAAATGGTAACAGGTTTCTTTTCCCCTGAAAAATCTGACATTCATGACAACTAATCACAGTTTTATATACATCAGGAAAAGGAGTCGACCAATAAAAACTAGCCCTCAAAATTTTGTTCGCTGTAGTTTTCCAAAAGAGGTGACCACCACAATCTCCCTTGTGGAATTCACTCATCACATCTTTTACTTCAATTTCAATAAGACAATTCAACAACACACCACCCAGATCTTTCTAGAATAAGACACCATCAATAATACAATATTTTGAAGCTTTTAATTTCAACGATCTACTCTTACTTCTTGGCACTTCTGGCAGAGGATTTAAATGTTGCAATACATAGGCAATGTCAGAATACTAAGGAGATGAAGTAAACATTTTTGATACATGTACCTATGAGTCTTCCAGTTCTTCTTTAGAGAGGACAAAAATTGTATTGATATCCAATGCTTTCAAGTTAGATTTGGCCATAAGCTTTTTCAAACCTTTTCCCTTGATCAGCTTTGTCGATTTTATCTCCAGATCATATTCTAGCATCACTGCGATCCATTTTCCCTGCCTACCTTTTGGATCTATCTGCATAAGAACTTCCTTCACTACTGCAGTTGGAACATAAGCTAGAATGTCTGAATGCACAATTTATACTCGAAAGTCCTTTAGAGCTTTCACCAAGGCTAAGTCTTGCTTCTCAATAATGTTATACTTTAGCACTACATCTCTTATAGTTTGATTGAAAAAAGGCTATGGGTTTTTCATTTTTTTGGTCCCTCTTATGCATTAGGACAACAACTAAAGTATGCTCGGAAGTGAATGAAAATATAATAAAATCTGAAGTATAATTAGGACTGATCAAGGTGGGAGCAGTAGAAAATGAAAATTTAACCGCATTGAATGATTTCTTTGCATCTTCTGTCCATCTTACCTCACTGTCTTTCTTCATCATATTAGTCATTTCTCTCAAGTGTTCAACAAGGTTGGGGATGAATCTCCTACAAAAGTTGATTTTTCCATTAAAATATTGAATCTCTCTTTTGTTTCATGGAAAATCTAACTGTTGTATTGCTTCAAATCTTACAGGGTTGATACGGGTACCATCCTTGGAAATAATGTGCCCCAGCAGTTTTCCCTCCTCCATGGAAAACAAGCTCTTCTTTGGATTCAGCGAAATGATGAATTTCCTGCATCTCTGAAAAAAAATTCTTAGATGATGCAAGTGTTCTTCATCATATTTGGAAAAAATTGTGAGATCATCCAAATAAATAACCAGAAACACATCTCTTCGTTGGAAAAAGCAATGTCCATTGCTCGCTGAAATGTGACCCCTGCATTTTTCAATCCAAATGGCATCTTGGCGTACATAAAAAAGTACCCCATGGTGTCATAAAGGATGTTTTCAACTGATCATCTTCATGCAAAAAAATTTGGTTGTAGCCCGAGTATCCATCAAGAAGTGACAACCTAGAAGACCCAAATACCCTCTACAAAATATGGCCCATATTTGAAAGAGGATCATTGTCCTTCAATGGAACTTTGTTCAAATTCCTTAAATCAATACAAAGACAAATCTCCCTGTCTTTTTCCTTGCCGGCACAAGAGTTGACATCCATTCTGAAAAACGAATAGGAACTATGATACCAGATTTGTAGAGTCTATTTACCTCTTTCTCAATGGATGGAAGCAATTTGGGATTAATCCTCCTCAGCGTATGGCGGAATGGCCTCTGATCAGGCTTGACTGGTATAGTATGCTGGATGATGTTCTTACTATACACCTTTAGATCTGAATAGTTCCAAGAAAATACATCAAAAAATTTTGCCATTAAAGCAATGTGTTTACTTTTCATCTCTGGGGGTAGAGACTTCGACAATTTGACCATTTTTGGCTTGTCAGTTGTACAAATGTTTATATCTTCGACACCTTTTCTGTGGGGATCATTGTTGGCTTTTTGGTGACATCATCATGATAAAATAACTCTTCCAGAGGCATGAGACCTCGTGGAATGTTATTGTATTTCAGCTGCAACATTTCCACCTCGGTAGCCTCAATTTCATGATCATTCTCATCAGACACATCATCAATATGGGATTGCAAGAATTCATCCTCCATCTGCAGAAAATTGTTAATTTTATTATCATCCCAAAACACCTGCTAATATCTCAGATTGTTAGGGACAGCTGTATGATGCTTGACATGAATTGAAAACTTCCTATTTGAGTGGATGGGAATTTTAAACATACTCGTTGCAGTGGCTAAGGAAATCAACCATAAAATTTTGACTTCTAGGAATCAAAGATAGTGTATATTCTGGAAACGTTTTGAGAATATCAAGGACAACATTTCGATAAGATCACATCCTTGGATGCTTGACATGGTACTCCCCTTTTACCTATTTAATCACCAACTCGGAGTCGCCTAAACTAAAATTTTCTCTGCTCCGAGCTTTTGGATAATTTTAAGGCCAACAATCAATGCTTTGTACTCTGCCTCATTGTTTGAGCAATCAAAGGCCAACTTATATGAACTTAATATTACATTGAGAGGGACTTTACTAGACTGATGCAAGGGACCATGAATCCACATGCCAATCCCAACTCCTTTTCCCAATGATCCATCAAACTACAGGGTCCAAAGACCATCTTCTTCATCAAAAAACTGAAATTTGGAGGGCTGATTTGTCTGAATTTTTGGAGGATGACTTGTTGTCTCAACAATTTTTGTTTCTGGCACTGATTCAACAATCCTTTCGGGTGAAATTTTTTGCTGCAAACAATCTACATCCTTTTTCTCTTTTTCTGCAATCAAATATTCTTGCACACTACTTATAACTTCTGAAACTTCTGAAATTTCTACAATATGACTGTCATCATCTACTAGAATCATATCACTATAAAATTAAAGACTCTAGATTGGTATGTACAACATGGATTGGGTGATTATTAGGTCTCTCTTTGCTACTAATCATAAATTTCATCTTTTTCTCTCGGTACAGTTTTCTAAGTTGCCCAAATACTGGTATAGTAGCATACAGGAAATCAAGTTGTAGGGTGCCTTTCAACTTTTCTCCCCAAGACCATGAGAGCAACATGCCAAACTGTGGAGGAATATCAGCGATAACCACATCCATCAACACATTCTTGGATGGAATTTGGTTGAGAGACACTACCAAGTCTTTGATAAGACCGAGGAATTTCACTCTTCCCAAATCAAATGAATAGAGGTCATGGTATGGTCGGGTGATATCTAATCCTAGTTTGTCCATAATGGCTTTAGGCATAAGGTTGTGTGAGGCCCCAAAATCTAACATGGCATTATGAAGGATAAAATCATGGAGTTTCAGACTAAGGTAGAAAGGTGGGACTTCACTATCTTTTGGACTTCCCTCTACAGTTGGACCAAACATAATTGCAGGCTCATCATTGACAACATTAACCATATCTTACATCTAATCTACCTTTAACATCTTAGCTTTATTAGACTTATATTTATCATTCTTGATTAGTTCAGTTAGAGGGATAGAAACTTTCAACTTAGAAATTTCATTCTCTAAACTAAATAGATTAGATTTCTTCTCTACCTCTTTTGAAGTGGTGTCCTTCTTTTCAGGTTGTCCTTTGGTCTGAAACTCATTTCTCTGACCTTCACTTTGAGTCTCCTTACCCTTCCTTACATTGCTAGTGGAAGCTTCATTGGTCTTGTACTGACTTAGAATAACAATCTCCTATTCTCTATTTTGATATGTAGTGGTTTTTTCTTTGTCTTGTGCATCTCTCTGAGCATATTTCCTCTTCTAATTCAATGTAACAGGCACATTCCTACTCCTCAAATTGTACTGCTTCTGAAAATGGATGAGAGAATTCTGATAACCCCTTTGGTATTCTTTGTTCTGCACTGCCCATGGATCATCATTTTCAAGGACAAGTTGTTGATAACTTGGTGCAAGAGAATCCTGAGAGAATTAATCTTCCTTAGTTAGAAAAATAGGTAGTTGATTTTCCTCAAAGAAATGGTTTGCTTCAGCAGACTCTTCTTCATCTTGTTTCTAGTATTGAGTGTAATTTTTCTAAAATGGAGTTATGATTTGTCCATGAGGATCTTAATTTTTCTACTCTTTCTGCTCATTTCTGAATTGTGACTACTGTTGTCCCCTAAAATTTGGATTCCTTAATGAAGGCTCCGCTTGCCGATTTGCAATGGTCATCCTCTCCATCATTCTTTCCATGGTTTTTATAAGAGTGTCGAGTTTACCATTAGAAGAAGAGGAGGACTTCTCCTTGATGGTAACTTCCTTCTCCGATGTTAATTTGGACTTCTTGATCAAATTAGCTTCCACACTCACTACGTTTCTCTACATTTCTTCTAAAGTGGCAGGGTTTCTCTTCCTAAGCGGTTAAGCAATGTCTGGGTCAAAGGCATGAAGATAGTGGAGTAGTGCTAGACCAGGGGGAGGTTTCATGTCATTAGGGATATAATTGTACACAATATTGAATCGAGTTGTGAACTCCTGCACTGTCTCATTCAGATTTCTCTTCATGGAATTGTATTCAGCCAAAATCTATAATGGATTATTCTTTTCTTTGCACTGGGCTAAGAACAACTTTGTCAGTTGCTGAGAGCTATTGATAGAACCAACTGCCAAACTACGAAACCACTTCTTAACCTCTCCGGAAAAGCTTTGTGCTATAATTCTCATTTTAGCATCCTCTTCATTGACTTCTTCAATATCGATGAAATCCACCTATTTGTCAACATGCTGCTGAGTGCGATTTCTGAATTTCCATAGAAAAGAGGAAGTCCTTGGCCATAGTTTTGAGGTAGGGATGCAAATTGACCAAGTAAATTAGTAATGCTAGAGGGGAAAACCTTTCCATGAATGCTGGAGGAAGTTGTACGAGAACTACAAAGGGTTGTTTTAATGGGGATGATGATATCAAAGGAGGTAGTGGTGGATTAACAATAACATATGTGATGGATGATGTATTTGGAGGTATGGTAGAGGATGTAGCAGCAGTCAAAATTCCAAGTTGATATTGAATGTAGGCATTTTCAGTAGTGATCTAAAGCTAGTCAGCTAGACTTTGGAGCTTATTAAACTTTGACCAAAGCTCGTGATCATATTTAGAAAACGAAGATTTAGAATAAGGCAAGTAAGAATCAAACTTGATAGGGCCAAATACTACCTTTGAAAGGAAAGATTCAGACTTTGATCAGAAAAGAGATAACTCAAATTGGATATCAAAAGAAAGATCTTCAACAGTAAACAATTGATCAGGCAAAGAAGTAGTTCTTACCAATTTATGAGCTCCACTTTTAGGAAGAGGAGATTTTAGTTTCCTTAGTATTTTCTTGGATCATCAATAACTGGAGGTGGATTTGGGTCAGGGTTTGACTTGGTGTTTCTTTTAGGAGTCATAATTTACACCTTAACTTGATGTGATCTAGATCACCCTTCTTTGAGGACTGGAGCTTGTCACCCACAAGACCAGTCTTGAATGCACTTGTAGAACTTATCCCAGGAAAAATATATCAGTCGTCTCCCTGACAACAACGCCAAAATGTTATCCTCCACAATATCCCAAGGCTGAGAAAGGAGATCGAAGGAGGTAACCTCAGACCACTTAGGGTTTAACAGCTAGCCCTGCCAAACTAGAGGGGGCTCTCTCTATGAGATCACAACCAATAATGGCAGGAGTAGGTAAAGATATTAGGCTAGATATGTTGAGCTCTAGGGTTTTAAATATTTTTAGAGTTTTGTTGGATCAGGACTGAAAATCAGGGAACTAGGTCAAAAGATCAAATGTTTCAGTTGCAATAGATATAAAGGAGCAAGGTAGGTATGCCTTTGTGATACTTTGGGGTATTTTCGATCTAGTGTAGGGTGGAAAATTAAAGATCAAAACAAGCATGGAAATCATGAATTCATTTATCAGAAGACAAGTAACATAAACATGAAGTTCCTAACAAAACAAAGATTAAAATTAAGAATTCTGTTTAAAACCTCTTAAGAAAATCACTGAAAAGAATAAGCATGGAAATAAGATGGATTTATCATTCATATAAAACTACAGCAGAGATAAAAAATTATTACAAACTCACAACACAAGAATTCTTGAATAATAGCTGCAACTATCCTTTGATTTTCTGTAAAAGTGATGAAGTACAAGCTCCACGAGTTCTACTCACTGATGTCCCACCTGTTCTATGACTGAAAAATAGATACATATAGACTAAAAAACCATCTTCCCCTCTCTTAGGGTCAAATCCTTCAGTTTAGGATCTGATTACACAAAGTGCTCAACAAAACCCTAATGTCTAGGGAGGTTAAAACAAATCCTCCTTTTGAACTTTGACGGAACTGCTCCTCATAAATGGGGCCTAAATTTACATGAAAACAACCCTAAAAATATTATTTACCTCTCATTACATCATAATTACATCATGAAAATTCGAAACTAGCTGATAGAATTGAGAAACAAGACTTTCAGGAAAAGACGTAGCGAACTTAGGCAAAAGCGCAGTGTGCAAGGAGAAAACGTAGCGAAATTGGTAGAAGTGACTTTTGGAGGCCTTCCCGAGGTCCAAATCTTGATCTAAAAAATGTTGGAGATAGATCTAGATGTTTACTACATGATAGAATCATAAATAACTGAAAAAGACAGCTCCTAGCCCTCCAAAATTTCATTCTCCCAGAGGTACTCCAAAACGCAGTGAGCTCTTCAAAAAGAGGGCAGAGAGGTGATTTTTGAGTGGTTTTTGGCTTTTTTCACCTACCAAAACTTGCTAAAAGTTTTCTCCCAGGGGCTAGAAGTGATGTAAAAGTGATAAAAAATCCAAATATGCAAGCAAATTTTCATTTGGAGCTCCCCATCAAAAGCACAACATGGGGCACGCTACGTTTTTTACCTAGTGACTGTTTCAAAAATTGCCAAAAATTCACAATTTCCCAAAATTTCTTCAAATTTCTTCAAAATTGGTCCAGAGTTGCTCCATGAAGACCTGAGATGGTATGATATGCTATGAGGGAAGCATCAGCAAGCAAATCCAACTTAACCTTCTCTTTTTTCTTGATTAGGGTTTCCTTGAGTTTTTCCTTCAACTGCTTGATCTTGAATTTGGAGACTTAATTCCTTGTATAGTAATGAGAAACCATGTGTCTTTGTTGGCCCTCTTAAGGAGATTTTCCAAATGGAAATTTAAATTTTCAAGCCAAAACTCCCTATTTTGATTGATTTTAGCTGCAATTAGGTCACCTGAAGACATTTGCTCTTTCAGTGGAGATTGTTCTCTTTGTTGTTGAAGTTCCATTTGGAGGCCTCTAGTCCTTGGCCTCTTCCTTGTCACCTTCTCTTGATGCTCATTTGAATCATCTATGTCAACCACTGCTTTTACCTTTACATCTTCCTTTCGAACATCAACCTTATGCTTATTCAAGAGTAGTTGATTTACCTTCAATTGCTTAATCTCCTACCTTAGGAATGAAATCATGAAATTTGCCTTAGAAAAATTGTCCTTAAGCTCTTTTATCTCAGAATATTTCTCCATGATTACCTGCTCTATTGTTCTATTCTCTTCATTAACCTCTGAGTCTACTATATCAGTGTCAAGATGGAATGGCTCCTCATCTTGCAAAGGTGCCTCATGTTGTGATGGTGATCCCTGTTCTATTGATGTAGGCTTGGCCCCTTCCATAATGTTTGGAGCAAACAAAAGCCTCCTTCCTCTTTTATATATTTGAGTCACCTCAGCCCTAGGTGTCCTCTTGACTAAAATTTTTCTAGATAAGCCAATCTCCATATGCTTGGATGGTGTTAATGTTGTACTTTGGCTAATATACTGACTAGCAGAAGAAAAAAAGACATTTGACTGAATGAATGTTTCCAAAATGATGTTCATTTGTGCAAGCTAATGCAATACAATGATTTTGATGAGGGCATGGTGAAAAATGTTGGTTTGATGAGGACTTTGTCTATGTTGCACCTTCTCTGCCATTTTAGCCAAGCTCCTGTAGAGGTAGTAGGATAGGCTAAGTGGCTTTACCCCTGTGAAATGCATGAGAAATTTGACATGATACTTGCACAATCTTGAAAATCTCCCCTCACATGTAAAATACTTCATAATGACCCTCACCAATTGAGCAAACCTCAAAGAGTTGTCCAAAAGGAAAAACTTTCTTAATGGTGTCTTTGTGGTGACCTTTGATGAAGGGTTTGTAGTTTTTCACATCCAAGTCTAGGCTCTTAAACCACTTTTATCCATTGTTTGGTATCCCTATGGCTGATTCTATGGCTTTAGTTGAAATCATGAAGCTTAACCCTGCAATAGTGACCTTATCTCTCCTAAGATTAGTGGCAAACAAGCTGGAAAACTTGTTATGATACTTGACTTGTTGAACTTGCTCACAAAACCCTAAACACCCTACATTCTGAAAACATTTCTTGGACAGTGAGGAGGACATCAGCTCATGGGTGTTGAGTGGTTCATACCTTGATACTTGACCTCCCTTGTTATAAGATTTATTTTCTTCCTCCATGTTGATAGTTTGCAAGAGAAAACCCTAGTGGGAAAAACAAGGGAAGTGAGTGAGGGGATAGGATGAAGGGTTTAGGGAAGGGAAATGAGGGTAGGAAAATTTAGGGAAGTAGGTAAGGGTGTTAGGGAACTTTTGGAAGTGGAAAGGGATGAAATGAGTGTAGGATTTAGCCTAGGGAATTTTTATATAGTCCCAGCTATGAAAACTGCCAAAAATGCAGTGTGGGGACAAATGGAGGCTATGCACCATAAAAACAAGGAAATAAAGCTAATAGGAGGTATCAAGGGACCTTAACTTACTTGTATATTGCTGATGAAGACTTCAATTCCTTTGAGAACCCTTGAAAACAAGTTTTATGGCTTTTGGAGTGAAAACGCAGTGTGGCTGCTAAAAATATAGCGTAGCTGCTTGGAATCACTTTTTGGAGTATCCTTTGGCCCTGAAAATGCTGAGGAAGTGCTTGCTGGTGAGTGAGAGCTCTTTGTTAATGAAATGAGTGAGAGAAACGAATTGTGATGGTCTTTTATAGCTTGTGGAAGTCAATTTCTTCATAGTGGTGGGGTGGCCCACCATATGTTTTTCACTTTTGCTTTGAAAACTATGTAGCTTTGGAACATTACAACTTATTACATCATATTTGAAATAAATTACACTTTGAAACAATAACTTTTTGAGAGAATTCCCTATTACTACTCCTTCATTTTCCAGATTTATGAATGAAATGACAAATTTTGATGACTTTGACCCTAATGACTTAATGGTGACACTAAGTTGAATGAGGACCATGGTGATATGACTGAGATGATGATGATGAAATTTCTATGATGGCACATCCAACTGAGTGATAGCAATGACCAGAACATGAATTTTTTTGAAAGGAGCAGTAATAGACCTAGACACACTAGCCAGTGATCAAATTTTATTTTAAAAACCTAACAAAATGATAAAAAATTGACTTGAGAGCCTAACAAAAACCTTGTAAGATAATATTTGATCACTGATGGCTGGAAGGACTGACACACACTAACACATAGAACACTTTGATTGCAATTATATAAAAAAAATATGGGGACTACATAAGTCACATATTTACTCACTTGAGGCAAGCAGGTTACAAAGAATGAAAATCCTTTAATTGGATTCCCATATATTGCTACCTTCTCAATTTGGTCAATTATGTTTGATAACATCATTGTTGTATTAAATGGAGTGTTGTATTAATATCTATCCATTGTTTGTATCAAGTTGAGGATTAACAATCGATGACAATCAATCAATTTCATACTTTTATAATCGATCCATTGAGCATACCATTACCTTTTCAACATTCCTAATCCCTGTATTTTCAACATTGTCGAGACATAGAGCCTATAATCCAACCATTGTTCTCGAGTTTATCATAGATAATGCTCTCAGTTTTGAGTTCTTTTATTGTGATCACACGGATAGGAACCAAATGAAAGCTATTGAAACAATACTAAACGAAACCATTAGATTCCAATCCCAATCTTCCTAATCGCTCCAGTTGGCTTAACAAATGGCCAAATAAATGATATTTAAATTTATTTTTTATTCTTTGGTTTGAAACTGAAAACCTAGTCAATTTTTTTTATATCATCCATTAGATCATGTTTAAGATGAAGAATATTCTCTTGAAATCAAATCTTGTCCATCCATTTATTAAAAAATCAAAATTCCTCAAGCCCATATCCATGAGTTGAAAGTGGTATTCCTATCAGTGTAATAAGAAAGTTGAAAATTTTAGATTGATCAGTCATTGGGGAAGTCTAATCATATCCAAAATTTCACTCTCTGTAAAGGGGTTGAAGATAAAAAACTATTTAGAAGTTCAAAATAAGTCATACTTATGTCGATAAATGAGCCTTTGAGGCCATGAAAACAAACCAAAGTAACAAAATATTGTGAAATCAAATACATAATAGAAATAAAGAATCAAGGAAGTAGGTTCTAAATCTATAGTTCCTACTTGAATCAACTCCTTGAAATTTCCACCTGGTGAGAAACCAATAGTGGGGGGGATACCAAGGTGTTTCTCTATTCCCTTCAATTTTTTATATAGGTTTGTCATATGTCAGTGTAGATGCTCTATGGAGAGGAGGAGATCCTCTCTGCGCTCATATTAATCCAATATAACCTTTCCAAGAAGAATGTTCATATGGCAATACAAGTCCATTGTATGCATGTATTGCCTGAAGCATCGACATGTGTGCGCCTTGTGTTGGGCACCCAGTCAACCAACTCAGTGAGTATCTTAGCGTACAAGAGAAAGTTCTATTAGGTGGTTCCTTCTCTCTTGGCATGAGTTAGTTCTTCTTGGATGTGGCGCAGTGTAATATCCCAAAAATTAATAGTTTATTCTGCCACTTTGTGGTGGGTTTGTGTGCTGCCTTGACTATATTATTATTGATAGTAAGTAACACCCCTTTAAACTCGAGCTCGTTGGAAACTGAACAAGGGAGGGGAGAAGGCCAAGGGACAAATGAATGATTGTTATGAATGAGACTAGAAACGAAAAGTGAGATTCCAGGGAAAGCGAGTTTGGGCTATGTCAACATCCTAAAACTAGAAACGAGGTCAACCACAACCTAGGGTGGCTAGGTAAAGGCCAACATAAATGAGTGCCAACACAAGGGATCACATTGAGGTTCAACAAGACACAAAAGGTAGAGGATATCCCATAGAGATAGTGTGTTGAAAATAAATAGATGAGGAAAAAGTACTAGGTGATGAGTAGGAGAATCTTAACCAACAAGAAGACCAAGAGAAGAGAGCATGAGGCAGAACCAAGAAAAGAGAAGGCAGGAATTTCTTGAGTGAATAGAATCTCATCCAATGTACAACTACTTCACAATTATGGTTTGATGGATTTGGGATTTGACAAAGACAGTCATGCAGAAAGTGCTTTCCTTGGCCATAGTAGAGTGTCAACTTTGATTAAGAGGGGAAATGTTGGATTTGTGGAGGTAAGCTTGCTAGCAAGCCACAACTTTTCTTTTCACCACTCCCAACTATCTGGTTGAAGGTTTTTTTATTCCTAGATAAAGGCATGCAAGGATGAAACATAGTGGAGTGAATTGCAACAAACTCTCTATCACCTTTAAGAGAAAATGGATTCATCCAGACCATCAGAGTGCCCTTTCTGCTCGTCTAGATGTGCTCAAAACCTGTAGTTTGAAATGGACAACATAGTGACAACATTGAATAACAATAGCAGGGGCCTTTAATGGATTTTTTTTAAATTTTTGTTCCTATATAATCGCATAAGATCTTCTTGGGAATTTGAGTCAAGACATAGTAGGCTAAGTGAGACTTATGTGATGGGGGTGTGGCCTATGAGTGTAGGAGTGAGTATAAATGACATTGAGATTGTAATGTATCACATGACAATACAAGAAATTAATGAATTTTATGGGGACAAGCTTCCACATTCCCTGATTGAATGACCAGGAAAAATGACAACAACCCACCCCCCACCATCTTACATGCTTAACACCCCATCAACACCTAAAGTTTACTTTTGTTGTTACATAACATTATGGAAGAGGATAAATTTGTCAAGTATGTCAATCCACACATATGAGAGGAGGTTAATCAACATATCCATCTTCACAATGGTGATTATTATGATTTTAATTTTTCTTTTATATAAGCAACACAAATTTAAGACATTATGTGGTTATCAATGCTGGAAACAGAAAATGTTTGTGATTATTTGGGATTGCATTATCTAACCTAACATAGATATATTTATCTATGATTTTGCAGTTTGTAATGTCATTGTAGGGTGAGGAATTACACGTTATTAAGCAATAATAAATTTTCAAAATATTTATGATAGTGATTTGATTGTCCTTAGTGGTGAAAATTATGTGTGCCTCAATTAGACCCATGAGCATAGAATTCAATATTTATTAGTACAATAAGTCACATTAAACATAATTGATGTCTTAAAAAAGTGGGAAAAAATCACTTGCAAAGCAATAAAAAGGGTAAAGGCTCAAATCAGAACCATGATCAATTGTGCACAATTATATTCAATCATATCCAGTTATACTCAACTAGTCAATAATAGTTAACCATCAGCATTAATACTTCCCATGTATGTATAATGAATAATGATTTAAGTGAATGTTTGAGGTGGCTTGACACTTTTGAGAAATAAATTGGTCATCCCTTTTATAGTTGAGATTCATGATTGCATGTTATACAGATAAGGGGCTGATTATGACCACAGGGTTTTAGATTCAAGCTTCTTTGAGGGAGAATCTCCCATAAATGCTCTTTGAGCCTCCTTTTGTTAAAAATGCATCTAATTTTTATTTTGCACCACCAACCATAAAGAGGAATATTGTGAACCATGGAAAGGTACTACTAATTGTACTTGAACATATTTAACTATATCTAACCATAATCAACTAATCAACTAGCAAATGATAGTTAAGCTTCTCATTCAAAGAGGATATTTATGAGGATGAATAGAAACACATGTAGGTTCTATGCCAATATTTTGATTCAAGCTACCATAATATACATTAAAAACCCCTATAATACTCAATATCATCTTTTTGGCAACTATGAAATGTGATCAGTGTCCAACAATATTTGTGTATGTTGTTTAGGTATGAAAGAAGGTTGAAATAAACATAGGAGGATGAACAAATAATCATGGAGGTTATTTACATGTAATTTATATTTTTAATAACAACATACACATATATCTCTTTATCCTATTTAAGACGAATGACATTTCAAATAAAGAGAAAAATTAGCGGCTAAATTTCATCATCTATGTAATTTTCCATTTTTTAAAAAATGGTCAATAATTTCCATTTTTCTATAAACAATTAAATATTACATAAATCTTCTTACTAATTAAAAATGAATTAATTTCATCATTAATGGGAAATAATTCTAACACTGTAAAAGGTTGGCATGACGTTTAATAGTGGTTGAAACTCCATATCTTCTACGAAGTGAACAAATATATGGATGTAGGTTCCATATGAATGTTCTAATATCTTCCTCCTCTTCAAGGTACTAAAACATCATCTTCACCTTTAATACAACATCATCGACACCTTCCAAGCTACTAAAATGGTAAGAGAAGAATTTAAAAAGGACACTAGTGGTTTTAGTAGAAAAATTTGCTACCTTTCCATCTAAACATAAGTAAATACATATCCTATATATGAATTATTTAAGTTGAGACTATTTAAACTTTTAATCTTGGTTTGAGTATTCATATTTCCAATTTTAGTTGTTCACAAATTATATAATTATATGATAGGTAAATTGTTTTAAATATTTCACTAGAAAGGTTAGTTACAATAGATCTCGTAATAGTTAAAAATATTTTAATATGCAGGTTATTTTTGTACATATCATATTTCTTATTATGACCTTAGTGTTTAAATTTATGTAAATAATTGAAATTAGAAAATTAAAGGACAAACAACTAAATACATCATCTACAGAAATGAACACAAAATGTACTTGGAAACCCAAAACAAGAGACCCAGGTAGCAGGTGAGGCCTATGCTATGCACCCTTTTCTTTAGTTGTAAAATGTAAGTACAAAGAAAGGAGGAACTTGCTATGGAGTTTCCTTTAACAATGGTGGTCTGAATCACCACTACATAATCTTCTACCTTCTCTATTATGCCCTCAAATCCAACATCTATATGCTTTACTCAACTATGGAACAAGTGCAATGCTAAAAGAATGGATCCCCTTCTCTTCCTTGAAACCCAATATTTAACATAGCTTGATAGTCATTTAGGATTAGGGTTAGGATTTTTTTCATGCTTCAACCCTCTATTAATGTTAAGATTGTGGACTTTCTAAAATATTATTGAAATTCCATGTTAAACACACACTCAGAAAAAATAGACTATTTGGATAAACACATGATGTGTATTATTCACAAGATGTACATATAAATGCATTTTTCATTAACCATTATTGTCACAATATTATAGATCCATGCTTCATTTTGTTGATCCTAGAAACATTTTCTTCGAAGTAGTTAATCTTATGACCTATGCATGCAGATGGTCAATATTAGAGACTTAGGATTTGATCTTCAAGACCTTATCTTTCCAATTGTTGATGCTAGTATCTATGATTGTGCTTCTAGCAATAACCATGGGACCCTTGGGTCCAACAAAAGGGTTAACAAATATTTATATTAATGCTACTAGTGTCATGTAAGGAATATTTTGAGATAGGTCTCCCACAATGGTATATGATAACTCTACTCTTTTGTTTAACTCTTAATGGAGTAATATTCATATTTTGTTATTACTATACTAATGAAATTTGCAAATTATTGTGGGCTAAAGTTGAGCAGTACTTCAATGATTTTTTTTGCGTATATGACTCCAACCGTAGTTAATATTTCAAATCCAGATGTGTGAATGAAAGTACCTGCAAAGCAGAGTGCTCCAGAATTCAAATAAGAAGGGCAATTTAACAATTTCCTTGGAAAGCAAAATTATGCTGGAGGGAGGAGGGATCGACCTGATGCGGCGCGTTAGGGTTTGAGAGAATAGGGCTTTCAGAGCCAAGGAGGACGGATACGGAAGCCTGGGAGGCGAGAGAAGGGTTAAACAAGTGCAGGAGGAAGATTTGCAAGGGTAAAACGAAAGGTGGAAGGGAGAAAGAAAACGGGCGGGGCTGAAGGGCTCTATGGAAGGAAAACAGGGGAGGGGAGAGATCCCCTCCTTTAGGAACGTAGTAGCAGGTGAAACAAGTGGAAGCGGACTGCAAGGGGTGCAGAAGGAGATCAACAGAGATGCGCCAGTGCTGGGGAACCGATGGCAAGCAAGAACGGGAGGCAGATGTTTACCTAGGGCACAGAAAAAACCAAGGTATGTAATCCCAAGCAACAAACTTGAAGATTATAGATGCTATATGAGAGATCATGCTTTGATCTGTAAGTTTATAGGGTTTTGGCCATCTGAAAAGGATTTAACAAAATGGATACAACAGAGATGGAGGCCAAAAGGGCATATAGATCTAAAATTGGGAGCAAAAGGCTTTTTCACAGTCATTTTTGCAAACCTAGAGGACAAGGAAAGAACTTTCGAAGAGGGGCCATACTTTATGAACAATGCAAGTTTATTTATGAGGCACTGGGAGGATAGATACAACCCAGATAATGAGAAACTGTTGGCAACTCCCATATGGGTCAGACTATTTGGATTACCAATGGAGTTTTGGGATCCTGATATATTGGAAGGGATAGGCAACTCTATCGGAAATTTTGTTAAGGTGGCAGAGTCAACCAAAAGAGGGAAGTACACATCTTATGCAAGGATATGTGTGTACATGAATATAGCAGAACCCTTGCCGGAGTATATAGAGGTGGAATATCATGATGAAATATGGCAGCAGCCAATAGACTACGAGCATATTCCCTTCAGGTGCAGAAGATGCCACGAGTACAGACATCTATTTAGGCAATGCCCACAGAACAGAGAGGCAGAAGTAACAAGGACTCAGGAGGAAGAACAGAGGAGAACAGAAGGGTCAGATACCGGGGAGGGGGGATTCAAGGAGGTCCAAAGGAGGAAGAAACCAAGCACGGAGGGGACGAGGATTCAACCAAAAGAGAAAAATATAGCAGCCGAAAACCAAAACAAGTTTCAGGTCCTTCAGGATGAGGAAGATGAAAACGAGGGAGGAAGGATGGAACAGGAGGATAACGAAAATGCACCAATGGATATCATAAAAGAGACAACAGGAAAAAGTATAAGTCAGAATAGAGAAGTGGAAGAAGAGATGGGGGAAAGTCAGGGGAATATAGTAGGACAAATGATGACTGGATCAGACAGCCAAAAAGATAATGGGGTTGAAGAAGAAAGAATAATGAAGAAACTGCTTCAAGAATGGAAAAACCTAGATGAAAGATTCATTCCGGAAACACAGAAACAATTATATAAAGATACATTTCAGAAATATAAGGAGAAGAAAGGCAGCACTTCAGAGATTCAAATAGATCAAACAGGGTCACAGGGAAACCAAAGCCTGGGAATGGATGGTACTGGCAAGGGGGGTAGAAAGAGAGGAAGACGAACTATAAATGAAACGATTCAAGCAGTAGGAGAAATATTAGTAAATTCAGGAAGGGTGATACCTCTCTCAGAGGTATTTCAACAACCATCAAAAAAGTTATAAATGATAGTCACAAGCTGGAATATCAGGGGACTCAACAGTAAAGGTAAGCAGAGGTATTTAAAGGAAAGATTGAAGAAGGATAAACCGAGCATAATGATAATCCAGGAAACGAAAATGGGGTATCAACAGTTGGTAGAAATTATGAAAAGGACTAAGCCACAATACGAGGTAATGGCCCAAGATGCAGATGGTACAACAGGGGGTCTGGCAATCATCTGGAACCCTGAGGAGGTAATTTTTGAGAATTGGATTAGTTTTCCTAGAATATTAACAGGCATGTTCAGGTTGACGGGATTGGAGGAGCGAATTCTTATTTCAGGGGTTTATGGACCACACATACCCAGGGAGTGGAAGGAATTCCTCAAGAATATGCAAGCTATTAGAAGAATCATCCCTGGAACCCTATGGATAATAGGAGGAGATTTTAATATGATTCGAACAATAGAAGAAAAGAAAGGAGGTGTAAGGAGAATGGACCAGAGTATGGAGGAGTTCAATGAGATGATTACAGAACAGAGGCTGGTAGATATTCCTACAACTAATGGTGTCCACACATGGAATAATAGGAGGGGAGGAAAAAACCAAATTGCCTCGAGATTAGATAGGTTTCTTTTGTCTGAACAAATTTTGAATCGGGATGTGTTTATAGAAGCTAAAATTTTGCCAAGCCTAGGTTCGGACCACTGGCCGATCAGATTGGAAATTGATATTAAGAAAAACAACGGCAAGAAACCATTTAGATTCGAGGCCTTCTGGCTCAGAAATCCTCAATTTTTACACAAAGTGGAAGAATGGTGGACTCAGAGTAAAGTTAAAGGGAAGGGGAAGATGCATACCATCCAGTTAAAACTCAAAGAAATCAAAGGGAAAATCAAAAAATGGAACAAGGAAGAGTTTGGGAACATCATGGAGGAAAAACAAAAATTAGAGAGAGAGATGGAAGAAATACAGCAAAAAATAATTTTGGAAGGGAGGGATGAGGAGAGAAGTAATGAGGAGGGAAGAATAATCGGCAAATTGGAAGAAAGAAGGAAACAGGAAGAGATTTTGTGGAGACAAAAATCAAGAATAAAATGGCTGCGCGAAGGCGAAAGAAACACCAAGTTCTTTCATCAAGCTATGGTCCAGAACAGACAAAGGAATCAGATCTTCTCTATCAAAAATGCAGAGGGGGAAAGGATAGTAGAACAGGGAGCTATTGAAAAAGTTTTAGTGGATTATCACAAAGGGATTCTCACAGAACCACAAAGAGATCAGGGAGAAGCAATAGAATGTATTTGCAAGGAAATTCCAAGATTAATAACAAATGAGCAAACTAAGGCTCTGATGAGGGCAGTAACTTTGGAAGAGGTGGAAGAAATTGTGATGAATATGAGGAAGAACAAAGCACCAGGGCCGGATGGATACACAGTGGAATTCTATCAGGCAGGATGGTATTTTCTAGGACAGGAAGTCTTGGAAGCTGTAAAGGAATCAAGAATGAAGCAAAAGATATGGCCAGGTATTAACTCAACCTTTATAACCTTGATCCCTAAGAGCAATAAGTCTGAGGATGTTCAAGGTTTCCGCCCAATAGCCCTGTGCAATGTCATATATAATATTATAGCTACCCTGATAGCGAAAAGATTGAAGCCTTTACTTCCGAATATTATTTCACCAGAGCAAACTGGTTTTGTGGAGGGGCGACAAATCCTTGATGGATTAGTAGTTACTCAGGAGATGATACACTCCCTAAATCAGAAAAAGCAGAGAGGAATGATGATGAAGTTAGATCTGTCAAAAGCCTATGACCGTTTGAGCTGGAAATATCTCAGAGCGGTCCTTGGAGCATATGGATTCGATAGGAGATGGATCGAATGGGTCTACAACATGATTTCAACCCCGAATTTCTCAATTCTAGTAAATGGTATTCCAATGACCACCTTCAATGCAACAAGGGGAATTAGGCAGGGAGATCCTATCTCCCCATTCCTATTCATAATGGCAGTTGAGGGTTTAGGGAGAAATTTCAAAAAAGAGCTAAGGGAAAAGAAAATCAAAGGCTTAAAACCATGGGGAAACAATTTGCCCATCACACATCAACAGTTTGTAGATGATATTATGCTATTCGGTGAAGTATCAATTAAAGAGGTGAGGAACATCAAAATAATATTATAAATATTCATGGAGGCATCAGGTATGGAAATAAACAAAGAAAAATCATGTACATTCATATTTAATACTCCTGATTCAATCAAGGCTCATCTTACCAGAACTTTAGGCTTCAGACAGGGGGAACTTCCTACTAAGTACCTGGGGAATCAGCTGGATATAAACCCTACTCGAATGAAAAATTGGCAGAGTACTATAGAAAAAATAAAAAACAAATTGGCGAGCTGGTCTTTTAGATCTTTGAACATTGCTAGCAGAATTGTCCTTTTAAAATCGGTCCTGCAAGCGATACCTATTTACCCCCTATCCATTATGGCTGCACCCAAAGGAGCGTGCACAAAAATGAAAGAAATATTTGGGAAATTTATATGGGGTGGACCTAAACAACAGAGGAAATGGGCTCTAGTTTCATGGAAAAATCTAATGAGAAGAAAAGAGGAAGGGGGGCTAGGTATGAGAGACCCTGAAATGCTAAACAGGGTGTTAGGAGCAAAATTATGGTGGAGGTGGGTGCAAGGGGGAAATGATGTATGGAAGAGAATATGGACTCAGAAATATAATATGCCTGATACAGTAGAGGATAGATTGAGACTCGAAGAATCCCAAAAGGATCTTCAATCTGGGAACTGGCAAGCCAGAATAGGGACATTGTAAACAATCATGCCTTCTGGGAAATACGTGAAGGAAGCAGTGCTAGATTTTGGGAGGAGGGTTGGCAGCAGCGAGATAAATTGACAAAGATACAAACTCTACAAGAAGTTCAACAGAAAGCGAAGAGGGCAGGATTGGAATATGTGAGGGATTATTGGAAAGACGGAGAGACCAGTGAAATATGGAGGGTTTGGAGGAAGCCAGAGGAATGGTATGAAAATATAAACCAGAATTTGGGGAAAATATATACTAAAGAGGTAGAAATGAGGAAGATTAAAACCAGATCAGGAAAGGACATCCTCAGGTGGGGAAAAACAATGAAAGGCACCTTTACAGTAAAAGAAGCCTACTATTTGGAAATGAAACAGGAAAGGGAGGAAGGAACTACTGATTGGAGAGTGATATGGGAAGGAAAGTGGTGGCCGAAAATAACAATATTCGCATGGTTGGTGAGCAAAGAATGGATTCTAACATGGGATAAAATCTAGAAGAAAGGTTTTAATGGACCCTCGAGATGCAATCTATGCAACAAAGAAATAGAAACTTAGGAGCACATACTGAATAACTGTCCATATGCTAGATGTTTATGGGAGGAAATCAGAGTACTTTTTGGAAAGACAAAGAGAGATCCTAATAGTATTTAGAATACCATTATGCAATGGGGCAAAGGACAATTCCTCTGCAGAGTAGTGAGGAGAATATGGAATTTGTCAGTGGGCTTCGTAATATGGTCCCTATGGAAAGAACGAAACAGGAGGATCTTTCGGGAAAGAAGTAGTCAACCTGCAAGAATATGGGAAGAAATATGTAAATCGATGAAAGAAACAGTTCTGTCTGAGGCATGGGAAGAGGAGGATTGGAAAATGAATCAGGAGGAAAGGAGAATAGTATCCAAATTAAATATGGACTTTGGTATGATCTACCCCAGAAAAGAGAATAGGATCGGATCTAAAACACAGAGCCCTAACCAATTCAGATATCCCGGAGAGAATTTTATTAAACTGAACTTTGATGGGGCGTCCAAAGGAAACCCAGGGCCGACAGGCCTTGGGGGTATCTTCAGGGACAGTAAGGAAAATACAAGGTGGGTGTTTGCGGAATGGGGAGGTGAAATGAAAAATAATGAAGCAGAGATGTGGGCGGTACATCAGGGGTTAAGGATAGCAGTGAGGAATAGATACATGAATTTGGAAATAGAAGGAGACTCGCAGGTAACAATAGAGATGCTCCATAAAATAAGGGATGGCAAGAGCTGGGAGCAAGTGGCTAAAAGTTGGAGGACAACGGGGATTATCCAAGACATAGCGGGGCTACTAAGGAGAATTGAATATAAAGTTATAAACCATGTGAGGCGAAAAGGGAATAGGGCTGCGGACCTATTGGCGAATTGGGGGAGTAAAGAACCGGCTAGAAGATTGGACAATAGCTGGTCCTCAATAGAGGATGACCCGAGCTGGGGAGAACTTAAAAACATAATCACCCATGATCATAATGAATCAATTACCGGATAAAGGGATGATTAAAGGATTCCCGATCGGGATGAGAATGGCAGCAAACAGGATAATAAATGCACGGCAGGTTAGCATGCAGGAACGAGCAGGCGACGATCAGGTCATGATGAGCGAAGTCAAGCGGATCGTGGCAAAGGATATCATCTCAAGGCAAGGAGATGGTAGAGTATCGATGGAGGAGGGTAGATATGTCAGGGTGTCAGGGATCCGACAGAGACATGATAGTGCGGAGGAAAAGGGCAGAAAGATGAAAAGGGAGGTAGTCCATAAGAAGCGGAGGAGGCGGGGAGATATAAGCGCGAAGAGGTGGCAAAAACGAAGGAACAGGAGAGGTGCATGCAGAAGAACCAGAAAAGTTGGCAAAGCGACGATGAACACAGCACGAAGAAGGAGAACGATTAGGAATTTGGAAGAGAGAGCAGAAATTAAGAGGAGGAAGCCAGAGTGCAAGGAGATTATGGCTGAGGGAAGCAGAATGACTGCAGGAAGATGGATGAGGAGTAAGACAGAGGGAGGAAAACAAGGCCAAGGGGACCGAGAAGAAAAGGGAAAAGGTATAATGGAGACGGATACAGAGAAGGAAATTCTCTCAATCCATGATGACTCAGAGAACGACGTCGAGATGTTCGACTCTGATAAAGAGAAAGGAGAATGAGTGAATGTGAGCTTCGACAGGAACGGAAAGCCAGGAGGGACCAAGGCTATGAAAAGAGGAAGAGATGACGCAGGGGGCTACCAGGAACAGGAGGAAGGAGAGGATGACGGAAGTCCGACAGGAAGAAGAAGACGGCGAGGCAGGGGAGGAGCTGGAGAGAGAAGCGGGCGAGGAAGAAGAGGCAGAGGAGGAACGACAGGATTCGAAGAGGCCAGTGTAACAGGGAAGGGCAGGAAGGGGAGGAAAGCGATAGGAAGGAGAGTGCAGTTCGCTGAAAGGGCTTATTGCCAGCATACCAATCCAAAAATTAGGAGGATTATCGAGCAGATGGAAGAGGAGGCAATTCAGGCTCAGTCGGAGTCAGAATTAGAGGACTGGGAGTATCTTCTCCCGGATCCGGGCAATACGCGTGGCCGAATGACATTATACAAACAATCTCTTCACGTCTATTGGGTTATGAAGAGACTGCTTGCCAAGGCTATGGAACAAGTAGCCATGGAAATGGCAGAATTATCCCAGGGGATTCCTAATCTGAAAAAGGAGCTAAGGAACATCCAAATCACCTTGTTCATGCAGGATAAGAAGATGGACGAAATTCAGCAGCAGTTACAAGCGAGTGGATCGGGAATCAAGAAGGAGAAGGAGCAACAGGCAGGCACAACGAACCAGTAGAGATAACATGATAATTAGAGGTTTCTATAATGTCTCTCTCTAGTTATAGTTAGTTATCTGTAGGACTTCTGTTATTTTAATATGCAGACAAAAAATAGTTTTAGTAGCTATAAGGTTGATGTGTATAAAGCATGGAAAGACAGAATGAGAACCTATTATTTTTGGCTGGCTATTAAAAACTTAAGGTGGTCAAGAAACCCAGTTTCCCCTCGGGGCGGGTTGAGATCACCACAAGCATGTAGTGATTTCAATTTGCGATAATAGAAAAAGAAGGTCTCTCCTTAACTTACAAAAAAAAAAAGAAATTTGCAAATTATTGATATTCCAATATATCAATATTTCACTATCTATGATGTAAATGCCAAGGTTTGCAAGGTCCTAAGAGAAAAGGAGTGATAAATTCTATAACGTTTTAATATTCCTAAGGGTTTCAAACAATAGTGCTTAGTTTAATCTTTCACAGTTCCAAATAAGGATGATATACCATAGCCTTAATCATACTACCCCATTACCTAATACATGAGAATGATCATTCTATGTTGTGTCAACTGTGCTATAACAATAAAATGGTCTACCTCTTAGAAACCAAGACCATAATAAGTCAAAGTAACAATGTTTATCTTGTAGGATTGTGTTGATGGTGCTAGAAGCTACCAATAATCATAGGGTATCCTTGACATGAAGTCTCAATTAGATCTCACACCATTTGGAGTAGGAGCCCCAACCAGAAAATTAGGATGGTTTCCATAATATTAAATATTTTCCTTGGATACAATAAATGACACAAGATAAATGCATGTAATTTTGAGATAGACAAGTAAGTTAGCCTTGTGATGTATTCAATTGCAAATTGTATAATTGTTCTTTCACGGAAAGGAAAATAAAGTGAGTCATTAAGAGAAAAGTAATAGTACTATTCTAATAAATAAACACACATATATATGAAATAATCATTAGTAATCTTGTGAAAGAGTTAACAGAGAAATAATGATCATGAAAGAAAAAGACACACAATTCAAAGATGCATACTAAAGGCAATGAAATAGTTCATTTTCATTAGGATGTATTAACGTAAAAATACACTGCAAACAATGAAAGAATAGTCTCACAATCATTCACTACATATGCATGAGAAGTGTGTAAGCTCTAAGAGCTTCAAATTATAAAGTGAAAATCCAAAGATACGTCATTATAATGATACATCACTAGTTCCAATAGTGGAACGTTAATCAACTATTTGCTTCTCAAAATCCTATTCTTCTCTCCTATGCCTAACTTGAGAAGCTAAGGTGAGAGGTCCTTTTCTTGAGTTATGAGGTTGTATATATAACAAATTATGTGACTTTCCACCTCCCTTGTGGCTCTTGATCTTTCCTCGTGACTCTTGAGTCCCCATGTGAATTTTTGAATTCTTATGAGACCTTTGAGCTTCTACATGACCCTTTGGTTTCCACATGTTTACATTTTCTCATTTTTTATAAATTACATAATTACCTCCACAAATGATGTGGAAAAATACAATGACACATAAGATTCTTTAGATGACACTTGGACAAGCCATGACTTGGCAATGATGACATGGAACTTCATTGTGATGTGTCAATGTCAAGCTTCTGTCCTTGTTTCCATCTTTATATTTTCATGATATATCTTGAAAGTACTTTATATTAATCCTCCAAAAGGCTGGTTGATATGGAGTCTTCCATGTGATCTTGATCCTCTTTATTTTGTTGCGATCTAGTGTCCCCTCGTATCTTGGCTTGATGATCTCTTTGTACCTCTAGCTTTACAAGTGTCTTCTTACATGATCTCCTTATAATCCTCCTCCAGCATCATCTTATCATGTCAAGATAACAACACCTGCAAATGGAATTCACTCATGACAAGATAACATCAGCCCCAAAATATCCTAATCTATCTTGTTCCCCATGCAATATGCTAATTGAGACGAGATAGTGTACACGATTAAGGAGGAGGCTCAAGGATTGCACAGTGCATAGAAACAGAAGGCAGTGATGAAGGTCCAGTCTCTAGGAATGTGTAGTACATAGAGACTAGTAGACAAGAAGGCAAGATTATGCAGTTGAGGGAGTCAGGGATGCAGTGAGGTAGGCTTGCTCACTTTGATTGCATAGTGCATAGTTCTGGGGGGCTGAGAAAGTTGATTGCATAGTTGAGAAAGTCAAGGACTGAGACAAAGCATAACTACTGATTGAGAATGCATGGTTCGTAGTGGAGGTTTGAATAGGAAATTATTGCATAGTTAGCAAGATCAAGAGGCAGAAATTGATCACTAGGATAATGCAATGCATAGTTATGGAAGGCAGTGTTTGTGTAGTGCAAAATTTCATAAGGGAAGGATAGCTTAATGGGGCTTGAGATTGAGTAGTGTGTAGTTTAGGTAGGAAATATGAGGAGTGGTTGGTCGAGCAAGTTGCAAAGATAAGAAAGCTTCAGAAATTAATTAATTGTGGGATCATTGAAGCAAAAGACAAGACTAGAGCATAACTTGAACATGATCATACACTAATAAATGATTAAACACATGATAATGAAACACTTGACACCCAGACTAAACATGTGTCAAATGAAATGATAACAAAATTACAGTTACCTCCAAGTGCAACACCTTAGATACACTGTGTGACACTAGTGCTGAATGAAACGAGAAAGTGTGCAATACTTTGGGAATGTAACACCCTCCTCCCACATTTACCCAAGCTAATTGGTCCAATGGGGTAAAAATGTGACAAAGAGTTACTATGATATGATTCAATTCCCAAAGTATAGTTAAGGAAGTTGAATCGACTAAACAAACCAAATTGACCTTCCTCATGATCTACAGAACCTTTAAGAGCCCACCAACCCCTCCAGGTGTCCAACCTTTGAGAGAACTTGATGTTTTGCTGAACTAGTCCCCTAGTCACTCCCATGACAAGGCCTTCCATGTGTCTAATACATTCCAATCACTCCCACAACAAGGCCTCCATGTGAATGTGGCCTTTCTCAGGCAGTTTTATGCCAACAACCCTAAATTCTGAGCCACTTTTTCAGGGCCAGGACTCAGGCCTCTACCAAGAACTTCATGAAACTTCTAGAAATGATAAATAAAATGATGACAAAGCCTCTAAAGAAAAAATCAAACAAGGACCTGACCTGACAAGGCCTAGCAATGATATACATTCCATCAAACTCATCATGACCATGTAATCTATAGGTCATATAAACACATCCGAGCATAGGGACTTCATACTTATCTGAGATTTGTCAAGAAGGTTTGATGTTCTCTCATAATAGTTGCATTATCATCTATTAGGTTATAAATTCATTATTCATTCATTTACTATCAAAACACGATGAGAGCCATAACTCAAGTTTCATAAACCATGCTTATAACTAGCATATAACCAATAGATCAACAATGATAGAACAACCCTTATAATCACATAGTAGCAAGAAAATTTACACATAATATACCAAACAAAAGGATATCTTATTAACATATGCAAAATCCAATCAAGTCAGGACTTCCACGTACCCCCTGACCATAGATTGGGTTGAACCAAATATTTCTTTAGCCATTCACCCCCGTGCCATATTCCAAGCATGAATGTGGGACTCACAATAAAACCAATCAAGGCTTCCTCAGGCTTTACCGTGTATCCTGCCAAGGGATTCCTAGGCCCAAACAATAAACATACACTACAAGCTTTACCGAAATCCTGCCATATATTGGTCAAGGGATCACTAGGCCCTAAACAAGCATGGATGCCTCTGGATCTCTCCACCTAAATGGTGGGTAATTTTCCTATCTCCAACCTCTAGGATTTACCATGTATCCTGCCATTACCATTCAAGGTATTCCTAGTCCAACGAGGCTCCACTCTCTAGGCTTTACCATGTATCTCGCCATTATCAGTTAAGGGATTCCTAGGCCCAATGAGAATATTAAGAACTAGGCTTTATTGTGTATCCTTCCATTACTGGTCAAGGGATTTATAGGCCTTGTGATTTTTCCTGAGACAACCCCACTCAGCTTTGAAACCATCCGACAATCCAGCTCAACCAAGCAAGAGAAAGCCCATCACACCATGGTTATCTGGAAATGACAAGGAAATGCTGAAGTCCATTGTCACACCTGGAAAGTCCCATGCCAATGACAACAAGAGAACCAAATACACACATGCATGTACCATGCATACCAAAAATACCAAGGAAATCACACATGAAACTTGATACCTACAAGTAATTCCACTGGAGTCTCTTGATCCCACTCTTCCTTGACTTATCTTTGCTTCCCTTTGGTTTCTTTTCCTTCATTTTCATTCCTTCCTCTAATGCTAGAGTTATCCAAGAATATTCAAAGTGTCTGAAAGTATGAGAGATTATAGAGAATAAAGAGAAAGTTCCAAAAATGAACTGAAAAAAGGTTGTGAACTAATCATCAGAAGCCTTTTATTAGTGAGGCCTCTATTTTCTTCATTTTCCATTATTTTCCTTCATTTTCCTCCTCACATGCAACCTATGACCTTTCACCTTCCTTTTCTCCTAATTTCCTTTATTTTCATAAATAAAATTCCAATTAATGCCTCTTTTCCTTTTTAAATACTTTTCCACTACCTTTTCCAATTTCCCTTAGCCATAATAAACCAAATGAACATCCACTTAGATGTTTTACACAATATTCAACTTGGAATATGTGTCCCATGACCTTGGTTATTATTTTTCCTTTATTAACTTTATTAAATGGATTTTAACCCAGGGTTGTGTTGATGGTGTTGTACCCACCAACATTCAAGGGATCTCCCTGATAAGAAGTCCCAACTAGACCTCAAACTGTTTGGAGTAGGAGTCCCAACAATGGGTGGTAGTGTAATTCCTTGACCGCAGTAGCGCACAGAGGTAAGTAAGATAACTTTGCATGAGAGAAAGTGTGTGACCCTGTGGAGAGTTAAGTGTGATGCATGATGGTTCTAATACACTGAGGGGAAAATGAAGTGTGCCCCTTAGAAGCCTATAATAGTACGCATCCTGAAATAACACACGAGGTGAATGACATCACAAGCTAAAATGCTGAATAGTCCACAAATTAAAGTGACAGGTTAATCAAACAACATGCATCCAACAAGATTCACACAATTGCATACAATGTAGTCCATAAGGAAATGCGTAAGTTAAAAAAAATACATTGCTAAAGCAACTAGAGTAGTCCAACTACAACAACAACATATGCATGAAAGTGTGTTGGCCCTAATATTATTATTATAAGTTAAAGTTTCATCCACACATACACCATTGATGACAACTAGCCCCAATAGTGGAACATGACAGTCAAGAAAACTTGCTCCTCCAAAGAAGCATACTCACTCTATGTTATGGAGAAGCCAAAGCTCATCATAATACTCCCAAACATTTTCTAAGCCTAAGCCTAGCCAAAATCTTGTTTTATGAGTTATGAGGTTTGATTTATAACAAAAGGTGGGGTGACCCTTGACATTCCCCTTTGTGACTCTTTGACTACCCTCATGAATCTTCAACTTCTTTACAAATAACTCATTACATAACATGAAGACCTTTCACATTCCACTAATGACACTTGGAATTTCACTTACAACATATTTACAAATAATATTACATTTTCCACATGAACCCATGTAAGACAAAATAGGCTAGAGATAGCCTAACAAGGCAAAACACTATGACTTCGAAGTTTAGGGAAATACCAACTCAACAACATCGACTTGGTGCTTTCGGTCACATATTGATTCCAAGCTTGGTACTTCATGATGGTGTCCCCAAACTTCTTAATGGTGTCTTTTTGAATGCGGACTCTTGCATCCATGGAATTTGGGTATATGGTCTCAGAACTTTTATCCAACTCGTTTTGAAGCATGAGCAGCATGGCGTTGACCTTGACAGGACCACTGATGTACTTCTGCATGTTGTGTGCGTTCAACTCCAAGTCTTCCCTGGTGGCCTCTCATTTTAGTTGCTCCACATACTCATTGATCTCTATCCATACCGGGTTCTTGTGTTTAGCATCGATGAGGGAACATGTATCTGTTAACTCTCTTCCTCAATTGTCGATTGTTCCAGCTCATCAAGCTGTATTAGTGTTGTTTGCTATGTCATTACACCTTACCTTTGTTCTTCTTCCTTATTCTTCTTCTCTTCATGTTCTTTCCTCCTCAACGCTTGTTGCTCCTTCAGTTCTTGTTCTACTTGCTACGATCTCAGTTCTACTACCTGAAATCTCTGCTTTTCTCTCTTCCTCTGCTTGTTTATTTGTGTCCTCTGCTTCCTTTTTCTTCTACTGTCAAAGCTACCTGCATGAATATTGAATGCAATTTCACTCTGGATCTTTGTTCTCCCTTTATTATGTTAGCGACTTCCTCTTTCCCTAATCTTGTACTAGATTGTTGCCTTCTTCCACTGCCACTGGACTTGCTGCCATGTTAGTATTGACTCCTTTTCTTTGAACATTTGAGTGTCTGCATATATTGGCGAGTAAAATGGTGCTTTCTCAACATCTTCACCAATGCTTCTTTCAGTGGTCTCTCTTGAAGTATCTCTCTTTGGTGCCATGGTACAATTACTGTTGGAGAGGAGTGATTCATGAGTGTGGTACCCATGGGACAAAAACGACACTTATGGCAAGAAAACATTAGCTCTTACTTATCTAACTTCACAACATGATCAAGCAAGAATTAATGCATCTCATGAGAGGGATTGTGCAATTTCGACTGATAGGGGTGATTGGCTGACTGTGGGAACTACGCACTGCACAGTCCCAACAATCAATGGGGAAGCTTGATGAATGGAAAGGCCTGGGAGAGACTGTGCATTGCGCAGTATTAGTGGCCAAGCTAGGAGGTTTTCCCCTAGAACTATGTAGTGCGCAGTTAGAGCCAGCCCAAGCCATGCTCTGCATAATTCCAGAGGCTTGAGTCCCCAGATCGTGCAGTGCATAGTGAGATACGGGCAAGGGAAACCCATATCTTCCTGAGTGTGAAAAACAAGCAGATCTGAAAGAAGGTGTGAGGCTGAGTGCATATTTGACTAAGTGTAGATGCATGCCTGTGAAAAAAGTGCACTAATTGATTAAATTGAAGGAAAACGAAACATGTGAAGAGAGTTTCCGCAACGACGATTGTTGGTGCAAAAACAAGAAAAATCATGCAACATTTGGGAAAGGGAATCTATAACTTAAAAAAACACTTCTATGGTCTAAAATAAGTTAAAATTCCAACAATTGTTCAAAGAAACAAGTGAAACAACACTCGCACAAGCTATAAAAAAAAAGCGACAAAAAAGTGGTAAAAGACAATAAAAGAAAAACTCACCCAAAAAAGTGACAACAATGATCCGAAGGATCCTTGATCTCCTTGGGAATGATAGATATTGATGATCTAATGTGCAAATGATCTCTAGAGGCATCCATTACATAGGATTAAACAAATTGGAATTTGTGGCACGCATGCTTGAGATCATGGACAAAAGCGACACTTGGCGAAAACTTCTAAAGATAGCAATGTGCCACCTTCCCTAAACTAACAATAGATCCCTACTTCCTAGGTATATTTTTTCCCTTCATTTTTCTTTCCTTTTCAGGGGGAAAACCTTCCATGCATTTCTCAGAAAGATTGCACAGTTCTGGGAAGTACTCGATAACTCTCTGGCTCATGCACTGAGCAATTTCTGAGCACATTTAGTAATGTGCAATTTTTGGGATGAGGGGCTTTGGGTTTCCTCTCATGCTCTACACAATTTCCCAGCTCAAGGTTAGTTATCATTTGATGTTGCACAATTCTTGAGCCAAAGGCTCATTATCATCTTGGACTATGCAATTCTAGGGAGCAAGGTTAGTTTCCCTTACAGATTGCGCAGTTCTTTAAGGAAAGCCTAGAACTAGATGAAAACCAAGTCAAGAGATCGGATTGTGAGTTAGATAGTAAACCAAGTAAGCAAAAACAAACCAATATGCAAAGTATGAGGATCAATCAAAACACAAGTACCTGGATCAATGCAAGATGAGTTGTTGTGATTTAGAAGGGAGGCTCCAAAACAAAGCATAGGCAAATTTTTGGAGGGTGGTTGTAGCCGCTACAATAAGATATTACATGGAATAAGTCTAATGCATATCTATATTTTAGATAGAATCCATAGGTAGAATATAAAACACCAAATATTCCTCTTAAAGGTGTGTTATAACTCCTTTTCACAAAAAGCGACACTTCCCTTAACAAAATACGACACTTGGAATTTCTTCATAGAGAGACTTGGAAACTTAGAAAACAAGTATGGAATGACTCTAATAACTAAAAATTATAGTTCACATGGTTAAATTAAGGCTCCAGATTTTGAGTATAGGAAAAAATTTGGAGGGTGTTGTAACAATGACAACACTTGATGACACTGGTAGAACTTTAGCTTCTCTATTTTGGTCTAGATTTATGCACAGGGTCTAGTCTTTCAGGAAGTACTTACTCATTATGTGGATTGCCTTGGCTTCCCCATTTAAACTGATTATAGATGTAGTCTCTTCCATTCCCTTTCTCGATTGAACACATTTACAAAGGCTTCCATATCACAATTATTTCGATATGGGAGAAGGGTAATATGTAGTCGTGAGTGTGAAATTATCAGAGTTTTAGTTTCATATTTGGTGCTTCTCTGCTACCAACAGGCCTTTTCAGTACCTCGATGGAGCCACTATAGGAACAAAAGCATTGATTCCACCAGCGAGATTTTTCAATACCCTAATGAAGTTTCTTGCTTCACCTCCCTACGTAGGAAGCGTTTCTCTTTTTTCACCCCTTATTTTATTTTCGAGATTCTTAATAGAATTTTATCTGTGTATGTATCACTAAGGTGCAAGAGGGATCCTAACTTATTGAGAGAAAGAAAGGTTGTTCCTTCAGAGACATATGCCTTTGAAATTAATATGCTTGCCATTAGTTTTCCCCTTTCCCTTCTCGACTCGATTGGATTAGCATGAAAAACACCATTTAATTAATATACTAAATTAAGGAATGAAGATCCTAAAATATATATGGGTGCCATGGTTCTGCTCAATTTTTTCCGTTCGAATGGATCATATTTTCCATTGAGACATCATTGACCTTAAAGATATCAAACCAAGACGAAGAAGAGGGAATAAAAGTTAACCAAGTGTTGTGGTATGTCACAATGTCCTTTAAAACTTTCACCACATCTATTAGAGCCAGGAAAACACTTTCACACAACCTTTTATTTACAAAACTAACAAAACAAAGAACTATAGAAAGGACATAATAAAAAAAAATAACGATAGAAAGGACTCAACATGTCATGAATGAAATAAACAAACAAAAGGGACAAGGAAAGAAATATGTACATAGGTAGGGACATATCCCCAACATACTATTGGAAATAAAATTTAAGATATTGGCCATTGACAGGAAGGGAATCCATCTTCCCATCCAAGGATTGAATATGATAAGTATGGTGGCTAAGCTTGTCATGCACAACAAAGGGTTCAATCCACATGGATTGGATTTTGGTGTGTTTACCTTTCCCTTCATAGGCTTTATCCCACTTCAACACTAGGTCTCCCACATCAAAGTCCTTATTCCTCGCAGATTTATTGTTAAACTAGTGTTTGATATGACTCTATTGAATAGAAAATGTTTCTTTTATTTTCCTCCTTTCTTACTCTAACTTTAAAAGGGTGTCTATCCTGATCTGAACAACAAGACATGGTTTACCTCAAGATTCTTAATAAAGTTGAAGGGCCATGAGGTATATGTTCAGAGGGAGGATAAATTATTTTCCATACACAAGAAAGTAAGGAGAAGTTTTCAGAGAGGGTTTTGGTGTGACACGGTCATCCCAAAAATCATTCAGCAATGCATTATGCTTCTTTGCTTAGAGTAAATGATTTTCTTAATGATGCGAATTAAATTCTTATTAGTTGATTTGGCTAATTGTTTCCCTTAGGGTAGTAATTATATGAGTGCTTTAAAACAATACCATTCTCTAGTGAAAAATAAAAAAGATTCAATGATGAAAACTAAGTTTCATTATCGAAAACAAGTGAAGTAGGAATTCCAAACCTAGTGATAATATTCTGCTTAAGAAAGTTGATGATTTCCTGCTCGTTCACTTGTTTTAATGGAACTTATTCAATCCACCGAGTAAAATAATATGTATCAATTAGGATATATTGATTATGCTTTAATGAATGTGGAAAAAAATTTCCAATAACATCCAATCCCCATTGTTGAAAAGGCTCTTCAACGATAATGGGCTACAATGGGGCAGGTGACTTACTTTCGTGACCAACATATCTTTGACAAATGGAACAATTATAGGACTATTTGTGTGCATCCTTAAATAATGTGGGCCAATAATAACCAACCCGCATGACTTTATACACAATAGATCTCCTGCGTAATTTCCATCAACCGGCCCATTGTGAATATCTTTCTATAACCTTTCTAAATCATGTGCTTCCAGGAATCTAAGCAGGAAACCATTGTGATGATTTTGAAAAATCACACCATGTATAAGATGATATGATAAATACTTGAGTCTAATAGCCCTCTTCTGTTTGGATGATAAGTGTGAGGGAAAGGTACCATGCTCTAGATATTGTCGCACATCATTATACCAATACATGGTCGTGTTTGTAGGGGTATTTTGCTTAATATTGCACATTTTAATTTCTTGTTCCCATCTAGAACATTCCTCTTCTAGTGAATGACGTGATTCTGCCGCAGTATGATAGATACCATGAACTTTTATCATATGAAATAGATTTAATTATAGATCATACTCTTCAAGCCATGTTATCCAGTTCGTCCTCCTCTCACCCAACTCTTGTTGCACAAAAAGTGATGTAACCACTGGGTGAGGTACAAAGACAGTATCATGACTTTTCAGGAGGTAATACCTAAAGTGCTTCACCACCTTATATAATGGATAGGATTTCTTATTAATGGAGGGATAGTTTAATTTAGATCCATGTAGGAAAGCACTCATAAATGATATAGGTCATTCATTTCCTTGATCATCCTTTTGAGTGAGAATGACTGCAAGAAATGTGTCAGAAGAAAAAGTATATAACAATAAATCTTTGCTTAATTTGGCTAGGGCATCTTTCTCCCTGATCTAAAAATGAAGATCTTAGATTAATTTTAAGGTATTACAGACTCATGTGCATGGATTTTCCTATATTACTTAGTGAAATGGATCAACAAGATTGCGAATAACATAGACAATGAAGCAGTTAAAGAAACATAATAGACAACACACATAACACAACAATTTTAATCAAGGAGTTCACCCAACACTCCTGGGCTACGTCTCTTTGGTCCAGCCTTCAGGGGTGACCTCTCTATTATGTCTTTGAAACAGAGTTTACAAAAGTGAGCTCAATTTGAGTCTCACACAATAGATACAAAACAAAAAGGCTTTACTTGGATCCCCCAAGTCTTTCTGAGTACACAGAGTCTCCTCATTGACTCTTTGTCTCTGTTTGCTCTCTGTCTCAGCATTGCCTGTCCATGTCTTCTGTCTTCCGTGGCTTTAAAGCCAATCGGCGCTATCTATTCGTTTCCCCTTCTTGGGCTCTCTGGCTCCCAGCCTCCGTCCACTTGAATCCCCCTCTGAGCGTTAGCAATCATTGCTAAACACCTTTAGGGATGGTGGCCACCTGTTCTGTAATGGAATGGACCATCGATGCCTTTGAAATCCAAAAAATGGTCATTCTCTATTTACACAGAGAAATACATGTAAAATTGTGAAAATCCGCCAATCTGTCTTTAATCATATTTGAAGTATTATAAATTCCGCCTTATAACTCCTATCGGGTCTACCTTTATATCGCTTATCACATCTCCACCATTGATCTAAGTGATCCAAATCCAACGGTTGAGATTCACTTCGAGAGGCTCATGCGTATGGGGGCTAACTACCTGAAAAGGGTGGTTTTCTCTCTCCGACGCCTAGCCACATGGCAGCCAGTGTATGGGCTCGGGCAGAGCCCGGCCAAAACCACTTACCACCTATGGCCCGCCCAAAATCCCACTTGTTCGGATCTCAAAACATATATACCTACATGTATAAACCCTTTCGGGTCCGGTTTATCGCTTTATTCACATATCTTTCGTTTTTCATTCATTTAACAGAAATGTGATTTACATTGAAAAAGCCCTTTTGCCGAACTTGAAATATTATCAAATTTCACCCATAATCCTGTCGGGTCTGTTTTCATCGCATCGACGCTTTGTTCTTTTTATTTCGTTTATTTAATGAAAAATGCGAAATACAAAGGAAAACCCTATTTTCCAGAACTCAAAATATATATGCTTTCATTTATAATCCTGTCGGGTTTGGCTATCGTAGTCACATGTATCGGCCCCACTCCTTTGTGTTGCTCTGATGCGATATTGCGATGCGACTTGTCGCAATCGCATATCGCATAAGCCCCGGGGCCGTTGTAAGCGCTCCGTTGTAATCTATTGATGCAATATGGTGGGTTAACCTAGGCCGTTGATCTGTGCGCTTGATCAACAGTCCTCGTTGACCTCGCTGATCGCTATCGTAACATTTATATGGTTGCCTCCGATAAACTCTGCCTACCTTCATCGATTGCAATATGCCGATCAGATCTAGACCGTTGATCAACCAAATCCGACGGCTCCTGTGCAAAGTTGTTTTAAGCCTCTGATAGGCCTTATTTCATTGTTTTCTTCATGTTTTTCACTCCCGATTGTGTAATCCACCTTTTTAAAGGTTTTCTTTGTGCGACAGTTTTTAACTATGTGAAGACTTAGATGTTTTTAGGATCCATTTGGATCACTCCCTTTGGTCCCACTTGTAAATTGCATCCTTCTTAACCATATCTTGTAATGGCTTAAAAATTTGCACATAATTTGAGATGAACTTTCGAAGAAAGTTAATTTTCCCTAAGAAGGATTGCATGGCTTTCCTATTCTTAGGAAAGCGAATTTGAATAATAGTCTTGACCCGTTCCAAGTCCACTTTAATTATGCTCTTATTTATAATGTGGCCCAAGAGGTTACCCTCGGACACTCCGAATATGCTCTTCTTAGGATTTAAAGGTGTACCATATCTTTGATACCGCTCAAATATTTTCCTTAAATGATGCAAGTGATTAGATATTTTCTTAGAAAATACTATAACATCATCCAAGTACAACACCATATTTTTTCCAATCAAACCATGGAAAACAATGTCCATAGCACGCTAAAAGTTGGCACCCACATTGATGAGTCCAAAAGGAATCTATTTAAATACGAATGTACTCCACTTAATCTTGAATGTGGTCTTGAATATTTCAGGTTCTTCTACTAGATTTTGGTTGTATCTAGAAAATTTGTCTAATAGAGAGAACATTTCTATCTCAGATACTGTTTATAGTATCTATTCCATAGATGAAACGAGATATTTATCCTTATCTGTAGCCTGATTCAGGTTGTAAAAATCAACACATAATCATATCTCTACAAACTTATTTCTGAAAGGAACCAAGTTAGAGATCCAGGTAGAATGATGAACTTTGAATATGATCCAAGCATCCAATACTTTCCTTAGTTATTTTTGAATGAGGGGTTCAAGCGTAGGATGGATTTTCTTAACTTTTGTTGAAATGGATTTACCCATTCCTTGATGGGTATCACATGCTGGATAATTAGTGTACGATAAGTTTTCAAGTCATCATACATCCATGTGAACACATCTTGATACTATTTAAAAACATGAACAAAGGCTTGCCACTCTTGAGGTGTATAACATGTACCAAGATTCACATATTTTGGATCTTATTTTCTACCCAAATTTACTTGTTTGTGCAACAATGTAGAGCTATGGGTCTTAGCATTGGTTGGCCCCTTAAAGGGGTTTTTTAGGTCATAAAATTTCTCTAAAGATACCACACCCTTGGACATGGGGTTCCCTTTATTTTCTTGAGATGATTCGTCTAAAGCCTTTTCATGCTCATCTTCATCGATTTATGCATCTTTAAACATGTTAGCATTAGCCATGAAATCCAATAATCGTTGGTCATCATTAAAAAAGCATAAATTAGTGACATATCAGGCACATATGGCTTATACATAATCTCAATTGAGAATCCATCTCTCAATGGTGATAACCTATCAACATTGTTAACTAGTGTGTTTTTGGCTACATTATGAACTATAGGAACATAATTAATATTAAAATATTCAAAATATGAAATGAGATGCCATACCTCTTTATGTTAGTTTCTAAGATTAGGCGACATGTAATGAATACTATTTCATACCTAATGTGTAACAAATTATGGGTCACCTATTACCTTAATTGTTTCCACTTTGAGGTCAATGTCTTTCTTTAAACCAAAATTGAGTGCTTCATATTCAAAATTGTTGTTTGTGCATTCAAATTCCAAACATAATGAAATCATATAATTATTATTTCGCGAGTCTATAAAAAAAAAACCTGATCCAGAACCCTCCTATGTTTTCAAACCATTAAAATACAAAGTCCAAATGTTAGCAACATCAAGTTTAGTTCCTACACTAGTACTATTTACATCTATATTACAGAAATCATAAGCACTAATTGGATTGCAAAGAAGAAGTTCCAACTCTATATCTAGTGGTACATGGTATGGTTGTGTAAGATAACATCCAAGATCAACTTCTAAGAAGTAATTTCCAAATATTACTTGCACATAACGGATAGGCTAGTTAAGAGCTTCAAGCATTGTAATGTTATTCTTCATGAAAGGCTCACTCCCTACTTGGATTTGATTATTATTGCTCTTATACGGCAACCACAAATGCGCCCAGTCTTTAGCAAAGTCTCCTTGCAATTTTCTAGACCAGTCTCTAATCAAGAGTAAGCCATACACTTCTGTAATTTCAACAATGACAATATCTATATATTGGTGAACTCTGTGGTATGATGATAAAAGGATTATATCATTATTAAGCTCACCAATTACCTTTACTAATGATCTATCTAATTTTATGATTCTAGCATCAATTTTCTCCCATTTAGCATTGATTTTATTTGCAATAGATAGAGGCATGACATTTTCATAGGCACCAGAATCAACTAGGAAATTATGGAAATTATAATAAAAAAAATCAAAAGTTAAAAGAAACAGGGGCAAGCGGATCAATAATTTACATTCATTGTGTTAATGACTAATTCAAGGATGGTAGGAAGCTTAATAGATGAAGCTTAAGAAGCAGAAATTGTTCTACCTGGTGAAGGTTGAGATGTAAATGCTTGGATGATCAACTCACGTTGCCCTACTAACTTAGCTCATATATGGAAATATTTGAACGGGATTTCTTCATGTCCTCCAAAACATTGTAAGCAATATCTTCATCTTGGATAGGGTGTGTTGAAGTGGTTTGATGCCTCAGGGGTGAATGACTTGTTCTTACTATTTATGGAAGTATTCTTTTGAGGTTGGGTACTTCTATATTTGTTTTGAGTGCTCTGATTAGGATTACTAGGAGGTAAGATCTTTCTTAACAATTTTTTTTCTCACATCTTGCTCAGCCACTGATCCTTTACTCCTAAAAGTATATTTCTTAGCAGAATTTTGAAGACGAGTATCACCCACTGAGGGCTCACCAACACCTTGTCGATCATTGTTGAATATAAGATCAAATGTGAAAATTAAATCACCAACATTTGATTTTCCTATTTCGAGGTAGGTTCATCAGTATCTTGAGTTTTCTCTGAATTCTCTTCTACTGACAAACTTTCTATAACATTAGTAACCACAACATTCATGTTGTGTTTCCATTGAGGGAATGTTTTCTCTAAATGTGCTTCTTGATGAAAGGTACAATAGTTATCCATGCCCAAATTCTCTACATTGAATACAACATTGGAGCTTTGTGTAGACTTAGCCAATTGATTGATGTTCTTCTTGTAAAGTGGTTTAAAAGACTTGCTTTTAGTAGAAGCCTCACTTGACTTCCTTTTGAGTTCTGATACTTCGTTAGTTAACAACTTCAAATATTTAGTCAAGTTTTCCATGTCAAAAGGATATTTCTCTTTAGATTTGGCAGAAGAGGCTTGGGAATTTTTAGAAGTGTCTTTGGAGTCTTTTTAATATTCTTGATTAGCAATTACCCTGATAGACCTCATGTCCTTTTCGATGATAATTTCTTCTGCAAAGTTAAGAGACAAAGTATCTTTTGCAACGTGATTGAAAAAAATAGAAATGTTAGTAGGCAAGGGAACAATATAATAATATTTGGTAATTGAATCGTGTGGTTGTACATCAGTGGGGAACCTATTCAAAATAAGTGTGAATCTTAGATTGAAATCCTTAACCTTTTATTTTTCCCCCGTATTAATGTTTCTAAGTTCCACATGTAACGTGGATGGAGTTTTATCATCAACAAAATTTTCTTAAAATAACTGTTTAAAATCCCTCCAATTATGGATTAAATTTGGTGGAAGGTTATGGTACCAAACTTATGCTCTACCTTTTAGAGTGTACGGAAATAACCTACAATCAACATCATGAAAATGTACCTCTAACATATGTAGATGCAAGTAGAAATCATCAATGTTATCTTTGACCTTCACTTTCTTATCAAGATCATACTTTGTAAGTAGCTTTTCCAGGTGCTTTGGTAAATGATGAAGATTATTTAGAAGAGAAAGAGGCCCTTGGGACATCAAATCCAACTGGTTGTTGGCCATTTCTTTGTTTTCCTCCTCCTCCTCACTTTCTGATTTTGAAGACTCTTCTCCTTCACCATTCAAAGACTCGTTATTATTAGGGTGTTCATCTTCTTTCAGTTTTTCTTTGTTAGAAAAATGAAAATCCTCCCCATCTCCATCTGTATTTTCCCCAATCGATGGTGGAAGATCCCTTTTCTTATTTATTCTTTAAGAATGATAAACTAAATCTTCAAGGGTTGCATTAACCAATTCCTCCACTAAAGAAACCAACACACCATGGTGGGTTGTCTTTTAATTTGTTTGCTTATAAGGAAGAAAGGATTTGATAGGAAGAAATCCAAGAGCTCTAGCAAACTGAAGAGTAATAGGCCAAAGTGTTCATATTTTATCATAAGTGGCTTCATATGCACACTTTGGATCTTGGCAAGATGAATCTTCCTTCTTGGATATGAGTTAGATTTGGGCTCGAACAATTACTACATTGCATAGAAACTTATTTATGCGAATATGGTGAGTTTTCATCCATAAAAAGGCTACTCTCCTTCTAGCACCATAACTATTGACGGTGTTGGAAGCTACCAATATTCAGAGGGTATCCCCGATATAAGTCCCAATTAGACCTCACACCATTTGGAGTAGGAGCCCAAATTAGAAAATTAGGCCGGTTGCCATAATATTAAAGATTTTCCTTGGCTGCAATAAATGACACAAGAGAAACAAATGTACTTTCGAGATAAACAAGTAAGGTATCCTTATGATGTATTCAATTGCAAAGTATATAATGGTTCTTTCATGGAAAGGAAAATAAAGTGAGTATTTAAGATAAAATTAATAGTACTATCCTAATAAAGACACACACATATATCTGAAAGAATTGTTAGTAATATTTTGAAACAGTTCACAAAGAAATAACGATCATGAAAGCAAAAGACAAACAATTCAAATATGCATAATAAAGCTAACAAAATAGTTCATTTTCATTAGTAAAGAATAGTCTTACAAGAATTCACGACATATGCATGAAAATTTTGTCAGCTCCAAGAGCTTCAAATTATAAAGTGAAAGTCCCAAGATATACCATTATAACGATACAACACTAGTAGCAATAATGGAACGTTAACTACTTACTTCTCAAAAGAATAATATTCTCTCATATGCCTAACTTGAGAATCCAAGGTGATAATCCCTTTTCTTGAGCTATGAGGGTGCATATATAACAAATGAGGTGACTTTCCACCTCCCTTATGACTTTTGAGCCTTCCTCATGACTCTTGAGCTCTCATGTGACTTTTTGAATTCTTATGAGACCTTGGAGCTTCTACACGACTCTTCACATTCTATATGAAACCCTTGGGTTTTCATATTTTTACATTTTCTCATTTTTTAGAAATTACATAATTACCTGAACAAATGATGTGGAAAAATAAAATGACACATAAGACTCTTCAAGTGACACTTGGATAAGCCATGACATGGAAATGATGACATGGAACTTCATTGTGATGTGTCAATATCAAGCTTCTCTCCTTGTTTCAATATTTGTATCTTCATTATATCTATTGCTAGTACTTCATTTTCATCCTCCAAAAGGATGGTTGATATGGAGTCTTCCATGTGATCTTGACCTTCTTTCTTCTATCATGATCAGTGTCCCTTCATCTCTTGGCTTGATGATCTATTTGTACCTCCATCTTTACAAGTGTATTCATACATGATATCCTTGGCATCCTCCTTGAGCATCATCCTGTCATGTTAAGATAACAACACCTGCAAATGGAATTCACTCATGAAAAGATGAAATCAGCCCCAAAATATCCTAATTTATCTTGTTCCTCATGCAACATGCTTATTGAGCCAAGAAAATGTACAAAATTGAGGAGGAGGCTCAGGGATTGCATAGTGTAAAAAATTAGAAGGTAGTGATGAAGGTCTAGTCACTAGGACTACACAGTGCATAGTGACTGAGGGAGTGGAAGGAAAGATTGCATAGTTGAGGGAGTCATGGATGCAATGAGGAATTCTGGCTCACTGTGATTGCATAGTGTGTGGTTCTGGGGGGACTGAGATAATTGATTGCGCAGTTGAGAAATTAAATGAATAAGATAGTTAATTGCATAGTTGATCAAGCGAAGGATTGATACAAAGCCTGAATGCTAATTGAGAATGTGCAACACGCAGCGGAGGCCTGACCAAGAAAAAATTGTGCAGTTAACAAGAGCAGGAGGTAGGGAACAAGCATTGGGATTGCACAATGTGTAGTTACGGAAGGTAGTGAATGTGAAATGTGAAATTCCAGGAGGCAAGGATAGCCAATTGGGGATTGATACTATGTAGTGCGCATTTTAGGGAGGAAATATGAGGAGTGGTTGGTCGGGAAAGTTGTGAAGAAAGGAAATATTCAGAAATTAATTAAGTGTGGGATCAATGAAGCAAAAGAAAATACCAAACATAACTTGAACATTATCACACACTCATAAATGATCAATCACATGAAAATGAAACACTTAACACCTAGAATCAACATGCATCCATTGAAACAATAGAAAAATGACACTTACCTCCAAGTGTGACACCTTAGATACACTTTGCGACACTAGTGTCAACTACAATAAGAAAATACGCAATACTTTAGGAATAAGTCTAATGAATATCTATATGAAAGATAGAATCCATAGGTACAAGGGAAAACAACAACACTATCTCTTAAAGGTGCACTATAACTCTCTTTCAAAAAAAAGCGACACTTCCATTAACAAAATACGACACTTGGAATTTATTCACAAAGAGGCTTGGAAACTTAGAAAACATGTATGGAATGACTCTAATAACTAAAAATGATAGTTCACATGGCTGAAGTAAGGCTCCAAAGTTTGAGTATAGGCCAAAATTTAGAGGGTGTTGTAGCAACGACAAAATATTTTAGGTAGAGTTCTTTGCATCTATATCCCTACTAATAACATGGCATATATATCTACTAAAAGTAGAATAAAACATAATTGAAATAACCATAATAGGAAGCCTAATTCCCAAATATAAAACTCAAAAAATAAAAGGGGTGTTTCCAACCTAATAGGACATGTGCCTACTTATGCTAATGTTAAGTATCCTCATGTTGCTTAAGATCTTAGTCAATGAGGATGGGGTTGGAGAAGGTACCTTCAAATACCCGAGTAGGTTCAACTATTGTCGTTGCATTGTGCTTGACATCCTATGGGTCTATCACTATCTAGTTATTATTATTGTAACACCCCATTTGTAGAAATTATGATGTAGATTTGCAACTGCACATGAAGTTTTAATCAAAATCACAAGGCACAAACATACTCTATTGATCGGTAGACATTAATTCACAATTTAGAACAAAAATCTTAGACATGCAAGAAGAAATAACACACATGCAACAAGTATTTTTATCTGGGGAAAGCAATCTACTAAAACCCCAATGCCTTCTTGCATTAATCAAATGAATAGAGATGTATTACAATTTCTTTTCTCAACTGAACTCACCCTGCAAGTGCACAACCTATCTCTCTTCTCACTAAAGACCTTTGATCCACACTTAGCCAAAATTTTCCCCGGCTTGAGCTCTTATTTCCTTCTGTTGTTCCTTGAAGAATTAGCCCCTACTATTTAAGAAATTACTCTAATTGAATTTCTTAATTCCTTAAGTTGATCATCTACTACATGAAACACCTGTACACTCAAGACTAGTCTAACATTGATGTTACACTGCCTTGGAATCTCCACCTCAACTAGGTAACTTGAATTATCTACATGCACTAGTTATTTTGGGTTGAATGGTCAGTTAACTAGATGATCACTGAGTTTGATTGAAGTCCCAATGCTTAACTGACCTTCCAATAGTTCCTCCAAAAGTTGGAACTACTTTAACTTAAAACAACTTGAGATAACTGCCCATGATTGTTACAAATTAGCAATCACACATGCAAAAATGAACTTTAACTCCTCCAACTCGAATTTATTGAGAAAAATGGGTGACACAAGCCATGTCACACAAGTTAACATCATCCAAGTTGTTTTTGATGTGGAAATTCGAATTTTCTCAATTTAATAAAGGAAAATTAAAATTGAGAATTTCTTGCTGCAATTTTCAACAATCCCTCTCAACAAGAAAGGGATTATCAACCACACTTATTGTGTACCTGTGGAACTTGGAATTCCCTCTTTACAAGGCCTTTATTAAAATTTCAACGTCTTGTTCTTTTGTAGCAATGTACTATAACAACATTATATGCCTCTACACAGAATCCCATAAATGGTGATACCAAATATCTATATGCTTGGATAAATCGTGAAAACATGATTTTTAGAGGGCTTCATGCAACTCTAATTATCATAATAGATCACAGTTGGATCCATCATCTAACCAAAAAATCCAAGAAGTATATTTCTCATCCAAATCACCTCACGTGCTACTTGACTTCCAACCATGTATTATGCTTTTGTCGAGATGAGTGCTAGAGATCCTTGCTTCATGTTGTACCAAGAAACCAATGTGGACCCAACAACGAAAATTCCACTTGATGTACTCTTTCATTATGATGGAATCCCCACCCAATCTGCATCTATGAAGATACATATCTTCACTCCCTTTCTCCATCTGTACCATATTCCAAAGTGGGCAATGCCTCTAAGGTACTGTAGAACATGGTTAAATTCCCTCCAAAATATTTTGGTTGGCCTGACCATAGTTTGGCTCAGCTGGTTGACTTCATAGGACATATATGGTTCTGTGTTCACAAGATACATTAGTGAACCCACCAACTGTCTATAAACAGTAGCATCCACTTCTTCACCTGAAGTGTCATCCTCTTTCCTCCAGTTGGTAGATAGAGGTGTCTCTATGGATTTGCAACTATCCATGTGGAACCTCTAAAGTATCTCATTGGAATACTTTCCCTGAGAGACAAACAATTCCCCATCACCGTGCCATACTTCCAATCTGAGTAAGTAGTGCATGAGACCCATGTCCTTCATTTCAAACTCTCTTGCAAGGTCCTCCTTGCAAGATCTGATTAGATGCTCATCACCAGTTAAAATAGAATCATTAACATATAAGAGAATAATAAAAAATTTACCTTCTACCAAGATATGGTAGAGGTTTGCATTTGCTTCACTTTTGGTGAAACCCAAACTGGTGAGACAATTATCGGTCCTGGTGTACCAAGCACGAGGTGCTTTCTTGAGACTGTATAATGCTCAATTGAGTCTGCACACATGAGACTCCCGATGTAAAGCATCTTAGCCTTTTGGTTGTTCGATGTACAACTCCTCCTCAATAAATCCATTGAGGAATGTTTTGCTTACATCCATCTAGTGGATATTCCACCCCATCTGTGAAATGAGAGAAACAATTGATCTAATGGATAAGTACCTTAATACAGGAGCAAAGGTCTCCTCATAGTCAATTCCCTTGAGAGTACCCCTTGGCCAAAAATCTAGCCTTGTACTTTTCTATGCTTCCATATCTTGCATGATTTACCTTGAAGATCCATCTCGAAACCACGACTGATTTGTCTCTTGGTCTTGGGACCACTTCCCAAACATTTTTCTTTACAATGGATTTGTATTCCCCTACCATTTCATCAACTCATAAAGTTTTCTCTACTACTTCCTCGAAAGAGGATGGCTAAGTCTCTATAAGCTTAGTCATTAGAGCCATGTAGCTACTGTACTGATTTGGTGACCTTCTTTTCCTACGCTAATTTGAAGAACCTACATTCTCCCTTGCATCTGATACAAGTCTCTCAGTTTCCTTGGTCATTTTTATGCCTTCTCTAGATGGTTATGCTTAAGCGGTTGTCTCCACTCTCTACTCCTCAATTTGTGGTTGCTCCACAACTTCTTCAGGTTCCTCCTTTGGAGCTAAAAGCTTCTCCTCTGGTGGGATATGAAGCTCCCTCTTAAGAGAGTACCACATCACTTTGTCTTCATCAAAATTTACATCCCTTCGCATAACTATCATTCTGAGGGATGACAAGTACACATGGTAGTTATGGGGAGTTTCTGTGTAACCCACAAATACCTCCAATTTTGTTGTCAGCTCTAGCTTCTTCCTTAATTATTTGGAGACATGGAAGTAAACATAGGCTCCAAAAATCTTGAAGTGTGACACATCCGGATTTCTCCCTAAGAAAGCCTCTTTTGGTGTAATCATGCCCATAATCCGATGAGTACTCCAGTTCTACAAATATATTGTTGTGTTGCATGCTTTATCCAAAAAATACAAAGGTAGGCCTTGGTCATGCAACATCACCCTTGTTTCTCCCATAGTGCTATAGTTATTCCTCTCAACCACCCCGTTCTATTGTGGGTTGTGGGGTATTGTCAACCCTCGTCGAATGCCTTATTTTGCATAGAAATTTTTAGATTCATTCGACATGTACTCACCTCTATTATCTCTCTTGAGAGACTTCACCTTCTTGCCCGTTTCTTTCTCAACCAGTGCCTTGAATTCTACGAACTTGGAGAACATCTCATCCTTCTTCTACATGAAGAAGATCCAACAATTCCTTAAGAAGTCATCAATAAAAATGACAAAATATTTGTGCCTGGTAGTGGAGGCTATTGAGAAAGGTCCATAGACATTAGGGTGGATCCTTTCCAGGATTGCATGTGCTTTATTGTCTTGATCATGGAATGTGGATTTTGTGTACTTCCCTAAAGTACATCCTTTGCATACATCCTACTACCTAGGTTCCCTTTTGGGGAGGCTTCTGGTTATCTGTTGCATGATATTCAAAGCGCCATGATGCAATGGTTGAGTCTTTTATGCCAAATTTCACCAATATCGTGACTCTGCACCTTCTTTTCCTTTGTGCTCAATGTAGCACAATCCTCCACATCTAGCGTGTACAAGTTCTTCACATGAACCTTGATCCACTTCACTTGTCCTGTGGCTATGTCTCAGGTATTCCTTTCCTTTGCTGAAGATCACATCATAACCACGGTCATCCAAAACTGCAACAAAGATGAGATTTTTCTTTAGGCCCGGAATGAACATGACATCCTTAAGCCTGAGGGGGGAACCCAACTCCCTCTAAAAGGCATCTATACCAATATCGGTCACACTATACCTTCTGTCTTCCCCCATCTCGATGTGTATCTACAAATATTTCTCCTCCAGGTCACTAAAAAAGTCTTTATATTCCCTATCATGTGGAACGATGCACCTAAATCCAAGTACCACATGCTCCCCATCACTATGTTGGCCATACATGCAATGAGGGTAAATTCAATCTCGAACTGTGCAGCCAAAGCTTCACCTACTGCTCCTCCTGAGGTATTATTGTGTGTCTTCTTGTGTGGACACTTCGTGGCATAGTGCCTAAATTCATGACAATGGAATCATTTAATTTTTAAAAAATATTTCTTCTTGCCCCCTTCACTGGATTCTAGTTTGGATTGGGATTTCTTCCCTTTTCCATTCTTTTCCTTTCCATTTATTGAAGGTTGGAAAATCTTTTCCTCAACATCAGGGGTACCACTCGGTCGGGAACTTAAGACATCTCTATTTCCATTGGAATTGGTCGTTCCGACTGAGGATAAAGGGACCAGTTTCCCATTAAATAAATATAAATGAATAATGGAAATAAAGTTATAGTAATGGAGTGATTTAAAAACTAAAGATGATATTAACAAATAAACTTATTCTACGTATCTCTCGAGATAATATTTCTTTACATGTGATTCATAAAAAGATTCCACAAAGCATGCAACAATGTAGATCATTAAACACTTTATCAAAAGAAAACAAATAATATTAAATTAATTAATTAAATATTTAATTAATTTAGTTTATTAAGACTAATAACATATAAGATCTCGTTATTTCATATACAATTACAAATGATATAATCCTACACATCAATAGTGACAATGTCTGACTGTTTGCAAAATCATACATATAATGAAACAACATAAAAAAAAAATTACTGTCTATCTCAATCAAAATAGCAGCAATATAAAGATAATAGTACCCGATACATCAAGACTCTGCTCATGAAAAAGATAGCTTCTGGTTCAGCTTCTTCAATTAGATAACTTTGGAATAAACAATAGTGCAAGTTCAAAGTTGTCTATCAAAAATTCAGAACCCCTTTCTAAAAACATGAGAGAGGTTTAAATAGTCTATTAATATTACAAAAATAGAAAAATAAATACATAAATTTCTTCAAAAAATGTTCAAAAAACTAAACTAGGATAAGCAAATATAAAGATAGCATTTTGTTGTAACAAGAAATTCATGACTGTGTTGCAGGTTGATTCTTCATTCATTCTATGAGTCCACATATGTCTGTCATTGGCTTCAGTTGAGGGGAATGAATCAATTGCATGTGCATCTGCCCCGTAAATATTACATCACTGAGTGTTGGAAGGAGTTGAGTTGTTGCATTAGAAAGACACCTCAGCACAAGCCATTGACTATGTGGCTTTACTAAGAAATGCCAATAACTTTCGAGGTTTACTTTTGATAAACTTTGGATGTATTCAACCTTCTACTTTGATGTTTCCTACCATGACTGCTTCAGAGCTTTGACATATGGCAAGGTTTCCTTTGGGAATTCTTGTGTTATATTAGGCTATAATAAGGTATCGCTAAAATATTCTAAAATTAGAAGCAAGATTTATGGCCCTGATGATAGTCATTTCTGTTGGGTTGTGTTATATTCTTTCCATGACTAGCCCATGTAGTTAACCGGGGGGTTAGAGTGGGGACGGAGTCCCCCCTTCATTGCGTCGATTACGTAGTGAGGGGGTCACAAGGGGTTTGAGGGGTGTAGGTAACCCCCCTCTATGGGATCCAGGGCAGCGCCCTGGAAAATTTTGTTTTTGGACCCTATATTAGGTTGGGCGGACCTACCTATGGTTTTGTGCATGATTTATGCACATGGTTTTGGACGTGATGGTTTTCGGTCCATGGTATTGGATGCTTCGACATGTATAAATATGTATTGTAACATTGAAAGGAACATAACGAAAAATCAAGCTGGTAGTCCTGGTTTTGGGATCCAGGGGAAAATCTCTGTATATATGTGTTTTATGTGTTATGCTCTCGCATTATTTATTTTCTATGTTTTAGAATTCTTATGCAGGTAATTTATGTATGGGGTTAAAACCTACATTTGGTATCATAGTTGTTGCTGAGGGGTTTCACTCGGGCCTGTGGTAGACCCTGTTCAATGGGAGATCTGCGGGATCAATTCTGGTGGTGAAAGGATATGGCGAGAAGTGGAAAGATAGAGATCGAGAAATTTAATGGTTAGAGTTTTGAGTTATGGAAACTCAAGATGGAGGATCTGTTGGTGGATAAAGATCAGTGGATCAGGGTAGATCCACATACTAAACCAACGGGAGTTTTTGATGAAGAATGGAAGAAGTTGGATCAGAAGGCAAAGAGCACAATACGATTGTGTGTCTCAGATTCAATATTGCTGAATGTATCAGGGGAAGCTACGGCGAAGGCTTTGTGGGACAAGTTAGGGACTTTGTACCAATCTAAGTCTCTAGTGAATAAATTGTTCGTGAGGAAAAATCTGTATAACCTGAGGATGAAAGATGGAGGCTCGGTGAAAGAGCGTCTGAATGCATTTAATATTGTTGTAAGTTAGTTATTATCTGTTGATATTAAAATTTTAGATGAATATAATTGCATCGGTTTGTTGTGTTCTCTACCAGATTCGTGGGATAGTCTGGTTATTGCAACAGGTAGCAATACAACTTCCTTGCAGTTTGATGAAATAGTCTCATCTTTTCTGACAGAGGAGATGAGATGGAAAAATATGGAGAGCTAGAATGGTGATGCCTTGTCTGTACGAGGACGATCCCAGAATAGAAACAAAAATAAGTCATCGAGTGGGAGATCTAAATCAAGAGGAAGATCTAAATCTCCAGGAAAACCTGTAAAGGTGGTGTACTGGAAAAAAGGAAGGGCACCACAAAAGGGACTGTAAATCTAAAGCTCCTGATAAAGGAAAGGGATCTGATGATGCTCCTTCTGTAGAGGCAAAACCCACCTCAGATGAAAGTGGGGATGTGTACTTGGCTTCTTCAAGTACACATGTAGATCATGAGGCATGGTTGATTGACTCAGGTGCATCCTTTCACTTCACTCCCCATAGAGAGTGGTTCTGCGAGTATGAGAAATATGATGGTGGTAATGTCTTCTTGGGGGATGACAGCAAGGATAGAATTGTTGGTCGTGGAAAAATAAAGTTGAAGTTGCAAAGTGGAAGGGTTAGAACACTTCCAGGTGTCCTGCATATTCTTGCATTAGCTAGAAATCTGATTTCTATAAGAAAGCTGGATGATGCAGGTGTAAAAACAGTGTTCGAGAAGGATACCTGCAAGATGGTTCGGGGGGCACTGGTATTGATGTGGGGAGTTCGAATTGGAACTCTGCACAAGCTGCAAGGTAGCACTGTTGTTGATGGGTGCAACAGTTCTGTGGTTCCTGAAAGTGAAGCAGAAAATCTAGTGGTCTCTGGAGAGAAGACCATGTTGTGGAATCAAAGGCTTGGACATATTGGAGAGAAGGGCCTTCGAATACTTCATGCTAAAGGTATGGTAGAAAGTATGAGTACTATCTCTCTGGATTTTGAATTCTGTGAAAATTGTGTATATGGGAAGCAAAATTGGGTGAGTTTCCCCTTTGGTGGGAAGAGGGCGAAACATATATTAGAACTTGTGCACAGTGATGTGTTTGGACTTGTGAAGTTTCCATCACTGGGTAAGTCTATGTACTATGTATCATTTATAAATGACTTCTCAAGGAATACATGGATATATTTCCTTAAGAATAACTCTGAAGTCTTTGACAGGTTTAAAGAATTTAAGGCTCTGGTGGAAAACCAAACAGAGAAGAAGATAAAGGTGTTGAGGGCAGATAACGATGGAGAGTTTTGTAGCAAGGAATTTGAAGAATTCTGTAAGAAGTGTGGTATAGCATGGTAGAAGACTACTCCATACACACCTGAGCAAAATGGAGTTGCAAAAAGAATGAACAAGACATTGATGGAAAGGAAAAGAAGCATGGTTAGTGGTGTCGGGTTAGGACAGGAATTCTGGGCAGAGGCGGTGGAATTATGTCCATACAATACTACAGAGGTTTAATATGCATGATAGTAAACCAGTGAAGGTTCCTATTCTTATAGGTGTGAGGTTATCTGTTGAATGGTGTCCCAAGCCACAAGAAGAGGAAGAGGGCATGTCCCGTGTTCCATATGCAAGTGTAGTTGGTTGCCTGATGTATGCAATGATTTGTACTAGACCAGACATTACACATGCAGTGGGAGTATTAAGTAGGTTTATTTCAAAACTAGGGAAGGAGCACTAGACAACAATGAAGCGGGTTTTCAGGTATTTGCATGGCACTAGTGATTATGGTTTGTGCTACCAAAGAAGACTAGGATTGCACAGAGTGTTGTATATTCATGGCTTTGTTGATGCAGACTAGGCTGGAGATCTGGATCAGAGAAGATCTACAAGTGGGTATGTATTTAACCTATTTGGAGGTGCAGTCAGTTGGATGAGTAAGAAACAATGTTTAGTGGCACTATCAACTACAGAGGCATAATACATGGCAGCCACTCATGCAAGCAAGGAAGCAGTTTGGTTGCATAGATTGTGTTCAAGTATGGGGTTAGTAAAAAGAGCTATAAGGATAGACAGTGATAGCCAAAGTGAAATTTTCATGGCAAAGAACCCTACATAGCATTCAAAGACAAAGCACATTGATGTTTAGTGTCACTTTGTGAGGGATATGATAGAAGACAAAAAGGTGTTGCTAGTAAAGGTGGACACTTCGAAGAATATTGTAGATGCATTGACAAAATATATGAGCTCTGAGAAGTTCTCTTGGCATAGAGAAACAATGGGCATTGCAGGGCTTGATAAATGACTAAGCTCTCTTGTGGCCCCCTGTGGAAGGAAAACAACAACTCGGAGAATTTTGGGTTGTGTTATATTCTTTCCATGACTAGCCCACATAGTTAAATGGGGGGTTAGAAGGGGGGCAAAGCCCCCCCTTTGTTATGTCGATTGCATAGTGGGGGGAGTCACAAGGGGTTTGAGGGGTGCAGGTAACCACACTCTTGGACCCTATATTAGGTTGGGCAGACCTACTATGGTTTTGTGCATGATTTTCGCACATGGTTTTGGAAGTGATGGTTTTCGGTCCATGGTTTTGCACGCGATGGTTTTTGGTCCATGATATTGAATGCTTCAACATGTATAAATATGTATTGTAACATTGAAAGGAACATAAAGAAAAATCAAGCTGGTAGTCCTAGTTTTTGGATCCAGGGGAAAATCTCTATGTATATGTGTTTTTTGTGTTATGCTCTCGCATTATTTATTTTCTGTGTTTTAGAATTCGTATGTAGGTAATTTCTGTACAGGGTTAAAACCTACAATTTCTACTTGCTTCATATTTATGTCCCAGTCACCGAAAATGATATCTTTTTGATATTCTTCAATTCGAGGAAGATCAATTGATCTTCCTTCAGCACTGTCATGCAAATCTATATGCTCATAAGTTTTCTCATCATTTTCTTCATAGAATAGCCTCAGATTGGACAACTGGTGAACTAAAGAATCATTGGTCTTACACAAATCATAAATTAAAGTTAATTTATGACAAAAGATAACATGGTTCTTAGTAAGGAGTGTATCCATTTCTCCTGCTTCTTTTCAAGCTTCATTTATTTCTGGATTTTCTTTCAACTGCTTAATCTTTTGTTGTAGTTGTTGTACCTATGCATCTTTTTCTTTGATTTCAAATTCAAAATGTAGTTTCAAGTCATTTAAACTTTTTGTAATTCAGCAATTTTTTCTTTCCATTGTTGCTCAATCACTTTCCTTTCATTCTGGAGACTTTGTTCTAATTGAATAATCCTTTGGTCCTTTTCCTTCATAAGCAATTGAATTTCCACTGCTTTATCAATAGTAGCACTAGCATAAGCTCCTGCGAACTATGAGAGCCTATTTAATTATTGTCAGGGGCTTTTTGGGTTCCTATCCAAAGAACTTTAAAGGGAGGCTCTTTTGAAACTAATGCATGTGTCTATTCCAACTTTCTCTTCTTTCTTGACCAACTCATAACTGCTTTGTCTTTTGGACTGTAAAACAAATCCAAAGGAGGGATTTCTTCAATTTTTAGAACTATATCCAACATAGGAAATTCTGGGATGATTTCCAAATCTTCAACAACAGTAGTTTTATTGGGAGCCTCAGTAATGAACGAGGTTGTCCCTTTATTTTGTTGAATCTGCACTGTTTCTTTTTTTACTCTAGTGTTTACATCCTGAGTCTCTTTAGTTGATAGGACACGATTAAATTCCTCCCAAACTTCTTCCAATTTCTTTTCTTCTTGAACTTTCTTCGTTTGCTCAACAACTGCAGTAGTTATCTTAGATACTTGAGAAATAATTGGATCCTTTGATGAGGATGCTGGTGTATTTGAAACTTCAGGATTCTGTCGAGAATGTCTTAACAAAACTTATGGAAAATGGGCTATTCTCTAACTATGATATTGATTGAACTCAAACAATTATTTTGGAGTTACTCAATCTACTGGTAACTTTTCAACCATGGAATATTCTGGAACCATCTCAAATAAATCATCAAGTTTATCAGGCTCGCTTGTGAATTCCCTGATTCTTGCTTGTGTCTTGACATCTTTTGCGACCCCGTTGAGATTGTATTATCTGTTTTGGATGGTTGGAAAAAATAAAGCTTTAATTTGGTCAATTTCAACATGAGCATGTCTAAAATTTTCCAATGCATATATACCACAAGAAATAGGAAAAGAGGCGAGGTAGTTTTCTTGGCATCCTTGAGCACTTTAGTCAAACCATTCCCAACTATTTGGTATGCAATTTCTCTGGCCAATAATTTATCACGGACAAAAAGAGGAAAAACATGAGAATGGAAAAGACTACCAAACACTTGAATATAAGTAAATGAATCTTCCCCAAACCACATTCATAATGACATTAAGTCATTATTAGCTTTTGTAGAGGGTATGGGCGCTTTACTGCCAAAGACCTCTTAGTGAATGGGGAGGATAATTTCATGAATTCTTTTATAAAAATGAGAATGATACTTGGATTCCCACAAGATGTCAAGGTAAAAATGGATGGGGGTAGGGTATTGAATTGTCCACTTCCATCCCGTAGATGGAAAACCATAAGAAAAACAAATAGCGTCCATGACATAGGCACTCATAAAGAAAGGAGGAGGAGTTCTATTGTTAACATTGTGCTTCTGTTTTTAATTGTGAATTTGAGTAGTTAAATTATTAGAAAATCTATTTTCCAATCCATAATATAACCATTAGAAGCAACCTCTATTAATGGTACCCATTCTTCTGAGAAATTCTATGTATTAGTGTAACCGTATAAATGACACATCATAGAAGCGACATGAGAGAAAGGGCCAGCAATAGAAGCTAATGAATACATACCCTTGTCCTCGTGCTTGTGATTGCTTGGGTCACTTCTCCATTCTTTGATAAACTTTTTTGGGTTCTGATTCTCATGCATAAACTTCTGGACAAATTGAGTATCATACTTTTTTTGTGGTAGTGGAAAATGGTACATTTTCCTCAAATCCTCAGCCTTGAATGATCATATTATTGTCTTCTTCGGAGTTATAAAAACTATGTCTGTAATATCTAGATGGTCGATGACCCATCTCACCATATTTGTATAGGGAAAGATTTTGGGACGAGCAGAAATTCTATGCAAAAATGAATTGGCCACATCATTCCATATAGCACCAACATCCGGAGTGGGAGCATCTGTAGTAGCACTTTGCTTCTCAATCACCCTTGGGTTTTCATCCTCGAACAGTTTGTATATGACCTCCCAAGAGGAGGACCCTGTGTATGGCATGCATATAGTATCCGTAAATAAAGGTCACATCTCGACAACTTCTTTAAGAAGAAAAATGTCTGTGACTAAATTATAGACTTCTTCTTTGCCTTGATAGTCCTAACATTTCCTTTAACTGTTGTTTATCAAAATTCACCTATTAAAAAGAAAACAAGGATGAGAAGAAAGAAATCGTGAATGAAAATTGTCGTTTCAATTGAATGCGATTTTTCTTTTAATAGAAACAGTTGAATTTTATTTATAAGAAGAGGTTGGACATGCCAAACAACCTCGATTATAGTCAATTGAGAGAATTATGGTTCTATAGAGTCCTCATAATCTGGCTTTTTTTAGAGATTAGCTATTTATTTTATGCATTTGGCATGGCTGAGAGATCCTTGCTATGCTTTTGGTGTCTTAGAGTCCTGTCTTACATTTCCTCTTCTTTTTTTTGTTGATTTGGTGCTTTCCTGGGTTAAGCTAATTCCAAAATAAAATTTAATCCATGGTCCAAATTGAACAAAACCCACATATATTAAATTGTATTAATATATAACCTGTCCCCACCTCTAATATACCAAGGCTCTCAACCATACCCGACCCCACTTCAAGGTTAAAACCCAGCCAAGTTCAGCTCGCCATTACCGTTAGATCTTCCTCCGTCCAGATCCAATGCTTATCGCGTCCCTCTCTGTCTGGCCCTTAACACCTTAGGAGTGCACGATATGGGAATTTTTTTCCTGCCACGCATCAGCCACTAAGTGGCATCACGTCTGTTTCGTAGAAAACTACCCAGCGGCCAAGAGTGGTGCGATGAAAACCGCTTACCACTCCCAGCGTAGTTAACACCCCTCCTTTTGCAATGCGCGATGATTGTTAGATCAACCCCACTCAAATCTGATGCTTGTCGCGACCCTCGCTATCCGATCCTTAACTTGATCCCACCTTCGTAGCCAACCCCAAAACAAGGATAATACCCCACCATATTCAACGTGTGATGCCCGTCAGACTTTGAATGCGACTTTTAATGAAGAAATCCTTCTATATTACATCAAAATTATGACAAATCGTTTCAATCCTCGAAACTATATTTTCAAACGTTTGTTCACGTGGTTTTAAAACCTGTCACTATATCGGCAAATCACTTTTTGGAAAAACTTTATCAGAATTTTGGTATAGGGTGATATGAATAGAACCATGCGACATGTGAACTCCAATATCGCAAGTTATTCGATTGTTCGCAAATCGGGACATGGGATGTCCGATATCAGACTATCGGGACTTGACGGAATGTAATAGCAGTGATTGACACTTAACATAATTCAATATCGGTGATGTTATTTGATAGAATGATATATTTCTATCGAAAAATCTCTTATGATAATTACTTTGACATCGTCAATTGCGATAAGACGATTATCTCTTCACGTGCAGTTTTTAGTGAGGCTAGTTTTTATAATATTTTTGTTTATTTGTGTAAAAGGACTTTAAGAAATTTGATAATGCTTTTCAAAGGTTTTATAATGGAAACATAGTTATTTGGGTTTTTATACTTGCATATTATTTCCTAAGAAACTATGTAAAGGCTCTTAAGCCTAAAGAAAAAGTACATTTCTTTATATATTATTTTGAAATAATTTTTTGTTTTATTTATTAAAAGGTAAAAATATGAAACTTGTCCTATTTTATTAAAACAAGAAAGGATTATTTCCTAAAAATTTAAAGGGTCCCCATCATTTATTCTTCTAAGTCTAAGGATAATGGGGGGTTGTTGAGTACTACAACACCATCCAATGCAAATATTTCCTCATCCTCACCCTTGGATGAAGTCCCATCTCTGGCATTCAACCTTATTTCCTCCTTTACTAAATTAGACCATAAGAGATACCAATTCGATAGTTTCTCCCTCCTATTCACTAACTATTGATAGCTATGCCATCTCTTGGGAAGGCCCAGAAGGGCTAGGCTTACCAAGTCATCTTCAGGGATAGTAACAATGACCTCGCCCAGTTCATCACAACATTATGTGAACCTGCGCAGATACTATGGTATAGTTTCATTATTCTGCATCTTGATACTTCTAAGTTTATCCTTAAGCGTCATCTTCCTGTGGTCACTACTATTCTCGAACAATACTTCCAGTTCTTTTCACATCGCAAACAAAGTTTCTTTTCTGTGGAGATTCGAGACAATATGATCTCGTACTCCCTCCAATATTATTCTCCTCGTCTCTGCTACATTTCTCTTCCACTACGCAAGGTCCTAGACATCAGTTGTTTGTGGTCCCAGAATATTTGTCTTGACATATTCAAGCAATCCATTGTCATCGAATACTTCCTCCATGTGGTCCTTCCATGCAACAAAATTTGAGGTGCCTATTGACGATGCTAGAAATCCATCAACTAAGGGAGTCTTCTCAATGTGAAGTACCAATTATAACTGACACTATTTGGAAGAGGAGCCCCATCTAGAGTATCGACCTGATTTCCATATATTCTTATAGATTTTCCTTGGCTTTAGCTATCAACAAGAGATAGAAGTATGTATGTTCCTTTACTAAAAGCAAGTAAGTGTGCCTGGTGAATGTTCAGTTGGAGGTGTATCAAGGTTCTTCTACTATAGAGGGAGGAAAGGTGATCCTCTGAGAGAGAGGTAATAATACCACACTAGTAGGGGCACACGTAAGAAAAATAGAATTTCCTAACATCAAGCAGAATAGTCCACATAGATGTGATTCTTGTTACAACCATTACAACACATTTTAATAAGATAAGAATGAAAATAACCAAAATAGTTCAACTACTTTAGTATAGGTGAAAGAAAACATGAATCATAAACATTAAAAAAAAAATCTTACAAATATTTAAAATCTATGCATGAAAATGTGTTGGCCATGAGGCTTCAAGTATTAAGTAAAAGTCCCAAGATACATGAATACAACGAACATCACTAGATCTAACAGTGGAGCATTGGAGCCACAACTTTCAAGTACTAACTTTGTCTCTCTGATGCCTTATGGGATAAGCCAAGGTGAAAAGTATTTTTCTTGTATAATGACAGAAAATATGTAACAAGTGGAGTGATCCTTCACCCCGCTTTTGACTCTTGGACTACCCTCATGACTGTTTGACTTCTCTATGACCTTTTGACTTCCTACATGACTTTTCATATTAGATAAATGACTCTTGGACTTCCTCTTTACATTATATTAATCCATTATTAAATTTACATAATCCACAAAATGATGTGGCACATGATGACAACATGACATGACACTAATTATATGGACTACATGATGACGTGGCAATGTCAAGTTACTCTTTGTTGCTAGTTTCTTTGTGTCTTCCTAATAGATAAAACATGGTATTTTCTTTTTCCTCCTCATGAATTGAAGATAAGGAGTCTTGAATGTGGTCTTGATCTTTTGTCTTATGTTGTAACCTTGTGTTCCTTCATCTTCTCGCCTGATGATCATCTGGTTTTTATGGATCCATACGTGTCTCTTAGCATGGTCTCCTTCTCCACCTCCTTCATCAAATCATATCATAACAAGAATACCTATGACTACAATCCACTCATGAAAAGATGAAATCAATCTGATAAACCCCTAATCTAACATGATTCATGAAATCACTTTTTAGGGTTGGAATTGGTGACTGGTCAAGTGACTGACTCAAGGATTGCAAAGGTCATGGTCTAGGACTAAGGCTTAAGACTGTGTAATGCATAGTTCTAGAGGTTTGGGTAGAGGGAATGTGAAGTTGAGGGACTCAAGAGCTCAAAATGGAGGCTTGATGCTTGAGAGTATAAATGCATAGTTTTGAAGGCCTAGGCTATGTGACTGCATAGTTGAAGGACTTAGGAGGTCAAGCTTGAGGCTTGAAGTTTCCTAATGTGTAGTTCATATAGGAGAACAAGTTGGGATGTTACACAGTTGAGGGGTTCAATGGATCAAGCTTGAGGCTTGAGGCTTAAATTTTCATAATGAGAAGTTCAAGAGGGATAGAGGCCAAGTGATTGCGTAGTTGCACAAATCAAGAGCTCAAGACAGAGGCTTGATGCTTGAGACTACATAGTGCACAGAGGGGGATGGTTGGAGGAAAGGATTACAAAATTTTAGAGCTCAAGGGTTGGGATTAAGAACTGAGATTTCACAGTGAATAGTTCTGGAAGGCAAAAACTATGCATTGTGCAGTTTCAAGAGACAAGGTTGCTGCTCGAGGGCTGAGACTATGTAATGTGCAGTTCATGCTAGCTAAAGGAGGCTGAGTGGTCTGGTTAGAGAGTTTTCACAATTTGACTAAGTGTCAGATCAATGAGAGGAAGATAAGAAAAATCTAGACTTGAACATGATCACATACTTAGTTCACTTGATGACACAACATGGAACACTCAGAACACATGAACACCATTCTTTCCTCAATTCAATAGCATTGCAATAGCTCACTCTAAGTGTGACACTAAAGATACACAATGCAACGATAATTATGACACTTACACGACAATGCTCAAAACTTTGGGAATGATTGTGACGCATGTTTGCATGATAATAACAACTCATTAATGAAAATATTACCCCATGAAACAAAACAAAAATCCACTTTACACGATAAGTGACACTTCTCATGCTAAAATATGACATTTTCTATATGAAAATAAAAGTGTGAATGACACTTGCGATATATGAAAGACGATGAAAGAGACACATGCCAGAGAAAATATAACAAGAAAAAGTCACTAATTAAAGTGCAATCAAGCAAAAAAGATAGTTGAAAACATGAAAATGACACACGAAAATGACAATGTGCAAAATCGATAGTTTTAAAAACTCACCAAAATAGAAGTACAAGCCCAACCAGAAGTGAGAGACTATTAATGATAATGCACACTGATTGTCGACATGAATTGAACATCGCATAGGAACTATTTTGATGGACTATGCTAGGCCTGTTCAATCTTGCGTTAAGAATTGCGCTCATGAATTCATTACGGACTGAGCATGTGTGAGCAGGTGACTTTGACACTTATAACCCAAGAAGGGAGCTCAAGGAATTAATAGAGTATCAACCAACTCAGAAGAAACTATGGGATGACCGATCACAAGATCCATAGTAGGCTCCAAAATTCAATTATAGGAAAATTTTTGGAGGTTGTTTGTCAGAGTGACAACACTTGGCGACAGACTGGTAGAACTTCAACTTCTTTGCCTTGGTCAATTCTTTCATGCAAGGTCTAGTTCTTCAGGGAGTATTGATTCATCATTCAGATTACCATGGTTTCCCCACTTACCCTTTGCGTAAACATAGTCCCCTTCATTCCTTGGTTAAACACAAACATAAGTTCAACAATCACACAATGTTTTGAATCAGGAAAGGGTAATGAAATTCGTGAGCTTTAGATTTTTAGAGTGTTGTTTTTCATCTCTGGTGTTGTTCCGCTGCCAGCAGGCCTGAAAAGTATCCCTATCGAACCACTTCAAGGACACAAATATTTCTCCACTGGAAGAAATCCTGGACAGTACCTCGAGGAGTTGCATGCTTCACCTTTTTTCACAAGAAGCCTTTCTCTTCTTTCACCTTTATTTGTTTATTTTATATAGGATTGTGCATCGACACTTATTTATTTCATGGGAGGAAGAGGGATTCTAAATTATTGAGAGAAGAAGAGGTTATCCCTTCAGAGAAGAATATATAAAAGCTCTGGAATTGGTTTTCTTGTTTAGATTTTCCCTTTTTCCTTCTCTACTTGATTAGATAAGCCTGAAAACAATGAAACATAAAGACCCAAATGTAGGCATGAGGTTTCCAGAATTGACATGGAGATCATGGTTCGACACAAGGCTTTCCTTACGAAAGGATTGTATTTTCTATCAGATGATCATCGACCAAAAGGTGTAACCAAGAAAAGGAAGGACAGGGAGTTAGCTTCGCACTCCTACCCTTTTTTTGAAAACCATAAGAAGATAAACCTCAAAGGATTCTTACAAATGTATCTTCATCTTCACTGTACTCCTTAGCAAGCAAGAGAAAAGGATGAAACTTGTTGTTTATGACGAATATTTCCAGGTAATATTTCTCCAACCATTTATCAATTAGATCATGAAGCTCGAAACAATCCTCTTGATAATCTTGAAATCTTTGAAAATACGAATTTTCAATTAAAAGTGCGGGATCAAGATGAGGATCTTGTAAGTGAAAATGAATCTGATCATATTCAAAATGATTTTCAAGATAGTGAGGGCCTGACATAACCATCAAAGATGGATCAAGGGCCTTAGTTGCTTTACAAGTATCTGAATGGTGATATAAACCATAAATATTACTCGATGTGAAACAACTGAAATCAAATATATTGGTGGGAAAATGGTAAAATGAATGACCGTTAATATTATGCTTAGATGGACCATTTATGGCAATATTCTCAGTTAGAATATAACAAATATCAGTTTGAACATATTTACGAATTCCTTGGACAAATGAATCATCTTCCTTGCATTATAAATCTAATAAACAATTTCCTTGCGACTAATCGCATGCTATACTGGCATTGTAATCATTGAAAGAAGTGAAAAGGAATGCCAGTACAAAAAACACATGAGACCAGTAAAGATACAATGAAAAAAGAGTAGTTTGATTCAAACAATAACTCCTGCATTCATTAGCACTCATGAGGATTTCAGGTCTGATAAAGAACAAGATTTGTGATATAACATTCATAAGAAAAACCAGAAGTTGACTATTATGAAATGAATTTGATAAGCATGATTGCTTCGGTCAAAGATGATTTTCGAAATTATTAACTTCACAGTTCCATGATTCTATGAGAGATACACATTCCAAACCTGAGTTTGATACCAAAGGTTTGCATGAAGATGAATCAAATGAGGAAGGTTCCTAAATCCAATTAGAAATAAAATTTTGAAATCTCGAAAGACTACATATGAAATACCAAACATCTTTCAAGAAGAAATTTTCATTGAGTGAACACATGCAAAGAGAAGGATTTCATGAGAGAAACTAGATCAGACTGTTAGGAAACCATCTCACAAAAAAGATAGGAAAGATAGATCAACGCCTTAGAATTCAGCCTCTTCGAGGGGGCAACCTCCTTTACATTACACAAATGAAAAATTATTGGATGATACAAATGAATAAAACTCCCTTCTATATATAGGAGTCTAAGGGGTCATAATATAATCAAGCCGACATAACAGTAATAACATAAGTGCACAATAATAACAATAGTGGGTTTCTATGGGGCACACTAATAACAATATGGGGACAATAGGGGAACAATAATAACAATAAGGGATACAATGACAATAGTAATGGGGGAATTACTAGTATTATAGGGACCTAACATGCCCCTCTCCTTTCGAAAAGCATTGTCCTCAATGTTTGAGTAGCTCTAGATGCTTCTGTATAAAATTCTCATCCTCCCATGTGGAATCTTCAGCAGATAAGTTCTTCCACTTGATGAGATACTCCGAAATTGATCGATTTCGTAGCTGTCGAGTTCTTGTTTTGTGACTTCTTCCGATTCCAATATGATTTTTCCTTCCTCATCAAGTTCTGGAAATATTGTTTGAACTGGGAGCTTGTCACCTATAACCTTCTGTAAACATAAAACATGGAAAACTGGGTGCACTCGGGAAGCTGCAGGAAGCTCCAATTTGTATGCCATAGTACCAATCTTTTGCAACACCTTGTATAGACCATAATACTTTGGTGATAATTTATTATCCTTCTTAGCTTGTTTGAGGGACATTTGTTTAGATGGTTGTAACCGTAGGAATACACCTACATCAAAACTTCTTTCGCTGTGATGTTGATCTGCCTGTTGTTTCATTCTATTATGTGCCAAAGTGAGGTTATCCTTTAAGAGTTGGAGAACTTGTTGTTGATGCTCGATGTGATGTTCCACTGCTTGAACCTTACAATTTTCTCTTAAATATGATGTGATGGATGGTGGATGATATCCATAAAGTGCCATAAATGGGGTCATTTTTGTTGCAGTATGGAAGGAATTGTTATACCACCATTCAGCTAGAGGCAACCATTTGACCCATTATGTCTGTTTATCAGATACAAAGCAACGAAGATATCCTTCCAAACATTTGTTTACTATCTCAATTTTCCCATTAGACTGAGGATGATAAGAGGAGCCATGAGCTAACTGAGTACCGAGACAAGAAAATAATTCTATCCAAAAATTTCCAGTAAAAATGGGATCTCTGTCGCTTACAATAATATTTGGGTTTCCATTGTAGCTTTTGAATTGTTTACATAAATGTAGTAGAAACTGTACTAGCTTTAAATGGATGCGATAATGCACAAAAGTGTGCATACTTGGTAAGTCTATCAACTACCACCATGATGACACTCTTTCCATCGGACTTGGGTAAACCTGTGATAAAATCCATTGAAACCTCCTCCCAATGTTGGCTTGGAATGGATAAAGGTTGTAATAGACATGGGGTCTTAATTGTTTCAACTTTATTTTGTTGGCAAACCAAACATTCCACCACAAACTTTTGAATATCCAATTTAAGGCCATCCCAAAAAAATTCCTTCTTAACCCTGTGGTAAGTTTTTAAAAATCTTGAGTGCCCTCCTAAGGGAGAAGTGTGCAATTCGATAAGAATATTTTGTTTGAGTTGGAAATTCTTACATAGGTATAAGCGATCTTTGTACCATAATGAATCATTTTCTAGCTAAATGTATCAGATGTACTTAGATCTTGTTGTAGCTTTTGAATGAGTTCCCACACTTCTTCGTCATTCTTCCATTCATCCCTTGCTTCGTTTATCCAATCTAGTTGGATAATAGAAATTGTGCACAAAAATGCTTCCACATAGTCATCCTTTTTTGAGAGTGCATCTGCCACAACATTTTGCTTCCCTTTTTTGTAGATGATTTCAAAGTCATAACCCAACATCTTTGTGACCCATTTTTGTTGCTATTCAGAGGATAATCTTTGTTCTAAAAAGTATTTAAGACTATCATGATCCATTTTTACCTTGAAGTGTGTTCCCATTAGGTAGGGTCACCATTTCTTAAGTGCATGTAGTATTGCCAACATTTCCTTCTCATAAATAGCTTTGTGTAAATACTTTCCTTTGATTAGACGACTTCCGAAAGCAATGGGTCTTTCATCTTGCATTAAAACAACACCAATTCCATTTCCTGAAGCATCACATTCCACAATAAAGGTTTTTGTGAAGTCCGACGTAGCTGAGACTGGTGCTTGGCACATTGCCTCTTTAAGATGTTTGAAGGCCTTTGTTGCTTCTGGAGTCCATGAAAATGCATATTTCTTCAATAATGTTGTTAGAGGTGCTGTTATTCTCCTATAATTCTTAACAAACTTGCGATAATACCCTGTCAACTTGAGAAATCCTCATAGATGCTTTATGGATGTTGGGATTTTCCATTCTTTAATGGATTTAATTTTGCTAGGGTTTACCTTAACACCTTCATGAGATACAATATGACCCAGATATTCCACTTCTTGTACTCCAAAGAAAAATTTGGAGCTTTTTGCATATAATTGTTTCTCCTCCAATAGTTTGAGCACCCTGTCAACATGTTCAACATGATCCTTCCAAGACTTGATGTAGATTAGTATATCATCAAAAAATACTAACACACATTTTCTAAGGAAGGGTTTTAAAATGGAATTCATCAAACCTTGAAATGTAGAAGGTGCATTGGTAAGGCCAAAAGGCATGACCAAAAATTCATAATGACCCTCATGAGTCCTAAATGCTGTTTTTGGAATGTCTTTAGTCTTCATTATGGTTTGATGATATCCTGAATGAAGATCCAACTTGGTGAAGTAAATCGATCCATGCAATTCATCCAATAATTCATCAATGATAGGAATGGGAAATTTATCTTTAATAATGAGCTTGTTGAGCTCCCTATAATTGGACACATGCACCATGATCCATCCTTCTTATGCACCAATACTACTGGAGCAAAGGAATAACTTTGACTAGGTTGAATTATACCAACCTCTAGCATTTCTACAACCATACGTTCAATTTCACTCTTTTGGGAATAGGGATATCTATGTGGCCTGATGTTTGTAGGAACACTTCCTAGACTCAAATGAATAGCATGATCATGATCATGAATATGTGGGAGGCCTTTGGGAGTCTCAAACACTTTGGAATGATTGTCCAAGTCTTTTTGGAGATCTGGAGAAATAGATGATTTTGATGTGGGAACCTCTAGCGAACATAATTGTGCAATTACACCTCATTGTTCCTTCTTTAGAAGCTTTGTCATACCGTTAGAGCTGATTATCTTTCTCGGTTTCCCTACAATACCCCTTAATTAAACTTCCTTTCCTTCTGTACAAAATTTCATGAAATGTCCTTGAAAGTTAAAAGCTATTGTACCCAAGGATTATAGCCATTGGACTCCTAGTACAACATCAGCACCACCCATTGAAATGGAAAGAATTGGGATATTCAATACATATTCTCCCATGGATATCTTGATATTATGGCACTTTCTAGAGTGTTGGCTTGAGGGGGCCTAACCCAGGTTTAGAGTTATTTAGCCAAACAAATCCTTGTACTACTGGCCCTTTCGGCAACAGCCCATGGAGTGCAGACTGAGGTCTCACCTGAGGTAGTATGGGGGGATGTTGGAACCAAGTTTTTGCACCCTTGAGATGTCTGAGGGGTCGATTTAGTCCAACTGTGAATACCTTCGCGTAGGTCACTTCGCACCCTTTCCTGACCTGCGAGGCCTTTGCGCCCTATTATACTCGCCTTCGTGCAAACCTAACCAGGGGCTGAGGAGCTTTCACGCTGTTAAAGTAGCGATCTACGCTATTTCCAAAAGTTACACCACGGATCTTACTTATCTTCTTATAACAGTTAGTTATCTTTGCGTAAATAGATATTTTATCTATATTCACTTATTCAACACATTCATATAAGTTTGCGGAGCAAATAAATAGTAAACTTGCAATTCATACCCAATGTACTTCAATGCATAAAATAGGAAAAGATACACATAAATAATGTAAAACTTCTCTTTATTAATGCTTCAATCGGTTACATACTCAACCAACCCTGCGCACTCAGCTGCAGGGGTCTGCGCACTCAGCTGCAGACTACTAGGCCTCTGTGCACTCAGTTGCAGAGCCTTCTCCTACTTTACGACCCAAAGACATGAATTTACACTTTAGACTCAATGCTTCATCATCTCTTAGATTCTTCGATCTTCGATTTTCTTTACACTTAGAGCCTCACTCAATTTATACAATCCCATGGTCTGCGTACCATGGGTAGAACTCTCAAGCTAACATTACATTACAAAACTAAGGGTAGACAACCCTATGACTTAATTACAACTTTGCGCTCCACGCCCACAAATTGCGGAGTCTTTACATCGGAATTAGTCAAAAATTGGGCTTTAAGCCCCAAAACGTGCCTTGGGGGGATCCCACGCCCAACAGGGCCCCAACACAAACATCATGACTCACCCTTGAGTCACTCTAACGGTGCGGAGATCTTCGCGTGGAGACCTCCCAACTCTGCTTGCACTGCTGCAGGGTCGCAGCACATTCAGTGACTGCCTGTTGTATCTCCTAGACGCGTTGTTCAAAGATCACGATATCTGAACTACTTCCTTGTATCTGCTCTTGCGTCCCTTGCATCTGGGTTCACTTGCCTTCAATTGTTGCTGTGATTACGAAGGCCTCGTCAATCCAAGGCTGGACACGTTCCTTCAAAACATCTTCTTTATGTTGCGTTGCGTCTACCTACTCCTTAAGCACTTTGGCCTGTTGCATCCGCCCGAGCCTCTGTGTAAGGGCCATTGTATGCGCGGTCCCTTTGACGTTGTCATACTATTTTTGTAGCTCACATGCCTCTATTTCTAAGCACTGTATGTTCAGGTCCTCCTACAGAGTGTTGAGGACCTCGAACAATTCTTCCAACATTTTGGTGGAGTCCTTCACTGCACTGTTGATCTCCTCCATCCCCAATGTAATGGCGCTAGCACACTTTTCCCTTACCTCTGGAGGAGTTGAAGGCTGCGCCTTCAACCGTAGCTCTTCTATCTAAAGGTGCAGCTCTAGCTGAACCTTGGCCATCTCTTCTTGCACCTCGCACACTCCTGCTGCTAACCTCTAGATGCAGGCCTCTCTATTGAGATGGCTAACTCAGGGACCATCTAGCAAGCTTCCTCAACCGCCTGCACCATTTGTCGGTTTTTCGCCACAACCTTGTTACGTTGCAGGCTTAATTGCTCCATGTTGATTATTTGTTCACTCAACACCTGTAGCGCATGGCCCTCCCTAGCCCGCAGTTCTGTAGTCACTCTGTCTTGTAGGACATAGAGTGTCTCCCGAGGGAGCACATCCATGTTGATTCCTACCCCTTTCAATGCACTAAATGTAGGCCTATCAGCCTTTTTTTCTATAACTAGTGCCCCCTCTGGCAGCAATATTGTGTTGGTCATGTCGGCGCACAACATTTTTTCAACCGCAACCATTCCTACTGCGAGGCTGGTCGAGAGAGTACCAACCTCGGGAGTGCACACCTGCAACTCCTGAATTTGTGCTCCGAGGGCCCCCAACACAATTTGATTCTCCTCTGCCAACTGCTAGAGGGCCTCCGTAGTGACCTCGCACACCATCTCCCCTATATCGTGCAAATCTCCCTCAATGAGGGTGATCGGGTTGAAAGAAGTCTTAGACACTTTCGACTTCTTTTGCAACCCCACCTGCTCTCTCAGGCGCTGGCGCTTTAACTCTGTCATCATTGTTTATAGGTCCATGCTACCCTCCTCTGTCTCTGTCTCCCTTTCTTGTTCCTACTTAGGTAAAGGCGACTTCTGGCCCTCGCGCTCCTTCTGTGCTTCTGTTGTTGCCCCTTTCCTTCTCTTCTCTGCCAACTGTGCCATCCACAGTTTTGTCTCCTCCTTCTTCCATTGTGCAACAGGATTTTCCATTTCCATTGTGAAGATGGCCGGAGCGTGCCACTCTAGTGGCCATGCCTCAAGTACGTTGAAGATAACATCATCCGTGGCCAAGTATGGTAGTTCATTCCACTTCTTTACAGGGTCCTTGCACGCCTTGATGTAGAAGTAGTGGAAGTCTGCCTTGAACTCCGCGAAGCTTTATAGGCTATTGTAGACAGTGGTCGATAACCACGGTTTGTAGTTAATGCCCATTCTAATGTTCATCTCCATGAACATTCAGAATATCTTATTATCTCGAATCTGGTGCGCATCTTTAGTGGCCCACAGCGAACCATACTTCACGGCCTTTGAGAGATCCCTCGCAATTATGGGGAACTGGTTGTCCTCAGGCAATTCCCCAGTCACCAACACTATGGACAACAGAAGCCATGCATAGTGGAAGGTTTTCCCTTGTTCCTTTGCCTCACGGCAATTCTCCAATAACTCCTTGCATAAGAATTCAGACCAGTTAAAATGGACCCCCTTTGTGCATTACTTGGCAAGTGTAACCACCGGCACGGGCACCCCATCCGCGTGGCACTTCCGCATGATCTTACCTGCCAATGTCTGAGTCGCAACTCTGACTGCCTTGTTGTTGATACTGGAGATCGCGTAGCCCCTCTTTTTCTTCTCCAGCTTATATTTCTTTTCATGGCTTCCCTGATGGCCAAATCATTGCTTTTACCCTCCGAAATGTCTGCTAGGTCTTCCCCTTTACAAGGGAGTTGGGTAATTCTATGGATTAGGTGGTCCGTGATGGAGATAGGCTCCTCCAACCACAAACACCCATCATGCACCAGGTAGAGTAGCTGCCTGATGATGAAGATAGTGACTGGGGCACGATGGTAATGCGACACCTAGAGTAGGTTCAACAATCCTACCTTTTCGATTCCGCATAACCACTTGGGTGGCTCCAACTCTATGACTCTCGCCATGGTGTTTTACTTCGACTTCATGAGCTGCACGGTCGCGAAGTGAGGGAATTTATCGTGGTTGGCGAGATCCCAATATTTTAAGTTCAAACTCAGCACTCATCTCAAGTGCGCTCCTTCAAAAATGATATCGTTAGGTAGCAGCATAGTCTGCAGAGAGCTCTTACTCTCATCTATGTCCTTGGGCACCTTTGCCTTCCCCTTCCACAAAGGAACATATGCGGGCAACTTGGTTGGAGGGTCTGCACCCTCGGTTTCTTCCTCCATGTCTTCCTCCTCATCCTCTTATATCAGGATATCCTCAAGGTCTTCCTCCTCCTCATCAGTTTCCAAATTAACCACTTTCCCTTTTTCTTCCATGGTCAGTTTAGCTCTCAATGAATTTCTAGGGGACATGCACACTGGAATCATGGGCTGCTTATCTTTCTTAGGTCTCAGTGTGTGCAGTGATTTAGGGATTTCTGCAACTATCCCTATGCTTTCAAGGGCATCTCCTACTGTTACGACCTGCATGGCCTCTTCGGCAATCATTTCTCCGATTTCCGTGGCTTCTTCAGATGCTTCCATTTTGTTTGTCCATAAATCTCTCAACTACTGAATTGGGTGCTCAAACAATTCTCTCAATAGGTTAAACAGGTCTCAGTTCATAATACTCTGGGCACACGACAACTGAATTCTCAAATGACTATGTGTTGTTTGATGGGTAGCCCTTTGCAATTTATAACGCCTTTTGAATTCAAATTCGACCTTTCCCCCCAAATCCAGTCCATTAATGCTCCCTTGGCGAAAATTTTTCCCAAATCTTGCCCATAAAGCTTACCTTAAATGCTTGTCGTCCACTCCATTTGGTCTCAAACCAAGCATCACATCATGAATAGTGACTATAATGGTCACTTTCCAGCCAACCCACACGACAGCGCAGCTACCCTTGCACTGTCATGGACCCCATGACACTTTGCTCCTCTACGCAGCCCTAACATCACGCAACTCTCAGGAAGAGTAGTTTATAGTCCCGCGCCTCCTTTCAACTACCTGGAGTGCTAAGACTATGCTTACCATGGCTAGTCAGGTAACCGAGCCACCTATATATGGCTTCAACTGACCATCAATCACTTTTCCTGGAAAAAATCCACCATTTATTTTTACTGTCTACATTGTGCACTTCACCATCTGCATCGCGCCACCATCGGTGATCCCTCTAGTAATATATGGTCCAATCCAAGGCATCAAGCTGATCAACTCTCGGTGGTAGTCCCCAAATTTGTCAACGTAATCATGTGCATCCTGTTTTATTACCGTAGTTTTCTTATCGAGAAAATTCTTCTTTATTCCTTCCTCAAGCTTCTTGACTTCTGCTTCCACCAGAGCGCTTTTCTCCCTTAACTGAGCTCTTTCATTCATGAGTTCTTGGAGCCTAAGATTACCCTGTTGGATCTCTTCATTAGGTCCCAAGCATTCTTCTTCGTTCAGCTATGCGATCCCTTCTTCCAAGGCTCTGCGAACCATCATATCCATGGGTGTTGCTATGCATGGACTAGGCATAATATACTCCATCGGTATTACAACATTTTCTCCATAGGCCAGCCTAGAAGGTGTCTATCCCATCAGTTTCTTGCATGTTTTCCTATAAGCCCACAAAACTATTGGTACGCACAGGTCCCAATCACTTTGTTTCGCATTATATACACTGTTCAGTGCTTCACACACTTTGTTAAATGCTTCTGCATGGGTGACCTTCTGCACACTCAGTATTTCCACACTCTGTCTTTCCAACTTGAGGGACCGTTCTCACAATTTCCCCCCCAACACATTCTTATTGACCATGTTCACCAACACGAAGTCCATGTACATCTGCGCAGGTTGTTTACCATATTCCTGTACCCACCTAGACAGATGTGCACGTGGACCATCTCGTCTGTCATACTTGTCTGTTAGTCGCATCTGAAGCTTCCCAAAATACATGCACATCATTCTCCTCCATTCGCGCCAGTCCTCAAAGCTTCCTTGGTGCGTACCCCACAACCTCACAGGAATAGCACACAGTACCCAATTCAAAGCCTGAAAACATTGCTTTTCCGGCACCTCCCTTTCAAATTTGTCCAAGAAAGCATCTACCTCACCTAATCCATCATAAGTATGAAAATATCTCACTTCTATCGATACGCAGCGCAATGATCTTCTCATCATGTTACAATTCAACGTGGTTACCTCATGTAACCGGTTTTGCCATCACTCTATCTCTTCATTCGAATCCGATGCACAGGAGATTTTGCACTCCCATGAGATTCATCCATCTGCAGTGGGATTTCCCCAATCTTTCTCTCATGCGGTTATCTTGTAGATGCAATCCAAATCATCGTCTCTTTCCTAGTTTCACACCAACTCTGTGTAGCTTGATCCTTCCATAGGGTCCAAAGGTACGACTACGCACAGAGACTTTTTCTCAAAAATAATCTTGTGCTTCTTCAGATTAATCACCCCATTCATGTCAGTGGCCCAATCGATTCCTATGAGCGCAAGGTAGGGATTATTGTCATCAACAATCTCTATCACTTCAAAGTCTACTAGTGCACTTGCCCCTTCAATATCCACGGTGATTCCCTGCAATCTCTCCATAGGTATTATCTTTTGTTGGTTCACCATTCGCAGCTGGATAGGAGACCATTGTAGCATAGGCCTTTCCATGTGTTTCCATGTCTGCTTTAGCAAAACGTTCGTGTTTCATCCTAGGTCCAAAATTACTTGGTCCATCTCATATTCTCCAATCGGCGCAGTCAACCTCATTTCTCTTCCCGTCCTCGTCACTTTCTTTCCAATCTTTCGAACTACACATGGTTCTCCTGGCATGGTCCCAACACATCTATTAATGAGTTCCTGCAATTCCTTTACAACCTTACTATCGCGCAGTAGCTTCATGCATGATTCTAGGAAAGTCATAGCATAGATGGGTCCATTTCCGACTCCAATCTATCTTTTCTTCCTGAAGTGGATGCATCAGCAAATCTCTTCTTAGCTTCCATCAAGGTTTCCTTAGCGTGCTCCAAATCAAACTTTGCTTCTTTCATCAGAGCCTTGTGAACACAAGTACTATCTTCGGGTTGTTTGCCTTTATCATCTCCCATCATAATTCCACTTTGGAGCACAATGTTCACATTTGAATCTTCCTCACGCAGCTCATACCTCATCATCTACAGGTTCTAAGTTAGGGGAGGTTGTAGCACTCCCTTGTCATGCAGCCTAGCTATCAACGTAGGACAATCTTCCATCTCGTGATAAAACAAGGTAAAATACAAACATGATGGACACGTTGGATTCATATAATCATGGGCATAATTCCCTGGCCCTTTGCAATTGTAGCATACCAACTATCCGTAGCCTCTTTCAGGTCCTCCTCCACCTTGGCCTCGTTCACACAACTGAAATCCAGTTCACGCCACTCCTGCGTTTTGGTCATGAGGCCATGTTTTGGCCTGAGCCCTATAGTTGGGAGTTCTTATCCATCATCAGCTCATAGCTTCTACAAGTGTGCTCATCGTGTCCAACCTATCTAAAAAAATTATAGAACAACTGTTGCAAATTTTCTGTGTACTTCTGTAACAGATGGCAGTTGTCCATAACATGCTTTCCTCCTATTTGACAAATAGCACACCACAAAGCAGGCGTCGCACTAGGTCATGCTTGTGCCTATGGTCTTAATGGCATCGGTCCTCCTCTTGTGAGGTAATTCGCGAACACTGGGCAGTGGTTCTTGTCATGACCCTGACCCTTACATTTAACGCACCATACCTATTTGCGCACTTCTGGTCAAGTTGTCCTGTCCTCTTTCTGACTCTGCATTTCAAGGCATAAGTTTTTCAACTGTGCATGGATCTGCTAAACTCCCACGTTAGGATACTATATCAGGGTCTCATGCAGCCTCATCATGATCTCCAAGGCCTCTGCCTGAGTCGTTAACCTCTATTGTGACAACACGTTCCTCAAATGCGGCATTAGTGATGTTACAAACCATTCACGGTGTTGTCCATCTGTCAAAGTCATATTAGCTTTGCGAATTGTGCACTTCAATCTCTGATCCAACTCCCAAGGAGTCTCGCCTGGTAGCATTGTGATCTCTTTGAATCCAATAATTGACCGTGCCTCTAACTTCGGCATGCTAAATTATTTGTTTAGTGCAATTTGGATATCCGTGATCCCCGCATTCAGATTGTCATTAGAATGTTTAATATACCAGGTTAGCACGCGATCCTGCAGAGTGCTGACCAACTTCGCTTTCTTTATATTATTATCTGTAACTCCTTGTGCTTCCCATACAACTCTTATCACGAACCAAAACTGGTTCGGATCTTCATTTCCTACTCCCTTGAACATAGGCAACTTTATTGCGCTTGCCATATTGACTCGCGGTGGTGGTGGAGGTGGTACAGGCGAAGATGGAGGTGAATACGATGAAGCTGGTGGTGGTGTGGGTGGGGGTGGTATGTGCGGAATTCTCTGCCTTATCAAATTGATCACACTTCACGGCGAGACCTTTGCGAGCTCTTCCTTGTCCCCTCGTGGAGGTGAAATCAAAGGGCTATTCTCTAGTCCCTTACTTCCTTCATTTCTATAGGTTTTTCCACTTCGCATGGCTCTAGAAATCAAGGTAATTTCATAGCCCTCTTTTCACACAATAACATTTTAATCCAAGTATTCAGAGACTTTATGTACTTACCTCATGGTCTTTTGAGAAAGCGTTTCTCAACCTCACTAGGGAAAGATGCGAAGAAAATTTCATGGATCTCTGTGTACAGGTAACAGTTCACCACTCTTCTTTTGATAGTCGTGGATTCCTATTCTCCTGCACCGCGAACTCGTGAATTCTCCTATCCAACCAACCTTCAATTTCTTTCTTAGTTGGATTCCAATGATACAACATCAGACATCTCTATGAAGATTCTGGTCCCAACAAAAAAACCATTTCTTGGCTTGAGGGGGCCTGACCCAGGTTCGGATTTATTTAGCCAAACAAATCTTTATACTACTGGCCCTTTCGGCAACAACCTGTGGAGCATGAACTGAGGTCTCACCCGAAGCGATATCGGGGGATGTTGGAACCAAGTTTCCGCGCCCTTGAGATGTATGAGGGGTCGATTTAGTCCAACTGTGAATACCTTCACGTAGGTCACTTTGTGCCCTTTCCTAACTCGCGAGGCCTTCGCACCCTATTATACTCGCCTTCGCGCAAACCTAACCAGGGGCTGAGGAGATTTCACGCTACTAAAGTAGCAATATGCGCTATTTCCCCAAGTTACACCATGGATCTTACTTATCTTCTTATAACACTTAGTTATCTTCGTGTAAACAAATACTTTATCTTATATTCACTTATTTAACACATTCATATAAGTTCGTGCAACAAATAAACAGTAAACTTGCAATTCATACCCAATATACTTCAATGCATAAAATAAGGAAAGATACACAAAAATAAAGTAAAACTTCTCTTTATTAATGCATCAATTGGTTACAGACTCAACCTTCCCTTCGCACTCAACTGCAAGGGTCCATGCACTTAGTTGTGGACTACTAGGCCTCTGTGCACTCAGCTGTAGAGCATTCTCCTACTTTATGACCCAAAGACATGACTTTACACTTTAGACTCAATGCTTCATCATCTCTTAGATTCTTTGATCTTTGATTTTCTTTACACTTAAAGCCTCACTCTATTTAAACAATCCCATGGTCCACAGACCATGGGTAGAACTCTCAAGCCGAAATTACATTACAAAAGTAAGGGTGGATAACCCTATGACTTAATTACAACTTTGTGCTCCGCACCCACAAATCACGAATTCTTTACATCGGACTTAGTCAAAACTTGGGCTTTAAGCCCCAAAACTTGCCTTGGGGGGATCTCTCACCCAACACAGAGCAATTTATGGTTCCTCCACTTGCAACCATCACTTGACACTCTGGTGCTAGATATAGGAAGCAATTCAATTCCTTGGCTATCTTACAATGAATAAAATTATGGGTACTTCCTGAATCAATCAACACTACTACCTTTTTCTTCTTGATATATCCTTCTATCTTGATAGTTTGAGGAGTGGTAATTCCAACCAAGGCATCACAAGATATGGTCGGATTCATTTCTTCTTTATCTAGGGTTTGTTCCTAGAGTATATTCTCTTCTTTTGACATTTCTTGTTCCTTTTCTTCCTCCTCTTCACAATCTATGTAGAATAATTTCTTCTCAGCACACTTATGACCTTTAGTGTATTTTCTATCACAACTGTAACAAAGATATTTTGCTCTTTTTTCTTCCAATTGTTGTGGTGTCAACCTTGTAGGTTGTGTAAGGCTAAGGGAAACAACACTTCCATCTTTATAGTTGTGAGTTTTAGGCTTCCTGGTTGCCATAATTTTGCTTTCCATTTTTCTTGCTAACATGAATGCCTCTCCAATGAATCAGGTTGACAAAGGTGAACCTTATGTTGGATATTATCCTTTAAAGTCCCTGTGAACACATCAATCCTATGCTCCTCGGACTATCTTTTACCCTTATGTTCAATTTTTGGAAGTCCTCAATGTGCTCCATCATTGAACCCTTTTGTTTTAGATCTATCAATTGGCTAAAAAAGTGTTGCTTTTTTTTATCCTCATAATGTCCTATCATTTCTTCTGTAAAAATTGCCCAAGTGACAATTTTTTTACGAGAGCAAAGCCATCGATATCATACAAACTGATTTGGTTCCAAATATAAAGTTGCAATAGCCTAGTTCAGTAGAGTGAACTTGTGCGACATACCACGTGTCACTATTTCGACCTTAGCATTTGAAACTGATATAAAGAAAACTACAAGCCATCCTCTTTCTGAAAATTCTTACGAAATTTCAATCTGATGCTCAGAACAAAAGTTATGATGATTTTCCCTAGGTCACCAGTTTGGAATGTAATTAGGGGGTCTCCAAAAACCCTAAATTCCTTAGATCCTATCTTCGAAAATATAGTGCGACAAGCTTTGAAATTCAAACTTGAAGTTTAGAACGATTTTGGCTCAAATGGATTTTTTTTAGCTTCTGAAACATTGCAGAAAAACAATTATAGAGAAAATTCCACGATGACCTATTTGGAGCAGTTAAACCCTAGAATCCAAAGCTTTTATACCAAATGTTAGAAAACAAGCTCACAAAAAGATAGAAAAGATAGATCAACACCTTAGAATTCAGCCTCTTCGAGGGGGAAACCTCCTTTACATTCCACAAATGAAAAATTCTTGGATGATACAAATGACTAAACCTCCCTTCTATATATAGGAGTCTAAGGGGTCATAATATAATCAAGCTGACATAACAGTAATAACATAAGGGCACAATAAGAACAATAGTGGGTTTCTATGGGGCACACTAATAACAATATGGGGACAATAGGGGAACAATAATAACAACAAGGGATACAATGAAAATAGTAATGGGGGAATCACTAGTATTATAGGGACCTAAAAAATACTTAGATCAGGGACATGACTAGAGTCCTGAGATCCTATCATAACCATAACGGAAGTTGAAGTGCCTCGACTCCCTGACATGTCCGAAAACTTTCAAGGATTGTAAAATCACATTTTGAAGATTGAAATAGATCTTGCATGGTGTGAGGATATCTAATACCATAGATTTCAATAAGGCTACTATTAACAGGATGGAAACCATCTATGTCACTTATTTGATTGGATTTTACAACAATAACCAGATTACTTAAGTCAAAACATCTTCTTGGTCACAAATCTGAAGATGAATGAATTGGGGAAATTTCATGAGCAAGTTGATTTGAAGAATTGTCTTCATGCAAAACAAGAGATGATGAGGGATGGAAAAATACTCAATGATTTGATTGTTTTCATTTTCATCATGGATAATATCATCACCTTGTTTCAATTGAAAAGTTAACTCTTCAGATGGAGAACTTGAAGAGCATGTAGTATCTTCATCGCAAGTTGATGCATTACAAATGAGAGAGCACAAGGGATAGTGAGATGAAGAAGAAGTTTCAATAAGAGAATTTTAATTGGATGCATTAGATTCCATATCTAATTATGTCATATCAAAATCTTTTGGAGGAACCAAAATATTAGTTGGTGCAGTTGGGCATACATCACCCCATACAGTAATGGAGTCGGAATCATCAGGATCATGGTTGTCCAAGACTTTAGATTGACCAGGAAAGTCGATTCTATTTGATTCATCACCAATTTTCTTAGATTAATTATCAACCAAGAGTGGAGCGACACCATCTTCAAAAACATGACTCTAGAAAAGGGAAGAAAGATCGAAAGAATCCTCACCTTCTTTCTCCTCTACTTGTGAAATGTGACTACCTTGCACCTGTTCATTGCTTAAATTTGGAAGCGATTGATTAGGAAGATTGAGGGGAAAGGGGTAATGAGAAAGAGATTGTAGAGGATGAAAAATATCCAAATCATATTCAAGATTTCAATTATGAGCAATGATATCATCTTGCAAGATGGAGAAATTAGTCTTCATCGTAGGATTCATGAACCATTTCAGGATTTCCTCCATGGGATATGAATCATGAAAGAAGAATGGGAATGAGAAGATAGATCAATAATTTTATTAGAATAATTCCCAACTTAATTATTATCGCAAGGAGGCACCCTCATCGGAACTCAAAAAGGAGGAGGGAAAGGAAAAAAAGGAGTAGTAGGTTCCTCCTCTGAAATTCCAGGTGTCTCATGATTTACAAGAGTTGGGGAAGTAAAAACATCAGGGGATTCAGATTCAACGTGAAAAGAGACATGAACCAAATGCTTAAATATTTTTTTTAATAAATCCAAAACTGTCTTCTCCGATAATTTCATAACAAAGGTGAAGGAATCAATCAGAAAAAGTCTCAATTGATTCGTTAGGCTTCATTCCTAGTTGATTGATTCTTTTAAGAATATCTTGGTAATAATACCTATCAAATGATTTATGAATCTCCTTTGTAAGTTGCTCAAATGAATGGATAGAAGCAACAGGTAATGTATGATACCATATCTTAACATGACCTTCAAATATGATAGTGAGAAATATATCCATGACATACTTGCAATGTATTCCATTAAAAAGGAAAAAACAGACAACTTGAAATAGATGTTCATGAAGAGTTAATTCACCCTCACCTTCAAACTTAAAATGGGATACATTATGGAAAATGTTCGTAGGGATGGTAAGATTAAGCGCTTTATAAAAACATCTCGGGATTATGATTTTGGGAAGAGCCATTTTGGATAAGAGTTTCAAAGAAGACTCAATGGGAACAACCTTGAATATGGCCCTCCTTCTAGTGCCATTTTTTGACGGTGCTAGAAATCCATCAACCAAGGGGGTATCCTCGATGTGAAGTCACAATTATACCTCACATAGTTTGGAATAAGAGCCCCATCCAGAGTATCGGTCTGGTTGCCATCAATTCTTATCGATTTTCCTTGGCTTTAGTTGTCAACAAGAGAGAGAAGTGTATATGTGCCTTTGTGAAAAGCAAGTACGTGTCCCTGATGAATGTTCAGTTGCAGGTGTATCAAGGTTCTTCTATTACAAAGGGAGGAGAGGTGGGACTTTGAGAGAGAGGTAATAGTACCACACAAGTAGGGGAACACACAAGAAAAATAGAATAACCTAACTTAATGCTTAATAGTCCACATAGCTATGATGATTGTTACAACCATTACAACACATTTTCAATAAGATAAGCACTAAAATAACCAAAATAGTTCAACTACTTTATTACAAGTGAAAGGAAATATGAATCATAAACATTCACATAATAGTCTTACAAATATTCACAATCCATGCATGAAAATGTGTTGGCCATTAGGCGTCAAGTATTAAGTAAAATTCCCAAGATACATTAATACAATTAACATCACTAGCTCCAATAGTGGAGCATTGGAGCCATGACCTGCTCCCCAAAAGTACTAACTTTGTCCCTCTAATGCCTTATGGGAGAATCCAAGGTGAAAAGTACTTTTCTTTTATAATGACGGTGTATATAACAAGTGGAGTGATTCTTTACCTCCCTTGTGACTCTTGGACTACCCTCATGGATTTCCATCTAACCAGTTCCTAGGGTTAATAATAAAAAAATCTGTCAGATATTCCCAAGGGTCTACAGAAACCATCGCATCCAGTAATGTTCCTTCTAGCTTAATAACTGAGCGGTCGGCTAGTTCCAGCAAGGTAGTTGTTGGTTCCAAGGCTGTGATGCCAAGAATTTCACAAGTTGTTGTTGTGAGAATGTTAATGGCTGCCCCTAAATTGACTAAAGCATTGGGAAAAGAGTGGCCATTTATCTGGACTGTGACAATGGGGTTTCCCAGGTCTTCATATTTTACAAGTGTCTCTTTGCCTAGTAATAAATCAGACAAAGTCCCAACAACATGGTCAGTTGGGGTTATTTTTTTTTCCTCACAGACTTCTTTATACACAATTCTTTAATAGTTTTGGCATATATTGGAATGTCTTGAATAGCCTGGAGGAGGGGTATTTTTATACAGATATTCTTGAGCTCACCCAGAAGATCAAAGTCGGGATATTCAATTGGGTGTGGTATCATCAATCTTTCTAGGAATGGGGGGAAGTAGTTATGATCTGTTTGGGATTTTTCTGCCTGATTGTATCTTCCCTTTATTTTGTTTGTTGATCATCTACAGTCAAAGGCTTATTTGGGTGGGGTTCTTCAAGTTGCAGATTTTTATCCTCTTCTGGAGTGATTACGCATCCATATCTTAACTTGAGTTCATTACACTCTCTCAACTCAGCTTCAGGGTACATACCCTCAATGATTTGTACTGATTGGATTGGTCTGTCGTTAGGATTTGGGTTGGGTTGAGCTAGCAATTTTGGTCGTATATTAGATTGAGGATTCTACTGCAACGTGTAAGGTGCATGTAAAGTTGGTTGAGGTAGAGGAATTGTCCCCATGGGCTGGTTCGTGGATCTTTGCCAATTTGATTGCTAGTTCTGATTTTGTGAGGTGGAAGGGGACCATTGAGATGAATAGGGGTTTTTCTACTAGAATGGTGGAGGGTAAGAGGGATTTGGACAATTATTATTTGGATTTGACTAGTTGGGCCATGGTGGCATAGAAAATGCTTGAGGTGGCCAAGTAGAAAAGGGTGGCTAGTTCTGCCATGCTGCCCCTAAATATTGCTGAGAATTATATTGCGAGGAAGGAAAGAACGAAGATGGATTGGTAGGAATACATGTCTGACATGATTTCCATTGACGATGTTGGTTCAGCAGATATATTGGTTCCACTTCTTCTTCTGCTTCCTTGAATATTGCTTTTAATCCTAGGAGCGATGGGCAACTTTCCGTTGCATGCTCCTTTGTGCATATGGCACATTTTTGTATCATATCTAGCGGGAATTATTTATGATTGTGCTTCTTTCTGCAATGGGGACAGAAAATAGCCATTTTGTGTTCTGCTTCAGCCTGCTTTCGTTTAGCTTGCATGATATCCAATTGTGTCATCAGGGTCCCCAGGATATCAATCTTGAAATATTCCAACAAATTGTCGATTTTGATTCGTGTAATGCTTCCTCCTGAGGCTTTGCTATCTCTGGTGATCGCATCACGTCCGGCTGGTTTCAGCCTTGTACTACCCCTGGAACACCTAATGTACAAGTCTATAATATTGTCATAATATTCTTGATAAATGTCGTCCTTACCCATTCTATTCAGTGTTTCTACCCATTGGTATTTCATACCTTTAATCATCGTGGTTTTTAGAACATTATCAGGCAGATTTACATAAGGATATATTTGCAAATTATATTGAAAACACTCCACATATTCTTCCAGAGTCTCGTTAGGCTTAGCTACCATTTGAAAGATTTCGTCTTTTAGTTCTCTAGTTCGACAATAATCTTGGTATTTTTTAAGGAAGTATGTTTTCATTTGGTCCCATTCATTGATGGTACCTCCACCAAGTCCCATAAACCAATGCAGAGCTGCTCCCTTCAGAGTAGAGGGGAACAGTTTCAACTTCTAGGGGTCGGTAGTGTAATCATAACCCCTACATAGGACATCAAATTAGAAAAGTACTGCATCGGGATCTTCCGAAGTTAGCCCATGAAAGGTAGGAATATTCTGTAATGGGATAGCTTTCATGTGGACGTTAACAGTTGTGTCAACAATAGGGTATTGTAACATATAGGTTTGGGGCTGCCATTGATTATTGGCCATTTGGTCAAAAATATGCCAGTGTCCTTCAGGGATCTCTGGAGCTGGAGAGTTGTTCCTAGGATGTCCAGAAGAGGATGGAATGATTCTAACAACCTACCTTGATCCAGAACACTGGATGTCCTCTGTTAAATCACTACTTTAGGAGATCTAGGTTTTGATGATTTAATTTCAGGATTACCTGTTTCTCCTTCTCCTTCACGGAGGTTGCAAGAATTCCCTTCTTGTGAAGGGCGAGGTTGTGAATTTTCAATATCTTGAAAACTCTGTTTAGACCCTTGAATATTACTATGAATCTCAATGTTAGCTATAGATGGTGATCATGTGGCCTGAAGGGAGACCGTAGGATGTCTGGTAGCAACAATTCGGGGTCATATTGATGACTGAGACTCAACTTTTCTTATGATTTCATTAATAAAATTTGATTGTCCAAGGGTCACCGGTCCCTTAGATTTTTCAGGTTTGGGAGGAGGAATTATATCTTCTTTTGGTCTTTTCTTCTTAGTCATTCATATAAAAATACAAACATTCATTTCTACCTTAAATTCCTACGCAATTATGCTGGAAAGCGGGCGGATGAGCAAGCGTTTTACTTGTTCATTACGCAGGTTCTTACCTTCCGTTTTTAATACCCAATTCTCTCTCAGCAGAGAAACATAAAACATACATCACTCTTTTTAAAATGGCAACACTCTCCCTGGCAATGGAGCCAAAATATTGGGTGCTAATAGGTGTCTTTTAAAACTCCTAATTACCTCACATTAATAATCAACCTGGGTAAGTCCTTTTATTCCAAGAGTGTACACAATATATGCAAGCTATAAATCTAGAGAGTAATGCTTTAAAATAAGTTATTAAATTCAATACAAGAGTAAACAAATGCAATCATAACTCTCAATCTTGTAACTTTAAGGGAAGTAATTCATCTAAACATCATGACTCAATCTTAAACAAAACCATAATTCAATCTTAATCAGCCAATTCGAATGATAATCAACCAAGAGCACCGTAGCATTAACTGAGCTCTTTCAGCTGGACTTGAAGTACTAGATAGAAGGAAAGCATTTGATCTAATTAATAACACTCTATCCTTTAATTAACTAGAAATGATCCTTTAATTAATGACTAATTCAATCCATGACCTGAATAAATAAAACCAATTAGAATCACGTATTAATGAAATGAATACCAGAAATATGAATTAACAAAATTAAATCAACTGCAAAGTTGTAAAGCAGAATAAACGTGCAGGAAACGGAAAATTATAAAACACGGAACAACAGTAAGATCCACAAAAGATCGGGCCCTAGCCACCAGCAAATACTGATTAGCTACTTCAGAATATTCGAATGAACAACAACGCAAGTTATATATTACACATTGTTCTTTATAATCATGCTTTTGTAAATTAAAATTACAATTGAAGTAAAAGGTGAGAGATATTTCCATCGCTTTCTTCAATTTTCCCCTTTATAGTCAAAAGGAAAAAGATAAATGTCCTGATCCTGAGGGATTCACAACTAAATGCTATCTTCAAGCAATTCTTTCATCTTGCTTTGATCTTCTTGATTCGTTCCTTGGTTTGACCACACACGATGCACCTCATTTCCCTTGATTAGCTTTTGTTGTTCCGAATTTGGAACAATAGTTGTTCCATCTACTGTTTTTCTACATAAAAAGCAATGAGAGTTAGTTTGGACGGTCAAACCGTATCAAGAGCAGTTTCATTCATTCCTTATCAAAATCCTATCAATATGTTATTATATCATGGCACAAAATGGATAAGAAAAGAGGAAACAGACAACAATCAAAAGTAAATACATACCTATTACAAGGCTCAACATACTCCCCTGCTTACCTTTTTTCATGTCCTCATGAAAAATGAATAGTTCCTATGTAATGTAGTTAAGGAGTAGGCTGGAGAAAAGGTTTCTTTATCAAGCCTGAAACCATGATGTTGTGCTAGATTTGCAAAGGCTGCCTTTTTTTGTCCTTCAGGTAACTCATAGTCAGACCGACACCCTTCAGGAGGATACCAAATAATGGGACTCCTAAAGCAACATCCCAACCAATAAGGCCCTTCCCTCAAGATAAGATTGTTGTATGTAATTAACTGGCTCATAGCAGCTTTGAAATTCCCATAATTAAATGGCTCTCTTTCCTTAACACTATTAGTTGAGATTGTCCATCTCATTTTGGATGCAATCAAGGATCTTTCCTGAATGGAGAGGAAATATGATGTTCCTTTCTGTATAATTTCCTTACATATGGGCCCTAAAATTTTAATCATTCCTGCTTGTGTCATCAACCTTTTATGTTTAGCAAACAGTTGCAAAGGGTGAGTAGGCTCACTCCTTACCCAGAGATCCAACCTGTGTTCCTATCTTTGGAACGAATTATAAGTCTTAAACCACTTAATTCGATTAAATGCAAAAGAGATGAAATCTTGGAATTGAATATCCCCAACAAATGGCTAGGATTCTTATCCATTTCTTCTTCTAATATGAAATTATGCAGATAAAATTCACAAAGAAGCCTTTGGAATTTTTCCCCATGTTCCTTACAACAACTTATAAGATCTTCAGTTGTCTTTAATTCGATTGGCTTTCCAGCTCTTACAATTTTAATCTTTAACAGTAAGTACTGTTCTAATAAGAACAAGGCATAATTTGTGGCAGGAGACCTACATGTCAAGACATCCGAATATAGTGAGCAAATGGTGTCTATCTGATTCCTGACTCTGTCCAACTTGGTCTTCACCTTCTTCAACTTTTCTTCTTCCTGTCTAAATCTATCAAAAGTCCCATTCTCAGTTATGGTTAATTCCCTAAACTGCTTCTGCAACTCCTGATATTTTTGCAAGGGAACTGTCTCCTGTTCACATCGTTCTAAAGCAAGTTGGGCTTGCGTCAGCTCTTCCTGTAGCTTTAGAAGAATAGGGTCTTTGCTTGACAGGATATCCTTGGCTTGCTCTTCTGTCTGAGTGCCTGTGCTACGAGAGGATATTTCCTCAGTCTGCACTTTCTTATTGTGGGAGGACCAACCCTCCGTCTGAACAGCTGCATCCACTAAGTCTGCATGCAAATTTTCCTGGGTGGCTATTGTTTGAGTAGGAATGAGTTCAGTTTGGGTTTCTGTTTCCCTAACCTTACATATTTTTGTTTTCATAGCCACAGTGACTACCTTAGGAGTACTGTTTTGGGCTTTGCTGTATGCAATTTATTTAATCTTCTGACATAGCCTTTTAACTGTCTTTTGAAGCTTTTGGTATTTTTGTCTCAGATTCTTTAGTTTTTCTCTTGCTACTTGCCTCTTCTGAGGACCATATTTTACACTAACGGGCTTGTCAATAGCTTCTATATCTAAAGATTCCTACTGTTTATCATGGTTGTGCTCCAATAGAACCATGTCACCAGATTGGTTGTTGGATTCATGAATAACTTTTGTGTCTGCTTCCTCTTCCTGGTCTGTAGCCTCTGGAGAAGGAATAATTTTTGTATGCCCAGAATCCTCTCGGGATTGGGCTTCCATTAGGTTAGGATAAGTGATCCTCCTGGCTGCATGTATGCATTTAGATTTGCCAGGACTTGGGCCATCCCTGTCTCAAAATCCTGTAAAAGATCATTTTGGGGGCTCACGGTTGGTGTTTGAGGAGGCCCTATGTCAATTTCCATTTCATCATCAAAATGTTGTGCTCGTTCTTCCTCTGAGTCCGGTTTATCCTCTTCCTTGGGTTCTCGTTCTGAATTGGCCTCTTCCCCAGGTTCTGATTCTGAATGGTATCTTTCCCCGGGTTCTGATTCTAAATGGCATCTTTCCTCTTGTTCAAGCTCTTCCTCCGACTTGAGTTCTAAATTATCCTTTTCTTTTGGTTCTGACTCAGAGTCCTGTATACTAGCTGGTCTGGATGGCTTCGCAAGTTGTTTGGCACTATCCTAAGAATTTATAGACATCCTCTGGGCTAGTTTTAACCTTACAATCTGCCTGCACTTACAGGGTTCACTTTTTGATTGGGCAGTCCTTTTCCTCTTCGAAACAGGGCTCTACTGACTCATCTCCAAGGTTGCAGAATTTTGGATTACAGGGTTTTGACTAATCTCTAGGGGTGCTATGAGACCATCCCAAGTTAAGTTTTGTTGAACAAGGTTATGGCTAATAGTTAATCTAATCAATCCATGGTGGCTAAGTATGATTTTAGGGTGCCTAGCTCGTCTTATTCTAACAGTAGTATCTTGCAGCAATGAATTCAAGAAAGATGGCAGATTAACAGTGAGCTTTTGATTTAATACAGCTAAGAGTTTGAGTTGTCATGGTCTTACCACGTCTCGTCGTCCATCACAGGTAATGTACCTCTGGACAACACTTTCCAACTCATGCCATGGTTCTGCCAGAGAAGATGGTTGGATGCCCTTGCCTTTCTTGGTTACTTCCTTGCCTGCATCTCTGAAAATATCCACCGCGTCTTGCAACATTACATGTTTTTTTGGCCATATAGTTCCTTCTGCCAACAGCCCAAATAATTCAGCTATTACAACGTTTGATACTGTGATCATTCTACCTCTCACCAAGGATTGCCCATTCTGCAGATGTTGTAGAAACTCAATAGCGATTTCCTCACTAGGGGGTTGAAATCTTGTGAAATATGATATCCACCCTACGCAGACTAGAATTTCCCAGGCTTTGTCATAGACTTCCAGCACTAAAGGTTCTCTGTGCACTGTCTTTCCACCCATAATGCTTGAGTTCTTCCTACTATTGCAAAGGATTAGTTCAGTGGAGAAAACATAGCAACAAACAACTACAGAGAGATAGAATATCAAGTAGTTGTAACAACTAAGTTTTACAATGTTAAGCGATATTTCTATGAGAATTAATATTGTTAACTCGAGGACTATTGTTTTTCCACATGCCGCATGATCATGGGATACCATATCAACCTATGAAGTCCAATAAAACAACTACAACACATGCATGAGTGTAATGGAGGTCCCCTCCCTCCTTCAAAATGAGAGGTCACCTACGATCGAATGGAAGGGGAATTGTTGTTCTGACGACAAAGTATAAGAGTGAAGGATACAGCAGTAAATGGGACAAAGTACGTATATTAAAGAAATGGTTGTAAAAGGTATGGGTATAATGAAAGCGAGGTGTATAATGATAGTTATTGATAAGAGACAAGATGCTTTGGTTGATGATAGGTTATGCGGTAAGGAAAAATGACAACAATATGCAAGAAAAAGATGCTTTGCTAACGATATTTTGGCTGAAAATGGTATGATTGATTAAAAACATTAACTCATGCATAAAGTTTCAAAGTAGAGAGAAATTAGGGAAATAATCTCTCTAATAAAAAGAAAAGTAAGAAGAGGGTATTATAATAATTATTGATGTTGAAAATAAAACTTCAATACCATAAGCAGAGCTTTTGTTGCCAACAGGCGTCCATAGCCTCGATAGAGTTGCTTTTCAACCCATATGAGCCAGAATACTCAATTTATAGTTGGAGAATTCCATTTTTGTTTCTATAGAAGAGATTAGTGTGTTGGCATGGTAACCAGATGACCACATTGCCATTCACTGGGAAGTAGCAAAAGTGATCAGGCCAGCTCGTGATGAGACCTCTTGTTCCAAGGATATTTTAGCCATCCAATGGATCATAACCCCGGTGTGGTGGCCATAGTGGGAATGTCACGTCGCTACATCCTTATGAACATGGTAAGCTGGCTCTTAATGAGACCCCCTATCCTCTATCTGTACGCAAAATTTTGTTGTTATTACACATTTTTATGATAAATAGAGGGAGGCTCAGTACTCCTTAAGAGTAGGGATGGTGGAAGAAGTTGAATCTGTCAACAGAAAAAACTATACCCATAATCTCATTTATAATAGATAGAGAGGATTATAACCAGGATGAGTGGAACCAGCATGGTAAATATGATCAATGAGTATCATATACAGTGGAAAGAAATATAGTAAAGTAATATATAAATAATTGTGTCCCTTTCGTTTTTTTTTTAATCTATCATCAAGAAGTTGTCTTATTAAGGATCATAACATTAAGGGTATTCACATGCTTCAATAGAATCCATAATTATTGTCCTCATAAAAGTATTTTACTTCATGCCATGAAAGGGAATCAGAAAAATGGGGCTGAGATGAGCTAGGAATAATCCTGCAAGAGGAAGGAGGTGATGTTCAACATCAAAATAATGCAAGGAAAAAGGGTGTTGTTTAGAAAACACAAAAACTTCACAAGAAGAAAAAATGTTCTTCCAAAGATGGAACAAAAAAAAAATTGTTCCAAAGTTGGAACAACAGCTGTTCAAAAGTTTGAACAACAACTCGCAAAAAGTGTTGTTCCAAAGTTGGAATAGAAAACACACAAAAAAGTGTTGTTCCAAAGTTGGAACAACAAAGATGCAAAAAGGTGTTGTTCCAAAGTTGGAACAACAAAGACGTAAAAAGTGTTGTTCCAAAGTTGGAACAGAAAAGACGTAAAAATTGTTGTTCCAAAGTTGGAACAGCAAAGACGCAAAAAAATGTTGTTCCAAAGTTAGAACAACAAAAACGAAAAAGGTGGTGTTCCAAAGTTGGAACAACAAAGATGAAAAAAGTGTTGTTCCAAAGTTGAAACAGAAAAAATGCAAAAAGTGTTGTTCCAAAGTTGGAACAACAAAAATGAAAAAAATGTTGTTCCAAAGTTGGAATAGCAAAAATGCAAAAAGTGTTGTTCCAAAGTTGGAACAGCAAAAACGCAAAAAGTGTTGTTCCAAAGTTGGAACAGCAAAAACGAAAAAAGTGTTGTTCCAAAGTTGGAACATTAAAAACGAAAAAAATGTTGTTCCAAATTTGGAACAACAAACATGCTAAAGTGTTGTTCCAAAGTTAGAACAACAAAAACGAAAAAAGTGTTGTTCCAAAGTTGGAACAGCAAAAACGAAAATATGTTGTTCCAAAGTTAGAACAACAAAAACGAAAAAAGTGTTGTTCCAAATTTGGAACAGCAAAAACGAAAAGAGTGTTGTTCCAAAGTTGGAACAACAAACACAAAAAAGTGTTGTTCCAAAGTTGGAACAACAAAAACGAAAAAGTGTTATTCCAAAGTTGGAACAGCAAAAACGCAAAAAGTGTTGTTCCAAAGTTGGAATAGCAAAAACGAAAAAAGTGATGTTCCAAAGTTGGAACAACAAACATGCAAAAGTGTTGTTCCAAAGTTGGAACAACAAAAACTAAAAAAGTGTTGTTCCAAAGTTGGAACAGCAAACATGCAATAGTGTAGTTCCAAAGTTGGAACAACAAAAATGAAAAGTGTTGTTCCAAAGTTAGAACAACAAAAACGAAAAAAAATGTTGTTCCAAAGTTGGAACAACAGACAAGAAGAGAAAAAAACACAGCAGATCAAATCAACAATCATATTTACAGTTTTTACAATAAAAAAATAACTTTTTACAAAAATGAAGTCGCTGAAGGATTGCCTTCTGTAGCTAGAACTTGCATGGTGGAGTCCTCGCGTATCTGCTGGTAAAAAGATTCTCTTGTAAGTGGTTTTTGATATAGGCGCACCCGATGCCCATTTTCTTTAAAGGAAAAACCAGACCCATCAATGGTGGCCAATGTAAGAGTGCCATTGTCATGCACTTACTTTATTTCATAAGGGCCTAACCACCTAGTCTGCAATTTACTAGGGCTATCCTTAATGTTTGTATCTCAAATTCTATGGGGAAAATGGGTTCCTTACCAAATACCAGCTAATATGGAGAGTGTCCAGTAGTGTTCCTCCAAGTCGTGCGATATGCCCACAAGGCCTCTGGCAGTCAAGTAACCCAATCTTGTCTATGCGATGAGATTGTCTTCGTTATAATAGCTTCAATTACTTTGTTGGTACTCTCCACTTGCCCGTTCGCCTACGGGTGATACAGAGAGGTAATATTATGGATAATGTGATGATTCTTTAGTGTAGAAATGATCTTGTGGCCCCCCATCAGTAATTACTTCTCTGGGTAAGCCATACCGCACAAAATTTTTGAAAAGAAAATTAATCACTGTTTCCTCTGTTTCTCTTGGTAACACTACTGCCTCCACCCATTTAGTCACGTATTCTATTGCAACCAATATATATGATTTCTGATTGGACGATGGATTGATCGGCCCAACAAAATCTAATGCCCAACGCTCAAAGGATTCTATCACCAGCTGTGGATGCAGGGGCATCTCATCAAATTGGCTAGGGCGGCCCATCCTTTGGCAACTATCGGATTCCAAGACAAATTTCTTAGCATCCTTAAAAATCGTGGGCCAGTAGTAGCCCATTTGTAAAATTTTATGTCCAGTTCTGCGATCTGAAAAATTTCCACCGTAAGGTCCATTGTGGCAGGCTTTTAAGATATCATAAATTTCGTCTTCCATGATACACCTGTTGATGTGCATATCGGCCCCTGTGTGAAAAAGGTATCCTCCGATCTAGGAGAACTGAGTGTTGCACTGCACTATCAATTTCCTTTCTCTGGGTGTTAGATGTTTGGGCAGTTTTCCCACTGCTAAGTAATTTTCCACATCTATGTACCATGGTGTTTTTACAGCCACAACAAACAGGTGTTCATCCGGGAACTGGTCTTCTACCGCCATTGCATCGTCTGTTCTTGGCACTCGGGAGAGGAAGTCTGCCACAAGGTTTTCCCTCCCTGGTCGATCCCTTATAGTTATGTCAAATTCCTACAAAAGTAGTAACCAACATGTCACTCTTCCATTCGTAATGGGTTTATTAGCTAAATATTTGATAGCAGAGTGATCAGTATACAGAACTACAGGGTATCCAGTTATATAGTGTCTGAATTTGTTAATAGCATAAATAACAGCTAGAAACTCCTTCTCTGTTACTATGTAATTCAACTCAACAGGAGTTAAGTTTTTGCTAATGTAATATATAGCGTAGGGTTTCTTGTCTTCTTCTTGGCCAAGAACTGCTCCAATGGCTGTATCTGACACGTCTGATGAAATCTGGAATGGTATATCCCAATTCGGGCCTCGTAATACTGGTGCTATTGATACTAGTCGTTTCAAATCTATAAAGGCAATGTCACATTTGTCAATCCATATAAAATCAATATTTCCTATCAAGGCATATAATGGTGCAGCAATCTGTGAAAAGTTCTTTATAAATCTATGATAATATCTAGCAAATCCCAGAAAACTACGTACCTCTGTTTGAGTGCAGGGAGTAGCTAATAAGAGGATTACATGTATTTTTGCTAGATATACCTGAATTCCAGCTGCTAAAATGTAATGACCCAAGATCAAGCGCTCTACATCATCATATGGCACTTCTCGTGGATTAAGCATAGCCTAGTAGCAATACACTGCTCCAAGACTTTCTCCAATGTCTGTAATGCCTACTCGAAGTCATCTCCATAGGGTGTGAAATCTTCCATGTACACTTCCAATCCTTCATTTATCAAGTCTGCAAAAATATTGAGTATGGCTCTTTGGAATGTTGCAGGTGCGTTGCACAATCCAAAACGCAATACCTTATACGCAAATGTTCCCCACGGGTAGGTAAAAGTCATTTTATCCTAGTCTTCAGGGGCAATCTGAATTTGGTTGTAGCCACTAAAGCCATCTAGGAAAGAAAAGAATTTCTTCCCTACTAGTGTATCTAGGACCTGATCGATAAATGGAAGGGGAAAATGGTCTTTTTGCATTTCCTTGTTGAGTTCTCTGTATTCAATGTGTATCCGCCATTTCCCATTCTTTTTGGGGATCACAACTAATGGAGAAACCCATTTACTGTCAGATATAGGATAGATAAAATTCACATCTAACAGTTTTTTAAGTTCTTCTTTAACAATATCCTTTAGGTGAGGATTTAATCTACACTGAGGTTTTCAAATGGTTCTTACATCTTTTTCAGTGTAGATGTGGTGCATGCATGGCTGAGGGTCAATCCCTTTCATGTTTGGGTAATCCCAAGTGAAAGCCCATTTATATTTCCTAAGGACTTGAATAAGTTTTTGTTGTTGGTCATCACTCAGATTAATGTTAATGTTCAGGATCTTCCCTGGCTCAATTTCGATAGGGTTGCTATTATAGACAGTGGTTGTTTGTATTGGTTGGTTATTGATATCTCTCAGGGAATCTTCTTCAATTTCATTGTCAAGGACTGCTTTAATCATGTGACATCTCAAACTAGACACCATATCAGGGTGATTGATAAAAGTATTAATGACATCGTCTTCTGTTTGGTTTTTGAATTCAAGGGCATCTTCCATAGTCAATGGTGACCAAATATTTTCTGTTAAATATGTTATAGGTTGCTTCCTAGTTTTTACAATGGCTAGGCTTGGCTGAGCAAGAGGGTATAAAGCTAGATTCTTCACATCATTCCCTCTAGATATGGACATACTGCCTATCTGGTAGTTGATAAGCATCAACAGTTGCTAGCCAAGGCCTTCCTAATATTAAGGGATGTCCATCTAGCTAGTTCCTAGGGTTAATAATAAAAAAATCTGCTAGATATTCCCAAGTGTCTATAGAAACCATCACATCTAGTAATGTTCCTTCTGGCTTAATGACTGAGCGGTCGGCTAGTTCCAGCAAGGTAGTTATTGGTTCCAAGGCTATGATGCCAAGAATTTCGCAAGTTGTTGTTGTGAGAATGTTAATGGATTCCCCTAAATCGACTAAAGCATTGGGAAAAGAGCGACTATTTATCTAGACTATGAAAATGGGGTTTCCCGGGTCTTCATATTTTACAGGTGTCTCTTTGCCTAGTAATAAATCAGACAAAGTCCTGACAACATGGACAGTTGGGGTTATTTTTGTTCTCCTCACAGACTTCTTTATACACAATTCTTTAATAGTTTTGGCATTTATTGGAATGTCTTGAATAGCCTGGAGGAGGGGTATTTTTATACAGATATTCTTGAGTTCACCCAAAAGATCAAAGTCAAGATATTCAATTGGGTGTGGTATCATCAATCTTTCTGGGAATGCTGGGGAAGTAGTTATGATCTGTTCGGGATTTTTCTCCCTGATTGTATCTTTCCCTTGTTTTGTTTGTTGATCATCTACAGTCAAAGGCTTATTTGGGTGCGGTTCTTCAGGTTGCAGATTTTTATTCTCGTCTGGAGCGATTAGGCATCTAGATCTTAACTTGAGTTCGTTGCACTCTCTCAACTCAGCTTCAGGGTCTAAACCCTTAATGATTTGTACTGACTGGATTGGTCTATTGTTAGGATTTAGGTTGGGTTGTGCTAGGAGTTGTGGTTGTATATTAGATTGAGGATTCTGCTGCAATGTGTAAGGTGGATGTAAAGTTGGTTGAGGCAGAGGAACTGTCCCCATGGGCTGGTTCATGGATATTTTCCAATTTGATTGCTAATTCTGATTTTGTGGGGTGGAAGGGGACCATTGAGATGAATAGGGGTTGTTCTGCCAAAATGGTGGAGGGTAAGAGGGATTTGGCCAATTATTATTTGGATTTTACTAGTTGGGCCATGGTGGCATACAAAATGCTTGAGGTGGCCAAGTAGAAAAAGGTGGCTGGTTCTACCATGATGCCCTTGAATATTGCTGAGAATTATATTGAGAGGGAGGAAAGAACGAAGATGGATCGGTAGGCATACCTATCTGACGCTCTTGCCATTGACGATGCTAGTTCAACAGATATACTGGTTCCACTTCTTCTTTTGCTTCCTTGAAGACGACTTTTAATCTTGGGAGTGATTGGAAACTTTTCATGGCATGCTCCTTAGTGCATATGGAACATGTTTTTATCATATCTAGTGGGAATTCTTTATGACTGTGCTTCTTTCTGCAACAGGGACAGAAAATAGCCAAGTTCTATTCTGCTTCAGCTTGCATGATATCCAATTGTGTCATCAGGGTCCCCAGGATATCATTCTTGAAATCTTCCAACAGATTTCCGATTCCAATTCATGTAATGCTTCCTCCTCAAACTTCATTGTCTCTAGTGATCGCATCGTGTTCGGCTAGTTTCAACCTTGTACTGCGCCTAGAGCACCTGATGCACAAGTCTATAATATTGTCATAATCTTCTGGATAAATGTCGCCCTTACCCATTATATTCAGTGTTTCTACCCGTTGGTCTTTCATACCTTTAATCATCGTGGTTTTTAGAACATTATCAAGCAGATTTTCTTAAGGAGATCTTTGCAGATTATATTGGAAACACTCCACATATTCTTCCAGAGTCTCGTTAGGCTTAGCTACCATTTGAAAGATTTCATCTTTTAGTTCTATAGTTTGGCAATAATCTTGGTATTTTTTAAGGAATGATATTTTCATTTGGTCCTAGTCATTGATGGTACCTCCACCAAGTCCCATAAACCAACGCAGAGCTGCTCCCTTCAAAGTAGAGGGGAACAGTTTCAGCTTCTGGGGGTCAGTAGTGTAATCATAACCCCTACATAGGACATCAAATTCGAAAAGGAAGGCATGAGGATATTTTGAAGTTAGCCTATGAAAGGTAGGAATATTCTCTAATGGGATACATTTCATGGGGGCATTGACAGCTGTGTCAACAATAGGGTATTGTAACGTAGAGGTTTGGGGCTGTCGTTGATTATTGGCCATTTGGTCAAAAATATGCCAATATCCTTCGGGGAACCTGGAGCTGGAGAGTTGTTCCTAGGATGTCTAGAAGAGGTTGGAATGATTCTAACAGTGCTACCTCGATCCGGAACACTGGGTGTTCTCTGTTCAATCACTACTTTAGGAGATCTAGCTTATGATGATTTAATTTCATGATTACCTATTTCTCCTTTTCCTTCACAGAGGTTTCAAGAATTCCCTTCTTGTGAAGGGTGAGGTTTTGAATTTTAAATATCTTGAAAACTCTGTTCAGACCCTTCAGTCTTACTGTGAATCTCAGCGTTAGCTACAGATGGTGATCCTGTGGCCTGAAGGGAGACAGTAGGATGTCTAGTAGCAACAGTTCAAGGTCCTATTGATGACTGAGGCTCAACTTTTATTATGATTTCGTCAATAAAGGTTGATCATCCAAGGGTCACCGCTCCCTTAGATTTTTCAAGTTTTGGAGGAGGAATTATATCTTTTTCTGGTATTTTCTTCTTAGTCATTCATACAAAAATACAAACATTCATTTCTACCTTAAATTCCTATGTAATTCTCTTGGAAATCAGGCACATGAGCAAGCATTTTACTCGTTCGATACGTAGGTTCTTACCTTCCGTTTTTAATACCCAATTCTCTCTCAGCAGACAAACATCAAACATACATCACTCTTTGTAAAATGGCAACACTCTCCCCGGCAACGACTCCAAAATGTTGGGTGCTAATAGGTGTCTTTTAAAACTCCTAATTACCTCATATTAATCATCAACCTGGGTAAGTCCTTTTAATCCAAGAGTGTACACAATATGTGCAAGCTATAAATCCAAAGAGTAATGCTTTAAAATAAGTTATTAAATTCAATACAAGAGTAAACAGATGCAATCATAAATCTCAAGCTTGTAGCTTTAAGGGAAGTAATTCATCTAAGCATCATGACTCAATCTCAAACAAAATCATAATTCAATCTTAATCAACCAATTCGAATGATAATCAACCAAGAGCACCGTATCATTAACTAAGCTCTTTTAGCTGGACTGGAAATACTAGATAAAATGAAAGCATTTGATCTAATTAATAACACTCTATCCTTTAATTAACCAAAAATGATTCTTTAATTGATGACTAATTCAATCCATGACATGAATAAATAAAACCAACTAGAATTGCATATTAATGAAATGAGTACCAGAAATCCGAATTAACGAAAGTAAATTAACTGAAAAGCAGAATGAACGTGCAGGAAACGGAAAAGTATAAAACACAAAACAACAGTAAGATCCACCAGAGACTGTGCCCTAGCCACCAACGAATATTGCTTAGCTACTTCAGAATATCTGAATGAACAGCAATGCAAGTTATATATTAATCATCAAAGTCACTTGTCATTACAATACGATATCGTTCTTCATAATCACACTTCTGTAAATTAAAACTACAATTGAAGTAAAAGGCGAGAGAGATTTCCATCCCTTTATTCAGTTTTCCCCTTTATAGTCAAAAGGAAAAAGATAAATGTGATACAACTAAATGCTATCTTCAGACAATTCTTTCATCTTGTGCTGATCTCTTAATTCATTCCTTGGTTCAACCGCAGATGACATGCCTCATTTCCCTTGATTAGCTTTTGATGTTCCGACTTTGGAACAACAGTTGTTCCATCTATTGTTTTTCTACATAAAAAGAAATGAGGGTTAGTTTGGACGGTCAAATCGTATCAAGAGTAGTTTCATTCATTCCTTATCAAAATCCTATCAATATGTTATTATATCATGGCACAAAATGGATAAGAAAAGAGGAAAAAGACAGTAATCAAGAGTAAATACTTACCTATTGCAAGGCTCAACAACTTCACAGAGTACCAACTAACTGAGAAGCGAATATGGAATGGTTGGTCACAAGATCTACAGTAGGCTCCAAAATTAAACTATAGGAAAAATTTTAGACGGTGTTTTTCACAGCAAAAACAGTGCCTTCCAAGGCATACTCTAGCCTCAGTCCATTAAAGGCCATCCTATCAACTATGAAGAAATTCTAACCTCTGAGAAATAACTTCAAAATTTCTAACCTCTGAGAAATAACTTCAAAATTTCTACTCTAATGTGAATCCAGCTCCAATACCATGTAGAAACTATGTTGTATATTTTCAACTGCTCATGAAGTTTTAATCAAAATCACAAGACACAAACCTACTCTACTACTATGCAGACATTAATTCTCAATTTAGAACAAAAATCTTAGACATTTAAGAAGAAATAACACACATGACACAAGTATTTTTATTTGGGGAAAGTAATTTTATAAAAACCCCAATTTTAGCTTTCATTAATCAAATTAATAGAGATGTATTAGAATTTCTTTGTTGAACTAAGCTCACCCTACAAGGGCACAATCTATTTCTCCCTCACTGAAGGCCTCTAATCCAGACTTAGTCAATTTTTGGCTCAGCTTAAGGTCCTATTTCCTTTGCATTGTTCATTGAGGAATTAGCCCATATTATTTAGGAAATTATTCTAACTGAATTATGTAATTCCTTAAGATGATCATCTGACTGCGTGCAACACCTATACACTCAATACTAGTCTACAATTAATGTTACACTGTGTTGGAATCTCCACCTCAACTGGGTAACTAGAATTATATTCATGCACTAGCTATTTTGGGTTGATTGATTAGTTAACTGAATGGTCATTTAGTTTGACTTAAGTCCCATTGCTTAACTGACCTTCCACTAGTTCCTCCAAAAGTTCGAACTAGTTTAACTGAAAACAAGCTGAGATAACTCTCCTTGATTGCTACAAATTAGCAATCACACATGGAGAACTGAACTCAAACTCCTCCAACTCGATTTTACCAAGTAAACTAGGTGACACAAGCCATGTCACACAAGTTAACATCATCCAAGTTGTTTGTTGATGTGGAAATTCGAATTTTCTCAATTTAATCATGGAAAAATCAAATTGGGAATTTCTTGCTGCAATTTTCAACACCATTTTCTTTGGTATGTAATTATAATTATGACCCAGTGTCACCATAAGTCATGGAAAAAATATTTTATTAATTTTTGAAATGTGATAGAGAATTAAAAATAATGTAAATGCATTTTTCTTTATTAATCAAAACTTGTTGGCCAACTGACTAAAAGGTGGAGCAATGATACTAGCCATAATACCATAAGTGGGAATTAGTGAGGGTATTTGGAAATATCCTCACCTATCAAGTAAATGGTCACAATAAAAAACCCATTTTACTAAAATGCCAAAATTTGAATTTGGAAATTATTTCCCTCTTTCCCATTGCCCCAAAATTAGTTATTGAGGGGAGATACATAGTTAGGAAGAAAAAAAACTCATGTTTATAGAGGTATGGAGACCAAAAACATATTTAATGATGGTCAGAGGGTATAGCAAGTTTCAATCTTAGTTCCAAGGTCTAAGCCATGAAATATCCTATAAATGGACAAAAAATCATGGGTTTTCCTTGTTCATATCAAGGGGATGCATGTCGAGGTCAAGGGAGCCATTTTTGGGAGTGTAGAGTGTGATAAAAGCATGAGGAGTGTAGAGAAAGATTTGGGAAAAAGTAGAGAGCAAACATGAGTGAAGAACAAGCTAATTTGTGAGTGGGATTTTTATTGGTAATTACAAGCAGAGAAAATTTCCAAGGGTGGAAAAAATTCATGCACAAATGTTGTTGAATTTCAATGGCGACCATTTCTAACTATTGGGCATGACAAATGTTGAATTTGACTACAAATTTGTGGTAGAAAAACACAACCAAAACTAGGAAAAACGGGGTCATGGTTTTGATGTTGGTTTGATTGGATGGTAGGAACTAAGAGGGGAGGTCACTGAGGGGCCACATATGGAATGAAGGAACTTCCTTTTGTAGCTACAACTAGCTAATAAGGCATATATAAGACTTTTGGAATTCTTGGCTCAATGAGTAGACTATGATTGCCATTGATTTGTTATCAAGGAGAGTGACTTTCATCGCTAGGAATTTTCTTAAGATTCTGAGTTTTTCCCTGGTGGTATAATGACTGAGTTAGAGGGTGGCTATATTTTGGAAAAAATAAGAATATCTAAACCTATAATTGGGTGGAATATCTCACATCCTTTTTTAGTTGTAGGTGACTCCTACCACATAAGTCTTTGCATTTGTTTTTATCTAATGTTCTTCAATTGTAAATATATCTGATATAGTTGTCCAAATTTATGATAAATGTTGTGTTACATTTTTTATATGAGGATTTCATAATGATTCTTTTGTTTAGCTAAGTGAATTGTATTAATGGATAATACTATTGATGGTGTTAATGGGAATTCAAATGCATGGCGTGGATGGCGAGCCCCAGTGATGTAAATTTTGTGTCTATAAAAAGACTAGATAAGAGTTAGTATCCATAGAACAACCAATGGCTAAGCTCAAATTGTTCACCAAAGTACTTATATTCCATAAATATTTTGGTCTATGGGTTTTCCTATATCCCTTAGAATTATGGGAGCATTATCTTACCCTCAATTTCATCCAAATATTCTTACAAGTATTTCCTAACCACTACACCAAGGCAGAGCTTAGATTTGAGCTACAAAGTCATGGTATTGCACTGTTGAGTTGTCACGATATCAAAAATTTTTGCACTCTATATTATGGGGTCCTCATAACATGTATTCATTGAACTATGAATATTTATGTTCCCTACTAGAGTGTAAAAATATAGACCTATTCATCTAACCACTTCACAGGCTAACCAAACTTAGATAGGGTAAATCTATCTTATGTATAAATCTTGGGTGGAGTAGACCCTACCAATCTAAATTTGACCAAATTACACCAAAAAGGGGTCAACTCAGATGAATGCAAGAAAATTTCCAAATCATCCTTGGCGGAGCAACATTCTACTTCTCATGTTAGAGTTTTATGTATGTTTGTAACAATATTTTTATTTAAACTTAGATAGCCTTAAAATTTCATTTGAGAGGTCAAGAGTTGAGGTGGTATGTTGGACATGGTAGATTCAATGTGTTTTCATCTAAGGCTTACTTAAGAACTTGAAATTATATTTTTGGACCATGCTTTAGGCCAACTACCTATGCACATTCAATTATACAAGAATGTAACCATGGCCTAGGTTTGTCACCCAACACGATAAAAGGATCTATGTTAAGAACTCTTCTCCTAGCCAATGAGGCTTATTAAGAATATATTGACATAATGATACAAGCCATTTTTTATTTTTTAAATACCCTCCATGCTTGAGTGAATTAGAGTAACCTATGATATTTCACCTCTTAAATTATACAATTTCATATTCTCAAGCATGGCCTGAAAAGAGTTATGTTGAATGGATGGCATGCTCCATTGTAGGAGGCCATCTAAGCATGTAATCAAGGTTGTCTAATCCATATTTTAGATCTTTTGACATTACAATTGTAAAGGCTAATGTTGATTAATGAGTGCTAGTATACAAGTTTCTATAGCCTTATGTATATCATCCCAAGGATGATGGAAAACATTATAAATAATTATATGCATTAAATTCTATAGATCTAATTTGAAAATTTTCCACAATTACAATACTAAAAAACTTAGCTTGAATTAGTGTGGATAGAATTCAAGAGGGGAAGTAATCCATGATATAATGCTTACATTGGCCTTTTATAATATTGTAATCCTTTTGTGTAATTTTTGGATGAGAGGATGGATTACCATCCTCTGAAATTTTTGTTGCAGATAAGTGCTTGGTCTTTTATATTATATTATATTACACACACACACACACTCAGTGCAAGTGGGTGTGGAAATCCCATGATTCATTTTTTCTAGAAATTTTGGGTTGTGCTTAGATCCAATGCTAGCGTGTGGAATTTCATAATGTAAGGGAATTTGCCTCTAAATTGGTCAAGCCTTGAAAGGATTTTAGGCATCTTCAAACACTATTATCATGTTGTGCCAAAAAACATCGTAATAAGAATCATTCAAACTTTCTTTCGGGTAATCTTGGAGTAAAATGTGATTTCAAGAACCTATCATTATGTCACTAGAGAAATACCCAAACAAGTGATATTGCATTGAAGAAGTTACAACTAGGATGGAATTGACCCTTGATTCATTTGATACTTCACTTTTGGTGTGATATGGTTCATGTTCCACGAGAGAAACCTCATTTAGTTGAGATACTAGTTCCTATATTGCATAGGAATTCACGTTTGGCACAATATGGTTCTACTTCCATGATATAAGAGTCATTTAAGCATAAGGATAGTGTATATACTAAAAAATAAACAATTTTTTATGCAATATGTATTTTCTATATCATCAGAACAAGGGAAGTGTGAGAAATACACTCTTCACTTGTCATCGAAAACTAGACTCTTGGAGTGAACAATACTTCACCAAGTTTTTCCATTGTCACTAACAATATTCCTTTTGATAGTGGTATATCACTAGAACCCTAATGTCTTGAAAAAAAAAAAATTTAGAAAATATTGAACAACAAAAACTTGGAAATCCCACCTCCTTAAAGTAAATAAATTGGGGTTGGGTTGATTACAATCATAATCTATTTTATAAGTTAGATCAAAGGTTTTATCCATTAGATATAATTTGTGAATAATTTATTATTATGTTGACCCCTTTCCTTAACAACCTATGTTATGAAATAGTTTTTAAGCCATAAATGTTCTGTGAATTGGAAAATTTTGGTGTTTTTGGAGTGAGAGAACTTTAGGTTGAGAACCTAGTCCTTGAATTATGATCCAAATTTATGAAAGGAAGGAAATGATATATAGATTTATAACCAAAACATAGATATACAATGAAACTGAACTTCTAGTAATAAATGGAAATTTTTTGAAACTGTATATATGTAGAATGAAAACAAACTAGCTCAAATGGTAGTAGCTTATCTTTGAGAAGAGATGTAATGACTACACACCTTCATTGAAGTATATTATAATGAGGCTTGGGTTCCTTTTTATCATAGATAAGTAAAAAGAAACTATTGACAGTGTTGGAAATCCATCAACCAAGGGGTATCCCTGATGTGAAGTTCCAATTAGACCTCACAACATTTGGAGTAGGAACCCCATCTCAAATATCAGCCCGGTTGCCATGTATTCTTATAGATTTTCCTTTGGCTCTAACTATCAACAAGAGAGGAAAGCGTGGTGCTTTCGAAAAGAGAGAAGGTGTGCCTGGTGAGTGTTCGGTTGTAGGTGCGTCAAATTTATTTTAATGTGGAGGGAAAAAGTCAAGTGAGCCTCTAAGAGAGAGGTAATAGTACCACCCAAGAAGAGACACACACAAACAAGTGGGATTTTTCTATCATCTAGCGAAATAGTCCATAAAAGATGCGATGATTATTACAACCAATCAATGAGAAAGATCTGTCTGATATCCTTTTGAATAGTCTAAAAGGATGGGACAGCAATAACAACCATTACAACACATTCTCAACAAGATAATCACTAAAATAACTGAAATAGTTCAACTAATTTAGCATAGATGAAAGAAAACATGAAATACAAACATCCGCAAAATAGTATTACAAATATTCATAATCCATGCATGAAGAACATGTCGTCCATGAAGGCTTATGTTACTAATTAAAATTTCTAGTGCACATGTATACAATGAAAATCACTAGCTCAAATACTAGAGTGTTGGAGACACTCCTTGCCCCTCAAAAGAACCGGTATGTCTCTCTAAAGCCTTGCGGTAGGAGCCAAGGTGAAAAATTCCTTTGCTCAGACAATGAGGGAGTGTATATAACAAAGGGGTGATGATTCCCCTTCCTTGTGACTCTTTGAAACCCTCATGATTGTTTGATTTCCTATGACTTTTCAACTTACATGACTTTTTATATTCCATGTGTGTCATTTGGACTTCCACTTTACAATACATTTTGAATACCATTTACATGATCCACAATGATGATTTGGCATATGACAAGTTGTGACATGACACTGCTGACATGGACTACTTGATTATGTGGCAATGTCAAGGCATTTTTGATTTTTTGTTTTGAGTGTCTGCTTGAGAATGCTATTATTTTCACCTTTGTAAGACTTGGTGATAAGGAATCCTCAATGATCTTAAGTCTTGAGTTGTGATCGCAAATTGATGTCCCTTTTATTTCTTGTGATTGATTACCTTGCATTTTCAACTACAAGAGTGTCTTTTAGCATGTTTCCATTCTTCATCTCTTTCTTCATATTCTTGCCATAACATGGTAAGGTACCTATATCCGCAATTCACTTGTGATGAGACAAAATCAGTCTGAAAACCCCCTAGTCTAAGATGGTGCATTTTGATCCATTGATTGAGCTAGAACCAAGTTATAGGTTGGGAGAGAGGGCTTAGTGACTGCACAGTTGCACGATTCAAGTGGAAAAGGGTGAGGTTTGAGCACTGAGACTTTATATTGTGTAGTTCAAGCTAGACTAAAGGAGAAACTGCACAGTTCTGGGAGCTAGTGAGACAGGTTGAGGGGGTGGACACTAAGAGGACATACTGCACAGTTTCGAGAGACAAAGGACAATGGGAAATTGCACAACTATGAAGTTTAGGGGCTCAGGGAATGAGCTTGCTACTTTTGATTGTGTAGTGTGCAAATAGGGCTTGGATGAGAGAAAGGATTGCACAATTCTGGAGGCCAAGGTCAGAGTTTGAGCCTAGAAACTGCGTAGTGTAGAAATCTTGGGAGGAAGGAAATGCACATTACACAGTGCCAAGGGGCAAGGTCATAGCTATAGGTTTGAAACTATGTAGTTCATAGTTCAAGGAGGTTGGGTTAAGATGGGTTGATTGGTTGATAAGCCTTCTCATAAATGGCCAAGTGTGAGACCGGTGAGACTGGTGCAAACAATGATAATACTTCGACTATGATCTCACACTTAGAACACTTGATGATACAACAACATAGATCACCCATGACACATAAACAATGCATTTCCCTTTGTGTGACAACTTTATGACCTGCATACGAATTCTAAAACATAGAAAATAAACAATGCGAGAGCATAACACATAAAACACATATACACAAAGATTTTCCCATGGATCCCAAAACCGAGACTATCAGCTTGATTTTTCATTATGTTCCTTTAAATGTTACAATACATATTTATACATGCTAAAGCATCCAATGCCATGGACTGAAAACCATCGCATCCAAAACCATGGACTGAAAAACATCACATCCAAAAACATGTGAGAAAATCATGCAGAAAACCATAGGTGGGTCTGCCCAACCTAACATAGGTCCACAAAACCATAGGTTGGGTCCAAAAACCAAAATTTTCTGGGGCGCTGACCCAGACCCCATAGAGTGGGGTTACCTGCACCCCTCAAACCCCTTGTGACCCCCCCTACTACGCAATCGGCACAATGAAGGGGGGGCTCCCCCCCCCCTCTAACCCCCCAGTTAACTACGTGGGCTAGTCGTGGAAAGAATGTAACACAACCCAACATTCTCCCACTTGTTGTTTTCTTTCCATAGGGTGCCACAAGAGAGCTTAGTCATTTATCCAACCCTACAATGCCCATTGTTTCTCTACACCAAGGGAACTTCTCAAAGCTCACAGGTTTTGTCAATGCATCTGCAATATTCTTCAAAGTGTCCACCTTTACCAACAACACCTTTTTGTCTTCTATCATATCCCTCACAAAGTGATACTAAACATCAATGTGCTTTGTCTTTGAATGATATGCAGGGTTCTTTGCCAAGAAACTTGCACTTTAGCTGTCACAATCTATCCTTATAACTCCCTGTACTAACCCCATACTTGAACACAATCTCTACAACCAAACTGCTTCCTTGCTTGCATGAGTGGCTGCCATGCATTCTGCCTCTGTAGTTGATAGTGCAACTAAAGATTGTTTCTTACTCATCCAACTGACTGCACCTCCAAATAGGTTAAACACATACCCACTTGTAGATCTTCTCTGATCTAGATCTCCAGCCCAGTCTGCATCAACAAAGCTATGAATATCCAAGACGTTGTCCAATCCTAGTCTTCCTTGGTAGCACAAACCATAATCACTAGTTCCACGCAAATACCTGAAAACCCACTTCATTGCTATCCAATGCTCCTTTCCTAGTTTTGACATAAACTTGCTCAATACTCCCACTACATATGTAATGTCTGGTCTAGTACAGACCATTGCATACATCAGGCTACTAACTACACTTGCATATGGAACACGAGACATGTCCTCTCCTCTTCTTGTGTCTTGGGACACTGTTCAACAGATAACTTTACACCTACAGGAATAGGAACCTTCACCGATTTAATATCCTGCATATTAAATCTCTGCAATATTGTCTCAACATACTTCCTCTAGTTTAACCAGTGCTTCCTCTTTGCCTGATTTCTTTTAATTTCCATGCCCAAAATATAGTTTGTAGCACCAAGATATTTCATGTCGAATTTGGAGGACATTTGGGTCTTCAAATCCTGGATAATTTCTTTGTCATTTCTAACCAGCAACATATCATCCACATACAAGACCAGATAAATAACATGGTCACCAATTAATTTAAAATACACACAATGATCTGCTTTGCTTCTAGTGAAGCCAAGTCCCCGTATAAATGTATCAAATTTATGATACCACGTCCTTGGTGACTGTTTTAACCCATACAGAGACTTCTTTAACTTGCATACTAGTTCTTTCTTACCCTTCACCGTAAAGCCTTCAGGTTGCTTCATGTAGATTTCCTCTTCCAGATCCCCTTGAAGAAATGTTGTCTTCACATCCATCTGTTCTACCTCAAAATCAAAAGCAGCAGGAACAGATAAAAGTAATCTAATAGAAGTTACCTTGGCAACAGGAGAAAAAATATCACCAAAATCAATTCCCGGCACCTGGGAATAACATTTTGCTACCAACCAAGCTTTTTATTTTTCCACCTTTCCTTCTGCATTTGTCTTCTTCTTGAACACCCATTTGCTACCAATGGGTTTCCTTCCAGCCGGAAACTCCACCAGATCCCAAGCCTCATTTTTGTGCAAAGATGCCATTTCATCAACCATGGCCTCTTTCCATAGTTTTCCATCCTCTGAAACTACCGCTTCCTTCACAATTCTGGGATCATCATCAGTAATAGATAAAGCAAAATTTGAACAGAAAGCAAATGGACTATACCTTTCTGGCTGCCTTCTTTCTCGAACTGATCTTCTCACACCTAGAGTTTGTGGCTCTTCATCTTCTGATTCCTCCTCTACTGTAGAGTCTGATTCTTCCTCCTTTAGCTCAAACTCTATCTTCACAGGTTCCATTGGTTGGACTTCATGTTTAATAACATCTTTCACCTCTCTGAACACCACATCTCAGTTGTACACAACCTTCCGTGTTACTGGGTTCCAAAGCTTATAACCCTTTAAACCATCCTTATACCCAACAAAGATGCACTTTTCAGATTTACTATCCAACTTGGTTCATTTCTCCTTTGGAACATGTACATATGAATCACATCCAAATACCCTTAGATGTGAAAGAGAGGGTTTCTTACAAGTCCATACCTCTTGTGGAGTATTATCCTCCAATGCTAATGAAGGTGATCTGTTGACCAAGTGACATGCTGTCTCCACCGCCTCTACCCAAAATTCTTGTCCTAACCCGGCACCATTGAGCATGCTTCTTGCCCTTTCCATCAACGTCTTGTTCATTCTTTCTACACCTCCATTTTGCTGAGGTGTATATGGAGTAGTCTTATTCCGTGCTATACCACACTTCTTACAGAATTCTTCAAATTCCTTACTACAAAACTCTCCACCGTTATCTGTTCTCAGCACCTTTATCTTCTTCTCTGTCTAGTTTTCCACCAGAGCCTTAAATTCTTTAAACTTGTCAAAGACTTCAGATTTCTTCTTAAGGAAATATGTCCATGTATTCCTTGAGAAGTCATCTATAAATGATACATAGTACACAGAATTACCCAATGATGGAACCTTCACAGGTCCAAACACATCACTGTGCACAAGCTCTAATATCTGTTTCGCCCTCTTACCACCAGAGGGGAAACTCACCCAATTCTGCTTCCCATATACACAATTTTCATAGAAATCAAAATCTAGAGAGCTATTAGTCATACCTTCTATCATACCTTTACCATGAAGTATTCGAAGGCCCTTCTCTCCAATATGTCCAAGCCTTTTATGCCACAACATGGTCTTCTCTCCAGAGACCACTAGATTTTCTACTCCACTTTCAAGAATCACAGAACTATTGCATCCATCAACAACAATGCTACCTTGCGGCACGTACAGAGTTCCAATCCAAACTCCCTGCATCAATACCAGTGCTCCCCAAACCATCTTGCAGGTATCCTTCTCAAACACTTTTTTTACACCTACATCATCCAACTTGCTTACAGAAATCAAATTTCTGGCCAATGAAAGAATATGAAAAACTCCCGAAAGTGTTCTAACCCTTCCACCTTGCAACTTCAACTTTACTTCTCCACAACCAATGATTCTAGCCTTCCTATCATCCCCCAAGAGGAAATCACCACCATCGTATTTCTCATAATCGCAGGACCACTCTCTATGGGGAGTGAAGTGAAAGGATGCACTTGAGTCAATCAACCATGCCTCATGATCTACATGTGCACTTGAAGAAGCCAAGGACACATCCCCACCTTCATCTGAGGTGGTTTTCACCTCTACAGAAGGAGCATCATCAGATCCCTTTCCTTTATCAAGAGCTTTAGATTTACAGTCCCTTTTGTAGTGCCCTTCCTTAATCCACATTTCCAGCACACCACCTTTACAGGTTTTCCTAGAGATTTAGATCTCCCTCTAGATTTAGAACTCCCACTCGATGACTTATTTTTGTTTATGTTCTGGGACCATCCTCGTACAGACAAGGCATCACCATTCTGGCTCTCCATATTTTTCCGTCTCATCTCCTCCGTCAGCAAGGATAAGACTATTTCATCAAACTGCAAGGTAGTTGCATTGCTACCTATTGCAATAACTAGACTATCCCACAAATCTAGTAGATAACACAACAAACTGATGCACTTATCTTCATCTGAAATTTTAATATCAACAGATTCTCACTGACTTACCACAGTATTAAATGCATTCAGATGCTTTGTCACCAAGTCTCCATCTTTCATCCTCAGGTTATACATTTTTTTCTGCAGGAATAATTTATTCACTAGAGACTTGGATTGGTACAAAGTCCCTAACTTGTCCCACAAAGCCTTCGTTGTAGCTTCCCCTGATACATTCAACAATACTGAATCTAAGACACAATTGTATTGTGCTCTTTGCCTTCCGATCCAACTTCCATTCTTCATCAGACACTCTCGTTGGTTTAGTACCTGGATCTACCACGATCCATTGATCTTTATCCACCAACAGATCCTCCATCTTGAGTTTCCATAACTCAAAACTCTGACCATTAAATTTCTCTATCTCTATCTTTCCACTGCTCGCCATCTTCTTTCACCACCAAAATTGATCTCGCAGAGCTCCCACTGAACAGGGTCTACCACAAGCCAGAGAAAAATCCCTCAGCAACAAAGGCATCCCCTTGAAGCCAAAACAATTATGATACCAGATGTAGGTTTTAACCCCGTACAGAAATTTGCCTGCATATGAATTCTAAAACATAGAAAATAAACAATGCAAGAGCATAACACATAAAACACATATACACAAAGATTTTCCCCTGGATCCCAAAACTGGGACTACCAGCTTGATTTTTCATTATGTTCCTTTCAATGTTACAATACATATTTATATATGTCGAAGCATCCAATACCATGGACTGAAAACCATCACATCCAAAACCATGGACCAAAAACCATTGCATCCAAAAGCATGTGCGAAAATTATGCACAAAACCATAGGTGGGTCCGCCCAACCTAACATAGGTCCCAAAACCAAAATTTTCTGGGGCGCTGCCCCAGACCCCAGAGAGTGGGGTTACCTGCACCCCTCAAACCCCCTGTGACCCCCCCTGCTACACAATTGACGCAACAAAGCGGGGGCTCCCCCCCCACCTTTAACCCCCCGGTTAACTACGTGGGCTAGCCGTGGAAAGAATATAACACAACCCAACAACACTTAAGATAGACTTTAGGACGACCATGGCAACACTTGTGTGATAATACTTAAATCTTTGCAAATAAGTGCAAAAAATGTTTATATAGTTACAACAAATCATATAGACAAATATATACCCTTGAAACCATCCGAATAGGCTTCTACACATTGTGTGAAAGCTAATCATGCGAAAAGATGACAATTTACCCAACTTTCAAAGGGGAGAAAAATACTTGAAGAAAGTAAATGAAATTAGTTTCAGTGTTCGTGACAACAATGTGAAAGACCAAGGAAGGCTCTAAAATTTAGTGTAAGTCAAAATTTTGGAGGTGTTGTAGTAGTTACAGCACTTGGCGACATACTAGAAGAATTCCAACTTCTCCTCCTCGGTTAACTTCTTATGTGCAGGGCCTTGGTTCTTCAGGGAGTATTGATTCATCGTGTAGATCACTTTGGTTTTCCCACTTACCCCATGAATAGACACAGTCTCATTTATTCCTTCTCAGTTGAATAAGATTCAATAATATCACAATGCTTCAAGTCGGGAAGGGTAGTGTAGCTCGCAAGTTTAATATTTTCAGAGTATAATTTTTATTTTTTGGTGTTTCTCCACTACTACAAGTCGAAACAGTACCCCGGTGGAGTCATGTAGGAAAACAAACATTGCTTCGCTACCAATGAACCTAGAAAGTACCCCAACAGAGCTTCTTGCTTCACCTCTCTGCAGAGGAATCCTTTCTCTTCTTTTTCCTTTATTTATTTATTTTAAATAGGATTGTGCATCGACACTTATTCATTTTTGGGTAGAAGAGGGATCTTGACTTATTGAGAGAAGAAGAGGTTGTTCCTTTAGAGAAGCATATAAAGACCTCTAATTTAGGTTTTCTCATTTATATTTTTCCCCTTCTCCTCTTATATTTATTGGGTAAGCATGAAAACGTTGAAACACAAAACCGACTATAGGCATAAGGTTTCTTGAGTAGACACAAGTTCATGGTTGGACCAAAACTCTCCTTACAGACAGTTCATATTTTCCATCGGAACTTCATTGACCAAAATATGTAACCTAGACAAGGAAGAAGGGTAGAGAGTTAGCCAAATGTTGCAGTGTTACAAATTGCTTTTCTATTTTTCCACATTCCCTTTTGGGCCAACAAAGCATCCCCATGCAAGGTCTTACTGATGGAACAAAAAAGGAAAGACATAATACAACAAGAAAGCAAAAACAAAGCACAAGAAAAAGAGGCTAAACCAAAACATAGTGCAAGATGTCAGTAAAATACAAGAGAAACTAAAGAGAAGAAGCAGGGGATGAGTTATAGGGGGGGAACTATGATGCAACTGATCCTACTCCTTACCGATATTACTTACCTTTCTGATGAGAACCATCATTCAACAAACCACAGAAGCTTCTCACGGATGTGTCTCCATCTCCTGTAGTTGTGTAGTTCAAGCAGACAAGGGTGATGCTTGAGACCTAAGACGACGTAGTGCGCAGTTCAGGTTGGATTGAGGGAGAAAATTGTGCAGTTCTAGGAGCTAGTGAGACAAGCTGAGGGGGTGGACACTTAGAGGAAATACTTTGTAGTTTTGGGAGACAAGGGAAGTTGGTAAATTGTGCAACTATGCAATTCATAGGCTCATGGAATGAGCTTGAGGCTTGTGATTGCGCAGTTCGCAGTTAGGCCTGGCTGAGAGAAAGGATTGCGTAATTTTGGAGGACAAGGCTGAAGCTTGAGCCCAGAAACTGCATAGTGTAGTAGTCTTGGGAGACAGGAACTACACATTGCACAGTGTCAAGGGGCAAGGTTGTATCTAGAGGATTGAAACTATGCAATGCGCAGTTCAAGGAAGCTGGGTGAAGCCAGGTTGCTTGGTCGAGAAGCCTTCTCAGAAATGACTAAGTGTGAGATTAGTGAGACTGATGTAAACAATGATAATACTTTGACTGTGATATCACACTTAGAAAACTTGATGATACAACAACATAGATCACCCATGACACATGAACAATGCATTTTGCTCAGTGTGACAACTTTATGACTAATTACGACAAGTGTAACACTTAAGATATACTTTGGGACGACCATGATGACACTTGTGCGACAATGCTTAAAACTTTGCGAATGAGTGTAATAGATGTTTACATAGTTATAACAACTCATATACACAAATATAGACCCTTGAAACCATTAGAACAGGCTTCTACACATTGTGCGACAACCAATCATGTGAAAAGATGATAGTTTACCCAACTTGTAAAGGGGAGAAAAATACTTCAAGAAAGTACATGAAATGAGTTTCGGTGTTTGCGAAAACAATGTGCAAGACTAAGGAAGGCTCCAAAATTGAGTGTAAGCCAAAATTTTGGAAGGTGTTGTAGCAACTACAACAGAACCCCAATGTAGAAATTTGGTGATAGAATTGCAACTTCTCAAGAAATTTTAATTTAAATCAAGAGACACAATTGATCTACAGAATTTAATTCATAATTTAGAACAACAATCTCAGACATGCAAAGTTTGTTTTCTAGGGGAACCCAACTGGGAAAAACCCCTCAAGCCTCTTTACATTTATCAGTTGAATAAAGATGTATTACAATTTCTAGCTCAATTTGAGATCAACCTGCAATTGAGTAACCTATATCTCATCTCAATGTGAAGCTTTGACCCAGACTTAGTCAATTTCTACCTCTCCCTGAGCCCCTATTTCCTTGCATAATTTCTAGAGAATTAGCCCCTACTTTTTAGGATTTTTCCTCCAATTAATTGTGCAATTCCCAAGGTTCGATCAGTTGCTTGCATGCAAAACCTGTACACTCAAACTAGTTTACAACTGCTTTTTACACTGCCTTGGAATCTCCACCACAATTGGGAACTTGAATTATCTGCATGCACTACTTATTTTAGGATGATTGATCATTTAACTAGATGATCACTAAGTTAGAATATTCTCCCAAGTGTACCACTGACCTTCCACTAGTTCCTCCAAATGTCAGAAATAGTTAACTAAATTCAAATGGATATAACTGAACTGGATTACTAAAATTTATAAATCACACATGCTTAACTGAAATCCTATCCCTCTAACTCAAATTACTAAGCTAAATGAGTGACAAGATCCATGTCACACAAGTTAACTACATCCAAGTTGTATGTTGATGTGGAAATTTGAATTTTATCAATTTAACCAAGGCAAAGTCAAATTGAGGTTTTCTTATTGCACTTCTCAACGCTCCCTCACAGTAAGAAATGGATTATCAACCACCCATATCCTTCACCTATGGACTTCATGTTGGGTGTGGAGCATGATTATTTAGAGGTATTTGTTTCAGCCGGATGTATACCCAAGAAGATTGTACACCCCTCCATGCGGGGGGGTATGGGGGGGAATTGTCCCCCCCACGGGGGTCCGGGGGGGCTAATCCCCCCAGGGTGGGGGGTCCGGGGGCCAATGGTCCCTTGGCAGGGATTTCAGGGGTAGCGCCCCTGAAGCTAAAAACAGATGTAGAATTGCCTTGTAAAAGTATAGTAATTTCTAGTCAATCTGGGTCATTCATTAGGCGGATGATCTGACAGTAGAATTTATGTTTAGTTTAGGGTTTTTTTCCCTAGAAGGCAACCCCCTCTCTTTGTATGAGGGCATTGTATTGGGGTTGTGTAATAGATGTTTATTCTCCGAGCGAGAAACAGAGAGGTGAGACTGTGAGAGAAAACAGAGGATACTACAGCGGATTTGTTGTAGGTTGTGTCTCTTCATTTTCCTAGATAATAGAAAGGAAGGACTGGCTGTTTGGGGTGGACGTAGCCCAAACTGGGTGAACCACGTATATCTGTGTCTCTCTGGTTTTATGTGTTTGTGTTTTTTCGCATATTATATGTCTTGCATTTCTCTGTCATATATAATTTTTCTAACACTTCAAGCTTCCCTCTTGACAAATCCTTTGTCAATATGTCCACATCTTGTTCCTCTATTGGAATGTATCATAGCCTTTGCACACATTCCCATAAATGATGATATTGAATATCTATATGCTTGGATCGATCATGAAGTATTGGATTCTCAGAGAGCTTAATGCAACTTTGATTATCACAATATATCACAATTGGATCCATCATCTGACCAAAAATTCTTACAAGTATCTTTCTCATATAGATCGCCTCACATGTTGCTTGACTTACAACCATGTACTCTACTTCTGCCAGTTGAGCGCAACAAATCTTTGCTTCCATACCAAGAAACTATTGCGGACCCAACACTAAAAATTCTACATGATGTACTCTTTCATTCAGATGGACTCCCTACTCAATCTGCATATGTGAAGCAACAAAAATTCACTCCCTCTATTAGTCTGTACCACAATCAATATTGGGCAGTGCCTATGCAGTACCATAAAACATATTTAGCTACCTTCCAATATAATTTGGTTGGCCTAACCATAGATTGGCTCATTTGGTTGAATACATAATACATATCTAGTCATGTGTTCACAAGATACATCATTGAACCCACTAATTGTCAGTAAATGCTAGCATCCACCTCTTCACCTGAAGTGGCAATCTCCTTCCTCCAGTTGGTTTCTAGAGGTGTCTCCATGGGTTTACAACTCTCCATGCATAATATTTATAGTATCTTTTTGGCATACTTTCCTTGAGACATAAACAATTCCCCATCACCTTGCAATACTTCCAACCCAAGGAAGTAGTGCATGAGACCCATGTCCTTCATTTCAAATTCCCCTGCAAGGTCTTTCTTCCAAGAGATGATCAACTACTCATCACCTGTTAATATTAAATCATCAACATATAGAACAATGATAAGATATTTCCCTTCTACCAAAATATGATAGAGGTTTGCATCTGCTTCAATTTTGGTGAAACCCAAACTAGTGAGATAACTATCAATCCTGGTGTACCAAGCTTAGCGTGCATGTTTGAGACAGTACACTGCTCAATTGAGTTTGAAAATATGATACTCCTGATCAAATGTCTCAAAAAATTATGGTTGCTCAATGTCCACCTCCTCCTCAATAACACCATTGAGAAATTCTATTTTTACATCCATCTGGTGAATCTTCCACCCCATCTATAGTGAGAACTGATCTAATGGATGAATACCTTTCTACAAGAGCAAAGATTTCCTCATAGTCAATTCCCTCAACTTGAGAAAATCCCTTGGCCAAAAATCTAGCCTTATACTTCTCTATGCTTTTGTAGGCTACATGATTAACCTTGAAGATCCATCTCAAACCCACAACTGATTTATCTTCCAGTATTGGGACCACTTCCCAAACACTGTTCTTCATGATGAATTCGTATTCTTCCACCATTTCATCAACCCAAAAAAGTTTCTCAAATGATTCCTCGAAAGAGAATGGCTCAATCTCTACAAACTTAGTTATTAGAGCCTTGTAGACAATGTACCTCTCAGGTGACCTCCTTTTCTTGTGCAAATTTGAAGGATATCCCGCATTCTCCCTCACATCCTCCAATAATATATTAGATTCCCTAGTTATTTTTCTCCCTTTTCTGGATTTTTCTACTTGATCAGATGTCTCCACTCTCTGCTGCTTTGGTTTTGGTTGCTCCACAACTTCCTAAGGCTCTTCCTTTGGAGCTAAAATCTCCTCGTCCGGTGGGATCTAAAGCTCCCTCTCAAGAGAGCATTGCATCGCTTTCCCCTCATAAAACTTTAAACCCCTTCCCACAACTGTCATTCTGACGAAAGGTAAGTACACACAATAATTATGTGGAGCTTCGGTGTAACCCACAAAAACTCCCAACTCTATTGTGGGCTCAATTTTCTTCCTCGAATCTTTGGAGACATGGAAGTAAACATAGGCTCCAAAAATCTTGAAGTGAGACAAATGCGACTTTCTCCCCGAGAAAGCCTCCTCTGGTTTAATCATACCAAGAATCTGATGAGGACTCTAGTTATGCAAGTATTGTTGTGTTACATGTCTTTGCCCATAAATGTAGTGGTAGGCCTTGATCATGTAGCAGAGCTCTTGCAGCTCCAACAATGCTTCTGTTCTTTCTCTCAGCTACCCCATTACGTTGTGGGTTGTGGGGTGTTGTTAGCTCTCTTTGAATGCATTCTTTTGTGCAAAACACCTTAAAGTTATTTGAAACATACTCACCTCCATTGTCGCTCCTGAGAGCCTTCACCTTCTTGTCAGTCTCTTTCTCAACTAGTTCCTTGAATCTACAAAATTTGAGAATGTCTCATTGTTCTTCTGCATGAATAATATCCAAAACTTCCTTGATAAATCATCAATAAAAATAAAAATAAAATTTGTATGGCAGTGGAGGTTGTCGATAAAGGTCCACAAACATCAGAGTAGACTCTTTCCAAGACTGCATGTTCTTTGTTGTCTTGGTTATGGAATGTGGATTTCCCATACTTCCCCAAGGTATAACCTTTGTAGACATCATGTTGCTCAAGTGCTCCTTTAGGGAGGCCAGTGGTTATTTTTTTCATAATCTTCAAGACATCATGATGAAAATGGCCCAATCTCCTATGCCAAAGTTCATCGATATCGCGGCTTTCCACTTTCTCCACCTTATTGTTTAATGCAACACAATATTCCACATCCAACTTGTATAAGTTCTTCACCAGAATAATGATCTGCTAAACTTGTCCAATGGTTATGTGTCTCAATAATGCTTTCCCTTTGTTGAAGATCACATCATAACCACAGTCTTCCAAAACTACTACAAAGATGAGATTCTTCTTTAGGCCTGGAACAAACATGACATATTTGAGGTGAAGAGGAGATTTTGACTCCCTCTGAAAAGTTACTATACCAATCTCGGTAACATTGTACCTTTTGTCATCTTGAAGCTCAATATGCATCTAGAGATCTTTCTCCTCTAGGTCACTAAAAAACTCTATAGACCATGTCATGTGGAACGAGGCACCAGAGTCCAAGTATCACATGCTCCCCATCATAGTGTTGTCCATGCATATGATAAGGGTGAAGTCTAGCTCAAACTCTGAAGTCAATGCCTCACCTGCTACTCCTCCTGAGCTCTTCTTGCCAGATGTTTCGTGTGGACACTTTCTAGCATAGTGCCTGAATTCATGACAATTGACGCATTTTATTTTAGAAAAGTCTTTCTTATTTCCCCCTTGGCTGGACTCTGGTTTGGTTTGATGTTTCTTCCCTTTTCTCTTCTTTCCTTTTCCAACCAATCCAAAATTTTATTCATCCTCACCCTTAGATGAAGTTCCATCTATGGTATTGTACCTAATCTCTTCTTGTACCAAACCAGACCACAAGAATTCCTAATTTGGCAGTTTATCCCTCCAATTCACCCAGTCATGGTAAATATGTCTCTTTTGGGAAGGCCTGGAAGAGCTAGGCTCATCGGGTCATGTTCTGCAATATTCACACCAACCCCTCCAAGATCATCATGAACTTGGGTAAATCTGCTGAGATACTCCATAATTGTATCATTCTTCTACACATTGATGTTTCGAAATTTGTCTTTGATGGCCAATTTTCTATGATCACTACTATTCTCAAACAACTTTGTCAATGCCTTCCACATTGTGAAAGGATTTTCTCTCTCATGGAGATTTGAGACAATGTGGTCTTACACTCCCTCCAAGATTATTCTCCTTGCCTTGGCTACATCTTTCTTCCTTTGAGCTAGGTTCTGGGCATCAGTTGATCCTGGTTTTGCAATGTGTATCTTGACATATTCCAACAATCTATTTTCATAAAGCACCACTTCCATGTGATCCTTCCATGCAATGAAATTCAAGTTTCCTTCCAAGGCATACTCTAATATTAGCCCGTTGAAGGTCATTTTCCAAACTTTGAAGAGATCCAGCTACACTGAAACTCCAAATTCAAACCTCCTGATAAATTTTTTTGAAATACCTACTCTAATTTGAATCCTGCTCTGATACCATGTAGAAATTTGGTGATATAATTGCAACCTATTAAGAAATTTTAATCTAAATTAAGAGACACAATTCTACTATTGATCTATAGAATTCAATTCACAATTTAGAACAATAATCTCAGACATGCAATAAGAAATAGCACAAATGCACAATATTTTTTTTAGGGGAATCCAACTAGGAAAAACCCCTCAATACTCTTTTCGTTAATGATCTGTAAATTGTTGTGGATAATCCATTCAACAGTTCGTCACAACAGATCTAATAATATTATATTAAAACTCTAAAAATTCTACATTATTATAGTTTATTAAACTTTAAGATCTATGGATTTTATTGTAATTAGTGCATGCATGCGAATGGAAGTTATGAAAAAAAGTAGAGAATGAAAAAATAAGCTCTCACACACATAAGGCACAAGATATTCTCTCTAGGAAACCCTTTCGGGAGAAAACCCAGTTGGAAGGTAAGGCCGCTTCACTCTCTTTCTCTATCTGAAAATATGGCTGCAGGTACAAAGAAGTAATGGTTGTGGCCTATGGGCTGTTGTAGTGCACATATCCTCTCTATGTGCTCTACCTCCTATTTCTCTTGGCTATCTTTCCTCATCTATGGAACAAAATGATCTAGAAAGAATGGAATGTCTCTTCCTCCCAGTGGCCTAGTTATAACACAACCCGATAGCATACTAGTGGTTAATTTCGACTACATCAACTCTTAACTAGACTTACAAAATAGACTCTTCTAGAGTATTTTACATCACAAACATGTGTCGTGTCCCTTTTCCATAAATAAAGGGGGATGATGTGGCATCCTCCCGAAATATAGGTGTGAAAACAAGAAGGTCAACTTTTGAGTGGCATAACGTTTGCATACAGACTTCGATTGATGCACTTCTTGTGTCGCTAGAAATGCCTCTCTGTGTAGAATAGCATGAAAATGTATGGCACTACTTTAGTAAATTTTTACCCCAAAAAAACGTCGTTTGATGCCTCAAAACGCTCTTATAAGGTTTCAGACCCCATTTCACCAAACTGGGTCCCTCCGATAAAACGGTCTTGTGCAATGCTTCCTCCACTTTTTCCACTCCAAGTGCATTGAGATGGATGAAAAAAAATATAATGATCCCATTCTAATTACACCTCCCCATTTTGGGAGGCTTTTGGTCCCCAAAAAATTTTACTGAATGAGGTGAGGAAAATTTTCCTCTACCTTGTCTTTGGTGTACCATCTAGCTTTGCCTTGAAGTTGTCACTTCAATCCAATCTGTTAAAGGTCATGATGACTATGTCTTGTAGTTCTAGACTTCCTCTACAAAACTATATCTTCTGCCAACTCTGCCTGAGCGTCTGGTGCCAAATCCTCCATAGAAAATAGGACCTGTTCCTCTTCCTGATCTAGCATGGAAGGCTCATAGAGTTTCAAATTCTCTAGATTCACAACTGAGTAAATGTGAATATATGGTGATAAACTGAGTCGATAGGAATTATCACCCACATTTTCTAGTATCTCAAAGGGACCACACCTTAGAGCCTTGATTTTCTTACCAGGCCCCTGCAAACTCTCTTTGTTCAACTGTATCCATACTATGTCTCCCACCTTGAATGATTTCTCTATTATCTGCTAATCGTGTCTAGCCTTATACTTCTCTTGTGACTTCTACAATGTTTCTTGTGTTGGCATTATGATTCTGGTATGGCTCTATGTTACAGGTGTTGTACTTGATGGCAACTCACTCAAGTAGAAATGCTTTGTTCATGCTCTCAAAATGTTGGAAATTAAGAGGTACGCAGGTGAATGGTTCAAAAGGTGCGGACCCGCAGGTACGCCGGCCAAGAAGTGCGTTCATACCCGCAGGTTACCCGTTCATGAGGTGCGGACCCCCAGTTCACTCACTTCAAGGCAGAGAAGCGCGCTCACATGGGGTTTCTTATGTTTGGCCCTTGGTATTTAGCCCGCCGTTCTTGATTCTATGGTTTTGGCCCGTGGTATAGGATCTAATTTAGCCCCGGTTTGGATCCCTTGTATTGGTTATTAATGGTTTTGTCCCATGGTGTGAATAAGGGCTTGACTATAAATAGGGAAGGAGATCACTTGGCTAATGTATCTTTGAAAGTTGAATATCTTAAGATCTGAATTTTGGGTTATCAGTTTTAAAAGCTAGATCTAAATCAAGGTAAAATTTGAAGGCAAATCTTTGCCAAGTCGTGATCTCTCGGGCGCATGATCAGATCTGTGGATCGGACTGTCTGTAGTACATTGGAGGACTGTTAATTTGGCCCTAATCAGAGGTTCGTAGATGATCTAAAGCGAGAATGCGGGGGTACGCAGTACAGAAGAAGGCGCAGTGCGGGTATACACAGCGCAGCTAAAGGCGAAGTGCGGGGTACGTAGTACAGAGGAAGTCACAGTGTGGGTATACGTAGAGAAGTTGAAGGCACAGTGCAGGGTACGCAGTACAAAAGAAGACGAAGTGCGGGTATACGTAGAACAGCTGAAGGTGAAGTGCGGGTATCCGCAGGTTTATATTGGTGAAGTTGCGGACCTGTTTTGAAATATTTGTTGGCTGCCTGTTTTCTATTTGCTGCTGTGTTCTGGGTTTAGGATACTGGTGTTGGTTTTCTGTTTACAGCATTCTGAGAAGTTCGGGTGGCTCATTGGTTTAATTGTATAAGGAGATTGGTTGATTCACATGTACTTGATGTTTATTTGATATTCTTGGATCCAGTCTGAAAATTAATGAAAAGTGGTCCTTGAATGAAAAGAAGTAGGGGGTTGTAGCTCCCTTCCAGGAGAAACTGGAAAACAAGAGAGAGTTGTAGCTCTCCCCAAGTTGTAGCCTGCGTACTGGTAAAGGACTGCACCAGTACAAAATCATTGTAAAAGAAGTTTCTAATTGAAAGAAGATAGAGACATATTGCAGCAGGTGGTTTTCACCCACATTGGGTTTCCACCTTATATCTGGTGTTCTATGGTGTGACTATCTGTTTTTCATGTTCTTGTTCAATATTATGCATAAGTTAATCATCAATATTTGAAGAATAAGTTGAAGTATAAATTTGGATGGTATATTGAAAAGTTTTAATAATACTGATTCACCCCCCCTCTCAGTATTATTTCCAACAATTGGTATCAGAGCAGGTCCTTCAGAGAAGCTTGATCGCTTGAAGGAAGATCATTCATCATGAGCAACTACGAGAGGGAAGCATCAATCAAGCCACCAATTTTTGATGGGACAAACTTCAACTATTGGAAGGTAAGAGTTACTGCCTATCTTCAATCTCTTGGTATAGAAGTTTGGGATATCATAGATACAGGCTACACTTTTCCTTCAGCTACTCCTACAGATCTGGCCAAGAAGAAGAAATATGAAACAAATGCTAAAGCAGTCAATACTCTGCTGGGATGCTTATCTCAAACAGAATTCGTGAAGGTTATGCAATATAAATCCGCAAAAGAAATATGGGACAAGATTGTCTTGAGCTACGAAGGAGATGAACAGGTAAAGCGTGCTAAACTTCAAACCCTCAGGATTCAGTATGAGAATCTCAGAATGTATAATGATGAAAGTGTGGCTAAATATTTCATTTGGGTAGACGAGATTGTTAATTGCATGAAAAACTTGGGTGAAGAAATAAAATAGGCTATTGTGATTGGAAAAGTTCTAAGATCATTGTCCCCCAAGTTTGAATCTAAAGTGTCTGCAATAGAAGAGAAGGAAAATCTATGAACTCTTACTATGTCTCAGCTACACGGAATTCTAACTGCCTATGAAATGAGAAAAGGAGGTCCATCAGACAGGAGAGAAGCTGTCTTTAAGGCTTCAGGCAAAGGAGACTACTATGAAGCAAGTCACGTGCCAGAAAAAGAAGAAGAATCAAATTTTGTCAGAAATCTTCAACGGGGTACTGGAAGGTTCAGAGGTAAGTTACCTTTTAAATGTTTTGCTTGTGGAAGAGTAGGTCATTATGCTGCCAAATGTCCTCATAAGGATAAGATTGATAAAGGAAAGGAACCTGCTAGATGGAACAAGAAACAGAATGCAAATAAGAAAAGCTACTACACTCATGAAGACAGTGATGGTCTATCAAGTAGTGATGAAGATGAACGAAGTAATGACTATAAAATTTTAATGGCATTTGAAGATGATGATTACATGGATGCTATAGATGTGGATAGCTTTTGTGAAGAGATTTCTAGACTCAAGACATGTATAGAAGAAAAGAATGTGATAATTGATACCCTACAATTTCAAATTGATGAAAAAGAAAAACTTCTTGAAAAGTTAGACTGTGAAATTGTTGGCCTTAGAAAAGAAATTGAGAAAACAAAGGCTATTAATCTTAAGTTTGTCAAAGGATCTGAAACTCTGGATGAGATCATCAATGTACAGCGTTCTCCACTAAACAAGACAGATCTGGGACATAATGGAGAAACATCTCAAGCATCCACCTCAAAGAGTTATCTTGATGCAGCAAGAAGGAATGAGTAAAAGCACAATGGATATCACCAGGTAAAGCAGGGACGAATTACATCGAGAACAAACAAAGACTATCAGGTAAACTAGGGGCAATTCATCTTAAGGGTGAACAAAAGCTACAACCAGCCACAGGTAAAATCTTCTCAATTTGCTTCAAAAATGGATGACAATAGAAATTACAATCATTTGGCTGGTAGAATTGATAATCGCAGAAGTTTCTTCAATGGACAATGTTTCTCTTGCCATAACTTTGGTCACAAAGCAGCTCAATGTGTTGCATATAAAACAATCATGACTAGAGAAGCTCAAAAACAAAGAAGTACCGGGTTTACAAAAAGGACCTATAACAACTTTTCGGCTCTTGAAAAAGAAGTTGAATGTTCTATTTGCAATAACTTTGCTCATGAAGATTCTGAATGCAGGAGCAGGTTTCAGCAGACAAAGGAACAAGCCTCAAGCACCAGAACATGGAGAATAAAGGAACCACAAACAAAAAGATGTGGGATAGCATTTTATGCAGAGGGACAAGAAAATCTATGGTACATCGACAATGGATGTTCGAAGCATATGATAGGTGATAAAGAAAAACTTGAATCATATTCTTCTTTAGAAAAGGGTAAGAAAGTTTCTTTTGGAAATGATACTCCTGCAGCTATAAAAGGAAAAGGCACTGCTCAGTTAAAAGAAAAGGTCAAAGCTGGAAATGTTTTATATGTTGATGGACTGAAGCATAATCTTCTGAGTGTCAGCTAGATGTGTGATCAAGGAACCGAGGTAATATTTAGATCAAATGGATGTCGTGTTCGTGATCTTAATACAAGTGAAACAGTGATCAAAGGTAGAAGAACTCCAAATAATCTATACATATTTGAAGAAGGACAACAACAATTCTATTTGAGCAAGGATGATGAACACTGGTTATGGCACTGGAGGTTGGGGCATCTAAGCTTTTCAAAAATAAGGAAAGCATGCAAATATCAGGCAGTTCGTGGTCTTCCAGATATCAAAATTCAAGACAACACCATATGCAAATCATGTCAGTTTGGAAAGAAAACCAGAACTAACTTTCCGGAGAAGGAAGGATCAGCCAGCATGCCTCTTGAGCTAGTCCATACAGATGTATGTGGTCCATTCAGGAAAAGGACACCTCGAGGAGAAGAATACTTGATATTATTCATTGATGATTTCTCCAGGTTTGTTTGGTTAGGACTTATGAAGCACAAAGACGAAGCATTCGAAAAATTCAAATCCTTCAAAGCCTTGGTTGAAAATGAATCAGGTCACAAGATTAAGTGCCTCAGGTCCGACAGAGGTGGGGAGTTTACCTCAAATGAATTCTTCGATTTCTGTGAAGAACATGGGATAAGAAGAGAATTCTCTACAGCTAGAACTCCTCAGCAAAATGGAGTGGTGGAAAGGATGAACAGAACAATCCAACAAATGGCTCGTGCTATGCTTGATGAGTCTGGAACTCCCGCAACTTTCTGGGGTGAAGCTGCATATGCTGCGGTTGTTATTCTCAACAAAACAAATGTCTGAGTGAACATCACTCAAACTCCTCATGAGCTCTGGTATGGTGAGACTCCTTCGGTAAAGCACTTCAAAATCTTTGGGAGCAAATGCTATATTAAGAATACTGATGAGCAACTTGGCAAACTTGAACCTAGAGCAGATGAAGGCATTCTTCTTGGTTATTCTCCACACAGCAAAGCATATAAGTGCTACAATAAAAGACTTGGAAGAATTATTGACAACATTGATGTAGTGGTTGATGAAAAGGGATACATTCCTAGGCAAGTAAATCATGAAAATATCGAAGAAGATGAAGACTACCCTCAAAGACAGAATGATGAAGAAGAAGAACCTTAAGAAGCACCAGAGGAACAGATAAGGATAGAAGAGAAGACTCCATCCAGGTATGTTCAGAAGAATCATCCAGAATCTCAGATTTTGGGGGAGAAAGAAGCAGGTGTACAAACAAGAAGAACAATTGCAGAAGCTTCAAGGTATCTGGCATTACTCTCTTCCACTGAACCACAAAATGTGAAAGAAGCATGCAAAGATGAATGTTGGGTCAAAGCAATGGATGAAGAACTTGAGCAGATCGAAAAGAACAACACTTGGGAGTTGGTTCCTAGACCAAAGGATAAGAATGTTATAGGGACAAAATGGGTCTTCAAAAATAAGTTGAATGAAAATGGGGAAGTAATTAGAAACAAGGCCAGACTTGTTTGTAAAGGGTATGCGCAGCAAGAAGGAATAGATTTTGAAGAAACTTTTGCTCCTGTTGCAAGACTTGAGGCCATCCGAATGTTCCTTTCTCTCTCAAGCTTTCAAAAGTTCAAAGTATTTCAAATGGACGTGAAATCAGCCTTTCTGAATGGAGACGTAGAAGAAGAAGTATACATTGAGCAGCCAAATGGTTTCATTCTTGGAAATGATCCAAATCTTGTATGTAGACTGAAGAAGGCTCTCTATGGTCTTAAACAAGCTCCAAGGGCTTGGTACTATCGGTTGGACAAATATCTTCATCAACAAGGTTTTTCAAAAGGATCAGCAGATAGCAATCTTTATATAAAAATTGAAAATGACAAATTGCTAATACTTATTATGTATGTAGATGACATTATCTTTGGCAGCAATGAAGAATCTATGAGTCAAAGCTTTGCCTCAGTGATGCAGAAAGAATTCGAAATGTCCTTGCTTGGAGAATTGACATATTTTCTTGGTTTGCAAATCCAACAAAAGGAAGGAGGAATCTTCTTGTCTCAAACCAAGTATCTCAAGCAGATTTTGAAGAAATATGGCATGGAAGATGCAAAACCAGTATGTACACCCATGGCCACAGGATGTAGCCTCAGTGCAAATGATGAATCAGCGACAGTGCATCAACCAACCTACAGGTCTATGATTGGAAGTCTACTTTATTTGACAGGTACCCGACCTGACATCATGCATGCAGTGGGAATAGTTGGAATATTTTAGGCAAATCCAAAGGAAACTCATCTTCAGGTAGTGAAGAGAATTTTCAAATATCTTCAAGGGACTCAAAATTATGGCTTATGGTATCCTAGAGATACAGATCTCACACTTCATGCTTATACAGATGCAGATTGGGCCGGAAGCGTGGATGACAGGAAGAGCACAAGTGGTGGTGCATTCTTTATGGGTTCCAGATTAGTATCTTGGTTCAGCAAGAAACAGAGTTCGATTGCCTTGTCTACAGCTGAAGCGGAATATGTTGCTGCTGCATCTTGCTGCACTCAACTCCTTTGGATGATGCAGACCTTGCAGGATTTTCAAATCACTTGTATACCACCCATCTCCATCTTATGTGATAATACAAGTGTAATCAGCATTTCAAAGAACCCAGTTATGCATTCAAAGACCAAGCACATATCGATCAAGTATCATTTTCTCCGGGAACAAGTACTTGAACAAAAGGTCAAGTTGGAGTATGTTCCTTCTAAGGAACAAGTTGCTGATATACTCACCAAACCATTGCCCAGGGAGACCTTTGAATACCTCAGGCAAAAGCTGGGGGTTGTTGATGCATCATCTTGTTGATTGAATCTCTTCTGATTGTTGGTTGTACGCAAGGTTCATCTGGGGTATATGCGTACATATGCTGGGTTGCGGATTGGTCGAAGATCAAATTGCACAGGTTCAAGGGGAGCATATAATGCATTGTTGGCATTATAGAGGAAGTACAGAAGGAGATCATGGATGCTGGTCTGAATATTGCTGCAATATGTCTCTATCTCTTTCATGGTCATTTATGGTGTTTGGTGGATTATGGTGCTTCTTTGCAGATCTGGTTTATAGTCAGGGGGAGCATGTTCTTAGGGGGAGCATAACCCTTTGCCCTTGATGTCAAAGGGGGAGAATGACGTTGAGGATCTTGAGGTTGCCATCAAGTCCAAAGGGGGAGATTGTTGGCATTATGATTCTGGTATGGCTCTATGTTACAGGTGTTGTACTTGATGGCAACTCACTCAAGTAGCAATGCTCTGTTCAGGCTCTCAAAATGTTGGAAATTAAGAGGTACGCAGGTGAATGGTTCAAAAGGTGCGGACCCGCAGGTACGCCGGCCAAGAAGTGCGTTCATACCCACAGGTTACCCGTTCATGAGGTGCGGACCCCCAGTTCACTCACTTCAAGGCAAAGAAGCGCGCTCACGTGGGGTTTCTTATGTTTGGCCCGTGGTATTTAGCCCGCCGTTCTTGATTCTATGGTTTTGGCCCGTGGTATAGGATCTAATTTAGCCCTGGTTTGGATCCCTTGTATTGGTTATTGATGGTTTTGTCCCATGGTGTGAATAAGGGCTTGACTATAAATAGGGAAGGAGATCACTTGGCTAATGTATCTTTGAAAGTTGAATATCTTAAGATCTGAATTTTGGGTTATCAGTTTTAAAAGCTAGATCTAAATCAAGGTAAAATTTGAAGGCGAATCTTTGCCAAGTCGTGATCTCTCAGGCGCATGATCAGATCTGTGGATATGACTGTCTGTAGTACATTGGAGGACTGTTAATTTGGCCCTAATCAGAGGTTCGCAGGCGATCTAAAGCGAGCGTGCAGGGGTACGCAGTACAGAAGAAGGCGCAGTGCGAGTATACGCAGTGCAGCTAAAGGCGAAGTGCGGGGTACGCAGTACAGAGGAAGTCACAGTGTGGGTATACGCAGAGAAGCTGAAGGCACAATGCGGGGTACGCAGTACAAAAGAAGACGAAGTGCGGGTATACGCAGAACAGTTGAAGGTGAAGTGCGGGTATCCGCAGGTTTATATTGGTGAAGTTGCGGACCTGTTTTGAAATATTTGTTGGCTGCCTGTTTTCTATTTGCTGTTGTGTTCTGGGTTTAGGACACTGGTGTTGGTTTTCTGTTTACAGCATTCTGAGAAGTTCGGGTGGCTCATTGGTTTAATTGTATAAGGAGATTGGTTGATTCACATGTACTTGATGTTTATTTGATATTCTTGGATCCAGTCTGAAAATTAATGAAAAGTGGTCCTTGAATGAAAAGAAGTAGGGGGTTGTAGCTCCCTTCTAGGAGAAATTGGAAAACAAGAGAGAGTTGTAGCTCTCCCCAGGTTGTAGCCTGCGTACTGGTAAAGGACTGCACCAGTACAAAATCATTATAAAAGAAGTTTCTAATTGAAAGAAGATAGAGACATATTGTAGCAGGTGGTTTTCACCCACATTGGGTTTCCACCTTATATCTGGTGTTCTATGGTGTGACTATCTGTTTTTCATGTTCTTGTTCAATATTATGCATAAGTTAATCATCAATATCTGAAGAATAAGTTGAAGTATAAATTTGGATGGTATATTGAAAAGTTTTAATAATACTGATTCACCCCCCCCCCTCAGTATTATTTCCAACATCTTGTATCAGTAGATGGATCTACCTGATCTTATCTATAAATTTTTCATCCCTTAAAGCATCTCATGTAAGATCTTCTCTCACTCCTCCTTGCTTCCCATATGCAATATCCAACATTGAAGGTGGAAAATATCCAAAACAAGTCTCAAATGGGGACTTTCCTATAGAAGTGTGGACTTTTTTGTTATAAGAATGTTCTATATATACCATATTTTAATCCCAGGTATTTGAATGCTTCTAGTTGTATCCCCTCAGAAGTTGAACCAAAGTCCTGTTGACCACTTATGTTTGCTCGTCTATCTATGGATGAAATGTTGTAGATCTCTTCAACTTTGTGTCCATCGTCTCCCACAATGTAGTCCATAATGCACTTATAAATCTTGTGTCCTTGTCTGAAATGATGCTCCTTGGTATCCCAAAGTGCACCCAGACCTGTCCAAAGAAAAAGTTTGTTGTTTCTTGTCTTCTAATGGTCATTTTACAGGGCATTATAACACAAATCTTGTTGAAATTTTCAACTACCACGAACAGGTAGTAATGTCCATTCCTGGTTGTTGGTAAACATCCCACAAAGTCCGTGGAAATTATTTCCCAAGGATGAGTAGGTACAGGTAAGGGATGATACAGAACCTGTTTCCTATTGTTAGGATTATTGATACAACAAAGCATGCATCCTATTATGAACCTAGCTACCTTCTCTTGCATCTTGGGCCAATATACATAGCTCTGGAAGCTAGCCATTGTCTTCCCTACACTAAAGTTCCCTGCAACCTTGGACGTGTGGGCCTCTCTGATCAACTGCAATCACTCACCTTTAGGAACACATAGCTTATCCAACTTGTAGAGTAACTCATCCTGGAGATGATAGTCAACCATGTTGTCACCATCATTCACATGAATTTGACTCTGCAACTATTGAAAAACCTCCTTGAAGTCCTCATCTTCTGAATATGCCTCTCTGTATGCATCATGGGTGAATGGCTCCATGTGCATAAGATTCCCCAAAGCTGTGATCATCTATGTGGGTGGACTTGAAAGCATGTCGTAAAACTTGTTTGTGCTTCCCTTCTTATACTTGATCACCAAATGAAACTGTTATAAAAACCCCATCCACTTGTAATTCTTGGTCTGTGCATATAATCACTGTAACTGCTGGTGATCTGTGTGGATTACTATCTCCTTTCCCATTAGATAGTGCTTCCACTTCTTCACATATTACACCATGGGATAGAGCTCCTTGTCATAGGTAGGGTATTCAAGGAATTCCCCATGAAATACTTCAGAATGGTAGCATATAGGCCTTCCTCCCTACATGAAGACAACTCCCATAGCATAACCACTCGCATCTGTCTCCACTTCAAAGGGCCGCTACAGTTTGGTAATTCCAGAACTTGTGGTTGACTAATCTTCTTCTTTAACTCCTCAAAAGCCCTCAGCTAACCTTTTACCCACTGGAAACCCTTGCCACGTTGTTATGGCATGGAGCGGTGTTTCTACCGTTGAAATTGAGGCTATGAACTTTCTCAGGTACTGTGTTGCCCCAATGAAACTCCTGACCTTAGAAACATTAGTAAGCACTAGACATTTCATGATGGCCTACATATTGGAAGGATCTATATTCAGTTCTCCTCCACTGATCACATACCCTAGATACACTAAAGACTATTGCACAAACTCGCACTTCTTGAGATTTTCTAGCAATTGGTGCTTCTTCAATGTTTCCATCACCTGCATCAAATGTGACATATGCTCCTCCCAAGTAGCACTATATACCATTATATCATCCAAATAGACAATAACAAATGAATCTATAAAAGTGTGTAGTACATCATTGATTAATCTCATAAATGTAGTTGGTGCATTACATAGGCTAAGTGTCATTACTAACCACTCATACAAACCTTGCCTAGTTTTGAAGGCGACCTTCCATGTATCTTCTTCTTTGACTTGAACCCAGTGATATCCAGACTTCAAGTCTAGCTTGGTGAAGTACTTTTCCTGTTGCAACTGATCATCCTGGGCAGGGGGTATCTATTGTTGAGCGTGATTTTATTCAATTCCCTATAATCTATACACATATGCCAAGTCCCATCCTTCTTTGGCACAATGATGATGGGTGACCCACATGGTGATGTACTTGGTCAAATGACACCCTATTTTAGCAACTGTTGCAACTGTTTCTTCAACTCACTTGCTTCTATAATAGACTTCCTGTACAACCTAATATTTGGCAATGGGGATTATGGAAATAGCTAGATCTCGTGCTCCACTTCTCTCTTAGGTGATAACCCTTTAGACTCTCAGAACACATCCTTGTATGCCTGTAACAACTCCTCCAATTGTTGTTTTTGTTTCTTAATACAACCCTCCATGGATACCTTGCCTCTTATTGACTCCTCTTCAGGCTAAATTTCTCTTAAAAATAATAAAACAGACTTCTTACTGGAACTGATCAATTTCTTGGCTTGGTTGGCACTTACCAGTGAAATTATCTACTTGCCTTTGTGTGCATTGATGATGAACGATTTTCCATCCTTGATGAGATGATACTGGTTATATCTCCTCATGAACATTGTATCACACATGTACATGTATGGACTCCCAACCATGACTCCACATACATCAAGGGGAACCACATCCAAATCTACTTCATCAATAAAATCAACATTGATAAAAAATCAAATTTTGCACTCTTTTTCTACCTTTAGCTCTGCATCCTTATTTAACCATCCCAAAGGATATGGTTTTGGATGGTCACAAACTTCCAGCCCCAACTTCTTGACCATCTCGGTTGCATTGAAATTCACATGTGATCTTGAGTCAAACAAAGCATCAATATTTTTCTTCTTGACCTTTATCTTTATATGGAAGATTTTGGTCATTTCTTTCTCTTCATGTTGCTAAAGGCTACTCAAATTCACCTCCTTCTGCACTAATGTACAAATCATATTCTCATCCACATCTGAGCTTCTTTCGACTTGGTTACTCAAATCAATGGCCATGATATTCTTCTTCTTATCATCTTTCTTCTTGTTCTTCGAGTTTAGCTTTGGATGCAACTTCCAACACTTCTCCTTTGTATGGCCATCAATATTATAGTGGTTGCAGCGATTGCTAGGATCTTTGCATTAGTGTGATGTGGCTTCCATCTTTTTATCTTTTCCCCCTTTTTACTTCTACCCCTCCTTAGAAGCTTCTTGGTGCTCCTTCTGCGTTGATCCACTTGATTGCACTCTCTTCAGGCATATGTTCTCCAAGTATTGTTCCTATACACAGGCCTCACCCACTGATTTGGGCTTAAACAACATTACTTTCTTGCGCAGATGGCGGTGCAGACCCCCCTAATACTTGAGGAGTACATCTAGGTTCTTTGGAGAATACCCAACATTATAGCCATCTTTCTGAATTATGTGGTGTACTCTTGTATGCTTTGGCATATCTTTCACGTAAAGTAATGGCACTGGATCCACTGTTCCTCCATGTACCCAATGGGATAAAACTGTGACTTAATGAGGATTTTTAAATACTCCCACTTAGTCACTGTAGGTTCTCCCTCCAACCTCAAGGTTTCCGTGTGGCTCTCCCACCAAATCAATGCATGGCTCGGTAATTTCAACCACGCGAATGAGATCTTTTCCCCTTCTTCAATCTGATGGATGCTGAAATAAACTTCCAGTTGTTGCAACCAGTGGTTCAACTTTAGAGCATCAATCTTGTCCTGGTATAACTTGATATCGACTTTTGCTTCTATTTTGAATAGGGATTGCGATTGGTTCACGACACTTGAACTGGGTTTATCTTTTTCGGGTCCTTTCTTCAACTGGTTATCCATTTCTCCCTGATCTTTTGATCCCTGTTCTAAATTTTCCTCTGAATTTGAACCCCCATCTTCTCCAAATATCCCCAACTTATTGCTTAGGGATTCCACGAGTAGGTTTACATTGCGGTTTATATTCGCAAATTTTTCTTCGAGCAAAAAAAAACTCACCTTTGTAGGATCACAAGGTTTGTTTACAGATTCAGCGGACATGATTAGGGTTTTATGATTTTTGACCCTGCCGACCTAGATCCCCTGCAAATATCCACAAAAACCCAAAGAAACCTTCTCTGATAGCAAATGATCTGTAAATTGTCATGGATATTCCACTCAACAATTTGTCACAACAGATCTAATAATATTATATTAAAACTCTAAAAATTCTACGCTATTACAATTTATTAAACTTTAAGATCGTTGGAATTTACTGTAATTAGTGCATGCATGCGAATTGCAATTATGCATAAAATTAGAGAACGACAAAATAAGCTCACAGAAACATAAGGAAAAATATATACTCTCTGGGAAACCCTTTCGGGAGAAAACCCAACTTGAAGGTGAGCTCGCTTCGCTTTCTTTCTCTGTCTGGAAATATGGCTACAGGTACAAAGAAGTAATGCATGTGGCCCGTGGGCTACTATAGTGCACAAATAATCTTTGTGCGCTCTACCTCCTATCTCTCTTGGCTATCTTTTCTCAGCTATGGAACAAAATTCTCTTGAAAGAATGGAATGCCTCTTCCTCCTAGTGGCTCGGTTATAACACAACTCGATAGGCTACTAGTGGTTAATTTTGACTACATCAACTCTTAACTAGAGTTACAAAATATAATCTTATAAAGTCTTTTACATCACAAGAATGTGTCTAGCTTATCTCTCTATTCAATGAGAAGCTCTGACCTAGACTTAGTCAATTTCTGCCTCTGCTTGAGCCCCTATTTCCTTGCATAGTTCCTAGAGAATTAGCCCCTTTTTTATAGGAATTTTCCTCCAGTTGATTACATAATTCCCAAGTTTGATCATCTACTTGCATGTAACACATGCACACTCAAACTAGTTTACAACTGCATGTTACATGATGTTGGAATCTCTACCACATTTGGGAAGTCGAATTCTCTACATGCACTAATTATTTTTGGTTGATTGATCAATTAACTGGATGATAACTGAGTTAGATTGTTGTGCCACTGCACAACTAACCTTCCACTAGTTCCTCCAACTATTAGAACTAGTTTCATTGAATTCAACATATATAATTGAACTGTATTACTAAACTTTAGCAATCACTCATGCTTAACTGAACTCCAAGCTCTCTAACTCTAATTTACCAAGCTAACTGAGTGACAAGAGATGTCACACAAGTTAACTGCATCCAAGTTGTCTACTAATGTGGAAATTTGAATATTCTCAATTTGACCAAGGCAAATTAAAATTGAGACTTTCTTGTTGCACTTCTCAACACCCAAAGCATCCAAAAAGCTAACCCTTGGAGAGAATGAGCCAAAGGCTTCTGGGTGCCAGTGGTATATGATTGTCATTAGCCCGTTTCCCCAAAAAGTGCCATTTAGGTCCTCAAAATGGCTTTGAAAGTTTAGGACCTAAAAAAATGTAGAAAAACAACCAAAATAGAAAATTGTATTGTGAGCCAGTGGAATAAGTGGGTGACCACTAATATCGACTTGGATAAAATTCTTCCTCAACTTGTTAGTTGCATAGCTTCCTCCTTTTCTGTCTACCAAAATTTTTAATCTAGGAAGTTACCTCTTCCTCAATAATGATAGGGAAATGACAGATAATTGGATGCTACGATCATGGCATAAGATTGGGTGTGGTTCATAAGATAGGGGAGCTTCTGGTGTAAGGGATCCATAACATATTTTTTAGGCCCCTGTTTGAGCCTACATTTTCTAGATTCAAATCATGTTTAGTTACTAGAGTTTAACATATTGGGCCTTGGATACAAGATAGGAGATGCAAAGGGGAGTAAATAATGAGTGATAAAGAGAAGGCATAACAACTATGGGGTAGGTACAAAGTCGGGGTGATAACCACCCACCTAGAGAGAAGAACTAGAAATAAACCTAGGTCATTACAGAAATTTTGAGGAAAAAAATGGGTCTCAAAACAAAAATGTTTAACAAAAATCACTTTATAAGAAACAATATGATTCAATATGATGATGTCAACCATAGGGGATGATTCACCATTTTTGGAGTAAAAAGGTAAAAAGATAAAAAAATAAAAATAAAATTAAAAAAACTATTTTTTCAACTCGTATTTCAACTTATCTCCCTATTCTTTTACTCAAATTTTGAGTGAGAGCACTCGTAGGATGTGAAATTTAATTTTGCATCGAGTACCCATGTTGCATACTTTCAATGGACCCTACTACTTGAAAAATGTGAGATACATAAAAAAATGTTATTGCATGATTGTAAATCCTAGGGAGATAAGTTGAAAATACGAGTTGAAAAACTAGGTTTTTTTTTACCTTTTTACTCCAAAAATGGTGAATCATCTCCCATAGTTGGCATCATCATATTGAATCCTATCGGCTCTTATAAAGTTGTTTTTTGTTGTACATTGTTGTTTTGAGACCTATTTTTTACATCAAAATTTATCTAATGACCAAGCTAAGAAAAATAGAATGAAAGTTGGATGGATTCGTCTATGTCAATTAAAGGGGTGAAATACATGATTGCAAATCGTATGGAGATAAGTTGAAAATAAGAGTTGAAAAAGTAGTTTATTTCAATTTTCCCTCTAAAACTTGATGAGGTAATCTAATATTATTTTATTATTTCCACTATTATTTTATAAAATTCCTTAGGAGGCCCATTTTAGACCTCAAAATTTCTCTAATGCTAATGGTGAGCTAATCTAAAAGACTGGACATTTCAGATAAGCCAATAATAAAAATCAAAATCAAACCAAAATGACCAAATATGGAAATGAGGCTAAAACTACCATAATGTCTAGTGTCTTGTATTCCTCTAGTTGTCTTCCATCTTCAACTTCATGGATAATCCATTTGAACATGCATTCCTATTACACACATGATGCTACCAAAGGTGAGATTAATGACCCCATCATACCATCCTTTATGGATCAAATAGGAGGGATCTACAATGAGAGTTCTTGTCCTAGCTGCCATCCAAAATATTTTTTGTTGCATGATTGAGTCCATGCAGGCATGCCTATGTGCACTACATGCGACTTTTCTTATCTCCCCATGTTAACACTCCATTTAGGAAATGGATGCATAGTTAATTAATTGGCTGTGAGAGTTCAAGCATATTCTAGCTTCAAACATAAAAGAGGATGATGACAATATAAGAGCAAGATATTGCCTAAGGGATTCATTAAAAGTTTACCTTTAAAGAATGACACATATGAATCATATTGAGTTCAAACAAAAGTCTCAAAATTTGAACGTAAACAAAGATATTTTGTGAGTTTTAAAATATTATTTATTTATTGTTTTGTATAATATATATTTAAAATTGTTAATTAAATTTAACTTGTGTAGTTAGGAAAAATGTTATTATCTTCCTCACCCATATTCAATTCCTACAAATGACATGTTGAACTCCTCTTAATAAATATATTATTGTAATGACTTTAAAAATAAAAATAAAAAAATATAATTAAAAAAAATAGATATTTAAAATATTAAATACAAAATTATATTCCATCCTAAAAATATTAAAATAATAATACTAATCTTAATGATGAATACTAAATAACTAATGAAAATCAATATCGTAATTGAAAACTACAAATACCATTATCATTTATATATTTAAGCATTGCAATGTATGTGTATTCATTTTCACAACATAGTCATCCAGCAGTAGTACAATATTTAGTTAAATATTTAAATTTGAATTAAGGCAAGAGGCTGGCTGGTTGAATCTAAGTGGATGGTTGCACTGAATTTATTCTATCACTTAGAATACCCTTTAACAAATTTAAAGGTTTTCGTTACTAATTGTTCTTCTTACTAATGTTTTTTTGGTTACCAATCACGTGGAATTCAACTTTATATATGTTGGTTTGTTTAATTGACCTTAAAATATAATGAAATGTTGGTTCGTTTAATTGACTTTATTGAAATGAGATATTAAAAAAATAATCAAGTGTTAGCCTAAAGAAATTTTATTTTACTTTGTCTTGGTAAAGAAATTGTCTATCAACCAATAAATTGAAACAACATCAATGACTTATAAATAAATTAAATCCAATATATATAATTTGGTTAGTAGTTGTACTTAAAATCTATCAACTCTATTTATATTATTAATATATTTATATTATATAACGAAAATTTATTTTACTTTGTAGGAAATTTTCTATCAACAAATAAAATTTGAAACAGCATCAATGACTTTTACAAATAAATTAAATCTAATATATATAATTTGGTTAGTAGTTGTACTTAAAATCTATCAACTCTATTTATATTATTAACATATTTATATTATATGTTAATGGGGATGTTTAATAAAATATAATTCTATAAAGTAAATGAGGATGTTTAATAAAATATAATTTTATAAAGTGAGAATATAGTTATTTATTTTTAGATTCATAAATAAAATAAAAAATAATTTAAAAAAAAAATTAATATAAATATTTATTTCCAAATTCATTAATAAAATAAAAGTAATACATTTATATTTTTGTCATTTTCTTTATAGGTCTAGACAAAGTATACGTTAATGAGGATGTTTAATAAAATATAATTCCATAAAGTGAATGTGGATGTTTAATAAAATATAATTCCATAAAGTGAATGAGGATGTTTAATAAAATATAATTCTATAAAATAAGAATATAGTTATTTATTTCCAAATTCATAAATGAAATAAAAAATATATATTTTTTAAAAATAATATAAATATTTATTTCCAAATTCATAAATAAAATAAAAAATAATGCATTTAAATTTTTGTCATTTTCTTTACATGTCTAGAGTGTATTTGTCATTTTCTTTCTTAGAACACACCGATTTTCAGAAGTTATAAAATGTGCACCATTCCCTAGAAAGTGAATGGTGTTTATTTTACTAATCCATGCATTTTGATTTTTATTTTTTTAATATCTATTGGTTGGTAACACGCTTATTATGTATAAATATTATTAAAAATAAAAACCTGCTTTGACATTTGGATATTTAAATAATATTGTCATAGGCTTGAATTGAAATTGGTCGGCTAAGAACATTGAATGTTCGACACATGAAAGAACTCCATAGGGAAATTAATTACTTTTGAAAAAGAAGAATACCGCGTTTGAATAAAACCTCTTTATCATTTTGGTTTTGATGGACACCTGGTGTTTGGAGAACATTCTACACTAGAGTTAGTTAATTTATTGACACGTGTCCTGTAGAATTATAGTAATAGGCAATTTCCATATAATGATGAAAGGCACGTGGCAATGCATATTTATGTCCAGAAAATGAAATAAACCATTAGATTCCTTTAGATAATGGATTTATTTAATTTCATCTCTTTATGATTTTTTTGTATTTTTATATTTATAAGAGAAGCAATAAAAGAGTTTTGAGTTTTAGGAAAAAAAATTGGTGGGTAGATTTAATGCCTTGCCTCAACTTAGGGCTTATGTGGCTAAGAAGAATGCCCCTATAATATTTGGTTATCCAAAACTTATGGATTAGAGTGAGAGACCGGAGTTTAGAGGTTAAATAGTCCATTGTATGATTAAGATAAGTCATGAAAATCAAGGGTTTTTTTTAAGGGAATGCCTTCACCAATAAGATTAACAATGGAATGGAAAGAATTATTAAATCTATTTCTAAGGAGTATAAAACTAATCATGACAGCGGATTGGGACTTACAAAGCCAATTAAGGAAGAAATATAAATCCTAGATGTTTTCCTTCCAAGTGACAAAATTGTTCTTCAGTGGATTAATGTTTCTAATTATGTAGAAATCTTGAACATTCACAATAATATCTTTAATGAATCAAGAAAAATAACTAAGAAAAAAAGAGCTCCAAAAATTGACACCAAAACTCCAGGAAAGATATTCTATTAATGGATTATGAAAATGTTCTCCAATAATTCATAATCATTTGGAATGCGAGAGCATTTATTTATAGACGAGGCTTCTAACTCCCTCCCATTATTTATTCCCTAAATTAAGGTTAAGGAACAATATAAAAATGACTTGTAAGAAATACAAGTAAGGGTACTTTGTCAAAACACAAGTAAATTATGTGACATGCATAAAAAAAAATCCCCGCAAGGGAAGAAACACCATCCTTTGAAGGGAAAAAACTAGGTTTGTAGGCTTGATGTTTCCTTGAGAATGCTTTAGAGATGCCTCAAATGATGGTAAGCAAGCATCCTAGTCCACTTTTCATTTAATATCTAGCCTTATGAGGTGTAATGGCCTCTCAAGAAAGGTAAATAAGGGGCCTACAAGTGAATGGCTCTTCTAAATGGGCTAACAAGCTTTTAAATCATGCTCAACAGTCACCCTCACACCATCAAACTTGATTTAAGTGAGTTCCTTATCATTCCTTTAAGATAGGGAATCACTAAAATGGCCCCTCCAAGTCATCACATTCTCCAAAAACCCCCATAGTTGTCACAGAGTGGTTAAATGTGTGGGTTGGCCCTCATGATTAATGAAAATTAGCTCAAAAAGTGACAAATCAGGAGATTGCTCAAGGATGTTTTGCATGGAAAGCATATATGATGTCCATGTGTGTAGAAATAACCCATTTGTGCCTCGAAGAATGTGACCAATGGCTCAATAAATGTGAGGTTGCCTCAAAAAATTTGAAAATGCATGAATAAGTGCAACATCATTTATTGGCCAAAGTGTGGTACATACTTAAAGGAGGGGATCCATTTGGAGTATAAAATTGGTGTGTTAAACCATAGGTATGATGACCTTTACATAATGCAATCATCGTTGCATAACATTTAAGATAAGTGAGTGACTAAGGGCTCCCGTATATCATGTCCTAGTAGATCTAGCTCAAGATGCCCAAATACCTACCGAGGATATAAGTTCCTGAAAGATGGGACATTACACAATCAAGGGGTAATTAACCATAGCAATAAATCGAACAATCTTGAAACGGGGGCTAGAAGGATGGGCCATGACTGAACAACAAATGGGTCTAGGCTACTAGCTAGACAAACACCTTTACATCAATCATCCCATCATGGCCCAAACATAATACAATATAGATACAATTATCATCATACTTTGGCTTATCGTGGTAGTCACATATAGTGAAAAAAGGTAGAGTACATTACAAAGAATCTAATGTGTAATAGGTCTCGCTAGGAGCTCTTGGTGTCTCATCCAAATATGTTAATTGTGTCTACCCCAATTATAGTAAAAATTGAGGAAATCACTCAACAATTTTGAGGAGATTAGGAAATGGAAAATGTAGAGAAAAAGCACCCACAAGTAGTCATTGAGAAAAAACCCTCAATAAAAACTTCCTTTTCTTACCCCATTTTTTTAATGTAATATAAAAAAATGTTGATACTAAACCACTTTCTTAAATTTTATATATTATTAAATTTCTTTAAAATATTAAAAAAAAACAAATATATAATTCAACTTATATAAAACAATTTTATTATTTTAAAAAAATTAAAAATTCATTTCATAGAAATCTATTTTGATATATATTACGATATAGTAACAACACCCTTTCTTAATATAAATTAAAACGAGTAACAACACCTTTTCTTATTAAAAAAAAAACATATTCTAAATCATCACTTAATAAAAAAAATATTGTCTATTATATTTATACAAATTTAATATTTAGGAAAAAAACATGATAATATTTTACTTTAATAAAGTTTTTTTAAGTAGTTTTCTCTATATAAAAAAATATAAATTTATTGAATATAATTATAGATATAGTTTAATTATATTTTTTTATAAGATTGTAATTTTTTATTATTTAAAAGATGTTTTTAAATATTTAAATAAATTCAATATCTTAAAAATTAGGAAGCACTCAAATTGTGTAAGTAACATAAGTTAAATAAGTAAATTCAACAAATTCCTATCATTTTTTGACAAAATTAACCCACAAATATAACCAAAGCATAAAAAATTCAACTATTCCATTAAAAAAATTATAGCACATATATTCACAAAACTATCAAAGTTATAAATTTTTTGAAACTTCTACCACTATAAATGAAAGATGCAACATGAAATCATTTTAATGTGAAGAGCTTTAACTAACTTCACCAATATATAAATTTAAAATAACATTCTATGTATTTTTATAAGATTAATTTTAACATTGTATTTAATATATTAACATATTTTTTATTAAGATTCTCATTGATGGCATTATTTGTAATATTGAATATGGGATTAGAGACCTTCCAGATCATGCTAAGGAGGTTATAAGGAAAGACTGTGCTATTTTTCTTAGGAAAGCCAGACCTCCTAAAAGTAACATTAGCAAAAAGGAGTTTCTTGCCCTAAACGCCCTTAGGGATAACCCTAGCATTATCGTCCTAAAAACTGATAAAGAGGGTTTCATTGTTATCTTAGATAAAGTTGACTATGTTAGCAAAATGATTGACTATATTTATAATAGTGGGAGTTGCATTAAGCTTACTAAGAATCCCTTTAAAAAAGTTACAAAAGATGTTGCACATGCCATAAAATCTAATAATTCTCTTAATCTTCTCAACAATAAGCTTATCAAAAGAAACCCTCTTACCCTAAGAATTTACAGCCTTTTGAAGGTCCATAAGGTCGAGATCCCCTTGAGATCTTTTGTTAACACAATAGGTGGGCCTTCTTATCTTCTTGCTAAATTCTTTGCTCAAAAACTCAAGCCTCTAGTTGGGTGCACAAAGTCCTTTGTTAAAGACTCTACTTCCTTTGTCAAAGAGTTGAAGGATATAAGGCTTGACCTGGGGGATTGATTAGTAAGATTTGATGTTGTCTCCCTTTATACTAAAATCCCTATTCAGGAGGCCATCGTTGTCATTAATCAGATCACTGATAATGACACGACCAATTTGGTTGGTATTTGCCTTACCTCCACTTTTTTTAGCTTCGAGGGTGAGTTCTTTGAACAAACTTGTGGGGTAGCGATGGGTTCTCCTCTTTCCCCTATAGTTGCCAACTTATTCATGGAAGATTTTGAGACCAAAGCTTTGGCCTCTTCTCAATTCTGCCCGAAGCAATGGAAGAGGTTTGTTGATGATACATCCATCATTTGGCCCCATGGTCGTGAGAAATTAGATATGTTTCTTAACCACCTTAATTCTCAATTGGAATCCATCAAATTCACGATGGAAGTCAAGGTAAATGGGTGCCTTCTTTTCCTTGATATTCTCCTCTTTAGGATGGGCGATAGTTTCATTTCTCACCAATTTTTTTTGCAAAAAAACACACAGAACAATATATTCATGCTAGTTCTCATCATTTTTCGGCATAAAAATTAGGAGTTCTTAACACTCTGGTCCCCCGTGCTCTCAGGATTTCTGGTGAGAATCACTTAGAAGAACAAAAATCTCGTATTCTGAATGTTTTTGAAAATAATGGCTATAGTAGGCAGCAAGGTCTTAGAGCGTTTCAACGAGCCAATAAAGAGTCTAGAGTTAAACCTGCTCATGATGATAAAATTCCCAATGTGCAACTCCCCTTTATCCAAAGGACCATTAATAATATTTCTCATATTCTTAAGAAGAATAGAGTTTCTATTGTCTTCAAGCCCCTTAGTACCATTAGAAACTCTCTTAGATCTGTTAAAGACCCGGTAAACCCTAAAGACATGAAAGGGGTCTACTCTATTCCTTGTTCTTGTGGGATTCCTTACATTGGTGAAATTGGTCATTCCATCAACCAAAAAATCCATGAACATGCAACAGACATTAGGCACAATTGTTCTCGTTCCTCTACTTTAGCCAAACATGTGCTGAAATCCAAGCACCATGTATGCATTGAGGATTCTCGTGTCATCGCAAGGGTTGATCACTTCCATCATAGGAAGCTAAGAGAGGCTATTGAGATCAAGAAGCATGCAATCAATCTCGACTTAGACGATGGTTGGAAATTAAGTAGGAGATGGATTCTTGCGCTCTCTTAATTTCTTTCCCGTCATATTTGTTTTCCTACATTTTTTTTTACTTGAATTTATTTAATTTTGATTTTTCCTAGCTTTCTTAATTATTCTCGGATAGTTGAATTTTTAATAGCATTATTATAATTAATTTAGAAAGAAAAAAATCTAGTATTTTATATTAATTTAATTCACTTCAATTGAAAAAACAAAAATTGTTATTAAAAATAAAAATAAAAAAATAAATAATTTATTATTCTTCCAATAAACTAATTGCTAATGACTATTTACTAATAAACAATTCTTATCTTTTTATTAAATATTAAATTATTATAATTTGACTTGATATTAATTTAATATCTATAATAAAACAAATAAATAAATAAATTAAATAAATAATAAAATCATTTAATTCTTACTAATAAACAATTCTTATCTTTTTATTAAATATTAAATTATTATAATTTGACTTGATATTAATTTAATCTCTATAATAAAACAAATAAATAAAAATTAAATAAAATAAAATTAGATAAATAATAAAATCATTTAATTCCTAGTAAGTAATTCCTGGCAGCTAATTGTTAACTAATTCCTAACAAGTAATGTATAATGGCTAATTCTAGACCCAGATGCATCTCTCTATTTAATCATTTGGAAAGACAGATTTTTTCACCTTTATCTTGAGGATGAACCACATTAGATGGTTCAAAATGTCATCATGATGTGATTAATCCCAAAGACAATCTCATTATCAATATAGATCACAAAAATCTAAAATCTAACATCTTAAATATTATTATTTTAATATTAACATTTTTAATTAAAAACAAATATATAATTTAATAATATAGTATAAATATTTTAAAATAAATTTAAATGATACATTCCATAATTTTTATCATATATAATAATTGCACTCTTTTTCACATTTTCAATCAAAAAGTGTTTTCTTTCGTTTTGGAAAAAAATATATTAAAAATAATTTAAATATTATTATTGCACAGAGATATAAATATTTTCAAAACTAAATATGAAATTACATTAAAGTTTAATATTAATAAAGTTTAATAGAAAAATCAGTTTATGTCCCATTCATTATTATTATAAACTTTTATTTCACCATTTAAAATACCGAGAAGCATGCTATTCTGATTTCAATAGATGAACTCAATATATAGAATCAATATTATATATAAAGGGAGAACTCAATGCACCACGGTTCCATGGCTTCTATGTGAATGTGTTCAATTAACTCTTTAAGTTAATTGAAATCTAAATCTAAATCCTTCTATTGCATAAGATCGTTTTCACAAAATGAGTTTGGTGGTAATGTCCAATACCAGTTTCACTAAAATAATTGAGTGGTATTGTACAATATTGATTTCATAAACCGTTTTGGTAATGTTGTATGTTGATTTCATAAATGATTTGGAATTATAATTATATAAATATAAATGGGATTTAACTAATTCCTTATATAAATGGTGTGTCAATTAAATGTTTTATTTTTTTGGTTTTTCTAAGTATATTATTCAATGAGTTTTACTTTAAATTCGACTAATTATTAAAATGGTAGATTTGAGTTGTTAAATGTTTATAAATTGGGTGTTAGGAAGATTTTCTAAACTCTAAATCTATTTACACATTTAAAAATGTATTTCAAGTAATGAAAAATAGTGATAGTTCCCAAATTTGTATCACCAAATTCCGATAAAAGTGGAAAGAACATAAAACAGTTTGACGTCACCATACAACTTCATTGTAATACTATTAATTGAAATATAAATAAGAAATTAATTATAACTTGCTTTAGAATTTTGAAGTCTATGAAACCCAGTAGTTGTTTCCCCTCTCTTAATTACGATATTTCAAGTGTATAAAAATTCTAAGAATGAGTCTATGTGACTCATGTTTCTTCATGCAAATTAATTTCACTATTTCAATAATAATAAATTGTTACACAATTAATTAATAAAATGTATGTACACACACACATATACATACACATAAATCAACTATTACAAATACAATATAGAAGTTGTCTATTTTATTTACCAATACAAATACAATTGATCAAATCAACATGAAAAAGAATATTAATTTACATAATTAATAAACAAATACTCATAAATAAATATGCAAGGGTTATCATAAATAGTTTATTGAATAGTTGACTAATTGATTTATGAATTCAACTCCTCCTTTGTGTCAAGTTGTCCACCCTTCGATAATCCACTAGTGAACCACCCTACCAAATCCTATGGGTATTCTTCTTCTCGAAGCACCTTTGAGTTGCAATGGAACTATATAGAAGGTAGAAATATGGAAATAAGAGGAGAGTGAAGCCAATAACCTTGTGGATAAATTCTCCACTTTGCAGTACTCATCAATAAACCAAACTCTCAAAAATCACCAATAGAACTTTCTCAAAAATTACAACAATCAACCAACATTAAGGTGTAAACAAGTTTTCTTCTTAGTTCAAACTTTCGTATTATAGGTTATGGCTAATGCCATTAGTCCAACTCATACAAATATGTAATTTATTAAATTGTCATTTACCTATTATTCAACCACTCATGTGTTACACATATGCACAATTACACAAATAATTGCTTATTTAAAATTGTAAAAGTAATGAATTATGCTCACCCAAGTCCCACATTTCATATTTTGACACTTAGGTGTTTCTTTGATCTCCTTACTTCCTACTTGAGTGAATACACATGGATTCACAACTATAGTTATTTAATATTTCACTTTAACTTCTCCCAACCTGCTTGTCTTTTCCCACACTTATATTTGAATTTGAATTTTTCTTCCTCTTTCTTCTCCTTTATTTGTTGGTGAGCTAATAGTTGATTGTAGTTAATTTTTTTCCTAAAACTGAAATTATATTACTTCAAAAGAGTGCTAAACTTAAGCTAGAAACATTACATTTACTCTAGCTTTGATATTATATCATTATTATACATAATTCTACATAATCTATTGTATGATATAAAATCCTTTCAAAATAGGAGTTCCAAGTTTTTCTACATGTAGATTGTTTCAAAAATTTACACAAGTTTCAAACAATACAAGAATATATAGAAAAGTAATCATGGCTAGGCATTGTTTTGAGCTTCCTACCCCTTCGTGTGAGGATAATGTTTTTCCTCAATCTCCATTGGGTCTATGTTTTGGTGAAAAACGTCATCCTCCATATGTCCTACCTATAAGGAGCTATCAATGTCAAGGTTATTGGACCCAAGAGAGATATAATCCATTGGCTAAGATAGAACAAAGGATTTGAGATGGTTTCATTCAACCTCAAGGGTACCAATCCTTTTCTTCCATGGGAGAAAAAGGTTCATCATATTCACATTGTGGGTGGCACTGGCCTACTCAAGCTCTGGAAGTTTGGAAGAGATTTCCATTAAGGCATTTGTTTTTCCATAATTTATCTCCTTGTGCCTACAAAACACCTTGCATATTTCCTCCAATTATGGGATGTCCACCCTTTTCCTATTAGGATACATTATGCAAAACAAAACTAACTATGTTGAAACTCGAGAGGTAATGAAAATACTCAAACCAAATACAACTCAAACAATGAAATTTCCTTTCTATATAAAACTGAAAGACCATCAGATGGCAACACATACTAATATCAACAAAAACACCATCAGAAAAAACTAAAGGAAGGTACCAAGAAGCTAGGGATTGAATGGACAATGCAATGAGAGTTACCTGCATGGAGGCCCCATCTTGACCTAGGGTGATTTAGGTTTAGTTAGTTAATAATTACTTTATTTTTATTTCATGCACGCACATAGAATGTATAATTTTTACTTATAAATTTTAATTAAAATGTCATTTAGGTTTGCCCAAGTGGTTGGGAGGAATGATAGCTATCCCACCCACCTAAGTTCAATAAAATAAGTGGCATGTTGAGATCTTAATGAATATAATTGTAAAGGATTTGAACCTTGTTGTTAACTAGCCTTGTGCACTAAGGATTCTAAGGTTTACCTTGGATACAATCCTTAAAACGAGGGGAAATACTCAGGGGTTTTCTCATGGAACATAACCTATAAAAAAACACTTTTAATTAGCAACATGATTCCTCTTTGTTATAAAATACCAATTAATTTATATGCTCATTCATATTAATATTCATTTAATTAATTTTTCTCTCTGTGTTAATAATGCATAAACTATATCATCATTTTTCTCTTATTAATTAACATGTGCATATTAAAGAAAGCATATTTTATAGCCTTTAACCATTTTTTTCACTATATCCCTGATAATTTATAACTAATACCTAGTATGTCATTCTTATTCATTCCATTCAAGAGTTACCTTTTAGTTAGTACCACAGGTGTCATGCTTTGCATGCCCTTTAAGCACCCAACTTTCTTGGTGGAGAAATCATGTAACTTTTGAGACACAATTAACTCAAATCTTGTTGCTCGTGTTGAAAGAGTAATGGTTTCATTATTTTTCAGCCCTCAATTGATATATAAACTATCATGGGTATTCCAATGGAACAATTTTCCACAACAACTCTGATAACACTATTGAAATATTTACTGTGAATGTTAATTCACTTAAAATCTCATATTTTTTATTTATTGTTTTTATGCTTAAATGAATTAGTTTATCTCAAATGTGAGAAATATATAATAGAAATAAATACACACACCATCCACAATAGACACAAATTTTACCCTAGGAACCCTTATAGGAGAAAACCCAGCTAGAAGGTGAAGTTGCTCTATTATCTTTTTCTCTAGTATGGAAATATGCAAGTAAAAAGGAAGAGGTGCCTCTATGGAGTTACCTAAGACCTATGGCCTATAAGGCTACTATAGAATCTTAACCCCCTGTATTATTCTCTCTAACTCCACCCTCACAATTGTTCTACTCAACTATGAAACTAAATACAATAGCATAGAATGAAACCCCTACTTCTTCTAACATCGTGGTATTTAACATAGCTTAATAGCCAACTAGGGGTAAGATTTGTATCACACAACCCTTAACTAGAGTTATAATTTTGGACATTCTAAAGTATTTTTGAAATTTCACACATGGATAGCCCCATAAGCATGAGTAATGAGGGATGATAGGGAATCCTCTTGTACCATGGTTGTCAATATGATAGGTCAACTTATGGGAGGCATAACTTTTACATATGAACTTCATTTGACGTGATTCTTGGACCGTTGGAAGGTTATCTAAGTGTATAATAATGAGAAAGGTTTCAAAATTAGCAAAAAAAAACCAAAAAATATTTTGAAATTCCTCAAAATGGCTCTAGAAGGTCTCAGACCCCAATTCTCCAAACTAGGACCCGTCATTAAATGACCCTACATGATTATTCCTCTAATTTTTCCACTATGAAAGCATTGAGATAAATGAAAAATAATATAATGATCTAATATGGATCATCAACTAAACTTCATGAGGGACCAAATGCATGTCCTACCTTCATGACAATGTGAAACCTTTAAGTAAAAGCATCCCTATATTTTCAACCCAAGTCATGAAAAAGGAGTGCTAGTATGTGGAAAAAAGAATTGTGTACCCTCCTTTTCCTAACGATAACCCACACACTTCTATACAACCTCATTACCCATATGTGGATCAAACAACATGCATGTTCTCTATGCCTACACACACTAAAATCAATGCATCAAATAATTACATAATGAAAATAAAAGCATAACATTAATCATATAACATTTTAGGCTATCCTAACTCGATCCAAAGTCTAGTACATTGTTGCCATAATCCCACATCAATATATACATGTGATTACCTACCACACTAGGAAAACCATTATTAGATACAAGTTAATGTATCCAACATTTTCATTTCGCTTTGTCATAACAATGTGAGTTGACAACATTAATTATGTCATATCAATGGATATATAATTCATTCATATTATCATTAAACATTTAAATTAACCTATTAAAAATCATAGTTTAAAATTGATTAAAAAAATAAAAGTTTGAGTTCAATCATCAAAGTTGATTTGTAAACTGTCATGGATATTCCATTGGATAGTTCGTCACAACAAATCTACTAAAATATATTAGAAAAGCCAAAATCTACAATATGAGGGTTTATTTCTCCCTAGATTTTTGGATCTGTTAATTATTGTTTATTTTGTATGCATACAAATTATAATTATTCAAATAATAGAGAACAACAAAATAAAAACCCACAAAACATAAGCAACACAAGATATATCTTGGGAAACACTTTTGGGAGAAAACCCAGCTGGAAGGTGAGGCTTCTCTGCTCTCTTTCTCTGAATAGAAGATGGATGCAATACACAAATCTTTTCTATGTGCTCTCTCCCTATCCCTCTCAACTACTATCTTGTTTATGGAAAAAAAATCTCTCAAAAAGAATGGAACCCCTTTTCCTCCTAGTGACCTAGTTATAACACAACATGATAGCCTACTAGTGGTTAAGTTTGACTCCTTTAACTCTTAATTAGAATTACAATATTGACTCTTCTAAAGTATTCTTCATCATGATCATGTGGCTAGCCCCTTTTCCATGAGTAGTGAGGGATGATATGGCATCCTCTCAAATTATGTTGGTCAAAACAAGAATGTTAACTTTTGAGTGGCTTAAATTTTACATACAAACTCTAATTAAGGAAATTCTTGTTGATTTTTCAAGTGCAATAGATACAAGCATAAACTTCTGAAATATTGATAATTACTTTTAATGATGTAGATATTCTTTTAACACTTCTAGTTTATCATTAAGCAATTACACTTTAGAAATTCAACCATAAATGCACAAGGACCATAGAGATAACAATGCATAAAGAGAACACAAGATTTACCCTCGGAAAACCCACTAGGGGGGGAACCTAACAACCTTTTCCTTAGATAAATTCTTCGTTTCAACAAGATATACACTTAAATATACTAGTCAATATGATGGTTAAATTGAACTACAATGCTATAGACAAACCTGGTCAACTAGCCCTCTTTTCAAGGAAATATTCTGCCCAATAAATTTGGTCCTTTTTTTATCTTCCTAGGCCAAAATTCCACCTCGCAGAATCTGCCTAGAAATTTGGCCCTGTTGCCAAGAATTTGGCCTTTATGTTGTAACTCTCCCCTCCCCACATTTACCCATTTTTACAATCCCTCCAAGTAAATGTGAAGCGAATTGTTACTTGACATGACCCAACATCCTAGTTCCAGTTAACTAAGTGGGGCCTACAACTGAGACTTACTAACCTTCCTCAGGAACCACATATCACTCAGAGGTTGAACAACGACCCCGGGTGATCAATCCCTAAGCTAGAACCCTTTTTATTTTACCTATACCTATAATCACACCCCTGACATTTCCAACATGTGGTTATGAAACTCCAAACACACTCGTAAGCCTAGCTGCTAATGGTTATGAGCTAAATTCCTCATTTTAGTGCCTACAGTCCAAGATCTGAGCCACTTTTATAGGCTAGCCTCCAAACCATTGCCCAGAACTTCCAGCAACTTTCCATAATCATATTTAACATGAATACAATGCTAATCATTCAAATTTGAATTATAAACTTGACCTAGACTGACTAGAACACAATAGACATTTCGTCAAACACATGGTAAACATGTAAGTTATAGGTCTTGAATGCATATCTAAGTGTAAATATTTGTACTTTAGCTGGAAATCATCGAGAAGGTTTAATTCCCTCTCAAATAGTTGCAACAACAATTGTTATCCCATGCATTCATCAACCATTCATTAACTTATCAAAGAATAATAAGAGCCATGGCTAGAGCACATCTTAGATCAATATTATAGCCAAAATATTAACCATGACATAAAAACCATCAAATCAACATAACAATAGATACAAATTCTCATATATCACAATAGGAAATAACTCTTATTAACATATACAAAAGCCAACCAAGTCAAGGACTTCCAAGTACCACCTGACCATAGATTGAGTTGAAACAAATCTTTCTTTTAGCCAATCACTCTCGTTCCATATCCCAAGCATGAATGTAGGATCACATGGGATAAACCAAGACATAAACAACCAAGGAAATCTATAGATTAAACCACCTCCATCCTCAAACTACTGCGATCTTGCCAAAACTAGTCAAGAGATCACAAAACCAAAACAAGTTTGGATGCCTCAGAATTTCTTCACCATAACTTGAGGAATTTATTTGTGTCCACCCACTTGTCGAGGGCTTCCTATAGAAAACCATCTCCACCCCCAACCCTTGGTAATTTTTTGAGACCATGATCAAGAGCTCAAATTTTTCCAAAAAAAATCAAAGTGTCAGAATATTGATAAGCTTAGCTTCAAATCAAAGAGCTAGCCATTCTGAATTCAATGGTGTGAACGCCATTCAAATATGATCTCGTATGCAGGAGTTAAAGAAAGTCAAAGTTCAGGTTTGACTTCAACACGTGGCCGAATTGGATGACATGGAAAAGGTCCCAGTGAATTGGGAAGCGCCAAGTGGCAGGTTCTCATTAGGTCCTACATATCACATATAAGAGGAGTTAAGGTAATCGCCCCCCGGAGCAGTTAGATTTGCGATGCGATATATCGAAATCGCAGATTGACGAAGGGTCAGCGTTCCAGAATGGACCCCCAACAAAGCTTAAGTGCGATGCGATATATCACATATCGCAATCGCAACCAAGGAAAGTGTTTACAAAGAGGCCCCGGATGTAAGCGCCGATTGAGATTTGCGATAGGGCGCTGGATGTGATACTATTATATGTTGTGGTTTATAACTCATCAGGTCTGCCGATCGCCAGATCGCATATTGCAATGCATTAAGTCCCACATACACAAGACCCCAAGTTATTCGTCGTTTGCGATGAGAGATAAGTCCCGGATGCAATGCTACTATAGGTTTTGTTTAATTGTTTGTCAGGTCCACCGATATCGCAATCGCACAAATCACCCACTTTTGTTCACAAGCCTTAAGACCACGGGTTTTCCGTCGATTGTGAGTTGCAACAAAGCTGTGGAACCATTTCCTTTTCTGCCGGACTAAGCACTTTGTATGTGACCACTTGGCCTTAACTGCGAGATAGGCTTGGAAGTTGGTGGGACCACCGATTTCGGTGGAACTTCCATATTTAACTCCAGGTAATGAATTTAACTGGAAGTAAGCCATATTTGGAGGAGAAAATTGTGGAAAGACTGATAAAAGTCATAACTAAGGCAATTTTCGACCAAATGGGATGAAAAAAGAGGCTAGATAGCCATTTTTGGACATTCTGAACTCATTGGAACAAGTTTCAAGATCAAAGGAGCACTTCTAGATAGGATTTTTGAAAAGTGAAGCCTATGGGTGCCATGGTTAACCAGAGTGTTGATTTAGTTTAAGGAGGAGTATGAAGATGGAGATGACCTTGCAGGGGTCTTCCAGCCTCCATGTGTTTTTTGTAGTAGCCATTACAACAGTGTTGTAGCTTTATTTCTTCTTTTCTCTATATGTTTTTGGAGAAATAGATTTGTTTAAGTACTTCAAGTGGATTGTAGTACTATTTATGCTCTTGGTAGTTGGAGTACGGGGTCTTTATTTGAGAGTACTTAGCTTGTTGATTGTTTCATGAATAACTGTAGGTTGTGATGTGTTTAGAGTGAGATTTCTTTGCAGAAGAATGTTTCCTTGAAGGGTAAACTAGCCACTCTTTATTTCATCACACTTATGTACTCTTTATTACTGAAGAATTTTGAGCATAATGAGAAGGAGTCATGCCTTTAGAGCTGATCCAAGGAGATGCAGCCTAGGAGGGGTGAACTCCTTCAACAATGGCTAGTGTAATATTGTTGGATGCATGTTTCCATTTAGTGTTTTTGTTTCATTTTTTAAGCTTTCTTCATGAAACTAACTTAAGTAAACACACACAAAATTAATGTTTTTACTTGTTATTTTGGAGTACAAACCTCAAACACATTTTTATATTCTAAATGGGGAATTAGCACAACATTACTAATCTGCTCCATTTCAGATCAAGTAGGTATCGGAGCATATGTTTTCTTTGTGCAAGGAGGAATTGACTGTTGTTTGCAAGTGAATGTGTTTTGAAGCTCAAGTGAGAGAATGATTTGGAAAGAAGAGAAATATTGTTACAATCTCTACCACCAAGTTCTACCTCAAATTGCAATAAAATCTTCAAGAAAAGCATGTCCCAAGGAGGAGAGCCTGCAAGAATAAGAGGATGTGAAGGCGTTTAGAAAGGATTTCTTAGACATGGCAGAAATAGTGAAAATACTCTATGAAGAGAGGAATACCAAATTGCAAGGTGAAAGCTATAGACCTCCAAGAGGAGAATGTTCTCCAAGTGAAGAAGGTAACAAGAATGGTGATAAACCACCATCCTCTCCACAATATTCATGTTTTTCTACAACCCTTATGCAAGATGATAGTGTAGAAAGACTCTCAGAGAAGGTAGATGGACAAGTTTGTATCTTTTGTCCACATGATGTGGAAGATGAGGTTCTATCAGCGCCCAAATTCAAGGAGCTGAAAGAAGAGAGCCAAAGAGTCAAAGAGGAAACATCTAGAATCAAAAGGGAGTTCGAAAACATCTTTGTATGTCAATCAAAAGATGAGGCAAAAAGTAAGAATTTACATGCTTCTTCCTTATGCGAAAATGTTGACATAAATTCATTTGCAGCCTTTGAAAAACATAGTTAAGGCATTGGATCCAAGCTTTTTACCAAGATGGGTTACAAGGGAGGAGGCCTTGGAGTAAACCAACAAGGCATTAAAAATCCAATTGAGGCCAAGGAGAGGCCTAAATATGAAGGCTTAGGCTATGTTGCAAAAGAAGAATGGTCTTCTAGCGATAGCTCATGGGTATTGTGTTCCTTTTGCCATAAGAGAGGAAATGAGGAGGAAAGATGTTGGGATTTGCATCCAGAATTGGTTCCCACTTGGTTCCTCAAGCGTAAGGAGGACTTGAAGTGAAAAACATCTCCAAAGAGAGATGAAAAAGTTGAAGAAGAAGGGAAGCTAAGTTCTTCTTGCCATGCAAGTTCCTCACGCAAGAAGCGTAAGCCAAAGGACTCCAAAAAGAGGTATAATCGTCCTATTAATTCGAATACATTTCATAATGGAAGACAACATGCTGATCTGAATAACATGTTGAGGAATATGTTTCCATGCACCTTTTTCCTTTCATCTAACCATTGTGTAGATAAGTGCGATAAAAGGAAAGAAACCATCAAGAAGATGCTTATGTTTAATGGAATTGAGACTGAAAAGAGAAAATCTCATCCAAGGTTAAAGGAAACTGAGCCAAGAGGAGCTCAAAATAACTTTTGTACTCACTGCAATATTAGTGGGCATTGGGTCAAGAACTGTTGGAAATTGTTTCCACACCTTCATCCTGGTAAGGGCAAGCAAATCATGCAAGCACCAGAAGAGGAAGCGACAAAAGAAAAAGTGGTGCAAGATGCAACCATCCTTGAAGCAGCTTTAGAAGAAGAGAAAGTTCAAATAGAGGGTTCATTTACCTAGTTGGGTAAGAAATGGGCGGACTATTTGTCCAGGTGAAGTTTGTAATTTTTTTTTTTGCACTAGTTGCATATCCCCATAGTTGGGTAATTTGTAAAAGTGATGTTCATAAATAAATCACTTATATGCAACAATGTTTTGTTTAAGCATTACAATTCTAGTTTCGCTTGTTGATAGTCAATTTGAATGGAAAATTTGGGAGTTAAGTTTATTCCATTTTTTAAAATTAATTTCTATTTGTAGTTTGAGAAATCATTTTAAAGCTATTGTATGAGTAGTTGAAGCACATTTAGTATGTTCCAAATGTGTTTAGCACTCAAGTTATACAAGTATTCACTATGTGAGGCTTGTTTTGGTGCATTTTTCAAAGTATTTTAGGATCTTATCCTCGATAAGGATTTTGCAGATGAGAACCTTCGAATTATTCTTGGAAAATGATGTTGTTGTGGATGCTGTCAGTTCCAGTCTTCACAGCCTGTCACCAGGGATCAACATGAGCTCTTACTATGTCTGGTTTTGTTAGATGTTTTGCACATGATGTTCAGCACAAAACATGTCACAAGTGTATCCATCAGAAGAAGCTCAGAAAAATATTTCCAATGGTATATCACACTCCCGTAACTGCCTCCCGGATTAGAAAATATGATCGAAATGAATGAGTGATTCTTGGTTATGCATGTTTTGAGGTCAGTTGCTACACACAATGACAAGTTTAGTACAAAATCAGTTTCTGAAATAATGGTAAGGAATTTTTCAAAAGTGAAAGAGGTTTTTGTTCATCACATACAAAATAAAAATAAAATCCTTTATTTTATGCACAGGTGCTACTATGTGGGAGATATACAGTGAAATTTGTAGCCTACATTAAAACAAAGCAAAATTTTCATATTTTTTACTATTTTAGTCATTTTAGTGCGGGGTCATTTTACAACAGATAGAAAGTAATTTTGCAAAACCCAAGGAGGCTTTTGTTAACCACAATCCATATAAAAAAAAATCTTCCAGTTTATTCACAGGTGTCATGAATTTGGAAATGTGACTAGATCTTTACAGCTCAATTTCACATATTTAAATTTTTAATGATTTTCTGTTTTAGAGATGATTTTGTGGAACAGATTACGAGCAATTGGAAATGAATTTCCAAAATTTGAGAGATATTTTTCTCCAAAATGACCTTATCTACAAAAACCTCTTTCAGTTTTGTAACAGGTGTTATGTTTTAGGAGATACGAGTTCATCTTCAACACCTATTTTCAGAAATTTGGCCCAAGTTTAATGTAACTAATTCTATTTTGAAGAAAATGGTTGAGCTCAATTCCCTTAGTACAAGAATGAGAAAATGTATATATTTTATGAATTTCATAGTGTAGGGGTTGGGATTTGGTAGAAGGTTGGACATTTGAGAAAGCCTTGAGCTTCATTGTACACTCATATCAACATTTTGGCTAAGGAATTGAGACCAGGGTTTGCAGCACTCTTTGGGATCCATGTGGCAATTTGTCTTGGTACAATGCTTTCCTTTGTAATTGTGAATTTATTTATGTGATTGTATTAAATTATCTCTCTTATTTCTTCTCAGCTAAATCAAACAAGAGTGTAAGTAGAATCCATTAAAATTGCAATGCTCTACTTGAGGTTTGCTTTAGTCTTTGATGTTTTCAGTTGTTTGGAGAGGATCCATGAGTTTTCTTGCCCTCTTCAGCTCCTCACCTATCTAATCCTTCCATCTCATTCAATTTTAAGTGCCAAAAACAATTTCCTACCTTGCCGCATTGAGATCTCTACAAGACCGAGCCTCATTCCCCGCACCCAAAATCTACCTTTCCATTTGAGCCAACAAAAATATCATTTTATTCAATCAAAATTTTTCACACATATACCTAGCCTAAGATCAATATTTCTATCAATCATCTCAAGCCCTAAATCGATCATAATTTGTTGAGATTGACTCGGAGAGAGACCTCTCCCGACCTGGTAGGGCTAGCTACCAGGTTAAGCGTGGTTTGATGTTGGCCCTGGATCCTACCTTCCTCAGCCTAAGGTAAATCTAGGCACTAACATAGTGGCGACCATACTGGGGAAGATTGTTTGTTTGTTAGTGTTCTTCATTTTATAAACTATAGACGGAGCCTGAAGTTAGCTAGGTAGCCTTCGAAACGCTCTTGCTTTGCATTAGCGCAAGTAGATAAAAGCTACTTCAGTCAATCTCTGGTCTAGTTTATAAACTGAACATCTGACTTGCAAATTGCCCCAGTACAATTTTGTAATCAAGTTTAGATCTGATTGTTGATGGTGGACAACAGTCAGACACATATGAAGGCTAAAATCATCTACCTAGTGACTCCATTGTTCGAAGTCCCAAGTTTCAAAGTATTGATGGTGGCTCCACTAGCTAAATGAAGGACTCAAATGTTGCTTCTATTTGTTCAAGGTATTCATGTATCGATTTTTCTAATCTTCTTGGTTTTCCTAATCAATTACCAAAGGATGCATACATTTTGATTAATGGCCCTAAATTCAATGGGGGAGATCTGACTTTGACTCTAGAACATATAGAAAATTTTAAAACATTTGTGGAAATTCTTAGAGTTAAAAAGGAAGATGTCTTCATCAGATTGTTCTTTGATTCGTTTCAAGGCAAATGTAGAAAATGGATTGAAGGTTTTCCTATCAAATCTATTAAGTCCTTTGTAGATTTTTGGCATATCTTTCTTGAAACATGGATGGAGAAAGAGGAAGAGTTCAAAATAGAGGTGCCCTCTATTCAAGGTTTTAGAGAATGGGAAGATATGTGCACAGATGATGAGGTAGATGAGAACTTTGCTTCATCTCTTTCTTCTTATCTGAAATCTTGTCAATGTAGCCATGAAGTTAAGCTCAATTTTTTGCAAGAGTTTTCCATCAAAATTGAAGGAGATCTAATTGGCTTGGAGACCCAAATACAGTCCCAGGATCTGGACTGTCGAGTCCCATTCTTTGGGGACCCTTTTCAGTAGAAGGAATAGAAGGTAAAGCTGCCCGTGGATATTTGCATTGATAGTTTGCAGCTGGAAGCATGTATTGAGGAGTTGGGGCAGCAAACAGAGTCTAGTTTTTTCGATCCTATTGCAACGTACATGGAAATTTTTTTTTTTTTTTTTTTTTTTTTTTTTTTTTTTTTTTTTTTTTTTTTTTTTTTTTTTCAGTTTAAATGATAGATCAAATTGTCTTTTACACAACTAGACTCGTTATGTGCATGTATGGCTATTAACATTTACATTTGTGTCCTGGTTGAAGCACTTCCAAGCAACATCCTTGTCACAGTTACTTGATTGGTTGATCTGGCATTATAGTGTTACTTGATCTATTGGTTTTGCAACAAAGTAGGGTATATTTGTAAATAAATAAACTGCCAAAGGCAACATTTCAGTTTTCGGTATTTGTTTATGTACAGGTTGAAGTATGTATATGTTTTTGGATTGGTATGAGTTGTTTTGGGTTTGCAGTTGTTTGACCATCCATGCACAATGGAAGAGGCACTGTCTGCTTTCCAGAGATCTGTAGTTCTTGGCACCTCCAAAGAGCTGCCATCCCCAATGGAGCTGATGTTAGTTCTAGTCTTCGCAGCCTGTCACCAAGGATCAACATGAGCTCTTACTATGTCTAGTTTTGTTAGATGTTTTGCACATGATGTTCAACACAAAACATGTCACAATTGTATCCATCAGAAGAATCTCAGAAAAATATTTCCAATGGTATATCACACTCCCGTAACCGGCTCCCGGATTAGAAGATATGATCGAAATGAATAAGTGATTCTTGGTTATGCATGTTTTGAGGTCAGTTGCTACACACAATGACAAGTTTAGTACAAAATCAGTTTCTGAAATAATGGTAAGGAATTTTTCAAAAGTGAAAGAGGTTTTTGTTCATCACATACCAAATAACAAAAACCTCATTTAGTTTATGCACAAGTGCTACTATGTGGGATATATACAGTGATATTTGGAGCCTACATTAGAACAAAGCAAAATTTTCATATTTTTTTCTGTTTCAGTCATTTTAGTGCGGGGTCATTTTACAACAGATAGAAAGTAATTTTGTAAAACCCAAGGAATTTTTTGTTAACCATGAGCCATATAACAAAAACCTCTTCCAGTTTATTCACAGGTGTCATGAATTGGGAAATGTGACTAGATCTTTACAGCTCATTTTAGGGGTGATTTTAGGGGCGAATGTTCGCCCTTTGGCGAAATTAAGGGGTTTTAAATTTTTAGTGGGTGAATATTTTGTATCATAGTACATTTTTACAAATCACCTCAAATAGCCCACCTTATTTTAAGGGAGAGGGTAAAAAAGGTAAATTTAGCCCTTGAAATTAGGAGTTACAACCTTCCATTCGCCCATTTTCAAGAATAGGTTTTATTTAAGTGAATCCATTCGCCCATTTTCAAGAATAGGTTTTATTTAAGTGAATCCTATGGGCCAAAGGCCCAAATACCATATTTATAAAAGAGGTATGGTAAATAAATAAAGCATTTTTTATATTTACTCCATAAGTCACCTTATATACATGCAAGGGTGTAAACAAATAAAAATATAAGTAAAGTGGAGGTATGGTAAATAAATAAAACGCCTTTTTATACTTACTCAAAAGGTATGGTAAATAAATAAAAATATGAATAAACTAGATGCATGTTAAATAAATAAAACCTCTTTTTATATTTAGTCCATAACCCTCATTCTATTTATGAAGGCTCAAGAAAGAGGTTTTATTTAAGTGAATCCTATGGGCCAAATACCATATTTGTAAAAGAGGTATGGTAAATTAATAAAAATATAAATAAGCGAGAGGTATGGTAAACAAATAAAACATTTTTTTATATTTACTCTATAAGTCACCTTGTATTTATGAATGGTATGGTAAATTAATAAAAATATAAATAAATGAGAGGTATGGTAAACAAATAAAACATTTTTTTTATATTTACTCCATAAGTCACCTTATATTTATACTATGGGACAAATACCATGGACTAGATTGTTATTAATACCATGCAAAAAAACATTATTAACCCTGATATTAGTATTAATAAAATAAAAATGGCACATGGTATTGACCCATGGTATTCACCAAAATAGCACATGGTATTGACCCATGGTATTCACTTGGAATGTAGCCTATTTAAATGGGGGAATTAAACCAGCATAGATCCATCTTTACTATGGATCTACTAACCCCCGAGAGGTATCAAATATCGTGATATGCAAATTGGCATAGAGTGAAAAAATATTTGATCCGATCAAAAGTAAAAATGGATCTTGTAATTTAATGTATGTTAAACATTTTAGCTTGGTTAAAATAAAAAATAAAATAAAAATCAACTATTAATTTTATTAATTTTTATAAATTACTAATAGTAATTTTTAAGCTCCAGGTTTATGATAACCCATGGTATTGACCCATGGTATTCATGTGAGCATATACTATTTAAAGGGGAAATTCTATCTTAGATCCATCTTAATTCTGGGTCTACCAAGTGCTCAGAGGGATAAATAGATTTCATCCCCCTAAGAGTGGTAGATGTGGAGTTAAGATGGATATAGGTTGGTTTTTATGATAATGAAGATATTAAATAGGCTTAGGAAATTATATTGTAAAAACATCTTAAGGTGAATGGTTAAAGCATAGACATTGGACAAGTATATTTGTATACTTCTGCTTTAAACTGAAATAAATCCAGGGCTAAAAGGAATGGATTGATTGCACTAGTCATCCTTCTATAACTTTCCAACATATGCTGGAGTAAACAGTTTGTAATTTGGGTAATTTTTCTAATTGCAAACGGGAACATACTTGTGTATTGGCAGGGTGGTTACAAGGTCCCTAGAAGTGGAGTAAACAGATTGCAATTTGGGTAATTTTTCTAATTGCAAACAGGAACATACTTGTGTATTGGCAGGGGTGGTTACGAGGTCCCTAGAAGTGATGAATTTGAATTTTTCTTGGTTTTATATATAGTATTAGGTTTTTTCTCATGCTTTCTGTGAATGGCACGGGTGAATTTTATCCTACACCCACCAAGTTATCGATATGTAATTTCGGTAATTTTGATTTCAAAATATATTTTAAAGAAATGCAATGATTTCATTTGTGTATTCAATAAACACAAGATTTTATAATTAAGTAAAATATTCGCCATGCCTGGTGAGAGATTTGCCAAAAAATTATATATACATATCATATTATTGATAAAATCGCCTTCCATTTTTCCTATATACCATGGAGATTCGCCCATTTATTATACATGTAAATTTAGGGGGGGTTCTTAAAATTTTCCCTGGCTCATTTTCACAGATTTAAATTTTTAACGATTTTCTGTTTTAGATATGATTTTGTGGAACATATTACGAGAAATTGGAAATGAATTTCCAAAATTTGAGGGAGGTTTTTCTCCAAAATTACCTTATCTACAAAAACCTCTTTCAGTTTTGTAACGGGTGCTATGGTTTAGGAGATACGAGTTCATCGTCAACACCTATTTTCAGAAATTCGACCCAAGTTTAATGTAACTGATTCTATTTTGAAGAAAATGGTTGAGCTCAATTCCCTTAGTACAAGGATGAGAAAATGTATATATTTTATGAATTTCATAGTGTAGGGGTTTGGATTTGGTATAAAGTTGGACTTTTGAGAAAGCCTTGAGCTTCATTGTACACTCATATCGGCATTTTAGCTAAGGAATTGACACCAGGGTTTGCAGCACTCTTTGGGATCCATGTGGCAATTTGTCTTGGCACAATGCTTTCCTTTGTAATTGTGAATTTATTTATGTGATTGTATGCCATTATCTCTCTTATTTATTCTCAACTAAATCAAACAAGAGTGTAAGTAGAATCCATTAAAATTGTAGTGCTCTACTTGAGGTTTTCTTTAGTCTTTGATGTTTTCAGCTATTTGGAGAGGATCCATGAGTTTTCTTGCCCTCTTCAGCTCCTCACCTATCTAATCCTTCCATCTCATTCAATTTTAAGTGCCAAAAACAATTTCCTACCTTGCCCCATTGAGATCTCTGCAAGACTAAGCCTCATTCCCCGCACCCAAAATCTACCTTTCCATCTAAGCCAACAAAAATATCATTTTATTCAATCAAACGTTTCACACATATACCTAGCATAAGATCAGTATTTCTATCAGTCATCTCAAGCCCTAAATCGATCATAATTTGCTGAGATTGACCCGGAGAGAGCCCTCTCCTGACTTGGTAGGGCTAGTTACCAGGTTAAGCGTGGTTTGATGTTGGCCCTGGATCCTACCTTCCTCAGCCTAAGGTAAATCTAGGCACTAATAGATGGCCATAGTGACATGGACAAGCTAAGAAGAAAATCCTTTTGACTGAAAGCCCAGCATGATTTTGACGAACAAAATGTTGAATGCATGGGAAAAATTACCACAAACATGGGTGAAGTGTCCAAGGGTTGTCCATTGTTGAAAGAATGGAATCTGGCAGTCTACAAAGAGCACTCTCTTCAAAGTAGAAAAAAAATGAGTGGAGGCCAGTGCATCTTACAAGTCAGCTCCATCTTGTATAGTAAGAATATGTGCATGAACTGGCAGCATAGTAATTTAGCCATCATGTGGGAAATGTTGAAAGAAGTGAGGAACTATTTCTATTGTTGCAATGAGAGTCGCATTTCAATGAACAAATCTTACGTAGACCTTAGAATACATGAGTGTCATCTTTTCAGAAGATATCATGAGAGTTTGGCAGCGACCATTAATGGTTGTAGGGGAGTGTTTCACTTGGCATGTCCAAATATCATCGATAAAGTTGATGATTTGAAGGCAACACTCGTTGATCCAGCAGTTGAAGGCACTTTGAACGTGTTGAAGGAATCGATTGCGGCAAAGGTGAAATGCGTAGTGGTAACATCATTCCAAACCCAATTCAAGTAGATTTGTTGAATTATGAGAGTCTGCAGTAAGAACCTTAATTAAATTTTTTAGTGCTTTATGGTACTTAGAACACTAACCCCATTATTTGTACATGATAATATGATGGCAAGAAACAATAAAACATAAAGTGTTTTAAATGGCCATCAAGGGGATTTGTAGCCACTCTAAGGTGATGAGAGAATGAGAGGCATTATGCCTAATTTGTTGTAATGGGTTTTGTAATCATCATTATGTAATCGATTTGAAAGAAGCAATTTGCATAAACCATCTTGGCAATTTGATTTAAACTTGTCCAAAGAGTATTTTATAAACTCTTGGCAAGTAAATTGCTTCATTGTAAACTCGATAATGTCAGCTACAGATGCAAGTAATGGCTTCATCGTTCAAACTCCGAAGAACAGAGGTGAAGGAGACAAAGAATATGTTTCAAAGACATTGCATACAATTGATTAATGATTTGAAACTTTTGGAGACCAAAAGTTTTTCAATGGGGAAGAGTGACCAAGAGCTCAAAATTTGCCAAAAAAAATCAAAGTGTCAGAATCTTGATAAGGTTAGCTTCAGATCGAAGAGATCGTCATTCTGAATTCAATGGTGCAAACAACACTCAAATCCGAGTTCGTATGCAGGAGTTAGAGAAAGTCAAAGTTAAAGTTTGGCTTGGACATGTGGTAAGATTGGATAAAATGGAAAAGGTCCCAGCGAATGGGGAAGTGCCAAGTGGTAAGTTGTCATTAGGTCCCACATATCACATATCAGAGGAGTTAAGGTAATTGGCCCCTGGAGCAGTCAAAGTTGCGATGCGATATATCGCAATCGCAGATCGGCAAAGGGTTAGTGTTATAGAATCGGTCCCCGGTAGAGCTTAGGTGCGATGCGATATATCACATATCGCAACCGTAACTAGGGCATGTGTTTACAAAGTGGCCATGGAGGTAAGCATCGGTTGTGATTTGCGATAGGGCACCGGATGTGATACTGTTATATGTTGTGGTTTATAACTCGTCGGGTCCGCCAGATTGCATATTGCAATGCATTAAGTCTCGCATACAGAAGACCCCAGGTTATTCACCGATTGTGATGAAAAATAAGTCCCAGATGATATGCGACAATAGGTTCTGTTTAATCATTTGTTGGTTCTGCCGATATCGTAATCGCAGAAATCGTCCACTTTTATTCACAGACCTTAAGAACATGAGTTTTCCGCCGATTACGAGTTGCGACAGAGTTGCAGAATCATCGCCTTTTTCGTCGGAATGACCACTTTGTATGTGACCACTCGGCCTTAACTGTGAGATAGGCTTGAAAGTTGGCACGACCACCGATTTTGCTGGAACTACCAGATTTAACTCCAGATAATGAATTTAATTGACAGTAAGCTAGATTTGGAGGAGAAAATTGTGGAAAGACTGACATAAGTCATAACGAAGGCAATTTTCAACCAAATGGGATGAAAAAATAGGCTAGATAGCCATTTTTAGAAATTTTGAACTTATTGGAACATGTTTCAAGATCAAAGGATCAGTTCTGGATAGGCTTTTTGAAAAGTGAAGCCTATGGGTGCCATGGTCAACCACAATGTTGATTCAGTTTAAGGAGGAGTATGAAGATGGAGATGAACTTGCAGGGGTCTTCTAGCCTCCATGTGTTTTTTGCAGTAGCCATTACAAAAATGTTGTAGCTTTATTTCTTCTTTTCTCTATATGTGCTTGGAGAAAGAGACTTGTTTAAGTACTTCAAGTGGATTGTAGTATTGTTTATGCTCTTGGAAGTTGGAGTATGGGGTCTTGATTTGAGAGTCCTTAGCTTGCTGATTATTTCATGACTAACTGTAGGTTGTCATGTGTTTAGAGTGAGAGTTATTTGTAGAAGAATGTTTCCTTGAAGGAGAAACTAGCCACTATTTTTGTCAGCACACTTATGTACTCTTTACTACTGAAGAATTTTGAGCATAATGAGAAGGGGTCATGCCTTTAGAGCTGATCCAAGGAGATGTAGCCTAGGAGGGGTGAACTCCTTTAATAATGGCTGGTGTATCGCTATTGCATGCATGTTTCCATTCAATGTTTTTTTTTCATGTTTTAATTTTTCTTCATGAAACTAACTTAAGTAAACACACAAAAAATTCATGTTTTTACTTGTTATTTTGGAGTACAAACCTCAAGCATAGTTTTATATTCTGAATGGGGAATTAGCACAACATTACTAATCTACTCCATTTCAGATCAGACCACCTCACCCGATTCTAAAACCTTCTAGAAATCCAAATCTCAACCAAGAAATGAATTCCATCACACAATGGTTATCCAGGAAATGACAAGGTAAGGATGAAACCACTATCAAACCTAGAAAAACCCATGCCAATGACAAAAAATGAACCAAATAAACAAATTCATGGACCATGCATTCACACCTCAGCTAGGAAATCACACATGCAACCTGTTACCTGCAAAATATTCTTGTTGAAGCCATTGATACAACCTTCTCCTTGTGTTCCTTTACTTTCCTTTTCCTTCCTTTTCCTTCCTCTGCTTGCTTGATTGTTTTCTCCTCTTGGTTCTATCTCTCTGTTTCTAAACTAATTCAAAAACAAAACTAACAAAAGCCATGAACGGGTTCTTTGAAGCCTTTCTACTATTGATGTCTCCTTTTTCTTCATTTTCCTTAATTTTCATCTCATGCAAGTATGTGTCTCTTCACCTTCCTTTTCTCATATTTTCCTTTATTTCTCATAAATAAATTTCAATTATTTCCTCTTTTCAATTTCCAATGCCTTTTCTAATCTCCTTAGCCATTAATAAACTAAAAGTGATGCCCACTATAGTTCTTTGCCAAAAATTCAGCTCGACATACGTGTCCCATGACCTTGGTCTTATTTTTCATTTATTAACCTTTATTAAATGAAATTTTACCCCGGGGTTGTTACAAACCCATCCCCCTCAGGGGAACACTGCCTTGATGTTCAATGACATATATGACCAACAAATCATTGAAAACAAAACATACTACCTATGGAGCTTTATAACATAGCTCGTTGCAGTATTTACAATGAACAACTGCTGCAAACCATGACCATCATGACATAAATGACAATCATACCGCTTATTATAGATTTATAACACAACCCATTGTGGCATCTACATCAATATCCATACACATATACATATACATATACCAAAAACTCATTTCCTTGAATCAACGAATAATCAAGGATATAAAACCTATCTGATCAACCATCTCCCATGTAGCTTCATCGAGCCTAAAGTGTGTCCACTTCACTTTAACTTGCTCTATTACTTAGTTCTGGAGCATGAGTTGTTTCCATTGCAATATGCATTGAGGTTCTTGTTAGAATTCTCCCACCAGTTCCACTTGGAATATAGACCAATCAATCACATGATCAACATCCTACACATTTCTCTTAAGTAATGAAACATCGAAAACATCATGGAATTTCAATGTCGTAGGTAGTGCAAGTCCGTAGGCCACTAGTCCAATCCTCTCAAGGATCTCAAAAGGGACTAAGGTGCCAACTTGGCACATGACCCAATCTTCAAGGAGCCCCTCTTGGGATTGATACACAAGTACACATGCTCCCCAACTTGAAACTCCTTAAATACCATGTGCTAATATGCATAACTCTTCTATCTATCTTGTGTTGCCTTCAAATTAATCTTATGTCTGTCTTGTGTTTCCTCAAATTATTTTTAATAACTTGTATTTCCTATTCCATCTCTGCCAACATTTCTGGACCAATCAATACCTTGTTCACTAGATCACTCCAACTAATAGGAGTATTACAACTCTTCCAATAAAGAACCTCAAATGGACTCATCTTCAAAGACTCTTGATACCCATTATTATAATAAAACTCTACCAGTGGAAGATAATCCTCCCACTTCCTCTGCTGATGCATGATGTACATTCTAAACATGTCCTCAGGAATCCTGTTGACCGTCTCTGTCTGTCCATTTCTCTGCGGATGTTAAGTTGTATTGAAATCCAATTCTATCCCCAAACCTACAAACAACTCTTTCTAAAACCTGTAGTGAACTTGACATCTCTTTCTGATATGATCTTCTTATGAACACCATGCAACCTCACTATTTCCCTGATGAAAATTTGAGCTACCTCATTGGCTGAATTAATAGACTCAATTGCAATCAAGTGAGCTACCTTACTTAACCTGTCAACCACAACCATGATGGAATCATGATTCTTTGATGTACTTGAAAAACCTATAATGAAGTCTATTGACCATTACGTGTCAGTGACCCATAGCAGTACACCCCCTTTTTTCGCAAAAGGGATAGCGCCTGATCGATTTGTTCATGTTGTACAACTATCATCATCAGCTTCACTTCCAAGATGTTATGTAAACCCATTCTGCATGTATATAAGGTAAATAACCTCATCAGATCTATGTTGTGTATGTAATTTCCTAGGTAAACCTACTTTTCTAGTGACTATCTACATTCCAGGAGGTTTTTTGTATCACCGATCCATTCTCAGATGGTTGGCAGAGTTTTCCTTCAGTCTTACCCCAAAGCCGGAATGGATTTTGTCACTGGGGTCTTAGGCGAGTCTTAAGTGTTCTAGATTGAGTCTATGTAAAATTGATTTGGGAATAATCCTAACTATTTGGTTAAGTTATTTTATTACAAATTGCTTGGTCTGCTAGATTATATTTGTGTCGCAGAAATGGGTAGTCTGTGAGGGTCTATCACAAATGGGTTTTCCCCCTTGAGATGTAAAAAATATGAAAATTATGATGTAAAATGTCTTGAGGGTTGGAAAAATAATTTATCCCCTCATAGGTTAATTAATTAAATTTTCTGGCAAAAAATTAATTAAAATCCTAAGCCAGAAATTTAATTAATTCTAGGTCCTAGGTAAATTTAAATTCTCCAAAGGCAAAATTCGTTGGTCCTTAAAAATCAAAATTTAAAAGGTCCCGGGACTAAGGTAAATTAATTATTTTGCTAAATTTTAAGCCTTTGGTCCCTGGGGGTTAAGTCAAAGTCAAATTTTTGAGGAAATTAACTCAAAACTTTTATTTTTGAGTTAATTAAAATGCATTTAATTGAAAAATTCGAATTTCCTCAAGAATTTAAAATTTCGATGGATGAGATTAAAAGAAATTTTGATCCTCATCAACGGTCGAGATTGTTTTGACAAGGATCACTTGCACTAGCCGTTGGAGGATTTATCTTTAAATATGAGGTCATTTGTCAGTCCATTCATCTGACCTTTGAGTCGTGTGCTAAGCAAAAAGCTTTCGCGTAATTTTTATTCGGATAATAAAGAAATACTTTGGGGTTAATTTTCGCCGATGTTACTCTTCATGGAAATACTGTAAGATGTATCATTTTAATCATCTCATATTTTCCTCTATTCATTAGCTTGTCAAGTGGCACAACATTTTTTGGCGTCATTGTCAGGGACCAATTTATTGGGCCATGGCTCTACGACATTCATCCTTCATCTTTCTATCATTCATTTTAGCCGGCAATGCCAACATTTTTGGGCGCCGTTGTCAGGGATAGAGTCTTTTTTGTCTTTGGTCCTCACAACATTTTTCTAATCATCTAATCTTTCATCATTTTTTATCCCATCAGCACAACATTTTCTGGCATCATTTGATCTTTTCATCGCCTTATCTTTCGTCATCTCATTAATCGTTTCATCTGCACTTTTAGCACCTGGACATTTTGGTTCGTTTCTTGTTTGGGTGGAGACTTCACTTATTCATCCATTATTTCTCAGACAAGAAGCCCTCCCTTATATCTAGTTGTTTTTGTCTTTTGGGTCCTAGATCTAGATTCATGTTCAAGTGGCGACTCCGCTTCTTTCATTTCTTACAAGAATTTCTACTAGAAGCTCCCTTCTTGTGGATCTCTTGATTTTCTTGAGCAGGGGTTTCTCTCTAGCATCCATTTGGTCCCTCCTTATCCCTTTAAGAAAGTCATCATGGATGATTTTTTTAGCCCGTGTCATTTTACTAATTTTCTCCATGATATGCTGGACGAGGCCATTCATAAATTTCCTTTGTTCTCGGATGGTGATTCAGCTGCTGCTAGAAAGCATCTATCCAGTGTTACTCATAGAATAATCAGATATTGTAGTTCTTCCCAATAAAGATGTCAAGATGTGTCTATTTTCCTTTTCTTTAGAGGATGATGCTTTGAATTGGTTTCATAATTGTCCTGAAGATTCTTTCACTTCTTTACAAGACATCATCAATGCTTTTAAAGATAGATATGGAGATCAAGGTGGTTCGCCTTGTGCCCCTAATACTATGCAATAGGGTGAAAGTGTTCTTGTAAAGGATCCAACTATCAATGAAATACTTCAAGACAATTATCCATATCAAAATGCGTCATATTGCAGGCATTATGAATGTTCTCATGATGAATCCACTTGTACCATTGCAAGACGAATCCATGATAGTGGAAAAATAGGAACAAGTTGTCAAATCAGTGTCAACAATGAAAGGGAAAATGATAAGCATCTTATAGAAGAACTAAAGAACTGGTTAAAGACATGTAGTTTAGTCAAATGAAACTGGTAAAAAATATGGAGCTTAATCAAGAAAAATTTATAGCTAATTACGCCAAGGATATGAGAACTTTGTACACTCAACTGGAAAAATGTGATGAGGAGATGGAAATCATGAAAATTAAACACTTCGATCATGTAGCCACTGTAGTAGAAAAGTGTGCTCAGAATATGAAGGATATGAAGACCAACATACAGAGTCATCATGAGAAAGAAATGAGTGCTATTCAAGTAAATCATAACACATGATGGAGGCCATGGAAGCAGGTCATGACAAAGAAAGGACTTCCATGAAAAACTATTTACTTGTCATGAGAGAAAAACATGCTAAGGAAATGGAAACCATGAAAGCTAATCATGACAGAGAAATGAACTCTATGCAAAATTTCTTGATGACCATAAAGGCAGATAATGACAAAGTAATAAAAGATATGGAAGCTAGTTAGATATGTCTTCAAACTAAGTTATTGACCATGGAGGAAAACCATGCCTAAGAAGTCAATGCTATGAAGGTTGAAAACTCTAACCAGATGGATGCCATAACAATACAAGTACATAAATTTCAACATCTGTTAGAGGATGAAAGAAACAAGGAAACACCAATAGATCATAAGCCTCCCTATTTGCTGCAGCAAGCTCCATATTATTATGAGGAGGTCATTTGTTCCATTGAAAAGTGTCCAGTTGAAGGTGACCCGGATAAAATGGAAATTAATAAGAATCAGGTTGATGCTCACATGGTTAATCCAATAGTCATAAAATATCAAGTTATGACTCATGACACCTATGAGACTGATCCATCATTCTTGATAGAGCATATGCAGAATGAAGAAAGACATGTCATGCATATCTTACATACTTCATCTGAGAGTTTTGAAGAAGATTATTCCACATCATCAGTGATACAACCTGCCACAAAGAAAAAGCGCAAGAGAAAGAGAATGAGAAAGTGGTCTGATGCATCTGATGGCCATGAGCAGTTTGATTTTCAGATAGGAAAAAGTCCTACAGTGTGCAAGATTGGACATGGCACATCTGAAAAACAATAAACAAATTTTCCTAAAAGCAGGCAAATGCTCAATATGCACTATATTGAACACATCTGATGCCATGGGGCATATTTGTATTGTATTTCTAACCTTATACCATGTTATTTCAATATTTCATTTTTTATTTAGATAGATTTTTTTCATGTTATTAGGATAGTTGATAAAAAAGAACTTATATATTTCCTGTGCTTAACGTTATATGATGATTTTTGGATGGACGCTACTTATGTTATATTGTTTGTTTCATGGATGCAGATTCTGGATTCTCACATTCCTCCGTTGCAGCAACGTGTCCCCAAGTAGAGCCAGATGTTTACCATTACGTGTCAATGACCCATAGTAGTACAACCCCTTTTTTCGCAAAATGGATAGCGCTTGATCGATGTGTTCGTGCTGTACAACTATCATCATCAGCTTCACTTCCAAGATGTTATGTAAACCCATTCGGCATGTATATAATGTAAATAATCTTAGCGGATTTGTGTCATGTATGTAATTACCTAGGTAAACCTACTTTTCTAGTGACGATCTACATTCCGGGAGGTTTTTTGTCTCACCGATCCATTTTCAGATGTTCGGCAAAGTTTTCCTTCAGAATTACCTCAAAGCTGAAATGGATTTTGTCACTGGGATCTTAGGCGAGTCCTAAGTTTTATAGATTGAGTCTATCTAAAAGTGATTTGGGAATAATCCTAACTATTTGGTTAGGTTATTTTATTACAAATTGCTTGGTTTGCTGGATTATATTTGTCTCGCAGAAATGGGTAGTCTGTGAGGGTCTATTACAAATGGGTTTCCCCCTTGAGATGTAAAAAATGTGAAAATTATGATGTAAAGAGTCTTGAGGGTTGGAAAAATAATTTATCCCCTCATAGGTTAATTAATTAAATTTTCTGGCCAAAAATTAATTAAAATCCTAAGTGAGAAATTTAATTAATTCTAGGTCCTAGGTAAATTTAAATTCTCCAAAGGCAAAATTCTTCGGTCCTTAAAAATAAAAATTTAAAAGGTCCCAGGACAAAGGTAAATTAATTATTTTTGCTAAATTTTAAGCCTTTGGTCCCTGGGGGTTAATTCAAAGTCAAAGTTATGAGGAAATTAACTCAAAACTTTTACTTTTGAGTTAATTAAAATGCATTTAATTGAAAAATTCAAATTTCCTCAAGAATTTAAAATTTTGATGGATGAGATTAAAAGAAATTTTGATCCTCATCAAGGGTCGAGATTTCTTTGATGAGGATCACTCGAACTAGCTGTTGGAGGATTTATCTTTAAATAGGAGGTCATTTGTCAATCCATTCATCCAACCTTTGAGTCATGTGCTAAGTGAAAAGCTCTTGTGTAATTTTTATTTGGATAATAAAGAAAGACTTTGGGTTTAATTTTCCCCGATGTTACTCTTCATGGAAATACTGTAAGATGTATAGTTTTCATGCGTAATATATTTTTTTAACCATTGATGATAGCTTTTGAAGAGTGATTTGAGTACAAGTATCTTGCTCAGTTGCTAAGGTTTAAGTGATAGTTTAAATTTTGAATCTAATAGCAGGTATCTCTATTTATCTGAATTTTATTATCATTTTCACGCTCTATTTTGATGGTTGGATTGAGTTTTGCAGGAAAATCTTGATTTTTAGATCATCAGGCGTTTAGGGAAGTTTTTAGTTGGACCAACAAACTCTTGATTCGTGTTTTTTGAAGAGCCAAGCTTGATTTAATCCCGGGCTTATCATAGGATTAATTTTATTGGTGATGCATGAAGGGTTTTGAGCTAAACACCTCCTTTAAAATTTTAAAATTTATTTTTTATGTGTGAAATTGATAAATCTGGTTGTTGAGAGCCTTACATTATCAAATCTGGGAGCGGAGTTGGACTCACACTCCCCAGATCTGATATATTTGCCATTCATGTGCATAGATCTATAATAATTTTTGGTTTTCTGACTTGGGTTTTTCTGGATTTTAGTTTTATCATTGTATATATCGTTTGGGTGTTTTTTTTGTTGCCTTGTAGCTACATATTTGAGGAAGGAATCTATAGTCCAGATCTTAGCCTTGGAGGGTAAGACCTGGATCTCTGGGGTTCATCAAAATCATATTTGCATGAATATTATCCAGACTTTTGCAGTCCAAGGGTTTTAAATTTGGAAGTTTTTATAAGGGTTCCAAAATTCTCAGATCTGGATTTTTTTGTTTGTTTGGGTTTCACTGATAAATCTTAAACATAAGTATAAAATTTTAATCTGGGAATTATTTTTTGGTTCTTTAGCTACCTGTCTGCTGCCTGGGGTTTTTAATTTCTTTTATACGGGAAAATTTTGATTTTTTTTACAAGGTTCACAACCTTTTTGCTGCTGCCTGCATTCTCTACAAATATTCAAACCCTAGCTTTGCTGCCATATCTCTCATCTGTGTTACCAAACACTGCCTTCAAACCTCGCAAACGCATCCTTCTACCAACCCATCGCTCAAATTTGCAGCCATCCTTTCACTGCCTCTATCAAACCTGCAACTCACATTCCTCCATCGAGCTCTTTTTTTTCCTGTGTGCTTCCATCCGTTGCACCCTTTTTTATCCTTCATGTGAACTCCTGCGTTCCTTTCTCCACTATCCCACAGTGTTGCCTAAGCTCATTCGAGTTTCTTTCTCCCTCTTGTCCACAACCCTCCATACCCATCTCGCTCTGCCTTTGGCGTCCATTTTCTGCTGCCCATCTGCGTCCATTTACATGTGGCTTAAACTCCAAATATTCCTCGACCTGTGGATTCCTCATCCTTCGTCCAACTCTCTTTCCTCCACGTAGTCATCATTCCCCTTGCCACAACCATACTTCTCTCACTGCTCCATTCTCATTGTCCGCAGCTTCTCCTCCATCGTGCCTCGACCTACTCCCCACCACAACCTTCTTCTCTTCGACCTACACAACAACAAACTCAAAGTATTTTGATTTCCTTTTTTCTTTACTTTTGTTTTGTATTCGTTTTTTTATGTTCACGGTTAGGGTTTACGTTGTTTCCCTTTTTATTATAATTCGATTTCCTTTTTCTTTTTAAGCTTAGGTTAGATTCATTTTCTTTTAAAAATTCAATTTGATTTCTTTTTTTTTTTAATTTTTAATTTTGATTTAATTTTTGTTTTTTACCTTTTATTTCTTTTAACTTGTTATTTTAATTTTTTTCATTGAAAAGACATTTAAAAATATTAAAAAAAATCTAAAACATTTAATATATAAAAATTTAAAAATCTAGAACATTTAAAGTTTCTAAAATTAAAAAATTTAAAAAATCTAAAAATTAAAAATGAAATAAATTAAAGGGATTTACGCTTTCATATTAAAATTTTGATGTGGCCTATGGTCCATTAAAATTTTAATTTTTACCCCTTTAATTCATTTTTTCGTCACATTAAAAGATTTTGATTTCTTCATTCAACTAATTGCCTAAGGAATAATTAAAATTCTAATTTAAAGTTCCTTGGTGTTATTTGGTGATTAAATGCAATTTTCATGATTTTTCTATGGTCAAGGTGCGATAAATGTTTTAAAAATCATATTGATTGTTGGAGAAAGATAATTTTTCTAGATTATCCTACATGTTAAAGTTTTGAGCATTTTACATTTAATTGTTCATGATCGTCGCTTTGCCACATTATAAATTGCTCTGGGTGACTTGTCATTTATTTAGTCTTTGGTTAATTCAAATTAAATGCCCTGGTATGTAGTCATTTTTATCTTGTGATTTTTCTTGTCCATCTCAATTAACCGAGACTTATTCTAAATTCATCAAGTTGTTCATCCTTAAAATCTCCTAGAGCCCGTGTTCCACAGGCTACCCTCATCCATTTCCATTAGGGACTACCCGCTTTGACTTGTCTAGGAGAGAGTCTAAACGAAGTGAGTAAGGATTAGAGTGACAACCCTTACTCTGAGCATTGTTGCGGTGCCTAGACACTTTGTGTGACAACAAAGTCCATGGAAATGACCTCCCATTTCCACTCTGGAATTGGAATCGGCTGCAATAGACCACCTGGATTCTTACACTCTACTTTTACCTGCTAACAGTCCAAACATATCACAACAAACTCAACCACCTCTTTCTTCAAGTTTGACCAATGATAGGACTTCTTAGCTGTTTTCAGTGTCTTTTGATATCCTAGGTGACCTAAATACGACTTAAAGTGAAACTCCCTCAAGATAAGCTTCTTGAGATCACTGTCATCTGGTACATAAATATTGTTCCTGAATCTGACCAAGCCATATGCCATGAGATGATACTCCTCATCCCTATTACCTTCACCCTATTGTTGTAACATGTACCTCAACTTTTGATACATATCATCATGTTTTCCTACCTATAAGTTCCACTCTTGCAAGTTTGTCCCATAAGAACTCATTGTTGCAATGTGATTCACCTGCACTCTCCTACTAAGATCACCTATAACCTTGTTCTCCTTTCCCTCGATATACCTGATCTCGAAATCAAAATCACTGAGAGTAGCCAACCATCTAGCTTTCCTGGCATTCAGATTAGTTTGGTCAAACAAGTACCTCAGTCCACTATGATCACTCACTAGAATAAACCTCCTTCCAAGAAGATAATGTATCCACATCTTCAAGGCATGAATGATAGCTCCCAACTCAAGATCGTGAGTCGCATAGTTCTACTCATGCTCATTCAACTTCCTTGACTCATAACATACCACTTTTCCTTCCTGCATCAAGACTCCACAAAGCCCCCTCTTACAAGCATCTATACATACTATGAACTCTTTATCTGGATCTACAATCTTCAAGGTCAGAGTATTTGTAATTAAATGCTCCAACTACTCAAAACTAGTTGCACACTCCTCATTCCATTCAAAATTCTTCCCTTTTCGCTACAAAGATGTAATAGGATAGAAAGTCTGTCAGAAGTTCTTGATGAACCTCTTGTAATAACCTGCTAGCCCCATGAATGATCTGACCTCATCCACATCCCTATGAGTTTCCCACTCCATGATATCTATGATCTTTTTTGGGTCCACTTCTATACCTTCCTTAGAAACAACATGGCCCAAGTAATGAACTTTTGTTTGAAAGAAAATGCACTTACTAAGCTTGGAATATAATTGATTCTCTCTCGGAAATATCAACACTTCTACTAGGTGTTCTACATTATATTACTCATACTTATAATAAATCAATATGTCATTAATGAATACTATCATGAACTTCTCCAGATAAGGATGCATCACACTATTCATCATGCACATGAAATTAGCTGGAGCATTAGTAAGACCGAATGGAACCAATACATACTCATAATTCCCATACCTGGTATGGAATGTAGTCTTGTAGATGTCCTCTTCTTTGATGTGTACCTAATAATATCCTAATCTCAAGTCAATCTTCGAAAACATTGCTACTCCCTTCAACTGATCAAACAAGTCACCAATCCATGACAAAGGGTACATGTTCTTGATCATCATCTTGTTCAACTACCTATAATCAAGGCACAACCTGAGAGTACCATCCTTATTCTTCATGAACAACACTAGTGTACCCCAAGGTGACAGACTTGGCCTAATTTATCCCTTTTCAAGAATTTCCCTAGGCTACAACTTCAATTCCACAAAATATGGAGTGATCATCTTATACGTTTCCTTCGATGTTGGTGCTGCTCTTGGTACCAACTCAATAAAAAATTCCAATTCCCTATGAGGCGGTAACTCTAAAATCTCTGCTAGAAATACATCCTGAAAATAATGTAAAACTGGATACCTCCTCAATAATTCAACATGCTCAACATCCTTCCCTTTGTCACTGGAAACATGTACTGCAAATAATACACATCCTTTCCTGCAACTTCTCTTAGCTTGCATAGCTATAACTATTCTCACCGATGTAGGCTTCTTCTTTCCATACAATATTCTCTTCTCTCCATCATCATCCAAGCACTCAATAGCCTTCTTGTAGCAATATACCTTAGTTATGTGAAGGTACAACCAATCCATACCCAAAAGAATATTGTATGAAACCAAAGGAAGCATATTTAGATGTGTTGACGTAGGCATACCATTCAACTCAAATACATAAGCTCTCACCCAATGATGAACTCTTTTCTTGGTCCCTGTAGCCAACTACACCAACCAAGACTCTTCCATCTCAATAATGGATGTCTGGTGATCCACCTTCTTGTTATCAAATGTTGCATAAATATGAGGAATTATCTGACTAACATCCCCAATTGTCTGTGCCTCTTGAGCACTATAGATATGAGGTCTTCCACTTTGGTACAATGGACAATCCTTCTTATGATGATCTTTGCCACAAATCCAACACTTAAATAGTTCTCTACCACTACCCTTATTATGTTTTTCTCCAGGTTGAAGTCCATGTCCCTTCTCTATTGTATTAAAATTCTTGTAAGGAGCCACATTCTCTTTCTCACCTACATCCTAAGGTATTTCCTGCTTCGGAGGCCATTTTACTTTGGTCTTGTCATTACCCTTCAAGTCACACTTAGGCTTAGTCTTGCATTGCGACTTCTCATAATAGTGCTTTGACTTCCTGATGACTTCCTCCAACGACCTAGGCTCATCATACTCAATATGGTCCTTGAATGCTAATGGCATCCCACTGATGAATCTTTGAACCTTTGTCTTCTCGTCCTTAAGATAAGGCACATACCTCAACAACTCCAGAAACTTAGTCATATATTCTTCATCTGTCATAGACCCCATATTCATCTCGTAGAACTCCTTAGCCTTTTGGTCATGATATCTCTTTGAAAAGTACTTCTTCCTAAAGAGTCTTTTGAATGCATGCCAACGCAATTCCTCTATCCTTATGTGTTTGACACACTTCACATCTTCCCACCAATTGTTCGCTTTTCCCTTGAGACTGAAAATCGTTATCCTAGCTTTCATGTTATCTATATAATTATGCAACTTGAAGAACTTATTCATCCCAAGAAGCCATGCTTCTACATCTTTTGATTTCTTCATCTCTCCATCAAATGTAGGAGGCTTGAATTTCTTGAACTCATCTTGCAAGTACCCCCTCTCACTCTTCCTGTAAGGATGATAATGATGATGACCATGATGTCTATCTGAACTAGGACTAGAATAGAACCCATAACCATTACCTCTTATGTCAGGTGTATCCAACCATTTTCCATCTCTGACTATGTCCTCCCTATCCAACCTATGCCCTAATCTATAATTGCTACCATATGCCCCATTATTCCTTTCCTCCTGTTCAAAACTGATTTGTGGTTGTCCTTGTCTCTGGAAATATGATAAACTCTGAAGAATCACATTGACCTTGGATTTATTTTCCTAAGCCTTGGAAATCCTTTGCCGTGACTGAATTAATCCTGTCATTATCCACCTTGCAACTCTTGATTTCTGCCTTTATACTTCTCAATGTATCTGTTATGTCTAGAGAGTACTTTTCCCCATGTTGCTCAGTTGATTTATAAGGAGAGTCACATGAATTGTAGTCCACTATTTTTCTCGTCATCTTTGATCTTCTTCTTCTTCCAAACATACTATGTTAGAAAAACCAAATATAAACATAATTAAACATACCTTACTGTGTTCAAGGGGAGGTTATCTCGTCTGCACAAATCATTCAAGATTAGCACTTTATACATTTATATATATAATGACACCAACATATCAACGTATGGACATCATGCAATGTAACACCGACTATATACATGCATGCATAAAAATCACATCCCTCCGATCTAGTATTAGTATTTGAACTTGGAAGCTATGATACCAATCTTTAACATGACCATCCCCACATTTACCCATTTTTAGAATCCCTCCAAGCAACTCTGAAGCAGAGTGCTACTATGACATGACCCGACCTCCTAGTTCCAGTTAAGGAAGTGAGGCCTACAATTGAGACTTACTGACCTTCCTTGGGAACCCCAACTCACTCAGAGGCTAAAAAACCACCCCAGGTGATCAATCCTTGAGCTAGAACCCTTTTCTCTGACCTAGACCTATAAACACACCCTTGACATTGCTTGCATGCATTTATGAAGCTCCAACCACACTTATAAGACTAGCTGCCAACAAGTATGACCTAAATTTCTCAGTTCAGTGCCTACGGTCCCAAGATTTGAGCCACTTTTCTATGGTATCCTCCATACCACTACCTAGATCTTCTTGTAACATTCCATAATCATATTTAACATGATGACAATGCTAATCATTTAAAATTTAATCAAAAACTTGGCCTAGATTGACTATAATACAATAGATATTTCGTCAAACACATGGTAAACATGTAAGCTACAAGTCATGAATGCATATATGAGTGTAAATATATGTATTTTAGCTGGAAATCACTGAGAAGGTCTAATTCCCTCTCAATTAGCTACAACAACACTTGTTAGACCATGCATTCATCAACCATTCATTAACTTATCAAAGCATAACAAGAGACGTAGCTAGAGCACATCTTAGATAAAGCTTATAACTAACATACAACAATAATATTAACCATGAAAAAATAACCATAAAATAAACATAATAAAAAATGGAAAATAGCTCTTATTAACATATGCAAAAGCCAACCAAGTCAAGGACTTCCATGTACCACCTGACCATAGATTGTATTGAACCAAATATTTCTTTCAGCCAATCACCCTCATGCTATATTCCAAGCATGAATATAGGATCTCATGGGATAAACCAAGATAGAAACAACTAAGGGAATCTGGAGGTTAAACCACCTCCATCCTCAAACTACCGTGATCTCCCCAAAACCAGTCAAATGATCACAAAACAAAAACAAGCTTGGATTACCCATAATTTCTTCACCATACCTTGAGAAATTTTCCTATCTCCACCCACCCGTTGAGGGATTCTCAGAGAAAACCATCTCCACCTCCAACCCTTGGAATTTTCCTAAGACCACCTCACTCCATTCCAAAATCTTCTGGCAATACAAAGCTCAACCAAGAAATGAATCCCATCACACCATTGTTATCTAGGAAATGGCAAGGAAAGGCCAAAACCATTTTCAAACCAAGAAAAACCCATGGCAATGACAACAAATGAACCAAATAAGCAAATGCATGTACTATGCATTCACACCTCAACTAGGAAATCACACATGCAACCTATTACCTACAAAATCTTCATGTTGAAGCTGTTGATCCAACCTTCTCCTTACATTCCTTACTTGTCCTTTGCCTTCCTTGTCCTTCCTTTGCTTTCTTGCTTGCATTCTCCTCCTAGTGCTCTCTCTCTCTTTCTCAAACTAATTCCAAAACCAAACTGACAAAAGTCATGAACTAGTTCTCTTAATCCTTTTTATTATTGATGTCTCCTTTTTCTTAATTTTCCTTCAAATTTCCCTCTCATGCAAATTTGTGTCTTTTCACCTTCATTTTCTCCTATTTTCCTTTACTTCTCATAAATAAATGCCAATTATTGCCTCTTTTCCTTTTCCAATGCCTTTGCCAATTTCCTTAGCCACTAATAAACTGAAAGTGATGCCCACTATAGTGTTTTTCCTAACTTTCATCTTGTAGTACGTGTCCCTTGACCTTTCTCTTATTTTTCCTTTATTAACATTTATTACATGAAATTTTATCCTAGGGATGTTACAACTACACCGTATTTTGGCCCTGCTGCCCTGAATATGCCTAGAAAGTCACATGTGCGATGTCAAGGAGAGAGAGATAAATTATAGAGATGAATTCATCCTTCTTCATCCTACTTCGTCCTTCTTCTTCTTCTCTTGGATGCTCAAAATATATCTTGTTGTGTGTGAGATTGAATGGTGCTTTGAGGAGGAGGTCGAGTGCCTTATATATAGTGTTATGTCTATCTGAATGGGTGTCTCTTCACTGGGGATGACTTGACTTGAAGGAGGACCAACTTGACAAGTTTGGAGCCAAAAATTCAAAATTCAAAATTCAAAATTTTCTCTTTTGAAACCAACATGTAGAACATGTTTACATTAATGTTTTTAAGGGCCAATCAAATAAAATGACATGAAGAAAATGTATTACATTCTCATTATATATTTCAAGGGATAAAATATAAATTATGAAGACCAAAAATAGCTACAAAGTTCAACACTCCCTCTTATCTAGGGAGGCATTCATAATGACTATCTGGATGTTCTCATGTTGAAAAATTTATCTAAGAAAAGGTTATAATTCATCATCAGCATCATCATCATCCAATTCCATAATCTAGTCATTAACTGTGACACATGGTAAATCATCAACATCATCATCATTTAATTACCATAATCTAGTAAAAAACTGTGACACATGGTAAATTATCAGCATCATCCTCATTCAATTACCATAATATGGTAATCAATTGCGACACATGGTAAATCATCATTAGAATCAACTAGTACCATGATTATGGTCGGCACCTCTAACCCATGGTATACATACTAGTCCTGGTTCACTGATCCAAACTTAAATAGGAACACAACAAAATATAGATGTAACCACAAATATAGAGATGCAACAGAAATAACACTTCACTTCATTAATGTCAAATAACTAAAATATGCTTACAAACATAATGGGAATAAACTAGCTCGGGCGATGGTAGCTTATCTATAAGAAGATATGTGGCAGCTACATGACTCTGAACTGTGTTACAATGAGGCTCGAAGGCATATTTATTATTGAGAAACAATGGGAAACCCTAAACATCCAAAAACCTGACTCTAGGAGATGTAAGAGCAAAAAAATAGAAGAAATATTTATCACCTAAATCTTCATTATTGGGATTCTTTTGATGTTCATCAATGTCTATTGTGGTGGTATGCTACTTCCCTTTTCTCTTTCTATAACTCATTCCTTATGGACATTGGTTCATAAAATGACCATATTTGTGACAACAATAGCACTAAATATTCGACATATATTTCTTTCCTTGAGAAGAAAGTCTTCTACCTTTAGGTCATCTGCCTTCATTTCTTATTTGGAAGCCAAATTTTGGGCATGGAATCCCCCCAAGGCATGTTTTGGGGCTTAAAGCCAAAGTTTTGACCAAATCTTGTTGTAAAAGCTCCGCGAATTGAGGGCGTGGGGCGCGAAAGTATGATAGAGTCATAGGGTTGTCCACCCTAGTTTTGTAATGTAATGTCAGCTGGGTAGACCTACCCATGGTCCGTAGACCATGGGATTGTATAAATAGAGTGAGGCTCTAAGTGTAAAATATAACTAACTAAGGAATAAGGAAGGCTAAGTGATTGAGTCGAAGTGCAAAGTGTGTTTGTGGATCGTAGAGTAGGATAAGGCTCTGCAGCTGAGTGCGCAGAGGCCTAGTAGTCCGCAGTTGAGTGCACGGGCCCCTGCAGCTGAGTGCGCAGGGAAGGTCGAGTTTGTAATCATTGGAAGAATCAATAAAGAGAAGTTTTGCTATAATTTTGTGTATCTTTTCCTGGTTTAATGCATGATTGGATATAATTTTCAAATATATTGTTTATTTACTGCGCGAACCTGTATGAATGTTTTGTATTGTTAAGTATAACTTAAGACATTTAAGTAGGCGAAGGTGCTTAAACAATACTGGAAGATAAATAAGATCTCGGGTAATAACGTAAAGCACGGTACAACCCCTAGTTAGGGCTACGCAAAGGCAGTGTATCAGGCCACGAGGAACGAAAGGTGCGTGAAGCCACCCGTGCGAAGGAACAAACAAAGGACCATTAGAACTCATCAGACATCTCAAGGGTGCGGAAACTTGGTTCTAGCACCCTCCCATACTACTTCGGGTGAGACCTCAGTCCGCGCTCTGCGGAATGTTGCCAAAAGGGCCAATAGTACAGGGATTTGTTTGGCTAATTAAATCTGAACCTGGGTCAGGCCCCAACAAGCCAACAAATGGTTCTGTTACTGGGACCGGGATATGCATAGAGATGTTTGATGTCGTACCACTGGAATCCAACAAAGAAAGGAATTGAAGATTGGTTGGACAGAAAAATTCACAAGTTCGCGAGGCAGGAAAATAGGAATCTGTGACTATCAAAGGAAGAGTGGTTAAATTGCTACTTGTATACAGAGATCCACGAAATTTTCTTTGCATCCTTCCCTACTTATTTGTACGAGTGGATCACGAAGCTAGCAGATAGCCAAGGAAGGTGTAAACTCGACAAACCTATTGTGTGGACTCCAGAATTGGTGCGTAGACTAGAAGCATCGGAAGATAAGATCGTGTGTGTTGTCGATCACTGGCTCGATCGAATAATAGGATGATTCATCACCAAATTCACGGTAGATACTTCAGTCACCTATAGTGAGGCAAAACGACGCTTCCTCAAGGGACCGCGAGGTAAGTACATTAAATCTTTGAACACTTGGATTAAAATGCTACTGTGTGAAAAGCAGGTTATGCGAATAAATTGATGTTTAGGGCTACACGAAGTGGGAGAATCTATAGAAAATAAGGTAGCACAGAACTAGAGACTAGCCCCTTGATTTCACCTCCACAGGGAGGCGAAGAAGAGCTCACGAAGGTCTCGCCAAGAAGTGCGATCAATCTGATAAGGTAGAGAATTCCGTGCATACCACCCCACCCACACCACCACCAATTTCACTATCTTCACCCTCGACTTCGCCCATCCCACCTCCACCACCACCGTGAAGTAGTATGGCCAGCGCAATAAAGCTACCAATGTTTAAGGGAGTAGGGAATGAATATACGTACCAGTTTTTGTTCGTGATAAAAGCTGTATGGGAAGCACAAGGTGTCACAGACGACAATATAAAGAAGGCAACGTTGGTTAGTGCTCTTCACGATCACACGCTGACCTAGTACATTAAGCATTCCAATGACAATCCGAATGTGGGAATAACATATATTCAACTTGCGCTAAACAAAGAATTTAGTAGGCCAAAAGCGGAGGCATAGTCGATTATTGGATTCAAGGAAATCAAAATGCTACCAGGCGAAACCCTGTGGGAGTTGGATCAATGAATGAAGTGCACAATTCACGAAGAAAACATAACATTAATAGATGGGAAACACCGTGAATGGTTTGTAGCATCATTAACGCCACATCTACGGAATGCACTGGCACAACAAAGACTAACTACTCAGGTTGAGGCTTTGGAGGTTGCGATGAGATTTCACGAGACTCCGATACAAAATCCTAACCTGGGAGTTTAGCAGATTCACGCGCAGTTGAAAAAATTATGCCTTGAGATGCAGAGTTTGAAACAAGACAGGATGACTCATCTAGAAGTGAGCGAAGAGGTATGGTGCGTAAAGTGCAAGGGCCAGGGGCACAACAAGTACCACTGCCCAGTGTTCGCAAATTACCTCGCGGGAGGAGGACCAATGCCATTAAGACTGGAGGCACGAGTAGGACCAAGCACGGTGCCTGCATTATGGTGCATGATTTGTCAGATAGGAGGAAAGCATGCAATAGATAACTGTCGTCTATTACAGAAGTATACGTAGAATTCACAACAGTTGTTATGTAATTTCTATAGATCAGTAGGCCATGATGAGCGCACCTGTAGAAGTTATGAGCTGATGATGGATCAGACTCCTACCTACAAATTTTAGGTCGAAACACGGCCCCTTGACCAGAATGCAGGGATGGCACAAACCAGATTTCAGGGGCATGGACGAGGCCGAGGTGGAATGGGACCAGGAAGAGGCCACAGACAGCTGATATGTTACAATTGCGGAGGGCAAGGACATTATCCCTACAATTGTATGAATCCAACGCGACCATCATGCTTATATTTGTTGGAAATAATACTGAGGGGGGGGGGTGAATCAATATTATCACATTAATAAAACTTTTTCATTTCCATAATCAGATTCATATATGCTACTTCCACAACTTCTTATGATTAAGTTAATTGATCTTTAATGAGTACATTAGAACATTATCACCATATTATCATTTAACAGATGCAGTAACATAGAGTAGATCATCACACATAAGGCACACACATGAACACCATGATATAAGGTGGAAACCCAATGTGGGAGAAAACCACCTGCTGCAAGTCATCTCAATCTTCTTCTTAATAAGAAAATCCTTTTACAATATTTTGTACTGGTGCAGTCTTATACCAGTATGGGAGCTACAACCCCCTTTGCTCTTGTACTAGCCGATCCATTTACTAGTACACAGGCTGCTACCTGCTACAATGCTCCAAAGATTTCCTTTAGCTCTTGTACTAGCTTAGATACTAGTACGTAGGTGCTGACCTACAATCTTCTCTCCTCCAGGTACCACGTTTCATCAATTTTCAGACTAGATACACTTAAGCACAACACATAATCTGAAAGGCCACATTTCATCCAATTTTCATACTGGGCCCAACAACATTGAAGCTCATAATCAAACAACCTTCTGAATTACCCAAGCACTAGATCAATACATATACAAGTGAGTCATCAATCAGATCTAGTCCATCAGATCACATAGAATGAGTCAATAAGAACCTGATCCATTCATCCATCAATGTATAAACATTTAATCAATCACTGCTGTTATCAGAACTTAATATCAGAAACCAGACATCAATTCAAAACCCAGAACACAACAATAATAAACAGAGGCAGTTAAATAGATTTCATGAGAAGTACGCAGCTTCACCCATATAACACCTGCGTAGACGTACGCACTATCTCCAACTGTGTTCCTGCGTACCCACGCACTGTGCCTCACAGACTTCCTGCATACCTGCACTCTGTGTCCAATGAACTGTCTGCGTACCTCCGCATCTGAAGCGCTTCTGGGCCTACGTATCTGCGCACCTGCAGCACTTCTGCGCCTGCGTATCTCCACACGTTTCTTTCACTGTACTTGCGTACCTGCAGGTATAGATAATTTCAAGACTTCAAGAATAACCCAGACTGTCAGATCTACAGATCTGAACATGCGCCGAGGAGATATCAACCCATTAGTAGATCCGACTTGTAGTTCTCATGTTTCTCCTTGATTTAGATCTAGTTATCTCTCACAAACACATCACTAGAATTTCAGATCTAGCTTCTCTTAAGATCTTCTTCTTTCACGAGTGTCTAGCCAAATGATCTCCTTTGCTTTATATAGGCAAGCTCTTCCTAAAATCATGGATCATGGGGCTCAATAATAATAATAATAATAATATAAAATAATACCACGGGCCAAAACCATAGAATCAAGAACGGCGGGCTAAATACCACGGGCCAAACATAAGAAACCCCACGTGAACGCGCTTCTCTGCCTTGAAGTAAATGAACTGGGGGTACGCACCTCATGAATGGGATAACTGCGGGTATGTATGCACTTTATGTAAGACAGGCCTGCGTGTACGCATCTTATGTACGGTGTACCTGCGTACCCCTTATTTTCTTCAATATTTGAGAGCTGATCATCAATCTCTGCTACTGACCTGAAGTAATGTGATCTATCACCTGTATGGGTTGCCATCAAGGACAATACTTTAGCCATAATGCCAACAATCTCCCCCTTTGGACTTGATGGCAAAGCTTACTAAGAACTTGCCATTTGATTCCTTTGAGCTGTCCTGCATCTATGTATTATGTCACATCTGATATCTCTTCTGTAGATTCATCTGAATGTATATAAGTGAGATGATCTTCTATGAGAGGGTTGCCATCAAGTACAACACATGCATCATAATGCCAAAAAACTCCCCCTTTGGACTTGATGGCAACAACACCAAATCACTCTCCCCCTTTGACATCAAGGGCAAAGGGTTATGCTCCCCCTAAGAACATGCTCCCCTTGACTGTAAACCAAATCTGCTGAAGTCTCTGAATGAGCTCCCCCTTTGTATATGCCATGGTGCACCAATCTGATAATTCTCTTTCTGAGAACAAGCTGAAATATCTGCTCTGCTATATAGTGCTGTTCATGCTCAAGCTCCCCTTGACTGTAGGCAAGGTCTGCAAAAAGATGTTCTACAAGAAGAACATGACTCTATATATCATAAATGACCTTCCTATCACCAAAAGACTCAATGCATACATCCATCACCCAACCAAGTGGGGATACATCAGGAACTAAATACATTACATCTTCATCCCAGGCATAGAGGGGAAACCAACATAGGCCGTTACATGACCTGAAGAGATCTCATCAAATGATTACAATAAATAGAGACACACTATTACATCATGAGTCTTCATCGAATGATATACATGACAAAGACCAAACACCTAAATAAGATCATGATAAACATCAACAACAACACTGTATGATCTGCTCCATAGTATCTGTCAACAGCAACTAGATCAGCGACTTGCATTAGTGCATGAATCATCAAGGTATGTCCGCATCAACAGAATTTCACATTCTATGTGAGAAACACCATAGCCATCATGATCATCATTTGGGAATATCTGCATCAATCAACATATGTACGAGCTCATCATGTCTTCAACAATGCAACTTTGAATAATAATCCCTGTATCCAGCCAACAATCCTCATCCATTTGAGCCAAGAATGAAAGCAGCATATGAGTGACTCATCATCAAGAAGATATGTGCTTCTCCTTATCCTCATGAAAATTACCATGTAAGTACCATTAGAGAATCAACCACAAATCTGATCCAAGAACCATGTGAACAACTCATAGCAAGATGAATCATTTATCTATGTAAGCATCATCACCAAGGACTATTACCCATAATGCCAACAATGCATTAAAAACATATGCTCCCCCTAAACTAATGACATCTATCAAATCTTCTTAACAAGAAAAGTCAGCCAATAAATGCCTTAAGACAGATACGCAGATTCTCATTATACGACCTGCGTGGCTCCGCACTTCGTCTTTCGCTCCTCTGCGTATCCCCACACTTGACCTTCTATGTTTTTGCGTATTCACGCAGACATCCTTCCACTATAGTGCGTACCCACGCACCTATGCCATCAGTTGCACCGCGTACCTCTGCTGCACCCACGCACCCACTGCTTCTATCGCGCCACGTACTACTGCTGTGGCCACGCACTCTCAGATGCTATCGTGCCGCGTATGTATGCACCTGCGGCTTCTGTAGCGCTACGTACTTTCACTGTGCCTCCGCACCTGAACCTCTGTCGCGCTGCGTACCCACGCACTACACCTTCTTCTGCTCTACGTACCCACGCACTTGCACCGTTAATCACCTGCGTACCTCTGATTAGGGCCAAATTGTCAGTCCCCCAGTGTGCCACAGACAGTCAGATTCTCAGATCTGATCTTGTGCTCGAGAGATCATACTTCCAACTTCACTTTTCCTACTGCCTTTCTTCAAACAATCATATACGCGATTGTGCAGTATCCAACTCGCGTATATATGCGACTTCCCTTTATGGAGTTTTCATATGAGATTCAGGGCACTGAAGTTTTGTACTTTCAGCTCCCTCTGATTCTGGTATGTCTGTACGTTGTGCTGTGCCGCCTTTTTCTGACTGTACTTCCTTTTTCCTCCATATCTTCAAGCGTGATGATGTTTTCTCCTTTTGGTGTGATGTCCGTGCTTTGTTCCTGCATTCCTTTGCTATATGTCCAAGCTTGTTACATGCATAACATCTTACATATTTCATATTCCTTTTGTAGCAATCAGCAGCTTTGTGACCATACATATTGCAAGCAAAGCAATATCCATTAAAGTACCTTGAATGTGATGATCTTTCTGCATAATGGTCTTGAACCCTTCTTCTTCTACATCTAGCTGCAACATGTCCAAGATTATGACATACATAACATTCAACATTATTCATAGGAGGAGTAAAGGATTTTCTTTGAGGAATCTCTTTCCTTGGTTGATGATGAGATTGATCTTTTATTTCTTCGTTGAGCACTTTAGATTTCTCTTTAGAGTTCCTCGCCTCACCTTGTGAACTAGATTCACCTTCAACAGATTCATGGAAGCGAAGACCAGTCTTTATGGCAGGAGACCTTTGACTACTAAGAATATCATCCAAGACTTTAGAACTATCTTGAAATCGTAAAAGCTTATCCTTTTCTTCTAATTTACCTTTCAAGATATTTACCTCAACTTGAAGCTGTTCTTCCTTTTCAAGAGATTGCTTTTTCAAATCTTCTTCAGCTTTCCTTCCTTCTTCCATTTGTTCCCTTAGTTTGAGAATCTCCTTTTCTTGTTATTCATTCTGATCCTGCTGTATTTGACGAACTTTGAAGGCACATTCTAGCTGGGATTTTAAGCTGATGACTTCGTTGTCTTGTTTTTCAATTGATTGGTGTAGATCTTCATTCTGCTTCTTTGATTCTTCAAGTTCTTCCTTTAGTGAGAGGATCGTGGCTTCAAGACTTTCATAATGACTGGATCGATCTCTGAGCTCCTTGATTGTTGTGTTCTTTTCAATGACTTCATTTCTTAGAGATGTTGCTTCAGCCTGCAACTTTTGATACTTTTACTTAAATAGCTTCCTTACCTTGCTTCCTCTCTCTTGATGAGCTTTTAGATCGGCAGTTACCCTTTCAAAAGAACAGTTCCTTTTGTCCAACAGATCTTGCTGAGTTCTAATTTTGTCTGTAAGACTTTTAAATTCTGCCTCAATTTGATATCTTTCTTGCTCACCCATAAGAGAAAATTCAGTAGTCTCACTATCACTTTCATCTTTTCCAAAAGGAAAGATAGCTGGAACATCAGAGGATAGCAAATTCATACCTGATAGATCATCTTCATTCTGAAATGATTCTGAATCTGATTCTGAATCTGAAGAGCTTCTTATACCTAATCCCCAATCGATTCTCCCACTGTCATAGTTCTTCTGAGATGTCTTCTTCTTCTTAGGTGCTTTCTTCTTAAGCTTCTTTCCCATAGTTCCACGGATCTCCTTTAAGCGATCAAGCTTCTACCAAAGGACTGGCTCTGATACCAATTGTTGGAAATAATACTAAGAGGGGGGGGGGTGAATCAATATTATCACATTAATAAAACTTTTTCATTTCCATAATCAGATTCATATATGCTACTTCCACAACTTCTTATGATTAAGTTAATTGATCTTTAATGAGTACATTAGAACATTATCACCATATTATCAGTTAATAGATGCAGTAACATAGAGTAGATCATCACACATAAGGCACACACATGAACACCATGATATAAGGTGGAAACCCAATGCGGGAGAAAACCACCTGCTGCAAGTCATCTCAATCTTCTTCTTAATAAGAAAATCCTTTTACAATATTTTGTACTGGTGCAGTCTTATACCAGTATGGGAGCTACAACCCCCTTTTCTCTTGTACTAGCTGATCCATTTACTAGTACGCAGGCTGCTACCTGCTACAATGCTCCAAAGATTTCCTTTAGCTCTTGTACTAGCTTAGATACTAGTACGTAGGTGCTGACCTACAATCTTCTCTCCTCCAGGTATCACGTTTCATCAATTTTCAGACTGGATACACTGAAGCACAACACATAATCTGAAAGGCCACATTTCATCCAATTTTCATACTGGGCCCAACAACATTGAAGCTCATAATCAAACAACCTTCTGAATTACCCAAGCACTAGATCAATACATATACAAGTGAGTCATCAATCAGATCTAGTCCATCAGATCACATAGAATGAGTCAATAAGAACCTGATCCATTCATCCATCAATGTATAAACATTTAATCAATCACTGCTGTTATCAGAACTTAATATCAGAAACCAGACATCACTTCAAAACCCAGAACACAACAATAATAAACAGAGGCAGCTAAATAGATTTCATGAGAAGTACGCAGCTTCACCCATATAACACCTGCGTAGACGTACGCACTATCTCGAACTGCGTTCCTGCGTACCCACGCACTGTGCCTCATAGACTTCCTGCGTACCTGTGCTCTGTGTCCAATGAACTGTCTGCGTACCTCCGCATCTGCAGTGCTTTTGGGCCTATGTATCTGCGCACCTGCAGCACTTCTGCGCCTGCGTATCTCCACACGTTTCTTTCACTGTACTTGCGTACCTGCAGGTATAGATAATTTCAAGACTTCAAGAATAACCCAGACTGTCAGATCTATAGATTTGAACATGCACCGAGGAGATATCAACCCATTAGTAGATTTGACTTGTAGTTCTCATGTTTCTCCTTGATTTAGATCTAGCTATCTCTCACAAACACATCACTAGAATTTCAGATCTAGCTTCTCTTAAGATCTTCTTCTTTCACGAGTGTCTAGCCAAATGATCTCCTTTGCTTTATATAGGCAAGCACTTCCTAAAATCATGTATCATGGGGCTCAATAATAATAATAATAATATAAAACAATACCACGGGCCAAAACCATAGAATCAAGAATGGCGGGCTAAATACCACGGGCCAAACATAAGAAACCCCACGTGAACGTGCTTCTCTGCCTTGAAGTAAGTGAACTGGGGTTACGCACCTCATGAACGGGATAACTGTGGGTATGTACACACTTTATGTAAGACAGGCCTGCGTGTACGCATCTTATGTACGGTGTACCTACGTACCCCTTATTTTCTTCAATATTTGAGAGCTGATCATCAATCTCTGCTACTGACCTGAAGTACTGTGATCTATCACCTGTATGGGTTGCTATCAAAGACAATACTTTAGCCATAATGCCAACAATATTATACGTAGTTTGATCATGAGATGGAGGACTGTCCCACACTGATAGCAAGGTTGCACGATAAAGGAGTACTCCAGCCTCCCGTGACTTAGAACCTACAAATGATGAGGTCTGAGCTGCGTGAGGAAGACCCTAATGTAAATATCGTGCTCCGGAGTGGTATAATGACAGGGGATGACAAAGGCAAGTAGCTTGAAGAAAGTACCTAGGTTCACAAGGCTTCGACGAAGGAACCAGAATTTGATTTGGAGGGCGCTAAGGAGACCTTCTTGGAAGCTAAGAGGAGCTTCGCTGATGCCTTCACTTCAGGAAGTAAAGATAGATTGGAGCCAGAAATGGACTCATCAATGCTCACTACGTTCTTGGAGACATGCATGAAGCTACTGGGTGATAGACAGGCTGTAAAGGGGCTGCAAGAACTCATAACTAGATGCACTGGGACCGCACCAAGAGAACCGTGCATAGTCCGGAAGCTCGGGAAGCACACGACGCGAACAGGGAGGGAGACGAGATTGACGATGCAGATCAGGGAATATGAGATGGATCAACTGATTCTGGACCTAGGATCAGACGCGAATGTCCTGCCGAAGCAGACATGGGAGCACATGGGCAGAATTGTGCTGCAATGGTCTCCTATCCAACTGTGGATGGCGAACCAACAAAAGATCCTACCTATGGGGATATTGCAGGGAATCATAGTAGACATTGAAAGAGCGAGTGCGCTAGCAGATTTTGAAGCGATAGAGATTGTTGATGACAGCAATCCCTACCCCGCGCTATTGGGAATAGATTGGGCCACTGACATGAATGGAGTGATAAATCTAAAGAAGCGCAAGATGATTTTTGAGAAAAAGTCACTGCGCGTAGTAGTACCTTTAGACCCTGCGGAAGGATCACGCTACATAGAGCTAGTGCGCAACTATGACAATGAAGATGACTTGGACTGTATTTACAAAATAACCGCGTGGGAGTAGGACTAGGTAAATCCAATTGCAGATGGCCGAATCTCATGGGAGTGCAAAAGCTCCTGCACATTAGATTCTAACGAGGAGATAGAGCGATGGAAGAAGTGGTTACACGAGGTAACCACGCTCAACTGTAACATGATGACAAGGTCATCGCACTGTGTAACAACAGAGATAAGGGATCTGCCTATGTATGATGGGTTAGGAGAAGTGGAGGAGTTCCTGAACAAATTTGAAAGAGAAGTGCCAAAACAACAACGTTTCAACGCTCTGAAATGGGTACTACGCGCTATGCCCACAAGGTGGTGGGGTACGCATTAGAAGAGTTTTGAGGACTGGCGCGACTATCGAAGGATGATGCACCTACGATTTGGGAAGCCTCAAATGTGGTTAAAAGACAAGTATGACGAACGGGATGATCCACGTGCACACCTCACGAAATGGACAAAGGTCTATGGGGAAGAGCCCCAACCTGAGTGGGTGCACCTTTTCTGTCATACCATGGATATTATACCCATGAATTGGTATATAGAAACGGAGCTCCGCCATGGAACGAACAAATGGGATATCTTGCGCGAAGGATTCCTTTTGACCTTCACATTTGAGGATTGTTGGTGGGATACTGTTGATGATGTGCTACATGAAGTAAAAGCAGCTATCTTTAAAATACCCCAGGAACCAATGGAAGTACTTTAGCCTGAATGGGAGACCCAGCTGAGCTACATGCTGGAGTGTTACAATGTAAACATTGAAGAAGACGATGAAGATCTGCGCAAAGTTAACATTCCAGAAACTGAAGGCTATTGTGAGGTTCAAGGGCCATTGATTGAAGACCCTAACATTACGGCGCCGGTAAAAACAAAGTAGGTAAACATTGGTATGGAGGCTGAACCGAAGTATGCAACGCTCAGCGACTACTGGGATGATGCCACAGTGGACAAGGTGGTTGAGTTACTCTGCGAGTACCACGACCTATTCTCGACCAAGATCATGGACTTAAAGGGGATCATTGGTGATTTAGGGATGGTGAAGATCACCCTAAAACCCGACGTGAAGCCGGTTAAGCAGAGGCCTTACCGCTTGAATCCGAAGTACAAGGAAAAGGTCTGCGTAGAATTAGAAAAAATGCTCATAGCTGGAATTGTTGAGCTAGTGGAAGAATCCAAGTCGGTAAGCCCTATGGTAGTGTAGGAGAAGAAGCAGAAGGGCAAAATAAGAATATGTGTGGACCTCAAGAAATTGAATGATGCCCGTGTGCATGACCCATTCCTGACCTCGTTCATAGATGAAGTATTGGAAAATGTTGGCAGACAAGAAGCATAGTCTTTCATTGATGGGTTCTTTGGGTACCCCCAGATCAAAATCACGCTGGAAGACAGGAGCAAGACGACCTTCAAGATTGAGTGGGGCTGCTTTCAATACACCATCATGCCATTTGGGTTAAAGAACGCGCCAGCCATATTTTCGCGCATAGTTGTTGCCACATTCAAAGAATATATCCACAAGTTCCTGGAGGCCTATTTGGATGATTGGACTGTATTTGGATTGGTTAAGCACCATGTAGCAAGCTTACGCTTGATGTTGGATACATGCCGACGACACCAAATCGCTCTAAACATTAAAAAGTGTACGTTCCTCATTCCCTTTGGGAACTTGTTGGGACATGTGGTCTGTAAACAGGGACTAATGGTAGACCCCATGAAGATTGCAGTAATTCTGAATTTGGAAGCACCAAGAAGTGTTAAATAGTTGCGCGCTACCTTAGGACATATGAGGTACTATAGGAAGTTCATCAAAAGCTATGCACAGATCAATGGAGAAACTGTTGAAAAAGGATGTCACGTTCTGCTGGAATGATGATTGCATGAAGAGGCTGGATGTACTAAAAGAGAAACTAGCCTCCACCCCAATCTTGGTCTTCCCAAAATGGGATGTGGAGTTTCATGTCCATGTTGATGTGTCATGTATTGCGCTGGGAGCGGTGCTAACACAAGATGGTGGAGAGGGCCTGGATCACCCTATCACGTTTGCAAGTCACAGGTTGTCCAAAGCGGAAAAGAACTATTCCACAACCGAACATGAGGGGTTGGCTATGGTGTACGCGCTCCAAAAATACCGACACTATTTTCTAGGAGGACATTTCAAGATGTATACAAACCATTCCACGCTAAAATACTTGGTTAATAAGCTTGTGTTGGGGGGGCACATATGTAGGTGGCTCTTATTGTTCCAAGAATATGACTTTGAGGTCATGGTAAAGCCTAGACACCTGAATGTAGGACCGGATCACTTATCATGTATTGAGACGGGCGAGGAACCTACCAGCTTGGAGGAAGGATTACCTGACGCACAACTCTTTGTTGTGCACGTAGCAGACGAACACTTTGAAGGTATAATACACTTTCTAACAACAGGGACTGCGCCGAAGGAATACTCTATCCAGCAAAAGAAGGAACTGGTGGTGCATGCGGCTGACTTTTCTATCATTGTGGCGCACCTGTACAAAATGGGGAATGATGAGATACTGTGAAGGTACGTACCTGAATTTGAACGAAGTCAGATCCTTGAGGAAGATCATCGGGGTGCTACAGGAGGACACTATGTAGGACGAGCGACTGCGCAAAAGATTCTCCGCACAGGGTTGCCGTGGCCAACCCTTCACTAGGATTCAAAAGTAGACTGTAAGGCTTGTGATATATGTCAAAGGATAGGTAAACCATTACGGAGGCATGAGATGCCTTTGAATCCACAAATGACATTGTAGCCTTTCGAAAAGTGGGCAATCAACTTTGTAGGACCTATCAAGCCTCAGGGAAAAGCGAGCGCGCGATACATCATCATCGCGACGGACTACCTGATTCATTGGGTGGAAGCGCAACCGGTCAAAGATTGCACGGCTGCGAAGTTTTTGTTTGAACACGTGTTGACTCGATTTGGCTATCCAAAAATCCTAATGAGTGATCGTGGTACACATTTCCTGAACGAAACCATCAATGCGCTAACAGAAGAGTTCAAGGTGTATCATCAGAAAAGAACACCATATCACCCATAAGCCAATGGGACAATAGAAGCATTCAACAAAATACTGGAGACTGCACTAACCAAAGTATGCAACACGCAGTGAAGTGATTGGGACCTGTGCTTACTTGCAATATTATGGGCTTATAGGACAACATGTAAGAAACTGACGGGACAGACACCTTTCCGGTTGGTTTATGGTGTGGAAGCTGTCATGCCAATGGAGTATATTGTACCTAGTCTGCGCATAGCAGCGCTCATAGGTATGACGGACCACGAAGCCTTGGAAGAAAGGCTCGTGCAGTTGGAAGAAATTGAGGAGGAACGGTTCCTGGCTGGCTTTCATCAACAGGTGCAAAAGCAACGTGAGAAGGTCTGACACTATCACCATATTAAGTTGCGCACCTTCAAGGTAAATGATTTAGTGTTGTTGTATGAAAGTAAGTTTGATAAATTCCTGAGAAAGTTCAAAATGCATTGGCTGGACCATACGTTATTAAGGAGGTCACAGATGGAGGCGTCGTACAACTAGTCAAACTAAATGGAGAGCCTTTCCTAGGCAAAGTGAAAGGTAGCCGCTTGAAGCCCTACACGGGTGGCCTGACTATCTGACTAACTAGTAGAAGCACAGTCTTCGTGCTCCAAGGATTTGGAAAAAGGCGCGGGACTATAAACAAATGCAGGGGATATTGGCACAAATGTAGAGAAGCAGTTCTGACACAGAGGTCTCAGAACAATGTATGCAGCAGATCCAACAAGCAGCGGCTCAGTGTGCTGCTAAACTTGCTGCAGTTCGAGTTTAGTCGGAGGGACTCCACACAAAGATCTCTGCGCCAACAGAGTGACTCGAGGACGAGTCACGATGTTTGTGTTGGGGGCTTGCTGGACATGGAATCCCCCCAAGGCATGTTTTGGGGCTTAAAGCCCAATTTTTGACCAAATCTTGTTGTAAAAGCTCCACGAATTGCAGGCGCGGGGCACGAAAGTATGATAGAGTCATAGGGTTGTCCACCCTAGTTTTGTAATGTAATGTTGGCTGGATAGACCTACCCATGGTCCGCGGACCATGGGATTGTATAAATAGAGTGAGGCTCTAAGTGTAAAAGATAACTAACTAAGGAATAAGGAAGTCTAAGTGATTGAGTCGAAGTGTAAAGTGTGTTTGTGGGTCGTAGAGTAGGAGAAGGCTCTGCAGCTGAGTGCGCAGAGGCCTAGTAGTCCACAGCTAAGTGCACGAACCCCTGCAACTGAGTGCATAGGGCAGGTCGAGTCTGTAATCGTTGGAAGAATCAATAAAGAGAAGTTTTGCTATAATTATGTGTATCTTTTTCTGGTTTCATGCATGATTGGATATAATTTGCAAATATATTGTTTATTTACTGCACGAACCTGTATGAATGTTTTGTATTGTTAAGTATAACTTAAGAAATTTAAGTAGGCGAAGGTGCTTAAACAATACTAGAAGATAAATAAGATCTCGGGTAATAGCGTAGAGCGTGGTACATCCCCTGGTTAGTGTTGTGCGAAGGCAGTGTATCAGGCCGTGAGGAACGAGAGGTGCGTGAAGCCACCCACGCGAAGGAACAAACAAAGGACTAGTCAAACTCATAAAACATCTCAAGGGTGCAGAACCTAGTTCTAGCACCCTCCCATACTACTTCGGGTGAGACCTCAGTCCACACTCCATGGACTGTTTTTGAAAGGGCCAATAATACAGGGATTTGTTTGGCTAATTAACTCTGAACCTGGGTCAGGACCCAACAAGCCAACACCAAACTTATTTCATCCTCCAACCTTCTTGAAATATAATGGGTATGCTTGAGATTCACCTTCTTCATATCTTTGAATCTTTCCTTTTGATATGAGTCTAAATTCTTCTTGAGTACATGTAGTCCATATTTATTAAACTTTTTAGTTTCCTTTATACTAAATAAACTAGATGCAAATGAGTTCCATGAGTTAGGTTAACCATTAAGCGTTGTAGTCACAATTTCCATTTCAGAAATGATTTCATCAATTCCTTGAAATTGATCTCTTAGTTGAGAGATCCTCATGAAACATGGAGCCACAATATCATTTCTTGACATTTTAACATCACAAAGCTGATTCTTCAAACTCATTGCTTGACCAATGTTGTTGATAATATATAATCCAACTCGAGCATCATACATCTTCTTTGAAGAGTTAAGATTTGCAACATATAGAATCAAGTTATCCTTGATAGAATCCAAAATGATGCTTCTATATATGATGTCATATTTTACATATTGTTTTTCATTCATTATTTTAAAGTTCAATGACCTTTCCCTTCACAATACATGAGATATCATTCTTTGCAAGAATAAGGTCAATCTTTGTCTTCCCAACCATAAAGTTTGAAGTTTCTTCAAGCTTGTTTTCTAATTTCATAGAGGAACCGATGGATATAGAAAAACAACCAGAAATGATCTTCTAAGCATCTTCATCATTATCCAAATATCTTAAAGTGTGATCTCAATGTCATTTCCTTCACCAAATCTTTGAAATCGTGTTGATTTTTCAAGTGAAGTATATATAACCACAAATTTATTAAATACTAATAATTACTTCTAATGATGTAGATATTCTTTTAGCACTTCTAGTTTATTATTAAGCAATCACATTTCAGAAATTCAATCGTAAGTGCACAAGGACAATAGAGATTACAATGCACAAAGAGAACACAAGGTTTACCCTAGAAAAATTCACTAGGGGAAAACCCAACAAAGTTTCTTTAGAAAAATTCTTCACTTCAATAAGACATACACCTAAATTTTCTACTTAATATGATAGCCAAACTAAACAATTCTATGGTCAAACTTCGTAAACCAACCCTCTTGTCAATTCAATCTTCTAGCCAACAACTTTGGCCCTCTCTAATTTTCCTAGGCTAAAATTTGGCCTCCCAGAATTTGCCCAAAAATTTAACCTTACTGCTAAGAATTCAACCTTGTTGGCTAGAAATTGTTGTTGAGACATTTGACCTACTACCCAGGATATGCCTAGAAAGTCACACATGTGAAGTCAAGTAGAGAGAGAGAAATGGTAGAGATGAATTCTTCCTTATTTGTCCTATTTTGTCCTTCTTCTTCTTTGCTTGGATGCCCATAATATATCTTGTTATGTGTGAGATCAAATGGTGCTTTTTGGAGGAGGTTGAGTGCCTTATATATAGTGTTCTTCTTGTCTGAATGGGTGTCTCTTCACTGGGGCCAACTTGACTTGAAGGAGGTCCGAATTGACAAGTTTGGAGCTAAAAGTTAAAATTTTTCTCTTTTGAAATTGACATGAAGAACATGTCTTACATTAATCTTTTCAAGGGCCAATCAAATAAAATGAAATGAAGAACATGTCTTACATTTTCATTATGTATCTCAAGGGATAAAATATAAATTATGAGGACATACCGTAGCTACAAAATTCAATAATTCTTGCATTGTTGAAAATGTATCCATGTGTAGAATAATAAAAAGAGGTGCGAAACTAAAGTGACAAATTTTACCCCAAAAACATACCATTTGATGCATCAAAATTCTTCTAGAAGGTTTCAGAACCTAATTTGTCAAACTGGGTCTTACTAGTGAAAATGGTATTGTGAGTTGATTCCTCCATTTTTTCCACTCTGAAGGCATTGATATGGATAAAAGATATATAATAATCTAATCCAGATCACACCTCCCCATTTTCGGAGGCTTTTGTTCTCCAAAAAGTTCTAATAAATGAGGTGAGGAAATGTTTCCGCCACCTTCTCTTAGGTGCACCATTTAGCCTTGCTTGGAAGCTATCCTTTCAACCCAAACTTCCAAAGGTGATGTTACCCTTGTCTTGTAGTTTAAGGCCTCTTCTACAAAATTATATCCTTTTCTAAATCTTCCTGGGAATATGGTGCAATATCCTCTACAGAAGGTATGAATTATTCCTCTTCCTGATCTAGCACGAAAGTCTCATATGGTTTCAAATTATATAGATTCACAATTGAGTAACGTGCATGTATGCAAGTAGACCAAGTCTATAGACATTAACTCTGGCCTTTCTAGTGTTTAAAAGGGACAATGCCACAAATTCTCTATTTTCTTATCAAGACCCTATAGCATATCCTTGTTTAACTGTAACCATATTCTTGTCTCCCACCTTGAATGACTTCTCTAACCTATTCTGATCATGCATGGTCTTATGTTTTTCCTATTACTTTTGCAATGTCTCTTGTACCTATATATGGATATGTCTGATCTTCTTAACAAATATTTCTTCCCTTAAGGTATCCCTTGTAAGATCCTCCCTCACTCCTTCTTGCTTCCCATATATAGTATCCAAAGGTGAAGGTGGAAAAAATCCAAAGCAATTTTCAAATGGGGACTTACCAGTAGAAGTGTGGATTTTTCTATTATAAGAGTGATATATATATATATATATATATATATATATATAATTTCATCCTAGGTATTCATATGCTTCTAATTGTAGCCCCTCAAAAGCTTTCCCATTGACTACTTCTGTCTTCTCATCTATCTATGAATGGAATGTTGTAGACCTCTTTAACTTCCTATCCATCTTTTCCCACAATGTAGTCCAAAATTCACTGAGAAATATTGTTTCCTTGTCTAAAATGATGCTCCTTGGTATCCCAAAGTGCATCCAAACCTGTCCAAAGAATAAGTTTATTGCTTCTTCCCCACTGATGGTATTTTTATAGGGCATTAAAACACACATTTTACTAAACCTATCAACTACCATGAACATGTATTCATGTCCCTTCGTGGTTGTTAGTAAACCTCCAACAAAATCCATGGAAATTCTTTCCCAAGGACAAGTGGGTATGGGTAAGGGATGATATAGACCCCATATCTTATTAATAGGTTTGCTGGTACAATGGAGCATGCTTCCAATTGTAATGCCTAGTTTATCGAAGCTTACTCTGGGCCTGCAGGTACTGCAGTGGCTAGTGATCTACATAGATTACTATCTCCTTTCTCATCAGATAATGTTTAAAATTCTCCATAGCTTTCACCAAGGCATAGAGCTCCTTATAGGAGGTGGGGTAGTTAAGAACTACCCCATGAAATAATTCATAATGGTAGCATACAAGGCTTTCTCCTTGCATCAAGATTGCTCCCATAACATACCCACTTGCATCTGTCTCCACTTCTAAGGGCTACTATAGGTTTGGTCATGCCAAAAATGGTGTTTGACTGATCTTCTTATTTAGTTCCTCAAAGGCGCTATGTTGACCTTGTCCCCATTGGAAACTATTGACACTTGCTATTATGGCGTAGAGTGATGTTTCTACTACTGAAAATGAGGATATGAATTTCCTTAGGTACTGTGCTACCTAAATGAAACTCCTAAACTTAGAAAAATTAGTAGGAACCATCCATTTCATGATGGCCTCCATCTTTGTAGGATCTATCTTCAGCTCTCCTCCACCTATCACATACCCCTGATACACCAAGACTATTGTGCAAACTCAAACTTCTTGATATTTTCTAACAGAGAGTACTTCTTTAATGTCTCCAATGTAGGTTTTAACCCTGTACAAAAATTACCTACAAACGAATTCTTAAAAGATACAAAATATACTATGGCGAGAAACACAAAACAAATACACAGAGATTTTCCCCTGGATCGCAAAACCGTGGCTACCAAATTCATTTTTCATTATACTCCTTTCAATGTTACAACACATATATATACATGCCGAAGAATTCATAAACTCCAATCCATTAACCCTAGATTATAACATAATCGTAGTTCCCATGACAGGATCTACAAGATACCATGGGCAGAAAACCATCATGCCCAAAACCATGTGCAAAACCTAGGCACAAAACCATAGGTAGGTCCTCCCACCTAATATAGGGTCCAAAAATTCTCGAGACACTACCCCCAACCCCATGCAGGGGGGCTACCACCCCCCCGTGACCCCCCCGCTGTACCCGACGCAACGAAGGGGCAGCTACCGTCCCCCCTCTAACCCCCCTACTTCGCACGTGGGGCTAGTCGTGGAAAGAATATAACACACACCCAACATCCAACACCTGCATCAAATGTGAGATATGCTCCTCCCAGGTAGCATTGTATAGTAGTATATCATCCAAATAGGCAATAACAAATGAATATGCAAAAGGGATCAATATATCATTCATTAACCTCATAAGCATAATTGGTGCATAACATAGGCCAAATGGCATGGCTAACCACTCATACAAACCTTGCCTAGTTTTGAAGGCTGTCTTCCAGGTATATTCTTCTCTGAATAGAACTTGGTGATATCCAAAATTTAAGTCTGCCTTTGTGAATTATTTCACTTGCTACAATTGATCCAACAAATCATTTGTTCTAGGTAGGGGGTACTTATTCTTAAGCATAATTTTGTTCAACACCCTGTAATCTATACACATTCACTAAGTCCCATTCTTCTTTGGAGCAATGATGATGGGTGACCCACATGGTGATATACTCCATCAAATGACACCATGTTCTAGTAGTCGTTGTAACTATTTCTTCACCTCACTTTCTTCTATAACAAATTACCTATACAACCCAATATTTGGCAATGTGGAATTTGGTAATAGTTGGATCTTGTGCTCCACTTCCCTCTTGGGTGGTATCCCTTTAGGTTCTTGGAAAACATCCCTATATGCTTGTACCAAATCTTCCAGTTGTTGTTTATGTTTCTTAGTACACCCCCCAGGGATGTCTTTTCTCTCATTGACTCTTCTACAAAGTGATTTTCTCTTAAAAACAATAAAACATACTTATTTCTAGAACTAATCAGTTTCTTGTCTTGGTTGGCACTTACCATTGAAATTTTCAACTTCCCTTTTTGTGTGTTAATGGTGAATAATTTTCCATCCTTGATGCTAGTTGGATATTTGCATGAAGATTGTATCCCACATGTACATATAGGGAATTCTAAAGACCACCCCACATACATCAAGGGGAACTACATCTAGTTCTACATTATCAATTTAATCAACACTGATAGTAAATTTGATTTTGCAATGTTTAGTTACATTTAACTTTGCATCCTTATTTACCCATCCCAATGGGTATGGGCTTATATGATCATGAACTTCTAATCCCAATTTTTTGGCCAACTCTGGTGGAAAGAGATTCACCTGTAATATTGAATCAATCAAAGTATCAATCTTTGTATTCTTAACTTGTATCGTTATATGGAAGAGTATGTTCTTTTCATTCACATCCTATTGTTTAAGGATACTCATATTCACCTCCTTCTGCACTTATGTACATACGATATCCTCATCCACATATGAGTCGCTTTCAACCTAGTTGCTAGAATAAGTGGACATTAGATTCTTATTGTTCTTATTATATTTCTTTTTGTTCTTCGGGTTAAGTTCCAGATGCAACTTCCAATACTTTTCGTCTGTATGACCGCCAGTGTTACAATGGTTGCAGTGGTTGTTGGGATATTTTCACTGGTGTGCTGGCTTCCATACTTTTATATTTTCCTCCTTTACACTTCTTTTTCCCCTCCTTAGAAGCATCTTGATGCTCCTTTAGCTTAAATCCACTTTATTTCCCTTTCTTATGACCAACGATCTCCAGGTATTGTCCTTGTACAAAAGCCCCATCCACTGATTTGGTCTTCAACAACATCACTTGCATTTGTAGATGGATATGTAGACCCATAAATACTTTATGTGTACATCTAGGTTCTTTGGGGAGATACCTAGAATCATGGAAATATTCCTAAATTTTGTGGTGTACTCCTATACACTTTTCACCTACTTCTTCTTGAAGTAGTGCCATCAGATCTATTAGTCCTATACATAATTGATAAGGTAAAATTGTGACTTTATGAGGGTTTTAAAATCCTCCCACTTAGTCACTAGAGGATATCCCTCCAACCTCAAGGTATCCACGTGGATTTCCCACTAGGTGAGGTTGTGTCCCTCCAATTTCAGTTATGCAAATGAAATCTTCTGTTCTTCTTCTATATGATGAACACTGAAATAAACTTCTCATTGTTCCAACTAGTGGTTTAACTTTAGAGCATTGATCTCACCTAGATATGGCTTGATATCAACCTTCTCTTCCATTTTTAACATGGATTTTGAATAGTTTGCGAAACACAAACTAGATTAATCTTTTTCAGATTATTTTTTCATCTCATTCTCTATTTCTTCCCAATCTCCTGATTGGACCTCTGATCAGACCTCTATGTTAGAACTCCCATCTTCCTTGAATATCCCAAGCTTATTGGTTATGGATACCATGAGGAGGATCACATTATGGTTTATATCTACAACTTGTGCTTCTAGACATGAAAACCTCTCCTTTACGGGATCAAGAGGGTTATTCATAGATTCATTGGTCATGACAGGGGTTTTGTGACTTTTAGCATAACCATTATGGATTCCTTGCAACTCGCGATAATATACCCGAAAAAAATGATATGATACCAATATGATCTGTAAACTTCCATGGATATTCCATTGGACAATTTTTAACAATAGATCTACTAAAATATATTACAAAAATTTGAAATCTAAACTATGAGGGTTTACTTCTCCTTAGATATGTGGATATATTAATTATTGTTTATTGTATAATTATGAAAAACATAGAGAACAAAGAAATAAAAACTCACAAACCACAATTAACACAAGATGTATCCTAAGAAACCCTTTTTAGAGAAAACCTAGCTAGAAGGTGAGGCTATTATGCTCTCTTTCCCTAAATAGAAGATGGATGCAAGTACAAAGAAGTAAGGCTTGTGGCCCATGGGATACTACAAATCGCAGATCCTCTTTGTTTTCTCTCTCCTTATCCCTCTTGGCCACTCTTATGGTATATGGAACAAAATTCCCTAAAAAAGAATGGAACCGCTTTTCCTCCTAGTGACTCGATTATAACACAACCCTATAGCCTACTAGTGATTGAGTTTGTCTCCTTCAATTCTTAACTAGAGTTACAATATTAGCTCTTATAGATTCTTCTTCATTGTGATCATGTGGATAGCCCCTTTTCCATGAGTAATGGGGGCTGACATGGCATCCTCCATCCTCTCAGATTATGGTGGTCAAACCATTAAGTTCAACTTATGAGTGACATAACTTTTGCATACAGACTCTGATTGAAGCGATTATTGTGTCGTTGGAAAGGTCTCTGTGTGTAGAACAGAAAAAAAATAGCGTTGCACTAAAGTGGAAAAATTTTACCCCCAAAATATTATGTTTGATGTCTCAAATGCTCCCAAAAGGTTTCAGACCCCAAATCTACCAAACTAGGTCCCACCAGTAAAAATGGTCCTGTGAGTTGATTCCTCCATTTTTTCTACTCTAAAATCATTGAGATGGATGAAAAAAAATACAACTATCCAATATGGATCAAAAGTGTATGTCAATAAGCCATATCATTTATAAACAAATTCCCTAAAATAATAGAATCTAGTTTTTCAAGCAATTAGGCACTAATGGGACACTACAATTCCTGTTGAATGGTATTTACGCTCATTTCTATCATTTATGTATATGTGTTGAGATAGATATATTTTATTCCTATATAGTTTGAAATTTTGAAATGGTTTATGCTTATTTGCTATTGGTTGAATGTATTATCAAATGCTGGCCACTACACTAAATTTGAAGTTGATAGGTCATTTTACAAGTATTCCTTAAGTATAAGACATTTTTGCAAAGGATTTCAAGTTTGAACCCTAGAATTTTGTTGTCCCATAGAATCATGGTAAAGGATAAAGTTGTAGGGTGTCAATCCACATATAAGAGGAGGATAGTCAAAATATTGATTTTCATCATAGCAAATACTATGAATCTAGTTTTATTTCTGTATAACCTACGTGGGCTTATACCATCATGTGGTCGTCAATAATGTTGGAAATAAAGACTGCTATGATTATTTAGACATGTATTGTCTATCATAATGTATGCATGTTCAACCATTATTTTTTAATTTGAAATACTTTTATAGGATGAACCCTTATATTTCATTAAACAATGACACATCTTTCAAAATATTTATGGAAATGAATCGATTTTGCTTGATGTTTGTGGAAATTGAAGTGTGCCTCAAATTAGATCCATAGGCTTATAATATATAGTTTTGAGCACATTAAGTCACATCAAATGTAATCGGTGCCATAAAAATTGAAATAAGTACCTCCTCAAGAGCACCCAAAAAGGTAAAGTCTCAAATGAGAACCATAGTCAACCATGCACAACTATAGTTAATCATAGCCAACTATGGTCAACTAGTCAATCATGACCAATCATCATCAATGATACATCCGATGTACTTATAATGAAGTAATGATTTTAGTGAAGGGTTGAAGTGACCTAATGCTTCTAAGAAATATTGGCCACCCCTTTCTAACTGAGATGAATGGTTGCATGTCATTCAAATAAGGGGGTAATTATGACCATAGGGTTAGACTCAAGCTTCTTTAAGGAAAAGTATCACCTGAATACTGATTGAGTCTCTTTTTATTGCAAATACATAAGATTTTGGTTTGTACCATTAACCATTAAGACAAAATTAAACCTCACTCTTATTTTGCATCATCAACCAGAAGGAGGAAGATGGCTGTCAATTGGGTTTATCTCAAGTGGTTGAGAAGAATAATACTTATCATTTCCACCCGATTTCAATTTCCATAAGTGACATGTTGAGGTCATAATGAATATATTGTTGTAATGACTTGAACCCTTATTGTTGATTAGCCTTGTACCTTGAAGATTCTATAATTTATCTTAGATATCATCCTCAAAACAAAGAAAAATACTTGAAAATTTTATGAAACCTTACAACTTGAAAAAAAAAAAAAGATAAAATAAGGAAAATGATCAACTATTAAAAAAAAACCTACCTTTAATTATAATTGAAAATAGTGAACCAAAATCAACTAATTAATTAACAAATAATAATTAAATTAGTGAATTGGTTAATTAAAAACACAATTAATTGATTTTATTTCCAAACTCATAAATTAAATTATATATATATATATATATATATATATATATATATATATATATATATATATATATATATATATATATACCATTTTATTTTCCATATGTGCCATTTTCTTTTGTTTATATGTGTCATTTTATTTCATAGAACAATCCTAAAATTTTAACAGTTTGCTAATTTCGTGGAACCATAATGGTCCTTCTCACTTTATCATTTTGCCTATTTATACATTTTTTATTTTTATTTTCAAATTTATTTTATTTTTGTTTTCAAATTTATTTATATATTCATTGATAATGGCTTTAATATATTTATTAAAGATTATTAAATATAAAAATAAAAATAAAAATAAAAAGTGTGTATTGACATTTAGATATAAGTGATATTGTTGAAATGTGATTGTTGGCTAAGAACAAGCAAATATTTAACATATGGGAAGATGTGTCGAAATATAAAGTATCTTTGAATAAAGCTTTTGGGTTAGGTCGAAAAAGTGTTGTTTGAAGAACATTCTTTATTGACCCATTTTCTATAAAAATATAGCTAACGACGATAGTGTTAGAGTTAGTATTTGCATACTACCATCAGTGACCAAAATTCCTCTTTTACATCATATTAGTGTCCCATGTTGAAATTTTTATCATTCCACCTAGGTCATCATGTAAAAATTTACTCACTGATGGTAGCCCAAGTTCAAACTCGAAAGATACTCTCAAAAAATCAATATTTGATGTCCCACATTCATGTGCCTTGCTAAGCATACATTCATTTTAAAGGCTCATGTCATCATCTCTTATGTCAGTCAAGTTCACTTGAAGTTTGCTTGTTCAAGGTCCCATTAGGTCACTAGGTTTCATTCCTCCAAGGTCCAATAAAACACCATTCACTGCATAAGGCCAGCAAAAGCATGAGAGTGAAAGAAATAATATCCCTTTTTCATTCAAAGAGGATTTGCAAACATGTAACTATGGTTTCCCGAGCTCTAATTTTCATTCCAAAGTATGGGTTTGGTTTCAGATTGTAATTTTATTTCAAAAAAAGAAATGTAATATTTTTATTTATTTATGTAATTTTATGTTCATTATATGTAATAAGTTACTATTCCTAAGTTGTTCACTCAAACTCTATTGCCAACATCATCCACCTGCAAAGGAAAAAGTCAGAAGTCAAAGAGAATTAGTGTGAAAATTTGAAAAGTGACATGAAACATTAGAAAATGGGTTTCCAAAGCATAGATTAAACCCATTCAAGTATAAAAGCCCTCAAAGACATCAATTCAACATTCAGTTGCACTCCTACACTCTCAAAGCATCCTCAGCAAAAGGGAATTTTTGAGTTTGAAATGAAATTGTGCAAAACAGGGGCAGAGAGCGCGTTTTGAACTGGTGTTGCACATTTGCCTTAAAACACTACACATTTCCTAAGGGCGCTGCGCGCCTGTTAAGAGTGTTGTGCGTTTGACCAAATTGCTACACGTTTGCCCGAAAACATCCAAGGATTGCCCAAAGATCACTACATCATCTCCAAGCTTCAAAATGTGTCACCAACATGCTCCAACAAACAAGTTGAAATCATATCACTCCTCTCCTCCACAATTGAATTATATGGTGTTTCATTGTGTTTTGGTGTCTTACTAAATTCAAAATCCTAGTAACATAATTCCATTCCTAAATTTCATTTTCTAGCATCCTCCTACCATTCCTACATTTCAAAACTACCCCCTCTTACTGTTGGCATTATGATTCTGTATGACTCTATGTTACAGGTGTTACAGGTGTTGTACTTGATGGCAACTCACTCAAGTGGCAATGCTCTGTTCAGGCTCTCAAAATGATGGAAATTAAGAGGTTCGCAGGTGAATGGTTCAAAAGGTGCGGACCCGCAGGTTCTGCGTTGAGGAAGTGCGGTCATACCCGCAGGTTATCCGTTCAGAAGGTGCGGTCCCCCAGTTCACTCACTTCAAGGCAGAGAAGCGCGCCCACGTGGGGTTTCTTATGTTTGGCCCGTGGTATTTCGCCCGTCGTTCATGATCCTATGGTTTTGGCCCGTGGTATAGGATCTATTTTAGCCCCGGTTTGGATCCCTTGTATTAGTTATTTGATGGTTTTGCCCCATGGTGTGAATAAGGGCTTGACTATAAATAGGGAAGGAGATCACTTGGCCAAGGTATCTTTAGAAATTGAATATCTTAAGATCTGAAATATTGGTTTATCGGTTTAAAAGGCTTGATCTATATAAAAGTGAAGTTAAAAGTGAATCTATGAAGTGTGATCTCTCGGGCGCATGATCAGATCTGGGCATCTGACTGTCAGTGGCTCTTCGGAGGTTTGTTAATTCGGTTCAAATCAAAGGTCCGCAGGTATTTCACGGTTCAGGTGCGGAGGACCGCAGCTCGGTGAAAGGTCCAGTGCGGTGGTACGCGGTTAACAGAAAGGCACAGTGCGGGGGATCGCAGTGCGATCGAAGACGCAGTGCGTAGATACAGTAGAGGTACGCGGCGTAACAGAAGGGCACAGCGCGGACGCACGCAGAGAGACAGAAGAAGAAGTGCGGAACAAGATCAGAGGTACGCGGCGCGATAGAAGGAAAGCCTGCGGAGGTACATAGAAGTACGCGGCGCGATAGAAGGAACAGGTGCGTTGGCACAGTAAATGTACGCAGAAAGGCAGTAGGTGATTTGCGGTGATACGCAGTGAAGCAGAAGTCGCTCTGCGTGGATACGCAGGGAAACAGAAGGCGGGGTGCGGAGTCACGCAGTCCAGATAAGGAAAAACTGCGGATCTGTCTTAAAACATTTATTGGTTATCTTTTATTTATTGCTGCAGAGTTCTGGGTTTATATTTCTGGTACTATCTTTCTGTTTACAGCATTCTGAGAAGTTGGGTGATTGCATAAGGAGTTTTGGTGATTTGCATGTACTTGATGATTATTTGATTTTCTTGAAAATTTATGAAAAGTGGTCCTTGAAAGAAAAGAAGTAGGGGGTTGTAGCTCCCTTCCAGGAGAGACTGGAAAACGAGAGAGAGTTGTAGCTCTCTGCAGGTTGTAGCCTGCGTACTGGTAAAGGACTGCACCAGTACAAAATCATTGTAAAAGGAGTTTCTAATTGAAAGAAGATAGAGACATATTGCAGCAGGTGGTTTTCACCCACATTGGGTTTCCACCTTATATCTGGTGTTCTTTGGTGTGACTATCTGTTTTTCTTGTTCATGCTCATTATTTTATGATACTGACATACAAAGTAATGATCAATATTTGAAGAATTATTCAAAATATAAATAAGGAAGATATATTGAAAAGAATTTAATAATACTGATTCACCCCCCCTCTCAGTATTATTTCCAACAATTGGTATCAGAGCAGGTCCTTCAGAGAAGCTTGACCGCTTGAAGGAAGATTATTCATCATGAGCAACTACGAGAGGGAAACATCAATCAGGCCACCAATTTTTGATGGGACAAACTTCAATTATTGGAAGGTAAGAGTTACTACTTATCTTCAATCTCTTGGTACAGAAGTTTGAGATATCATAGATACAGGCTACACTTTTCCTTCAGCTACTCCTACAGATCCGGCTGAGAAGAAGAAATATGAAACAAATGCTAAAGTAGTCAATACTCTGTTGGGATGCTTATCTCAAACAGAATTCGTGAAGGTTATGCAATATAAATCCACAAAAGAAATATGGGACAAGATTGTCTTGAGCTACGAAGGAGATGAACAGGTAAAGCGTGCTAAACTTCAAACCCTCACGATTCAGTATGAGAATCTCAGAATGTATAATGATGAAAGTGTGGCTAACTATTTCCTTCGGGTAGACGAGATTGTTAATTGCATGAAAAACTTGGGTGAAGAAATAAAAGAGGCTATTGTGGTTGAAAAAGTTCTAAGATCATTGTCCCCCAAGTTTGAATCTAAAGTGTCTGCCATAGAACAAAAGGAAAATCTACGAACTCTTACTATGTCTCAACTACACAGAATTCTAATTGCTTATGAAATGAGAAGAGGAGGTCCATCAGACAAGAGAGAAGCTGCTTTTAAGGCTTCAGGCAAAGGAGACTACTATGAATCAAGTCACGTGCCAGAAGAAGAAGAAGAATCAAATTTTGTCAGAAATATTCAACGGGGTACTAGAAGGTTCAGAGGTAAGTTACCTTTTAAATGTTTTGCTTGTGGAAGAGTAGGTCATTATGCTGCGAAATGTCCTCATAAGGATAAGATTGAAAAAGGAAAGGAACCTGCTAGATGGAACAAGAAACAGAATGCAAATAAGAAAAGCTACTACACTCATGAAGACAGTGATGGTCTATCAAATAGTGATGAAGATGAACGAGGTAATGATTATAAACTTTTAATGGCATTTGAAGATGATGATTACATGGATGTTATAGATGTGGATAGTTTTTATGAAGAGATTTCTAGACTCAAGACATGTATAGAAGAAAAGAATATGATCATTGATACTCTACAATTTCAAATTGATGAAAAAGAAAAATATCTTGAAAAGTTAGAAGGTGAAATTGTTGGCCTTAGAAAAGAAATTGAGAAAACAAAGGCTATTAATCTTAAGTTTGTCAAAGGATCTGAAACTCTGGATGAGATCATCAATGTACAACGTTCTCCGCTAAACAAGACAGGTCTGGGGTATAATGGAGAAACATCTCAAGCATCCACCTCAAAGAGTTATCTTGATGCAGCAAGAAGAAATGAGCAAAAGCACAATGGAGATCACTAGGTAAAGCAGGGACGAATTACATCAAGAATGAACAAAGACTATTAGGTAAACTAGGGGCAATCTGTCTTAAGGGTGAACAAAAGCTACAACCAGCCACAGGTAAAATCTTCTCAATTTGCTTCAAGAATGGATGACAATAGAAATTACAATCATTTGGCCGGTAGATTTGATAATCGCAGAAGTTTCTTCAATGAGCAATGTTTCTCTTGCCATAACTTTGGTCACAAAGCAGCTCAATGTGTTGCATATAAAACAATCATGACTAGAGAAGCTCAAAAACAAAGAAGTATGACTGGAATTACAAAAAGGACCTATAACAACTTTTCGGCTCTTGAAAATGAAGTTGAATGTTCTATTTGCAATAACTTTGGTCATGAATATTCTGAATGCAGGAGCAGGTTTCAACAGACAAAGGAACAAGCCTCAAGCACCAGAACATGGAGAATAAAGGAACCACAAACAGAAAGATGTGGGATAGCATTTTATGCAGAGGGACAGGAAAATCTATGGTACATCGACAGTGGATGTTCGAAGCATATGACAGGTGATAAAGAAAAACTTGAATCATATTCTGCTTTAGAAAAGGGAAAGAAAGTTTCTTTTGGAAATGATACTCCTGCAACTATAAAAGGAAAAGGGACGGCTCAGTTAAAGGAAAAGGTCAAAGCTGGAAATGTTTTGTATGTTGATGGATTGAAGCATAATCTTCTGAGTGTCAGCCAGATGTGTGATCAAGGAACCGAGGTAATATTTAGATCAAATGAATGTCGTGTGCGTGATCTTAATACAGGTGAAACAATGATCAAGGGTAGAAGAACTCCAAATAATCTATACATATTTGAAGAAGGACAACAACAATGTTATTTGAGCAAGGATGATGAACATTGGTTATGGCACCGGAGGTTGGGGCATCTAAGCTTTTCACAAATAAGGAAAGCATGCAAATATCAGGTTGTTCGTGGTCTTCCAGATATCAAAATTCCAAACAACACCATATGTAAATCTTGTCAGTTTGGAAAGAAAACCAGAACTAACTTTCCGGAGAAGGAAGGATCAGCTAGCATGCCTCTTGAGCTAGTCCATACAGATGTATGTGGTCCATTTAGGAAAAGGACACCTCGAGGAGAAGAATACTTGATATTATTCATTGATGATTTCTCCAGGTTTGTTTGGTTAGGACTTATGAAGCACAAAGACGAAGCGTCCGAAAAATTCAAATCCTTCAAAGCCTTGGCTGAAAATGAATCAGGTTACAAAATTAAGTGCCTCAGGTCCGACAGAGGTGGGGAGTTTACATCAAATGAATTTTTCGATTTCTGTGAAGAACATGGGATAAGAAGAGAATTCTATACAGCTAGAACTCCTCAGCAAAATGGAGTGGTGGAAAGGATGAATAGAACAGTCCAACAAATGGCTCGTGCTATGCTTGATGAGTCTGTAACTCCCGCAACTTTCTGGGGTGAAGCTGCATATGCTGCAGTTGTTATTCTCAACAAAACAAATGTCCGAGTGAACAACACTGAAACTCCTCATGAGCTCTTGTATGGTGAGACTCCTTCGGTAAAGCACTTCAAAATCTTTGGGAGAAAATGTTATATTAAGAACACTGATGAGCAACTTGGCAAACTTGAACCTAGAGTAGATGAAGGCATTCTTCTTGGTTATTCTCCACACAGTAAAGCATATAAGTGCTACAATAAAAGACTTGGAAGAATTGTTGACAGCATTGATGTAGTGGTTGATGAAAAGGGATACATTCCTAGGCAAGTAAATCATGAAAATATCGAAGAAGATGAAGACTACCCTCAAAGACAGAATGATGAAGAAGAAGTATCTCAAGAAGCACCAGAGGAACAGATAAGGACAGAAGAAAAGACTCCATCCAGGTATGTTCAGAAGAATCATCCAGAATCTCAGATTTTGGGGCAGAAAGAAGCAGGTGTACAAAAAAGAAGAACAATTGCAGAAGCTTCAAGCTATTTGGCATTACTCTCTTCCACTAAACCACAAAATGTGAAAGAAGCATGCAAAGATGAATGTTGGGTCAATGCAATGGATGAAGAACTTGAGCAGATCGAAAAGAGCAACACGTGGGAGTTGGTTCCTAGACCAAAGGATAAGAATGTTATAGGGACAAAATGGGTCTTCAAAAATAAGTTGAATGAAAATGGGGAAGTAATTAGAAACAAGGCCAGACTTGTTTGTAAAGGGTATGCGCAACAAGAAGGAATAGATTTTGAAGAAACTTTTGCTCCTGTTGCAAGACTTGAGGCCATCCGAATGTTCCTTGCTCTCTCAAGCTTTCAAAAGTTCAAAGTATTTCAAATGGACGTGAAATCAGCCTTTCTGAATGGAGACTTAGAAGAAGAAGTATACATTGAGCAGCCAGATGGTTTCATTCTTGGAAATGATCCAAATTTTGTATGCAGACTGAAGAAGGCTCTCTATGGTCTTAAACAAGCTCCAAGGGCTTGGTACTATCGGTTGGACAAATATCTTCATCAACAAGGTTTTTCAAAAGGATCAGCAGATAGCAATCTTTATATAAAAATTGAAAATGACAAATTGCTAATACTTATTGTGTATGTAGATGACATTATCTTTGGCAGCAATGAAGAATCTATGAGTCAAAGCTTTGCCTCAGTGATGCAGAAAGAATTCGAAATGTCCTTGCTTGGAGAATTGACATATTTTCTTGGTTTGCAAATCCAACAAAAGGAAGGAGGGATCTTCTTGTCTCAAACCAAGTATCTCAAGCAGATTTTGAAGAAATATGGCATGGAAGATGCAAAACCAGTATGTACTCCCATGGTCACAGGATGTAGCCTCAGTGCAAATGATGAATCAGCAACAGTGCATCAACCAACCTACAGGTCTATGATTGGAAGTCTACTTTATTTGACAGGTACCCAACCAGACATCATGCATGCAGTGGGAATAGTTGGAAGATTTCAGGCAAATCCAAAGGAAACTCATCTTCAGGCAGTGAAGAGAATCTTCAAATATCTTCAAGGGACTCAAAATTATGGCTTATGGTATCCTACAGATACAGATCTCACACTTCATGCTTATACAGATGCAGATTGGGCAGGAAGCGTGGATGACAGGAAGAGCACAAGTGGTGGTGCATTCTTTATGGGTTCCAGATTAGTATCTTGGTTCAGCAAGAAACAGAGTTCGATTGCCTTGTCTACAGCTGAAGCGGAATATGTTACTGCTGCATCTTGTTGCACTTAACTTCTTTGGATGATGCAGACCTTGCAGGATTTTCAAATCACTTGTACACCACCTATCTCCATCTTATGTGATAATACAAGTGCAATCAGCATTTCAAAGAACCCAGTCATGCATTCAAAGACTAAGCACATACCGATCAAGTATCATTTTCTCCGGGAACAAGTGCTTGAACAAAAGGTCAAGCTGGAATATGTTCCTTCTAAGGAACAGGTTGCTGATATACTCACCAAACCATTTCCTAGGGAGACCTTTGAATACCTCAGGCAAAAGCTGGGGGTTGTTGATGCATCATCTTGTTGTTAAATCTCTTCTGATGGTTGGTTGTACGCAAGGTTCATCTGGGGTATATGCGTACATGTGTTGGGTTGCGGATTGGTTGAAGATCAAATGGCACAGGTTCAGGGGGAGCATATAATGCATTGTTGGCATTATGGAGGAAGTACACAAGGAGATCATGGATGATGGTCTGAATATTGCTGCAATATGTCTCTATTTATTTCATGGTCATTTATGGTGTTTGGTGGATTATGATTCTTCTTTGCAGATCTAGTTTATAGTCAGGGGGAGCATGTTCTTAGGGGGAGCATAACCCTTTGCCCTTGATGTCAAAGGGGGAGAATGACGTTGCGGATTTTTGAGGTTGCCATCAAGTCCAAAGGGGGAGATTGTTGGCATTATGATTCTGGTATGGCTCTATGTTACAGGTGTTACAGGTGTTGTACTTGATGGCAACTCACTCAAGTGGCAATGCTCTGTTCAGGCTCTCAAAATGATGGAAATTAAGAGGTTCGCAGGTGAATGGTTCAAAAGGTGCGGACCCGCAGGTTCTGCATTGAGGAAGTGCGGTCATACCCGCAGGTTATCCGTTCAGAAGGTGTGGTCCCCCAATTCACTCACTTCAAGGCAGAGAAGCGTGCCCATGTGGGGTTTCTTATGTTTGGCCCGTGGTATTTTGCCTGTCGTTCATGATCCTATGGTTTTGGCCCATGGTATAGGATCTATTTTAGCCCCGGTTTGGATCCCTTGTATTAGTTATTTGATGGTTTTGCCCCATGGTGTGAATAAGGGCTTGACTATAAATAGGGAAGGAGATCACTTGGCCAAGGTATCTTTAGAAATTGAATATCTTAAGATCTGAAATATTGGTTTATCAGTTTAAAAGGCTTGATCTATATAAAAGTGAAGTTAAAAGTGAATCTATGAAGTGTGTTCTCTTGGGCGCATGATCAGATCTGGGCATCTGACTGTCAGTGGCTCTTCGGAGGTTTGTTAATTCGGTTCAAATCAAAGGTCCGCAGGTATTTCACGGTTCAGGTGCGGAGGACTGCAGCTCGGTGAAAGGTCCAGTGCGGAGGTATGTGGTTAACAGAAAGGCACAGTGCGGGGGATCGCAGTGCGATCAAAGACGCAGTGCGTAGATACGGTAGAGGTACGTGGCGTAACAGAAGGGCACAGCGCGGACGCACGCAGAGAGATAGAAGAAGAAGTGCGGAACAAGATCAGAGGTACGTAGCACGATAGAAGGAAAGCCTGCGGAGGTACATAGAAGTACGCGGCGCGATAGAAGGAATAGGTGCGTTGGCACAGTAAATGTACGCAAAAAGGCAGTAGGTGATTTGCGGTGATATGCAGTGAAGCAGAAGTCACTCTGCGTGGATACGCAGGGAAACAGAAGGAGGGGTGCGGAGTCATGCAGTCTAGATAAGGAAAAACTGCGGATCTGTCTTAAAACATTTATTGGTTATCTTTTATTTATTGCTGCAGAGTTCTGGGTTTATATTTCTGGTACTATCTTTCTGTTTACAGCATTCTGAGAAGTTGGGTGATTTCATAAGGAGTTTGGGTGATTTGCATGTACTTGATGATTATTTTATTTTCTTGAAAATTTATGAAAAGTGGTCCTTGAAAGAAAAGAAGTAGGGGGTTGTAGCTCCCTTCCAGGAGAGACTGGAAAACGAGAGAGAGTTGTAGCTCTCTGCAGGTTGTAGCCTGCATACTGGTAAAGGACTGCACCAGTACAAAATCATTGTAAAAGGAGTTTCTAATTGAAAGAAGATAGAGACATATTGCAGTAGGTGGTTTTCACCCACATTGGGTTTCCACCTTATATCTGGTGTTCTTTGGTGTGACTATTTGTTTTTCTTGTTCATGCTCATTATTTTATGATACTGACATACAAAGTAATGATCAATATTTGAAGAATTATTCAAAATATAAATAAGGAAGATATATTGAAAAGAATTTGATAATACTGATTCTCCCCCCCTCTCAGTATTATTTCCAATAGTTACCTCCCTCCTATCACACATCCCCATTTTCATCTCCTCAATTTCCTCACACCATTCCATACTCTCTACACCTACATTCCATTTCTTCATCTCCCTGGGGTTTGACTCCAATAACTCATGGCAGAAGAAGAGAATAGAAGTCATAGTGAGGAAGAAAGATAGGAGAGGAGGCTATCTAAGAGAGGAGGAAGAATCATTAGACATGAGCCAACCAATACTAAAGAACTCATGGCATCTCCCATCACTGTGACAAGCTTTAAGCATGTGGGCTGTTTTGAGTTTTGTGAGAAAGTACAAAGGATCCAACATTATCCTCTGTTGACCAGATTATTCATCACCAACCTCCATGACAACCAAGTAACCCTTGCTGGCATCACCTTCACTGTATCTCCTACTATCATATCAGCTGCCTTTGGGATCCCAAATGTTGGGGAAAAATGGTTTAAACAAGGAGAATTGGATCATTTCTATTATGAGCCATATCTTAAACCAAGGTACAATAATGAGAGAAAGAGGATTTTTCCTTTCTCTTACCTCCTAGACAAATATGCTCCCATGATCAAAATCATCATGAAGCACTTCACTTGTGAGGGTAGGTTTTATGGGCTTTATTCCTATCATATCCAACTACTCATGCATTTCACAAGAGTCAAAATGCTCAATATACCCTACTATCTTTACCGGAGCATTGAAAATATTTCATTCATTTCCCAAAAGAAATATTATGATCATCAAATGAAAAGTATCTTTCACCACTCCCTCATCAAGATGATAGTCCTCCATTACCTTGATCAACTTAACATTGCATGGGACACCTTTATATCCAATGATATTTTCACTATCCCACCTATTCAGCATGGCCAAGAGGCACCTTCATCATCTCATCCTTCCACATCCATTCCTCCACCTCAGCCTACAGTTCATACATCATCACCAAATTAGTCTCTTTCACCCACCTCACCACCATCATCTCCATTTCACACTAAGACTAGGTCACCCAACAAGGGTGAAATTAGCAAGCCTAAGAGGGCTGATTTGGGCATAATGGCACATACTTATTAGAGAGGCCATAGGCAGGTGTTTGCCCCACATATTGTGGGAGGGGCCTTTCCTTCTTCATCAGCAAAGCAGGTACACAAAGGCAAAGAAAAAATGACAGAGGTAGAGATCAAGCATGAGGAGGAGGACCTCCATGAGACAGAACATGATTTTGACCTTGTTGACCTAGATGAACATAATGACAATGAGGACATTAGCATATTCATCAAGGAAAAATATACATACATCAAAGAGCTCCAGACCAACTTAGAGAGGTCTAAATTTATTATTTCATATTATGAGCAAGAAAACTAGCAACTTAAAGCCAAGCATGATGTCATGGAGATTTGGCTCATCAAGGCAAAAAGAGAAGAAATGAAAGCCAAGGCATTGCTTCATGAGGCCTATGACAAGTATGGTGAACTTGAACCTGAACAAGAACCAAAAAGAAGACCTAAGACTAGAGGGTTGAAAAGAGCTCTAGAACTAGAGAGACAAAAGGAGGCTGAACTAGCTAATCAGCTCACCCTAAATGAACAGTTTGCAAAAATGATGAATGAAAACCTTGAGTATTGGCTCGAGAGGGTAAATGGTCATCTTGAGAAACTCCTAATCAAGGCGGATAATGAAATTCAAGATAATATGGCTAAACATTACGCCTATAGAGAAAGGATTTCTAGGGAAAAACTTAAAGCTGCAAAGGAGAAGATTGAAGCCTTGACCAAGCAAGAGGAGAAAAGGAGGCTAGACATTCTTTCCGAGGCATCACTCCATGCCTCAAATGCATGATCAGCCATCATCCTACCAATTTTTACAAGTTTTGAGCAAATTTTGCAAGTTGTGAATTTCTGTGTTTTTCGAGGCATTTTTAACACAATAAAAAGGTCAAACGCGCAGCACCTAGGGATCTGCACTCTTTTTGGGGAATCTAATGAGAAAAAGGTCAACATAATTAGATTCAGAGTGATGAGGACATGGACCCTGTGCATTTTCTAGGAATTTGGAGACAAACAGGTCAGTCAAAAAGGTTAAAAACCACCAAAAAACCATGTTTCTACCTCATTTTTGGCTTGGGAGCTGCGTGTTTACTAGTGTTGGGAGATTGAGTTTTTGATAGGGCAAATGAGCTCCAATTTGAAAACTAGAGACATGTCTAGAAGGTAGACTTTAAGGGCTTTCAAACAAGCCATCTTGGAGCAAATTTAGACACCGAGAAGGCACCCAAAGCAGTCCTGAACTTGGAGGGCGTGTTTGACAAAGAGAGTGTGTGTTTGAAAAAGAGAGAGTGCGTTTGACAGTCTTCTCCAATTTTCTGAGTTTCTCTCCTATTTTTATTTTCACCTTGGCAAATGATGATTTCACCTATGTAAATGATTAAATTGGATGTAATTATCATGTTTTTACTATATCTAGGGTAAAATTCATTAGGTAAATCAAGCAGATGAGGTGTAATGAATTAGTTCACTTAAGATAGGAATGAGTCACTTGGACCATCCTACAATTTAGCTACCATTTCATATTTTTGTGTAATATCTTCCTCACCTCATGGATTTGACCCTTGAGGATGAGGGGAAGTGGTTTTCATGTCTATTTAGTCCATTTCTTCACCATAGACAATGGTTGGACTCAGTTGGATGTTGTACTAAGGATCAGAGACACTAGTGTAATCAATATTTGGTAGAATTTAATGAATGAGTTGCAACTATTTTGGTGGAATACCTATGGTATGGCATTTTGACACAGTTTCTTCTTATGTTGCATATGTTTGAATTTTTTGTACTCCCATGTTCATTTCACTTCTATGATATGTTGACTTTCAAGTTAGTGAACAAAATACATCTTACATGCTCTGTTTTGGGGCAATCTTCATAGTTTGTCCATTTTCTTCAGTTTACAAAGAATACATGCTTGTCTTTCTATTTCTAGCACCTCACCAGTCTTATCCATCTCACTTCATAACCTTAAAGTGTTTGAGTGCCTACCTACCTTGCTCCACCAGATGCTTACAATCATACCCTTATTTTCCTTGACCTAGTCTTTTTGACTGAATCCTCTTCCAACACCCCCACCAAATCAAATCAAACAACCTCTGCATATCACACCTAGCCTAAAACCCTAATCCATCCAGAACTCTTTGCTATGATCCTTTGGAGAGAGCCCTCTCTGGCTTGGTAGGGTTAGCTACCAAGTCAAAAGATTGGTCTGTGGTTACCTCAGCTAGACTCTTCCTCAACCTTGGAGATTTGGAGGAGTGATAACATACTGGCACCATTTCCAGGGACAAAAGGTTCATTTTCTTTGGGTGTACGACTAGTTTACATTGGAGTTTGGTCCTCCGAATGATGGGACTAAGCTTCATAAAGACTAATTCAGTAATTGCAGTGTCAAGATTGTAGAGCTGGCCTCGAGGAGACAAGCGAGACAAATTCTGCATCCTGATCCAATTGATTCGGTTGAAAAAATTAGAGTTTGTTCAAAAAGCGAAGAAGGTTACTAATCACAAGTTCGATCAGACTTCATTCCATTGGTAAGCTCTCAATCATTACCAATTTTAGATTTCACTATTGAAGACTTTCCTTTGAAAATAATCTTTGTTCAGCTCAAAGTCTTAGGTCTTTTACCTCATATAGTTTGTGACCCTGTTAAGATACTGGCTCCGAAAAGATATACCAGGTCAAACCCTAACCCAAATCCTCCTTCTCTGGTTGATAATCCTAAAAGATTGTTAAGAAATCCTAAAGTCCCTTTCCCCAAGACTGAAACCACAAAATTGGAAAGGACCACTTCCTTGCTAGATCAAATACATAGTATTGAGGATATACCTTTCGACATTAAATTTGAGTTATCCCTATTCCATTCAAAGTCTGAGTCTTGTCTTACTGAAGAAGTTTTTGATCCCATAAATTTTGACTCATACCTTCCTGCCTCAAAGTCTTTGTTTAACCGACCTTCTGCTGCTTCTCAGTCTTTAAAACTTGAGCACGAGGTTTGGTCTAATTTTGAGAAACTTCAAAGCCTAGCTGATCAATTACAAATTACTGCTGAAAAGGCCTATATTCAGTATCAACTTGAGCTCTTATCTTCTGCCATACCCTCTACTACACCTCCGAAAGCATCCACATCGCCTCCCCCATCTTCATCTCAACCAACACAACCCATTGCAGTTCCCATCCACCATTCTCTAGGAGTTATGGCAAGATTTGCACCCTTAGTGTTACCTGGTCAGTTGGCAGCTTTACCTCAGACCTATGGCTAGAGGCTTCCTCTGTTTGATGGCAGCCCAGGAGTCACAACACAACAACATATTGATAATATGGCTGATTTCATTGACTTAGAGGAAGTCGATGATGATGATGCTAAAATGAGACTAATGGCTCAAAGTTTTTCTGGAGACGTCAAAAAATGGTTCCGTGGTTTGGCAGCTCACTCTATTGATACTCCTCAGAGGTTGAATGAGTTGTTCTTAGCTAGGTGGCGAGAAAAGAAGAATCCATTACATATCTTGGTGGAATACAACACATTGAAGAGGAATCCTAATGAGACGATTAAGGAATTCAATATAAGGTTCAATCAGATATACAATTTCATTCCGAATAACATGAAACCTCCACCTGATTTGGAACTTCAGCACTACCCAAATTCTTTTGATCAAGAGATGGCTTATCAACTAAGAGAAAGAGATCCCACAACTCTGGAAGACAAGCAGAAAAATGCGGTAAGTGTGGAAGCAAACTTGATGATTAAAAAGTCTCAATTGAAACATGATAAAATGTAAAAGAGAGTAACCATCAAAGAAGAACCTTCTTCTTCCACCAATATTAAGCTAGATGCACTGATCAGAACCATGGAAATAATGGCTGACCGGATGATAAATTTGGATAGAACTCAGGAGCCCCAAGCTAGAAATCCTAACTTTAGAAATCAACAGCAACCCTAGTACACGATAAAAAAAAGAGAGCAGAAATATTCTAAGGCATCGACATCTCAGCAGCCAATTCAGACACCATTGTAGCAGAATTATGCTCAAGGAGAGTTTCATGATGAAACAAACTCGATCATTGAGGAAAATCACTTCTTTAGGGAAGATCACCATCCCATTTTCTTGACTGAAGATGAGAAGTATGTCGAGAAAGTGGAGGATCCTAAAGATGAGGATTACATACTGGAAAGTGACAATGCATTGGAGACCCAAACCAATGATTATCAAATAGGATATTTGAACGCACTCAGTTCTCGGCAGAAGCAATATTCTTTGAGGAATAGGGATGTCCCAATCACTCCTATTTAGAAAAGGACATCACAATAGAAAGATACCCAACAGAAATCAAATCCTCAAGGTAGTCAAAGAAAAGGTAAAGAGCTCACAGCAACCGATCAAAGTAGAAAAAACAACCATCTACAAGCAGTCCAAACAAGGATCATGGTAGTCAAGAGAAGGATCAGATACCAATATATCTGCCCAATAAGAGAGACAATGTCCAAAGAGAGGTAGATAAATCTAGTTCTTTCAATCTAGAAACTGAAATTTCAAAGTTGAAAGTGTTAATCCCTCTTACTGAACTAGTCAAAAATAGCCATTACAAGTTTGATATAGTTAAAATGCTCAAAGTTGATCCTATGTCTGACATGGTTAATATTGAAGATGACTAGCTTGAATTGATTTTTGGTCCATTCATAGATGGTTAGTTAGGAGATAGTGATGTTCCTCCATTTTATCTTAGTTTAAGAATCCACCAATTCATTCTTCACAACTCCATGCTTGACTCCAGAGCCTCTCATAATTTAATGCCAAAAGCCATCATGGAAAGGTTGGGTCTAGATATAACTCGTGAGTACCATGACTTGTATTCTTTTGACTCTGATAAGGTTCGTTGTCTTGGCCTAATCAAATATTTGGTAGTATCCTTGGACCAAATCCCTACAAAGAATGTTTTAATGGATGTGGTGGTCGTTGATATACCACCTCGGTTTGGCATGTTATTATCGAGATCCCGGGGAGCGAAATTAAGAGGCACGCAACAGTTAGAATTCTCCTATGCTACCATCTCGGTTTTCAGGCAATTGAGAAATTTGTACCGAGAAACCAAAATGAAGTTCATGATAACTAGCAAGGATAAGCCTAAAAATCATCCTATAAATGTTGTACATACATATTTAGAGTCTTTTATTTTATATAATGATAGTGGATTGAATGATGTAGATAGTCAGCTTATGGAAATTAAATATGTACCAGAGGTTTTCAATTGTATAAAGACAGTTTCAGATCATGAGAAAGAAAGGCTGCCAAGTTCATCAGAACCATCACCAAACAAGGAAAAAAAAGGTCTAGAAAATCCATCAGAGAAGGTATTAGAAAATTCAGATAAATCGGAAGATAAAGTTCAGAAAATTGACCCAAAACAGAAAAAATATGTACAACCCTTAGAAGAGGAAAATGGCCTTTGGACCATGGACTTTGATGGTGCTCTTGGGAAAGATGGAGTATGTATTGGCATTTGGATTCAAAGTCTACATCATCATCAGCAAGGTAATTTCCCTCAACATGTTAGATTGTGCTCATACAAGTTGGCTTTTGATTGCACTAACAATGAGGCGGAGTACGAACCACAATAATTAGTGACACTAGAAAAATCAATCTCTTACTAGTATTGTTTTGGAAAAGAAAGTGTGTCTATGTGTGTGTAGTGAAAATATCCTTTGGGGCACATTTAGATATATTTCATATATATATACCCATATTGTTGGAAGATGATGTTTACAAAAGAACAATAATGAGAAAAGGGAAGCATAACACAATTATTATGAGGTAATTCCTTTCCTTTTTAATATATCGCCTATCTGTTTTAACCATGAAAAATGTATTCATGTCTATTTAGATTTATCAAATATTTTGTTTGATATCAACTTAGTGATCCCTCTCTATTTTAAATCCATCATAGACCCATTATTGTGTATCACAGTTAAGAACCTTGATTGTTATAGAACATCATTCTCCTTGACGACTTCCATTATTTTCAATCATCCTATCTAGCAAGAAAACTACAAGTGGTAGATACTAGCATGAATACTTCCAGTTTGCTTAGCTAAGAGTTATTTTCATCGACTATGTAACACTTTCAACCTACTACAAATCCTCAGTTTTCTATAGATACTTGGTATTTTGTAGATCCTCCAACTATATATCACTATATTTCTACATATCCTTATTAGGGTATAAGTTATTTTCTCTTTATAGACCATTGAATCATTATATACTCTCCATTTTCCTCGCGTTAATGACTTTTTATATATATGAACTTATTGTAGGCTCATTCTAGGTATTTAGTGCTTCGAAAGTCACTACAAATGTGTATTATCCTCTTATTTTTAGTAATCAAAGATGTGCTAGTTTTCTTGTTGATCGTACTTATGCTAATCCCAATAACTATTTCCTCATGTTCTTTAGGACTAGAAATATGTCTAAGGAAGGGAGGTTATTTCCATATTTAGCAATTTTCATTAGACTTCTTTCCATATTTAGTACAAGCATTAGTCATTTTGGTGGATGTCATGTGAAATTACTAGCACCAATTGAATTAATGGATTCCCGCATGTTGCATAACCTTCCATGATGCTCAAACAATTATTATTCATAATTAAAGCCTCACTCCACAAAATCCATTCATGGCCTCATCATCTTAAATTCCCTAAATTGACTTTCCACCTGAACTCATTAATTTATTTCTATGACACTCTATTACAACTTACCTAGACATGCCCATCTAATTATTAAATTTGTCAAGGGATTATTCTTGTGCCACAACCATTTTCTCTCTCACACATCCATTTCTATCAAAACCAACCTTTGTACACATGGGTGGGATTCCAACAAAAAGTAAGCCTTCCAATCATATTACAAAACCAAAAAGTGTCGAGAATGTTTAAAAATGCTATTTGGATGGCATATTTTGAAAATGTATGTGGTTTAACAAGGTTTTTTTAATGGAGAATACACAATCATATAAGTAATTCATCATAAATGTTCATAGGCCACAAATTCAAGTAGACAAAGAGAACATAGGAAGAATAACATGGTTAATTTAGTCATGCCAGAGATGGATTGGATGGAGAGCCACACACGCTCTATCCATACCTTTATACATAGTCTGCTCACACCTGTAAACTGCAACACCCTTGTTGATGATGGACACATTTCCATCTCATAGTAATTGTGAATCAAATATATCACGTGGCTTTAGAGAAATGGGTAGCTTCACAATCTGGTGACTCCAAAATATTTTTAGTCACACATAGAAATAATTATATAAAACTTATTTTATACTTTAAACCATACAAGCAACAATGATAGAAAACCCATCCATTCAAACACACAAAAATATGAAATTTAGCCTTTATTTCCCTACCTAGTAGATCAAGTACTAGCAATGATCATTATGTGAAGACTCAAGAAGTCTTGATGATATAGTGGAGGTCGGTATCCATGAGATCATAAACCAGATAAACATCCTTGAAATTAGACCTACCAACAGGGATCATGATGTCATTCAAGGTAATTATCTTATAATGGGCATTGTTTGAGAAGCTTGTTTTCCCTAACTATCTTCATGGCATCAATCCAGTTCTCAAATATGTATGTATGAGGGTATATGTTGGGTATGAAAAGAATCCCATTATTTCATTTTGTGAATAATTTAATCTTTATTTCATATATCCTATTTATGCATATGTTTTGTTCATGTTGATTTACTTGAGTATTTTCCTTGTTTGGAGATCATCATATGTGCACTAAATCGTTGAACATTGAAACATTGAGTACTAAATTCTAGTTAAAAAGGGGGGATCATATGTGCACATTAGCATGTTACAAGCCATCAATTCACTAACTTATTCTCTCATTCGATGGATTGTTTAAGATACAACCAAACAGGTACCTATCATATATGTCTTCCTTGAGTGAGGGAAGTTCAAGTAGAGTGGCGGAAATTCAGATATATAGTACATATTACAAACAAAGATCAACTAGAGGTGATAATATCAAAAGAAAATATTGTAGACTTATGTATTTTTTTCTTGCTAAAGGGGGGTCATTTTCTTATGATGTTGAGAGCATAGTCAACATCAAGGTTCCCTTGAGGTACAAACATCTAGTGAAATGATGGTTATCCAAGGACCTTCCTCAAATAATGCTCGACTTAATTTTTAAAATCTACATCATATATAGTTGGGGCTTGACTGAGGCTAAATCTAGAAATGATATGGGAGGAGTCCCCTTTTTTCCATGAACATGCTATATTTTACATGCTTTGATTACTGAATATTATCTACAACATTGAATTACATTTTATAGGTTCTCGACTTGGGTTTTCATTATAATGTAATTTATAGTTTTCAATCTAATGGATTTTTTAAAATCCTTTCTTCTTTACATTAACAACATCCCATGTATATCCTCTATCAATGTTAAAAACATCAAAATTATAGTTGGAGAAAATATCACCATATTCAGTAAGTTGTATGTCTTTAGAATGAAACTTTAAACTATAAAAGGAGAGTAGAATCATCCATCTTGAGGAAATACCAAAGAGATTCTCAAAAAGATAAATCTTTCAATTCATATTTAAAGTCCCAAAAAGGTTTTTTACCATTGGCATTTCTTTCTAAACTTTTTTACCTTTTCTGTTATTGCCAAGAAATTTCAACTAGAACATTGGCCTTTTAACATCCCAATTTATAATGGCACCCCCAAAGAGTTTTCATCATTAAAGGTTTTTTCATAATGGAAAATGATACATATGTTAAAAATGTGAGTTCTAACCATTGAATAATACAATTAGAAACATAATTAGCTTGAAGAAAATCTAAAATAGACTAAAATAACTATCATAAATGGAAAATACTTGTTGTGTTGTTGTTATTTGTAAGAATAAGATGTCGATGTTACAATTATGAAAGAGGTAGTTCCATGGTCTATCCTTGAATTACCTCTTTATATTCTAGCATTGATGTCCATTCACATTCCTCCTCCAATTAGTTACTTTTGCATTGGGAGAGATCAAAATGGTTTTGTTTTAAGCATGCCAAAAGAATCTCACCTAATTTTTGGACAGTAGTCCTAATTGTTTTTCACCTTTTTTGAGATAAAACAAATCAATTTGATGTTGAAGTTTGGCCGATGGCTAGATGTGATTTTCAGCTACCTGTTATCAAAATTTCATGGCCAATGAACATCATATGACTGAGTTATCAAAAAGTTATATCTATTGTCATTTTGCATTTTTGAGGGGTAAATAAATGAATCTATGGATAAATTTTTTATAAGAATGTGTATATATGATCCAACTAACCAAAGTCCAAATTTGGTCTTCATCTGATTTATTATGTATTTATTATGCCAAAAATTATATTATAATGTGGTAGGTTGATCATGGAAAAACGTCAACACAATCAAAACAGGTAAACAATTAACAATTTCAATTTACATTTAGTGTGAAATTGATTATTTGTTTAAATAATTGAAATACCTTTTCTTTTTTTCTAAATATGGAGTCTTGGGGACATGACGGTGATGATTGGGTTGATGAGGAGGAGTCATTCAATTCCCCCAACCCAATTGTAACAATCAATAATCTTGTGATTAAAGCGAACAAAGAACTTTTTCATTTGATTTGCATTAGAGATCAAACTCCTAATGAACAACTTGATGCAATATCTTCAAAGATAGCATGTAATAGCAATATTTTAAAGTGATTTTCTTATGCCATAAGTTCAATTATGAAAGTTTGTTTTTCATTTTTTACATTAAATAATCAAAAAACCATTTTCTTTCTTATATAGGATTTTTTGGCAGAGACACCACAACATCTGGCCACCATGAGCCATCATATACCTATGAGGCTATTCGCTTCTTCACCTTCAACTGGTCATAGTGCCAATAGTCATACTGGGTCCACACCTTGAGTAGGGACCCATGAGTACATGTTGTAGAAATTTGGTGATAGAATTGCAAATGATCAAGAAATTTTAATCTAAAACAAGAGACACAATTCTACTCTATTGATCTGCAAAATTCAATTTCACAATTTAAACCAACAACATGAGACATGCAATAAGAAATAACACACATGCATAGTATTTTTCTTCTAGGGGAACCCAACTAGGAAAAACCCCTCAAGCCTCTTTGCATAAATCAGATGAATAAAGATGTATTACAATTGCTAGCTCAGTTTGAGCTCAACCTACAAGTGAATAACCTATATCTTTGCTCAATGATAAGTTTTGACCCAGACTTAATCAATTTTTTCCTCCACTTGAGCCCCTATTTCTGTGCGTAATTCCTAGATAACTAGCCCCTATTTTTTAGGAATTTTCCTCCAATTGATTTCGCAATTCTGAGCGTTTTATCATCTAAATGCATGCAACACCTGTACACTCAAACAAGTTTACAACTTCTTGTTACACTGCCTTGGAATATCCAACATAGTTGGGAACTCAAATTCTCTACATGTCGCTAGTTATTTTAGGTTGATTAATTAGTTAACTGGATGATCACTAAGTTAGACTGCTATCCCACTGCACAACTGACCTTCCATGTAACACCCTCATCCCACATCTACTGTGTTAGGGTCCCACCCTAACCCCCTTATTTAAGTAATGGGATCACGTCATAGTCAAGAGTCAATAAAGCCCATATTAATAATTGTAAGTGGTTAATCCGCAATTAATGACGGAACCACAGTTAGTTGCAAATGGGCCGTAGTATTAGATAGATGGTATTAATAAAACCCATGGTATTGGCCCATGGTATTGCATGTATGAGTCATATATAAAGGATAGAGACTCCCTGCGAGGAGCATCATGTCTTATTTTGTAGTCGAGCTCTGCTCTATTGGAGGTTGCCCCCTCGAAGAGGCAAGTGAACATTACTCTCTAAATAATAAAATCATTGCTATTCTGTGTTCTGGGTATCTTTTCTTCGCATATTCTGTATTTGGGTATCATTTTGCAGGTTAAGAGCATAACAAGTGGTATCAGAGCACTTTCCAGGGCCGGTGGGATCTCCATTTCTTAGCAATTTTTTTTTTTTTTTTTGGCTAGAGACGTGTTCCGACGTCTTTAAACCACGGGATCTGTCGTTGAGCGCATAAACCTGCAGATTTGGGGAGGTATGCACGCAGGAAATACAAGAGGTGGTCACAACTGTTGGACTCCCTTGTAACCCCTGTGGGTACCCCTTCGAGTAGTGGCGCATTAGACAGAACCGCGCACGGATTGTCTTTCACGTACCCTCTGGGTATATCGGAAGCCCCCTAGGCTCACTTGAAACCTCGCCATAGATAAACCGTCGGCTGTCTTGCGGCTACAGTACACCGAGAACAGCAATCGGGGAGATTACTTGCCCGTACGATAGGGTAGTCAGGTTGTACGGCTAAGGGTACGATCAATCCTCCTTAGTTAGAGCCCTGAAACATTGGGCCGAGTACTACTGCCAGACCCTTATGTATATTGCGATCTGTAGCACCTGACACTCCTCAAGACCATAGCTCCCTTTTCTATCGGGGGATCACACAGCATCTCTTCCAGATCCGCCTGTGCAAAGGGGTGCAGCAGCAGCAGACATCAGTCCCGCAGTCTTGAGTTCGCAGATCAGCCATTCCGATCTATTAGATCCATCAGATCCGTAGAAGTAGTCTGTTCCACCATCAGATCCGCCATTCAAATCTCTCAGATTCCCCATATCGGAGTCGTTGTGAAGGGTTCCTATACCGGGTATAATTTTCACAGGACTTTTGGCTGCATTGACATTTTGAGGATTTGGCCACTGCAGTATTGATAAGGAAGGAGTAAAACTCCGTTAGGAGTTTTCAGAAAAAAAAAAAAAAAGAGTCTGAGATCTTTCGGGGTGCTTATTGGTGATCTAGCCCATCAAAATCAGGACGACGAGCTGAGCACGGTGGTACCATTCACTTCTTAGTGAAAATTTTTTAGGCGGTCCCAATTTTAAAAAAACCTGGTTGGTGTATGGTAGAAACTAGAGCTCAAGCGATGGCCAATGAAAGGATGGACAAATTTGAAGAATCAATACACAACCTCCACCTTCAGCTTACCGGACTATGTAACATGGTCAAGAAAATAGTCCCGAAGGGCATGGAGCAAGCCCACGAGGAGGAGTATAATGGCACTGAACACAATGAGGGTGAGTCTAGCCACTCTCCTCACGTATGGCACACCCACCCACCACCCAGTCAGCGACCTCCCAAGTTGGATATGCATAAATTTGACGGCTCTCACCCGTCGGCATGGATAGCACAAATGGAGCAGTATTTCAAACTGAATCGCATCTTCGATGATGAGACTCAGCTTATGTTGGGGAGCATGTACTTGGACAATGAAATGTGGCAATGGTGGGAATGGCATCAACATTGCACTGGACCTTTTAAGACTTGGACCAAATTCACCAAAGCTCTTCAAGACCGCTTTGACCAGGAATCATCTTTTTTGTGTCATCTTACTAAGCTCCGACAGATTGGTACAGTGGATGAATATATTACAGCTTTTGAAGCCTTAGCCTTTCGCACTTGGGGTCTCTCAGATGTGTTCTACACAGAATGTTTTATCAGCGGTCTTAAAGAAGCTATCAAAGCCCAAGTCCTACTGCACCACCCTCCCACATGGACGGAGGCTTGCAAGGTCGCTCGTAACATGGAACGTGCATTAGCAGCCCAATACAGTCATCCAAATTTCTCCGCTAAAGGTCGCCCCCCACAGGCTCACAACACGACTCAAACACTTAAGGTCCAAAAGGTGTCACCTGCGGAAATGGCCGAAAGAAGAAAGCAAGGCCTATGTTACTACTGTGATGAAAAATACTCCCCAGGTCATAAATGCAAGGAGCCCAATTTTTTTCAAATTGATGCCACTGACTACAGCTCAACAGAGGAAGACCCACCACTGGAGGAACATGAGGCCGCTAGAAGAAGACAACCAAAAGGACAATGTCTCTGATGAACCAGTTATTTCGTTGCATGCCTTGGCAGGGATTTCTTCCCCTCAAACTCTCAAAATCAGAGGTTTTATTAAACATCGCCCAGTAGTAGTCTTGATTGATAGTGGAAGTACACATAATTTCATCCATCAAAAAGTCGCAGAAGCAGTGCATTGTTTTGTATGAGCAGTTTCTAACTTCCAAGTTCAAATTGCGGATGGAGGCACAATGAAATGTGAAGGCCGCTGTGAAAATATCAAACTTCAAATGGGGGATTATCAGTTGAAAACTCACATGTTTTCCATACACATGGGGGGTTGTGACATTGTCCTTGGCGCTGAATGGCTCCGCACTCTTGGGCCAATCACAATGGATTTCTAGGAGTTATATATGAGTTTTAAGTAGAACAACTACACACATACCCTCCGTGGACTCTAGGCGGGAGCCCCCTCTATCATCAGCTCGCATAGGATGGAAAAATTGTTAAAAAAGGGCAATCATGGAGTTGTAGCTCAATTTAATGCCATCCAGGCAGTCGAAACCAAGCCTTTGCCAATTCATCTTGAGATGCAACAGATTTTAAATAACCATCTGCCAGTCTTTGACAAGCCTCAGGAGCTTCCACCCTCGCGAGGGGAACATGATCATAGCATCACCTTGGTTCCAGGGGCCCAACCCCCAAATGTGTGCCCATACAGATATCCGTTCACCCAAAAGAATGAAATAGAAAAAATCATTCAAGGAACTTTTGGAAGCAGGTGTCATTTGTCCCAGCATTAGTCCTTATTCATCCCCAGTGGTCATGGTGCTCAAGAAACATGGGGAGTGGCGGATGTGTCCCGACTTCAGGGCCCTCAATAAGTTGACAGTCAAAGATAAATTTCCCATCCCAGTGGTTGATGATTTGCTGGATGAACTCAATGGGGCTCAATTCTTCACTAAGCTGGATCTTCGCTCAGGCTACCACCAAATTCGCATGAAGGAAGTCGACATCCCCAAGACTGCTTTCCGAACTCATGAAGGCCATTATGAATTCCTGGTCATGCCATTTGGTCTTTGTAATGCCCCCTCTACTTTTCAGAGCCTTACGAACCACATTCTCAAATCATATCTTAGGAAATTTGTCCTTGTCTTCTTCGATGACATCCTCATCTATAGTTGCACGCGGGACACACATCTTCAGCATGTCGATCTACTCTTGCAACTGCTCCGCAAGCATAAATTATTTTTCAAGATGTCCAAGTGTTCGTTTGGCATGGCAGAAGTAGAGTATTTGGGACACATTGTGGGGCGTGAAGGTGTCAAGGTGGACCCCAAAAAGATCCAGGCAATGCAGGAATGGCCTCAACCTAAGACCTTGAAGAGCTTGAGGGGATTTTTGGGTCTCACAGGCTATTATCGTAAATTTGTCCGCAACTATGGTCGCATAGCGAAGCCCCTCACCCAACTCCTAAAGAAAAATTCATTCTTCTGGAATGAGGAAGCACAATAGGCCTTTAAAGCTCTAAAAAATGCCATGTGTTCCACTCCAGTCTTAGCGCTACCTGACTTCACCAAATCTTTTGTCATTGAATGTGATGCTTCGGGTACAGGTATTGGGGCAGTCTTAATGCAGGAAGGGCTACCGTTGGCCTTCACAAGCCAACAACTCAGTGGGAGGAATCTGGGCCAATCTACCTACGAGAAGGAAATGATGGCCATCTTACATGCAGTCGAGACCTGGCGACCTTACTTATTGGGGCGACGTTTCCAAATCCGCACAGATCATCACAGTCTTAAATTTTTTTTGGAGCAACGCCTATCCTCCCCACAACAAAATAAATGGCTAGCCAAAATGCTGGGATATGATTATGAGATCATTTACAAGAAAGGGAAAGACAATAGTGTAGCAGATGCATTATCTCGCCAATTTGAGGAGGAAAGTACTCTGCTAGCAATTTCCCTACCCATTCCAGAATGGATTGAAGAGGCTCGCAGGGAATGGTTTTCACACCCCGGGCTCTCCCAACTCATTTCTCAATTGCAGGTAGATCCAAATTCCACCAAGGGCTACTCGTGGCAGGATGATATTCTTCGCTACAAGGATAGAGTCGTAATATCACCAACATCCACCCTCAAAAGTCGCATTTTGGCAGAATTGCACTCATCTCCCATTGCAGGACATTCGAGCTTTCAGAAGACGTATGCTCGCACCAGAAGATCATTTTTTTCGACAGGCATGAAAAAGGACATCCTTACTTTCGTAGTAGAATGCGATGTCTGTCAACGCCACAAAGGGGAAACCGTCAACACACCAGGCACATTACAACCCTTGCCCATTTCGGCATCAATTTGGACGGAGGTTTCTATGGATTTCATTACAGGTCTTCCAAAGTCAGGGAACAAATCAGTCATCATGGTGGTTGTGGACCGACTGTCGAAGTATGCTCATTTCTGTGCCCTACCCCACCCATTTACACCAACTTTGGTTGCTCAATATTTCATGGATCAGATCTTCAAATTGCATGGAATGCCCACTTTTATTGTGTCCGACCGCGACCCGATCTTCACCAGTAATTTTTGGCAGGAACTCTTCAGAATACAAGGAACTCAACTAAAACTCAGTACTTCCTATCATCCGCAAACAGATGGTCAAACCGAAGCCGTCAACAAATGTCTAGAAACCTACCTTAGGTGTTTCACTTCAGAAAAGCAACACCTTTGGGTACAGTGGCTACCTCTGGCTGAATGGTGGTATAACACCAACTATCATGCCACCACCAAAATGACTCCCTATGAAGCAGTATATGGTCAACTCCCACCTTCACCTACTTCGTATCTCAAGGGATGCTCAAAAGTACAAGCAGTAGATCAACTCCTACAACACCGCGCAACCATGCTCGCCCATCTTCGAGAGAATCTTCATCAAGCTCAGAACCGCATGAAGCAACAGGTAGACCAGCATCGCTCAGAGTGCCAATTTCAAGAAGGGGATCAGGTCTTTCTACGACTCCAACCATATAAGCAAACATCACTCAAAGACAAGGGGTGTCAGAAACTATCTCCCAAATTCTACGGACCATATCAAGTACTTCAGCGCATTGGAGACGTGGCCTACAAGTTGGCCTTGCCACCTACTACAAAAATCCATCCAGTTTTCCATGTCTCATGCCTCAAGAAAGTGATTGGGAAGAATTACAGAATTCAGACCAGTCTATCTGAATTGGACGAAGAAGGGTCCATCTGGCTTCAGCCCGAATAGGTCCTAGACACACGAGACAAGCAACTACGCAGCCGCATGATTAAGGAAGTCCTCGTCTAATGGAAAGACACCTCTCCGGAAGATGCAACTTGGGAACCAGCCACTATTCTTCAACAGTTTCCGCCGCTTCAGCCTTGAGGACAAGGCTAGTCTTAAGGGGGAGGGCATGTTAGGGTCCCACCCTAACCCCCTTATTTATGTAATGGGATCACGTCATAGTCAAGAGTCAATAAAGCCCATATTAATAATTGTAAGTGGTTAATCCACAATTAATGACGGAACCACAGTTAGTTGCAAATGGGCCGTAGTATTAGATAGATGGTATTAATAAAACCCACGGTATTGGCCCGTGGTATTGCATGTATGAGTCATATATAAAGGATAGAGACTCCCTGCGAGGAGCATCGTGTCTTATTTTGTAGTCGAGCTCTGCTCTATTGGAGGTTGCCCCCTCGAAGAGGCAAGTGAACATTACTCTTTGAATAATAAAATCATTGCTATTCTGTGTTCTTGGTATCTTTTCTTCGCATATTCTGTATTTGGGTATCATTTTACAGGTTAAGAGCATAACATACTGAAGTAACCGACCAACCGGGGTAAATATGCGATGAGAGGCCATTATAATGGGATTCAACCTCCTAGGTGACCTTAAGGAAGTGGAATCGATAGAAACACACCACATATACCTTCGACATCAGCAATAGAACTCCCAGGAGCAATCCCAACCACTCAAGTAACCAGCCCCTGAGAACAACTAGATTTTTAGACCATTAAACCCTTGTATTCTCCCTTGATATGGGCATGCATGCTTCCAAGAGGCTCTAGACGCTCCCACATCATGGGTATGAATGCGTCCAAGGACTTTTCTCCTAGGACCTATGCCCGTGTCTCTGGGATTTGTGCCACTTTTTCAGGCCCAAAGCCCAGGTCACTACCCAGAACTCAATGACACTTTTAGAACAAGGACTTGACTGTACCCCTACAAGCCATGATAGACATTTCATCAAGCATGTCAAAATATGTAATCTATAGGTTTAAACAAAATATTTGAGCATAGGGGTCTCATACTTATATGATAATCTCTAATAAGCATTGTTCACTTATATCATTAGCTACATTATCATCTATTAGGTAATATATGCATTGTTCATTCATTTACAAATCAAAACATGAGGAGAGCCATACATCATCATTGTCATAATACATGCTTATAACCAACATAATAACAACAGAAATATTAAGGATACATCAGCCATAGAATCCACATATAAACCAATACATTTACACATAAGATACCAAGCAGAAAACATAGTACTAATGAATGCAAAATCAAACTCGGTATGGGACTACTACATTCCACCCGACCATAGATTGGTTGAGCCAATTCTCTCTTAAGCCAATCACACCCGTGCCATATTCCAAGCATGAATGTGGGACTCAAACCAAAAGAACCAACCAAGGCATCCCAAGGCTAAACCAACTCACCCTCATCAATATAAACCAGGCTTACCCTAATCCATCTTGAATAACTAGGCCAACACAATAAACATGTAATAATATGATTTAAAATGATCTCCATGAGATCACTAGGTCAAAACAAGCATGGATGCCACTAGATTCCTCCACCTACACCATGAGGAATTTTCCTGTCTCCTAGTCTCTCAGGCTTTACCACAATCAACACCATATCACTAGGCCCTAAACTAAGACCCACTCTCCAAGCTTTATTGCATATCCACCTCACTCAGCTTCGATTCCATACGACAATCCAACTCAACTGAAACATGAGAAACCCATCACACCATGGCTATCTTGAAATGGAAAGGCTAGGCTGAAAACACTATCACACCTAGAAAAACCCATGCCATGACAACAAATAACCACATGCAATACCATGAATGCCAAATCTAACAAGGAAATCACATATTCAAATCGATACCTACAAAGAAATCCAGTTGTAGCCACTGATCCCACTCTTGCTTGCTTTATCTTTGCTTCCCTTTGCCTTCTTGATCCAAATCCCAAGTATGCCACACTCCTCCAAGAGTGCTCCAAGAAACCATAAGTGTCCAAGACTATGAGAGACCGAGTGAATAGAAGAGATCTCCACCATAAACCTGTCAAAAAAATCTTGCCAACTGATCCTCGGAAGCATTTTTTATTAATGAAGTCTTTATTTTCTTCAATTTCCATTATTTTCCTTCAATTTCCTCCTCACATGCAACCTGTGACCTTTCACCTTCCTTTTCTCCTAATTTCCTTTATTTTCATAAATAAAATGCCAATAAATGCCTCATGCCTTTCCAAAGCCTTTTCCATTGCCTTTGCCAATTTCCTTAGCCATAATAAACTGAAGTGACACCCCACTAGGATGTTTTTTCCCACCATTCAGCTTGGAATACGTGTCCCATGACTATGGTCTTATATTTTTTTACATGGAATTTTAACCAGGGTTGTTACAAAACCCTCCCCCTTGGGGGAACACCTTCCTCGGTGTTCAATGACACCTATAACCAGCAATATTGTTGAAAACAAAACATGTTACACATAGAGCTTTATAACACATCTTGTTGCAGTATTTACAATGATCACTACTGAACATATGACAATCATGCTATTTACTGGAGCTTTATAACACAAATCATTACATTATTTACAATAATAACCACATATACACACATACACATTTGCTTCACCCAACAAATACTCATACTCTCTATGGAGCTTTATGAATCCAACTCGATACAGTATTTACAATAATATACACATATACAATATGCACATTTTCTCAACCAGCAAATAAAAGGATACAATGCTTGCATCTGCAACAAGGGAATCCAGAGGGTCACACCTCCACCCTCAAGGTAGTATCAGGATTCACCTCCTTCCTAGGAATTCCAGAATCCATAGCAAGGTCAAATCTGCATCCAATGTCCAATGCTATAACTCTGTGCCACTTGTCCTCTCAGTGAAAAAATACCAGCTCATTATTCTAGGGCACACTCCCAATGTGCATTTGATTCCATCTGGAAATGCTAATGACCAAAACAAATCCATCCTGGCCTTCCCTTCTCTACTACATAGTCCCTTGTGAAATCTGGTCACCCCTTCCATGCAGTCACTCACCTTCCAAGTTACCTAGCATCCCATATCTCGGGTGATCTATCCCTTGGAAAGGATTCCTTGCATCGGAAGGTCCAAAAACCAAGGCATATCCCTACCTCAAAACCATCATACTGGTCATATCATGCTCATGGAAATCAATGGACACTATTGGGTACCAGTGTCCCATAATGTCCTTGCTCCTGAATTCTTTACCATCATACTGCTACTTGTTCCAATTTATTTCATTGCTGCTGCTAATTCTTGCAGTCGATTTCAACCACCCAACTGGGAATTTTCGTGCTTCATGTACCAAGCATATAACTTCCATTAGATTTAAAATAAATTGAAATAAATTCACATCATACCTCATTAGTAGCTCATCAATAAGGTACACTTGCAATCCCGTTTACATCCTGTCACAACAAGTCAAACTAATGGTTTGATAATATCATCATGAATAAACATATCACATCCGGTTAGCTCAAACTCAACCATCATAAATTAAAATCATGAATCTCATGAAATCATCATAAACCATAATCATAAATCACATGTAACCATCGCAAGTGAGAATCATAGAACACATGCATAATAAATCTAAAATAAAATACTAATACTTATCCTTCATCGATCCTTACTTCTACCTTTGTTGTTTCTGTGCACACACAGGATCAGTTTCCACACCCAGCAAACACCCAGTTCCTTTTTAGTTTCTTCAATCATGTACACATACACAATATACATAACCACATACATCCACACACAACATGTGACACCACACAATACATGTACCTACACTTGGTGTACAACACAACACAGTACATGTACTACACAGAGTACAACACAATGAGTACACATGTCACAATACCACAACTACATAATGCACATACATAGTACCGCATACCCGCAACAAAGCATGTATGACATGCACACAATACCACTTGTACACCAACATGTACAAAGCACCACCTGCACAATGTGTGCACAACATCACATGTACATTACACCATCTGCATAACGTGTACACAATGCCACATGTACATCATACCACATGTACAACGTGTACACAACTCTAGACGTACACAACACCACATGCACATGCACACAACACCACATGTACATAGCACCATATGCATGACATGTACACAATGTTAGGGTCCAACCCTAACCCCTTTATTTATGTAATAGGGTCGAGTCATAGTTATAGTTAGTTAAAGATTCAATAAAGCCCATATTAATAATTATAAGTGGTTAACCCACATTTAAGAAAGGGACCATGGTTAGTTGCAAACAGGCCATGGTATTAGATAGATGGTATTGAGAGAACCATGGTAATGACCCATGGTATTGTAAGTATGAATCCTATATAAAGGATAAAGACTCCCCATTAAGAAATATCAAGTCTTATTTTGTAATCGAGCTCTGCTCAGCTGGAGGTTACCCCCTCGAAGAGGCAAGTGAGCATTGCTTTCATCTCTGAATAATAAAATACTTGTTGTTTTTCTCATATTATTATGTGTTATGGGTTGTATTTCTTCGCATAATTGGTATTCTCGAATTTCTCATAGGTCAAGAGCATAACAAGTGGTATCAGAGCACTTTCTAGGGCCAGTGGTACATCCATTTTTGGCAGAATTTTTTCTAGGCTAGAGATGTGTTTCGACGTCTTTAAACCACAGGATCTATCATTGAGCACATAAACCTGCGGATTTGGGGAGGCATGCATGCAAGAAATACAAGAAGTGGTCACACTTGTTGGACTCCCTTGTACCCCCTGTGGGTACCCCTTCAAGTAGTAGTGCATTAGACAAAACCGCGCACATATTACCCTCCATGTACCCTCTGGGTATATTGAAAGCTCCCTAGGCTCACTTGAAACCTTGCCTTAGATAAACTGTTGGCCGTCTTACTATTACAGTACACTGAGAACAACACTCGGGGAGATTACTCGTGCGTACGATAGGGTAGTCAGGTAGTATGGCTAAGGGTATGGTTGATCCTCCTTAGTTAGTGCCCTGAAAGATTGGGCCGAGTACTATTGTTGGACCCTTATGTATATTTCAATCTGTAGCACCTGACACTCCTTTGAGACCATAGTTCCCTCGACTCTCTGAAGATCGCCCATTGTCATATTTGCGAGATCAGATCTAGCAGTTGGGGTCCTATTGCCGCCACAACAATCAAATCCACCAGTTGAGGTTCTACCGCCACAGTGCCATTCAGATCTAGCAGTTGGGGTATTGTTGTCGCCACAGTCCAACTCACATTCAGCCATTAGGGTTTCGTAGGAAGATCTGACCATCTGCGCAGTGAGGCTTGTGGCTCCTATAGTCTGGGCCAATTTTCATAGGACATTGGGTAGGATCAAGTTTTTTTGAATTTGGCCACTACAGTATTGATCAGCAGGACTCTTACAAGAGACTTAGACCATAAGATTTAGGACGACGAGCTGATCGCAATGGTACCATTCCCTTGTCATCTTCAATTTTCGAGTGGTCCCAATTTTTTTCTAAGTGACGACAAGTGACCAAGATTTCTGTATGGTAGAAACCAGAGCTCAATTCATGGCCAATGAGAAGATGGCGAGCCTTGAACAAAAGTTGGAGGCTTTCCAGAGCCTAGTGAACCAGATGCAGGAATTCATGGCACAATTCAAACTGAACAAGTTGGGGTTTCATTCAGAGGAACATGGCATTAATGAAGACCTTGAAGGAGATTCTAGCCATCATATTCACTTCCATGAAAATCACCCACATTCCCACCCTCGGCCACCCAAGATGGACATGTATAAATTTGATGGCTCTAATCCGGTAGTATGGGTAGCACAAATGGAACAATATTTCATTCTAAATGATATCCGAGATGATCAAACTAAACTACGTGTGGGAGCCCTTTACTTAGAACAAAAGAGATGGAAATGGTGGTAGTGGCATCGGAAATGCTATCCCAAGAACATAACTTGGCAGGTGTTCTCAAAATCTCTTTGTGACTGCTTTGACAGAGAGTCTAATTTTTTGGGTCGCCTTACTAAGCTTCGATAGACAGGCACAATAAAATACTACATTGCAGCCTTTGAGACATTGGCCATCCACAAAAAAGGTCTGGGATATGAATTCTACTTGGAATGTTTTATAAGTGGTCTCAAAGAAGCCATCCAAGCCGATGTCTGGATGCACCACACACCTACATGGATGGATGCTTGCACAAAGGCTATTGAAGTGGAATGTGCTCTAGCTACCTAGTTGCCTCATCCAAATTTCATAGCCAAGGGACACCCCACCCAGGCTTAGGGCCCTACCCAAACACTTAAGGTTCAAAAGGTTTCTCCAGCAGAAATGCCTGAAAGAAGAAAACAAGGATTTTTCTATTACTGTGATGACAAATACTCCCTGGGGCATAAATGCAAGGAACCCAAATTATTTCAAATTGATGCTACTAATCCCAGCTCATCTAGGAAGCCCCACCCCTTAAGGGACCAGAGGACGAAGTTGAGGACACCAAGCAAGACAATGAGCTCCCAGCTACGCCAAAGGAACCAATCATCTTGCTACATGCTTTGGCGGGCATTTCTGTGCCCCAAACTCTCAAAATCAGAGGCTTTATTAAACATCACCCAGTAGTAGTATTGATTGATAGTAACAGCACTCATAACTTTATCCATCAACGAGTCGCCGAAGCTGCTCATTGTTTTGTCAGGGCAGTCTCTAATTTCCAGGTCCAGATTCCTGATGGGGGGACAATGAAATGTGAAGGCTACTGCAAAAATATCAAACTTCAAATGGGAGACTACCGCCTAAAGACCCACATGTTTGTGATTAACATGGGTGGTTGTGACATTGTCTTGGGTGTTGAATGGCTTCGCACACTAGGCCCAATCACAATGGATTTTCAGGAGTTATATATGAGTTTTAAGTAGAATGACCACATGCATACTCTCCGTGGACTCCAGGCAGGTGTTCCATCTATCATCACCTCGCATTGAATGGAAAAGTTGTGGAAAAAGGGCCATCATAGAGTTATCACCCAGTTTAATGCCATCCAGGCCATCAAGCCCACTACTCTTCATATTCATCCTGAGATGCAACAGGTCTTAAACTGCCACCAACAGTTATTTGAAAAACCTAAAGAGCTTCCACCTTCCAGAGGGGAACATGATCATGGCATCACTTTGGTCCCAGGGGCACAGCCACCGAATGTGCCCCCATATCAATATCCTTTCGCCCAAAAGAATGAAATTGAAAAAAATCATCAAGGAACTCCTTAAAGTTGATGTTATTCATCCTAGCATCAGTCCTTATTCATCACCAGTGGTCATGGTGCTCAAGAAATATGGGGAATGGCACATGTGTCCAGACTTCAGGGCCCTCAACAAGCTCACTATCAAAGACAAATTCCCTATCCCAGTTGTTGATGATCTACTTGATGAACTACATGGTTCTCAATTCTTTATGAAGCTAGATCTTCGCTCTGGCTATCACCAAATACACATGAAAGAAGTAGACATTCCCAAGGCTGCTTTCCGAACTCATGAAGGCCATTATGAATTCTTGGTCATGCCATTTGGTCTCTGTAATTCCCCATCCATTTTTCAAAGCCTCATGAATCACCTGCTGAAACCATATCTCCGAAAATTTGTCCTCGTTTTCTTTGATAACATTCTCATCTACAGCCTAACCAGGGAAAAACATCTTCAGCATGTAGACCCGCTCTTGCAACTGCTCCGGAATCACAAATTATTTGTCAAATTGTCCAAGTGCTCTTTTGGCAGGGAAGAAGTCGAGTATTTGGGCCACATTGTGGGTCATGAAGGTGTCCGGGTGGATCCCAAAAATATACAGGCAATGCAAGATTGGCCCCAACCAAAAGTCTTGAAGAGTTTGAGTGGATTCTTGGGTCTCACCAGCTACTATTGCAAATTTGTCCTCAATTATGGTCTCATTTCTAGACCCCTCACTAACCTTCTTAAGAAAAATTCATTCCTTTGGACTGATGCAGCACAACATGCGTTTATGGCTCTCAAACAGGCCATGTGTTCCACTCCTGTATTAGCACTACTTGACTTCACCAAATCTTTTGTGATTGAATGTGATGCTTCTGGTACTAGTATTGGTGCTATCGTAATGCAGGAAGGTCAACCCTTGGCTTTCACTAGCCAACAACTGAGTGGGAAACATCTGGGACAATCTACCTATGAGAAGGAGATGATGGCCATCTTACATTCAGTAGATACTTGGTGACCATAATTATTGGGGAGGCGTTTCTAAATACGCACAGACCATCAAAGCCTCAAATATTTTTTGGAGAAACATCTATCCTTGCCCCAGCAAAATAAATGGCTGGCCAAAATTTTGGGATATGATTATGAGATAATTTACAAGAAAGGGCGTGACAATGTAGTAGCGGATGCTTTATCACACCAATTTGAGGATGAAAGCACCCTGCTATCAATCTCTCTTCCCATACCAGATTGGATTGAAGAAGCTCACAAGGAATGGTTTTCACACCCCTCTCTCTCCCAACTCATTAATAAATTGAGAGCAGATCCTAATTCCTTAGTTGGCTACTCTTGGAAGGATGTGATTCTTCGCTACAAGGATAGAGTAGTTATATCACTGACATCCACCCTCAAAATGGTTATTTTGGCAGAGTTTCACTCATCTCCCACTGTAGGCCATGCAGGATTTTAGAAGACTTATGCTCACACTCGTCGTTCTTTCTTTTGAACAAGCATGAAAATTGACATTCTTACTTTTGTAGCTGAATGTGATGTGTGTCAATGCCACAAAGTAGAAACAGTCAAGTCACCAGGCACCTTACAAGCATTGTGAATCCCTACCTCAGTCTGGACAAATGTTTCTATGGATTTCATTACTGGTCTTCCAAAGTTAGGCAACAAATCAATCATCATGGTGGTTGTGGACAAACTTTCTAAACATGCTCATTTTTGTGCTCTACCCCACCCATTTACCCCCACTTTGGTGGCTCAAGGTTTCATGGACCAGATCTTCAAACTACATGGCATGCCCACTTCCATTGTGCCTGATCATGACCTGACTTTCACTAGTAAGTTTTGGCAAGAACTTTTCAAGCTACAAGGCACCCAACTCCAACTCAGTACTTCCTATCATCCCCAAACTGATGGTCAAACTGAAGCAGTCAACAAATGTTTGGAGACATACCTAAGGTGCTTCACTTCAAAAAAGCAACATCAATGGGTACAGTGGCTACCTTTAACTGAATGGTGGTATAATACTAACTATCATGTAGCCACCAAGATGAATCCATATGAAGTAGTGTATGGCGAACTCCCACCTTCACCTATTTCTTATATCCCTAGATTCTCTAAGGTGAAAGAAGTGGATTAATGCCTATAGAACCATGCAGCCATGCTAGCCCATCTCAAAGATAATCTCCATCAAGCTCAAAATCGAATGAAGCAACATGTCGACCAACATCGTTCCGAACACACATTTCAAGAAGGGGATCAGGTATTCCTGTGGCTACAACCATATAAGAAAACATTGCTCAAAGAAAAGGGATGCCAAAAATTAGCTCCAAAATTCTATGAACCTTATCAAATACTTCATCGCATTGGAGCAGTAGCCTACAAGTTGGCCTTGCCACCAATTTCAAAAATCCATCCAGTCTTCCATGTATCATGCCTCAAGGAAGTGGTGGCGAACAATTGCAGAATTCAAACTAGTCTAACTTAATTGGATGAAGAAGGTTCACTTTGGCTCCAACTTGAATAGGTCCTTGATATGCGAGAATGAAATTTGTGGGGCCGTACAATCAAGGAAGTCCTCATCAAGTGGAAAGACACCTCTCCAGAAGATGCGACCTAGGAACTAGCCACTATTCTTCAACAATTTCCATAGCTTCAGCCTTGAGGACAAGGCTACTTTTTATGGGGGAGGGCATGTTAGGGTCCAACACTAACCCCTTTATTTATGTAATAGGGTCAAGTCATAGTTATAGTTAGTTAAAGAGTTAATAAATCCTGTACTAATAATTGTAAGTGGTTAACCTACATTTAAGAAAGGGACCACAGTTAGTTTCAAACAGGCCATGGTATTAGATAGATGGTATTGAGAGAACCATGGTAATGACCCATGGTATTGTATGTATGAATCCTATATAAAGGATAGATACTCCCCATTGAGAAATATCGAGTCTTATTTTGAAATCGAGCTCTGCTCAGTTGGAGGTTGCCCCATCAAAGAGGCAAGTGAACATTGCTTTCATCTTTGAATAATAAAATACTTGTTGTTTTTCTCATTTTATTCTGTGTTCTGGGTTGTATTTCTTCGCATATTTGATATTCTGGAATTTCTCACAAGTCAAGAGAATAACACACATCACCACTTGCACACACCACCATACATACAATGTGTACATAGAACCACATGCTCACACCACCACTTGTAAAATCATGCACACAACACCATATATACATAGCACCACATGTATAGCATGCACAAAACACCATATGTACACAAAACTACATATCCAACATGCGCACATCACCTATGCACACAACACTGCATACCTAACATGTACATAGCACCATATATATCCAGCACTGCATATGCAATGTACACACAACACCATACATAAAACAGGCACACAACATCATATGTACACAATACTACATATATTACATGTACACATCATCATATGTACACAATACTACATATATTACATGTACACATCATCATATGTACAATCTCTGAATATACAACATGCACAACATATATACAACAATAGTATTGCACATCCAAAACCACATTGACTCTACTAGGCAACCTTTCTTCTAGTGTCTCTCCGCCATCCATGCTTATCCTAGCATGCCTTAGATCTCACTACTTTCAATCAACTTATGTATCCCTCAGAATTGCTTTTCATAACATAAGCATAGGCATAATACAATCATACAATATCATTTCATATCCATATGATATTGACCTCATATATTTGTCATGACTACTCTCCCCACTTGATTCCCTATAAGACTAGAAACCTTGTCATGCCACTCACCCACATAAGCAATCATTCCTCTACAAGAATGATCCCTGACACCCTGTCAGATAATGACATAGATACATAGATACATATACATAAACATTAGCATAAAACAATCATGATCTTGTCATACAACGACATACATACACACATGCATATGTATGTAAACATCAAAATAATAATGATCATACCATAATTACCATATAGCATAAGGTCAATGTTAAGAGAACTCCCTTTATCTGTGCACACCATGCACAACATTGAGAACAATTGTTCCCAACATAGGCAAGGCATCTGAATGTACTGCCACTGCCCATTTACACCAATGGACCAAACTAATCCAAATAATTGTCATATTATTACCTTCAAGTTCCCTTACTCATGCACTAAGCTTCATTTGGGTCTTACATTACCTACTAGGTTTCACTCAACTCTCCTTGAGCTCCATTAACTTTCCTCTTTTCCCAACCAATTCCCAAGAATCAAAACATAAAATGAAAGAACAAGAAGCAAACAAGTTAAAACCATGAAAGCAATAGCAATACGACATCACAAACAAAGTGGTATGGCCATACACTAGACATATACATAGCTACAAATAAAGCACAAACAAAGCACAAAGAATCAAAATCACAAAAATCTCAACAGGAACTATGACTCAATCCCCATGGTTCCTAATGCTTCCAAAGAAAAACTCAACCTGAGCCTTCTTCAAAATTTCATGGAAACCTCTTTGCCATGCAATCCCCTGCATCATATTTCCATAAACAAATAAATGTCAGTGCATAAATAAACATAACAATACACCAGTTATCTTACCTTGTTGTGTGAATCGCATTGCTTGCAACTGAACACATCCACAACATCTCTCAAAGGATTCCAATACTTTGACGAATGTAGCAATAACTAGAACCAGTTGTTATACCTATCAAATACATATTTATGAATATAACATATATCCTCGTAATGTGAGACAAATTCAAGGTTAAGAAGACTTCCTGTGAGCAAAGCACTCATTCGTTTAGAATTGATATTTCCAAACATAGCCAAGGAATTTGCACCCAATTCCTTTCTTTTACCCTTTCCTTGTTGTAATTGAGTCTTACTATGCATTGTCACATCACCCAATTGTTAGTTATATAAACACATCAACTATTACCTTGTCAAGCTAATACCAAGCATGTTGCCCTACAACTGCTCGCACATGTCGGTCTCACGTTCCAAAGATCAAGGCGTCATGTATACTAATTTGAAATCAACCTTTACCAAGTCTAACAACTATGTCATAATCAACCATCAACTCACATTCATCAGTCATAATACATAATGATACAACTATCACCTAGTTACACTCAAGTACATATCAGTTTTCTCAACACATATGTATTAGTACAACCATCTTAAAACAAGATCTTTTCGACAAAAAATCTTATAGACACATACTCATATCATTCAAGTAATCAAACATTTAGACAATATATAGATGACATAATAGATTCCAAACACTCAAACACCAAATAATGACATAGTCAAACATTCAAACACCAAATAGACTACATAGGAAAACTCTTACCTTAATGTATCTCAGCAGAGGCTATATTTTCTGCACAATCAATCTAGATTAGCACAATATAACTTCACAACATGTCAGTTCAAACATAAATAAGGTCATGATATCCATAACAGTAACTGGCTAACATGTTCACATCATATGATCATAAACAAACGTCATTCATGCATAGAAATCACATATGCAAAGTGATTCTAGATTAGTACAACACAATATCACAAATATGTCGACTCATACATGAATGTCATAACCCTAATCATTTGCATAGGCCAATCCAATTTAGCACGATGCATATAACATCACGATATTAGATACAATAACCCTAATCATCAATTTAACTAACATATAACAACAACAAGTTAACATATAACATACTCATCAACAACATATAACATAACCATAAATTTAGTTAACATAAAACAACAACAACAATGCATATAACAACAAGTTACTATCATTTGTGACTATGTGACACATGTGCATATGACTACATTAATCAACTAGCATCTATCATGTATGTAACCATAACATCAGTAGAATGAAAGGAATACACATAACCATATTGCATATAACAATTCTTAACCTACATACCTGCATGTTCAACATACAAACCTGTATGAAGACATGCTCTTGCCTCGAGGTCCAATGTTGCGATTTCACTTTAATGTTGTTCATCTCCTGATTTATATAAACCAACTCATTAGCATAATAACATAACAATAACATCATGATGACCTAATTTCATACAATGACTTCATGCACAACAACCTTCACCATGCCAATGCATGCATAACGACATATAGACACTGATAAGCACAACAAATGCATAAACATTCATACACTCATGACGACACATTCCACAACAACACCATCAACCTTCATATGGCGACATCACTACAACCATGATCAACACCATGCAAATGCAACAAGAACATTGACTACAAGCATAGGGAACACATATGCAAATGACATGAATGCATGACCAACACACCACCCATCCAGTCCGAGGGATGAACCATGCTCTGATACCACTCTGTAACACCCTCATCCCATATCTACCCAAGTAACCATCCAACTATGATAAATATGTGATGATAGGCCACTATAATAAGATTCAACCTCCTAGTTGACCTTAAGGAAGTGGAATCGACGGAAACAAACCACACAAACCTTCCACATTAGCAAAAAAACTCCCAGGAGCCATCCCAACCACTCAGGTAACCAACCCCTGAGACCAAATGAATTATTAGACCATTAAACCCTTGGATGCTCCCTTGACATGGGAATTCATGTGTCCACAAGGCTCTGGACACTCACATAACATGGGTATGCATGCGTCCAAGGAATTTTCTCCTCAAACTTATGCCTACATCTCCGGTATTTGTGCCACTTTTTCAGGCTCAGAGTTGAGGTCACTACTCAGAACTCAATGAAAGCTTTACAACTAAAAGATAACAACCAAATAATGATACAAATGTAATTACTTGAACAAGGACTTGACTGGACCCCTACTAGAGATGACAGGATTTTCGTCAAACATGTAACAAATATGTAATCTATAGGTTTAAACAACATATTTGATCATAGGGGTCTCATACTTACCCAAGAATCTCTAAGAAACATTGTTCCCTTATATCATTAGCTACATTATCATCTATTAGGTCATAGATACATTGTTCATTCATTTAAAAATCAAAACATGAGGAGAGCCACACATCATCATTGTCATAATATATGCTTATAACCAATATGATAACAACAGATAAAATAAGGATACATCAGCCATAGAATCCACATATAAACCAATACATTTACACATAAGATACCAAGGAGAGAACCTCTTATTAATGAATGTGAAATCCAACCTGGTATGGTACTACCACGTTCCACCCAACCATAAATTGGCTAAGCCAATTCTCTCTTCAACTAATCACCCCCATGCCATATTCCAATCATGAATGTGGGACTAACCAACTAGGGCATCCCAAGGCTAAACCAGCTGACCCTCACCAATAGAAACCAGGATTTACCATAATCCATCTGAGATCACTAGGCCAACACAATAAACATGTAATAACATGCTTTACCACGATCTCTACCAGATCACTAGGCCAAAACAAGCATGGATGCCACGGGATTTCTCCACCTACGCTGTGATGAATTTTCCTGTCTCGTAGGCCCTAAATCATGACCCACTCTCTAAGCTTTACCGCATATCCCATCCCGGGATTACTAGGCCTGATGGAGAGCACCCACCACTAGGATTTACCATATATCCCACCATTCACCAGTCGAGGATTCCTAGGCCCATCAAGGCAACACAAAATTTGACTTTAGCCCAACCCACAGTCTAGTTTAGGGGTTACTAAGCCATGTGTTCTATTATTCAAAGATCCACCTCACTCAACTTCGAATCCATCCAGCAAACTAGCTCAACCAAAACATGTGAACCCCATCACACCTTGGCTATTCAGAAATGGAAAGGTTATGCTGAAAATAGTGTCACACCTAGAAATCCATGCCATGACAACATAGAACCACACGTAATAACATGCATGCAAAATATAGCAAGGAAATCACACATGAAAATCAATACCTACAAAGAAATCAAGTTGTAACCATTGATCCCGCTCTTCCTTGCTTTATATTTTCTTCCTTTTTCCTTCTTACTCGAAATCCCAAGTATGCCACACTCCTCCAAGAGTGCTCCAAGAAATGTAGAAATTCCTACTGTAGATCAACAGATTATGCATTATACTAAAACACAATACAAGATCTACTTCTACAACACTTTGTGGAAGCTTAATCGAATTGAGAAAAATCAAGAGAACACATATAACTGAGAATGAGAAATCAATCACACATAACACAGAAGAAATATCACAAGAAAATCCTTAGCCTAAAACCCCAACTCTGTATTATCATACAAGTGGAAATATTGTTCAAGTTACAAAAAGAATCAGCTCTCAAGCTATCCTGCTCTCTTTGCAATCAAACAATACAACTCACAGACTGAATAGACACTATATATGTCCTCCTCAAGCCCTCCAAGCCTCCTATTTCCTTACGCAATTTTTCTTGGGGTCCAATGATGTCACATGTGTGAATTGGCCTCATCACACTCACTAAACCTGAACAAGTAACTGCGCAATCCTCAAGGAAAGAATTCCTTTTGCATGTAAGGAATATTCACAATGGAATATTCTAGCAACTGATAGTAAACTGCCCCTCCATCTGATCTCAACTGGGTCTCTGTTTGAACTGACATGCATGAGTTATTTTTGAAAGAATACTTAGTTATCTAAAGTGCAGTAGTTACATGCATGCAAGCATTAACTAACTGAACTTACGTTAATTCAACAAATTGTTTGAATTAATCTAACTAGACTTGACTCAGTTAACTAAGTCAACTATTTACAACTCATCCTTATCTCTTTAAGTGATGGATAAATTCCTCAATTAATGGAGAAATTATTGCATGTCCCCACATAGACTTCAAGTTTGATTTTCCTTAACTAATTAACTCAAGATGAATTAATTAATTATTTTACAAATTGCTGCTAAGATCAAATTCGAATTTTACTTCACTATTTTAGTTTAGGGACTGACTAAAATAGGAAGGTATCCCGAAATGCTATTTATAGAATGTTATTTTTAGCACTTCCATTTTTCCATCCATTTTTGCTAAGATCAACACTGGTTGAACTGCTATTTATAGCGGTGCTATTTTTAGCAATTCTATTTTTATCATTTCTTGTTGCTATTTTCAACACTTCCTCTCAACAAGAAAGGGATTATCAGCAACCCCAATCCTGTCTCTGTGGAACTCGAACTTGCATCTTGACAATGCCTTAGTCAAAATATCTACATCTTGTTCCTCGGTCGAAACATACAGCAACAACATGATCCTCTTGACCACACAGTCTCGAAGATGGTGATACCGGATATCTATGTGCTTGGACCTGTCATGAAAAACTAGATTCTCTGAGAGTTTGATACAAATCTGGTTATCGCAGTAGATCACTGTAGGATCCATCATCTGACTAAACAATCCCACTAGAATCTTCTGCATCCAAATTGCCTCACATGCAGTCTGACTAGCAGCCATGTATTTAACCTCTGCTGAGCTAAGTGCAACTAATCTTTGTTTCCTGCTGTACCAGGAAACTGCAGCTGAACCAAGGTTGAAGATTCCTCCAGAAATGCTCTTCCGGTCTGATGGACTCCCTGCCCAATCTACATCTGTGAAACCCTGAAGCTTCACTCCCTTTGTCCGCCTATACCACAATCCGAACTGAGATGTGCCTATGAGGTATCTCAGCACATGCTTCGCTACCTTCCAAAACAGCTTGGTAGGCTAAACCATAGCTTGACTCAGCTCGTTCACCGCAAAGCATAAGTCAGGTCATGTTTTAACCAGATACATAAGTGAACCCACCAGCTGCCGATAAACAGTAGCAGCTACTACCTCACCTGAAGTAGCATCCTCCTTCCTCCAGTTCCCAACTAGAGGAGTTTGCATGGGCTTGCACTTCTCCATGTGAAAGCGCCTGCGTATCTCATTGGCATACTTGCCTTGAGACACAAATACTTCCCCATCTTTCTGCCACACCTCCATGCGTAGAAAGTAGTGCATAAGGCCCATTCCCTTCATCTCGAACTCTCTTGCAAGGTCCTCCTTGCAAGACTGTATCAGCTGATCATCACCTGTCAAAATCAGATCATCGACATAAAGAAAAATGATCAATGGTTTACCTTCTACCATGATGTGGTAAAGGTTCACATCTACTTCACTCTTAGTGAAGCCCAAACTGGTGAAATCGCTATCGATCCTGGTGTACCAAGCACGGGGTGCTTGTTTCAGCCCATACAGACCCCTCTTAAGTCTGCACACATGCGACTCACGATCGAAGGTTTCGAAACCTTCTGGCTGCTCAATGTACACCTCCTCCTCAATCTTCCCATTGAGGAATGTTATTTTCACATCCATCTGGTGGATATTCCACCCCATCTGAGCTGATAGTGCCAACATCGATCTAATCGATGAGTACCTTGCTACGGGAGAAAAAGTCTCATCGTAGTCGATCCCCTCGACCTGTGAGAAACCCCGAGCAACAAACCTTGCCTTATGTTTCTCAATACTACCATCAGCTGCCTAATTTACCTTGTAAATCCATCTGGAACTCACCACTGACTTTCCCTGAGGCCTTGGGACAACATCCCACACATTGTTCCGAATGATAGAGTCGTACTCCTCTACCATTGCATCAACCCAGACTGGTTGCTACACTACCTCCTTGAATGAAGAAGGTTCGATATCTACACACTCCCCAACCAGGGCCATGTACCCAGTGTACCGTGTTAGCCTCCTGTTGCAACAGGTATTCATCTTTTATGATCAACATTTTTACATACCAAATATGTCATACTTTGCATGCTGCAATATTCCATATTTGCTACAGAGGCCAAAGAAGTGTCCATGAGAGTGTGCTAGTCTAAGTGCCACTGCTATGTTCCATTTTTGATGAGTTGATCCATTTTTTATGAGTTTTCAGTTAAGGGAGGGCCAAACAACTTAATCTTGGTCTCCCTAGGTTTCAATTTCCTGTTGTAGAATATAGAGAATCATTATCTGTCCAAACAGCTTAATCTTGGCAGATTTGTAGATAGGTAGAGAAACAAGGGTGCTCAACAGCTTAATCTGAGCCCCTGGATGAAATAAGTGTAGATGTAGATAGGAGGACAACAAGAAGAAAAGAATGAAAAGCTAGGTATGCTAGTTCAAGTGCGCCCAAACCAAAAGAAGAGAAAATGCTAGGTGAGTAGGCCGGGTAGGTAGTTTTGTGGTTGCAAAATCATGGCTTGTGATCCATTTTGTCTTTTCAAGTGTCATATCTATTCATATCACGAGTTTTGAGGCAGTTTTTCATTTGAAGGACTTCAAATGAGGCATGACTAACTCCCCCTTCTTCTTGTTCCCAAAATCATTCACTAACATCCCCAAAGAGGTCAAGATCTGCTTGATATCTCTTAAGTTTCATCATTTGTCATATCATTGCCTAAGTAAAGATCTGCTTTGCTTAAGGATGCTTATATTTCTTATACAGGTCCGGTTTCCCCTTTAAAGCCTAAGATTCCTATCCTTAGCGCTTTCTTCACAAAATTCATATTAACTCTTAACTCTATTATGTAAATCCCTCCTTGTTTCCCCTTCCCATACTAAAAAATATAGTAAAAAATCCACATTATTTACATATCCCCTCTTCTGGTTGAGATATAACCTTAAATATGCTTGGGAATTACTAAGTTTTCCTGAAACTTAGGTAAGAACCCTCAGTTTTGCTTCTTAAACTCCCTCAAAGTGTCTTTGGACTCCTTCCAAGGCATGAAGTCCCTCTTTTTTGGTTATCGGACCCCTTCCGAGGCCTCAGGAACCCTTCCAAAGCCTTAAAAATCCTTTTCCGATTGCATTAACCCTCCTCCAATGAGTTTTCCTCCCCTCTGACGCGATATCGCTGTCGGAGGTCGCAGCATTCATTCATCGGCCCCCTTTTACAACTCCCCGATATCATTTCGCTGATGCGATTTCGCGATCGGCAGTCGCAAGGTTTTTTTACCTATATACATATGCCCCCCTCTCATCCGCCGATGCGATATTTATATCGCACCCGAAAGCATATCACATCACGATCCACTCATTTCCGCAAATATTTCCCATTTTTTCGCACAGCCGCATGCCTTATCGCTTGTCCGATATCGGCGATCGCTCCCATCGCATCACATATATAAAAGCCATTGCCCCCTGTCCCCGCCGATTTCCGATCTCCGATTTAATCCCCCGCCGTACTGTCACGTCACCCTGCCACATCACCCTGCCACGTCACTACCGTACTGGGACCCACTGCTGACGTCATCACTAAAAGAAGGCGCGAAGGGCGAAAATCGCAGTAAAGAGAGCCCAGAATGTAAAACTGAGGCAGCTTTCGATGCGCGATTAACGCTTAGCGCTAATCGCGCATCGCTAAGAAAAAATGACCAAAATGGAAAGCCGCCTGTTACGCGGCTATCAGTGGGCCCGAAAACTCGTAGTTTGACAGAAACTCTTCATTTATGATTCCTATTCAAATCAGCCAGTGCCGGTAGCATCCCAGAGGCCACGGAAATCATTTGCAGCAGCCATTCTTACCTTGAAAGGGTAGAAAAGGGGCAATTTGACAGTTTCAAACATATCAGGTGAAGAGAAAGTGGCCTGGTTCAAGTGTTAAAGAGTATCAGAGGAAAGATAAAGCCCAAAATTCAATCAAAGAGTATCAGTGATGCGGCAAAGTGTATCAGGTCTGCAATACCAAAGCGGGTGAACATTAAAGGCCCCCAAGCAAAGTCAAAGAAAGCGGTGAAGCCATTTAAAGGCTCTTAGATCACAGTTAATGCACATCAAAACCACTCAAGAGCAGGGGATCAAATCCCAAAGCACAGCTATAGCTAAATGAACAGCACAGAGCCATAAGGACACCATATTAACTCATTTTGATACAGCTACCTCCAGCGCAACTCAAAGATATTTTCTTGCATTAATTTCAGGGCAAGATTAGGTTAAAAGAACGCATTTCCCTCAGACCTGTTTAAGGTCTACTGTAATAGATATTTCTAGATATTTTCCCTATATAAACCACCCTAATTCATTGTTTAAAGGGTTGGTTGGTTGATAATCCTGATGCGGGACTCGCACTGTATGTTTGAGAATTTCTATAATCAAAGACTGCTGAAAAGCTTGGAGGATGGACTGTCTGTTGTGTTATTAATGGCTGAAGAGTGAAATATAGAATTCTTGCACTGCTACATGGCCCAATAAGTGTTTCTTACCTCTATTTTCAATTCATATATGTTTATATCATACATATATCACCATCTAAGTTGCAGAAAGAAAGATTAGCTTAGAATTTGCGTGGTTGCACTCTATGCTCAGTTTCTGTCATTCCCATATGTTTTATTCTAATTTAGGCATAAATATGAATTCCTCATGGCTCATATTTGCTCTATTTCATTCATATATGACTGTTATTTAGGAATTCTTGACTGCTCCTAGATATAGTTCACTCGCCTCCCCTCTGTGAAGCTGAATGAGAGATTCTTAGTTGCCTTTCATTCCTTAGCCTTCATTTCATCCTTTAACTTAAAAGATTGTTTCATGTGTAGCTATCTTGCTCTATATTCCTCTTGTGACCAAGAAAACGCACCAGCAGCCCAATTCCATGACTCCATGCCCAATGGTTTGAACCTCTCACACTATGCATGCCTCCCTACTTGAAAACATCAATCATCCCACCAAAACTTAAACAAAAACCCAAAGAAGCATATAACTAGCCTAAAATCAACCCAAAACAAAGTTAAAACAGAAAGAGAGAGCCCTCTCTGATTGCAGGTAGGCTAGGACCTGCAGTCCAAAGATTGGTTTGTGGTTACCTCGGCCGTATCCCTTAAGGAGCCAAGGGACAACCTGAGTGATAACATACCGCTTGGACGACCTCCTCTATCTGCGCTGAGAAGATGGCTGTCCCACATTCTCCCATGCATCCAGCATCAACCTGTCAGCTTCCCTTGAGCATTTCCGCCCATCTCTGGAAGTATCAGCATGAGTGGATATCTACACTCCCATATCCTCTGCATGCAGCTGCTTCGCATCAATTTGAGGCTCCTCATCCTTAGGAACTGAAAGTTCCTCATCTTCATTCAACTCGAGCTCCCTCTCAAGTGATAAGCGCATGGCTTTCTGCTCGTCAAACTTCAGATCCATGCGTACCACAGTCCTCTGAGTGGAAGGAAGGTACACCCGATAGTTGTGGGGTGTATTCGTGTACCCCATAAGTATTCCCAACTCAGTTGTTGGGTCTATCTTCTTCCTGGCATCTTTGGTCACATGACAGTAAACTCATGATCCAATGATTTGGAAGTGACTTACATCAGGTCGCTTCCCAAAATAGGCCTCCATAGGTGTCTTCATTCCCAATATATTGTGCGGGCTTCTATTCTGCAAGTATACTGCTGTATTGTATGCCTTGGCCCACAAATGCAGTGGTAGGCTTTGGTCATGCAACATTGCTCGAGCTGCTCCCACAATCGATCTTTTCTTCCTTTTGGCCACCCCATTCTGCTGTGGATTATGGGGTGCCATCAATTCCCGTTTAATACCTTCTGCATTGCAGAAGTCTTTAAACTGTTGGGAGACATACTCTCCACCATTGTCACTACACAAGGATTTTATTTTCTTTCTAGATTCTTTCTTTGCCAAGGCTTTAAACTCACAAAACCTCAAGAAGGTCTGATCCTTCTTTTGCATAAGTAGATCCAGCATCTATGAGAAATCATCAATAAAAATAACATAGTACCTTTGTTTGGTGGTGGAGGCTGTAGAGAATGGTCCACAAAAATCTGAGTGAAATCGCTCCAGGATTGCTCCAGCTCTACTGTCTCGATTCAGAAAGGAAGATTTCGCATACTTACCCAAGGTACAACCTTTGCATGTATTCATATGCTCAAGTTTTCCCTTGGGTAATCTGGTAGAAATTTGCTGCATGATCTTCAGGGCTCCATGGTGCAAGTGGCCCAGTCTTCTATGCCATAGCTCGCCAACATCTTGGCTCTTCACCATCTCAACTTTGGAACTCAAAGCAGCACAGTTTTCTACCTCCAACTTATATAGATTCTTAACTCGAATCCCTATTCGCTTTGTCTGTCTTGTACTGATATGCCTCAGGAATAACTTTCCTTGACTAAAGACTACATCATAGCCTTTATCTTCTAGCATAGCGATAGACACAAGATTCTTCTTCAGACCTAGTACATACTTTACATCAGTCAAGGTGAGGGGAGCTTCATGCTCCCTCTTAAACACAACTATACCTTCACCTGAAACACGGTACTTTCCATCATCGCCCACCTCGATCCGCATCTAGAGATCCTTCTCCTCAAAGTTACTAAAAAGATTCTTGTCACCTGACATGTGGAATGAAGCTCCATTGTCTAGGTACCACACACATCCCACCATGGATGAAACCATGCATGTGATAAGCGAGAAATCCAGCTCAAACTGTGAGGCCAGTGCCTCACCATCAGATCCCTTTGAGGAACCCTTCTTGGATTTCTTCTGTGGAAAATTCGTAGCGTAATGGCCCACTCATGACAATTAAAGCATCACACTTTTGATTTTTCAATCCAGATTTGGGATGGGACGCCTTACCTTTCCCTTTCCTCACCTTACTCGCTAAGGCTAGATTTTCCTCATCATCTTGCTTCAATGAGGATCCATCTCTGGTGCTTCTTATGATTTCCTCCTGCATCAGATCTGACCAAAATCGTTCCCAATCTGGCAGTTTTTCTCTTCCATTAATTGAGTCCTGGTAGCTATGCCAGCTCTTAGGAAGACCGAGGAGTGCAAGACTCACCATGTCATCATCAGCGGTAGTGATCCCTACACTTCCAAGCTCATCCCTGCAGGTGGTGAGCTTGTCAGATCTGTAGAGATCGTGTCGCCCTTTTCACACTTGATCTTACGAAGCTTGTCTTTCAGCGCCAGCTTCCTCTGATCGCTGTTGTTTTGATATAAATATTTCAATGTTTTCCACATCGAAAATGGTGTCTCCTTCCCATGGAGGTTCGAGACAATGTGGTCTCGAACTCCCTCCAGGAGGATTCTCCTTGCTCTAGCCACACATTTCTTCCATTCCGCCAATTCAGTAGCATCAGTCGACTTGGGGACTTCTTGATCAATGAAGTCCTTTAGACCGTTATCCTCTAATAATGCCTCCATGCGATCCTTCCAGACTATATAATTCGAGCTACCATCAAGGGCATATTCGAGTCTTAAACCACTGAATGCCATAGGTGAAATAGAGATGTGATAAGAACTCGATTTCTATATTCAGGAACCAAACTTCGAACTTCTCCTTCTTGTATACTGTTCTTCACCTTGATCACCTTTGCTCTCATACCATGTAGAAATTCCCACTGTAGATCAACAAATTATACAATATAATAAAACACAATACAAGATCTACTTCTACAACACTTTGCAGAAGCTTAATCGAATTGAGAAAAATCAAGAGAACACATATAACTGAGAATGAGAAATCAATCACACATAACACAGAAGAAATATCACGGGGAAAGCCTCAGCCTAAAACTCCAACTCTGTATTATCATACAAGTGGAAATCTTGTTCAGGTTACAAAAAGAATCAACCCTCAAGCTATCCTGCTCTCTCTGCAATCAAACAATACAACTCACAGACTGAATAGACACTGTATCTATCCTCCTCAAGCCCTCCAAGCCTCCTATTTCCTTATGCAATTTTTCTTGGGGTCCAATGATGTCACATGTGTGAATTGGCCTCATCACACTCACTAAACCTGAAGAAGTAACTGCGCAATCCTCAAGGAAAGAATTCCTTCTACATGCAAGGAATATTCATAATGGAATATTCTAGCAACTAATAGTACACTGCCCCTCCATTTGATCTCAACTGGGTCTCTGTCTGAACTGACATGCATGAGTTATTTATGAAAGAATACTCAGTTATCTGAAGTACAGTAGTTACATGCATGCAAGCATTAACTAACTGAACTTACATGAATTCAACAAATTGTTTGAATTAATCTAACTGGACTTGACTCAGTTAACTAAGTCAACTAATTACCACTCATCCTTATCTCTTTAACTGATGGATAAATTCCTCAATTAATGGAGAAACTATTGCATGTCCCCACATAGACTTCAAGTTTGATTTTCCTTAACTAATTAACTCAAGATGAATTAATTAATTATTTTACAAATTGCTGCTAAGATCAAATTCGAATTTTACTTCACTATTTTAGTTTAGGGACTGAATAAAATAGGAAGGTATTCCGAAATGCTATTTATAGAATGCTATTTTTAGCACTTCCATTTTTCCATCCATTGTTGCTAAGATCAACACTGGCTGAACTGCTATTTATACAATGCTATTTTTAGCAATTCTATTTTTAGCATTTCTTGTTGCTATTTTCAACAAGAAATGCTAAGTGCCAAGAGTATGAGAGAGAGAGAGAGAGAATAGAAGAGAGATCCACCAAAAACATGTCAAAAAAAGCTTTCCAGTTGATCCTCAAAAGCCTTTTTATCAATGAGACCTCTATTTTCTTCGATTTCCATTATTTTCCTTCTATTTACTCCTCACATGCAACTTGTGACCTTTCACCTTCATTTTCTCCTAATCATAAATAAAATGCCAATAAATTCCTCATGCCTTTCCAAAGCCTTTTCCATTTCCTTTTCCAAATTACTTAGCCATAATAAACTGAAGTGACACCCCACTACGATGTTTTTCCCACCATTCAACTTGGAATATGTGTCCCATGACCGTGGTCTTATATTTTTTTACATGGATTTTTAACTAGGGTTGTAACATTTCACTAGTTCCTAAAATTATTAAGACTAGTTTAACTGAACTCAATTGGATATAATTGAACTGGATTACTAAAATTTAGCAATCAACACATGATTAACTCTACTCCAAGCCCTCTAACTCGAATTTACTGAGCTAACTGAGTGACAAGAGCCATGTCACACAAGTTAACTGCATCCAAGTTGTCTGCTGATGTGGAAATCTGAATTTTCTCAATTTGAACAAGGCAAAGTCAAATTGAGACTTTCTTGCTACACTTGTCAGCACTCCCTCTCAGCAAGAAAGGGATTATCAACCACCCCTATCATGTACCTATGGAACTTGAACTTACCTATTGACAAAGCATTTTTCAAGATGGCAGGATCTTGTTCCTCTGTCGGAATGTAATGTGGCAACATTATCTGCCTCTGCACACAGTCCCATAAATGATGATATCAAATATCTATATGCTTGGATTGAGCATGGAATACCAAATTCTCAGAGAGCTTAATGCAACTATGATTATAAAAATAGATCACAGTTGTATCCATAATCTGACCAAACAATCCCACAAGTATCTTTCTCATCCAGATCACCTCACATGCTACTTGACTTGCAACCATGTATTGTGCTTTTTCCGAGCTGAGAAACACAAATATTTTCTTCCTATTGTCCTAAGAAATTGCTGTAGGCCCAAGAATGAAAATTCCACTTGATGTACTCTTTCGGTCAGATGTACTCCCTTCCCAATCTGCATTTGTGAAGCCACAAATATTCACTTTATCTATTCATCTATACCATAATCCATACTGGGTAGTGCCTATGAGGTACCATAAAACATTCTTAGCTACCTTTCAATACAATTTGCTTGGTCTAACCATAGCTTGGCTCAACCAGTTGACTGCATAGCACATATCTGGTCTTGTGTTCAAAAGATACATCAGTGAACCCACTATCTACCAGTAAATGGTAGCATCCACCTCCTCACTTGAAGTGGCAGTTTCCTTCCTCTAGTTGGTCGCTAGAGGTGTCTCCATGTGTTTACAACTCTCCATGTGGAATATCTGCAACATCACATTGGCATACTCGCCTTGATACACAAAAAATTCCCCATCACCTTGCCATACTTCCAACCCGAGGTAGTGCATGAGACCATGTCTTTCATCTCAAATTCCCTTGCAAGGTCCTCCTTACAAGAGCCGATCAGTTGCTCATCACCTGTTAATATTAAATCATCAACATATAAAAAAATGATAAGCAATGTACCTTGTACCAAAATATGATAGAGGTTTGCATACACCTCACTTTTAATGAATCCCAAGCCAATGAGATAATTGTTGGTCCTGGTGTACCGAGCACAGGGTGCTTGTATGAGACCGTACAACCCTCGCTTGAGTTTTCCCACATGAGACTCTTGATCAAATGTCTCAAAACCTTTTGGTTGCTCGATGTACACATCCTCCTCAATAACACCATTGAGAAATGTTGTTTTTACATCCATTTGGTGGATTTTCCACCTCATCTGCACAACCAGTGTAATAATTGATATACTGGATGAACACCTTGCTACAAGAGTGAAGGTTTCCTCATAGTCAATTCCCTCAACTTGAGAGAATCCTTTGGTCACAAATTTGGCCTTATCCTTGTCTATGCTTCCATCTGCCACATGCTTGACCTTGAAGATCCATCTCGAACCCACAACTGTTTATCTACAGGTCTTATGACCACTTCGCAAACACTATTCTTCATGATGAATTTGTATTCTTCCACCATTGCATCTGAGGAGACTCATCAATCGGTACATTATAAGGGTCATAATTCCATCCTCCAGCTTTAGAACTATCTCTTTCTCACATTTATTTACAATTTTTTTTATATTATGCTTAGTGAGAGGGGTAGAAGATGTATTTCTATGTCCTGTGGCCTAATATGGCTTAATTGTAGGGAATGGAGAATTTTTTAGATAATTTACATGTAGGGGATCAGAGTAGATGATAGGGAGAGATTCTAGGAGGTTGCTCGCCTCCTTAACTCCTTCAATCAGCCCAAGATCACTAAAATCTCTCTCATCAACTCGAGGTCATTGGTAGCCAAGCAAGACAAGGTCATTGGAAGCCAAGAAAGCGCAGTTAATGAAGATCAAGATCCACCAATATCGAGTTATGGGAGACAAACATTCCTATTTTCTAGGGAGATACTAGTGGTTAACCTCTCGTATAAATAAACTTGTAAAAGAGCTCATTAGGATTCAAGTTTTGTTTTCAGCTAGGTAGCTATTGAGCTCAAGCACTTGGCACTATTATGTATTTGACATTGATGCAATGATAATGAGAAGCTTCCTATTGGTTAAACACTAAGTTAGTTCCAGAGGGCGGAGGCTCTTGGGTTTGGGCCCAAACCTAGTGGCTTAGGTCCCTCTTGTGTATTTATATCTTCTTTTAGTTCAGAGTGCTTATTAGTTTTCTACATTTCATTAGAAAATAACCCATCAAAATATTGTGATTGCAACCTCTATCTCATCTCTCCCATGGGAGCATGAATGGAAGGATCTACAATCACAGTCCAAAAATACTATGTTTATGATTTATTGGAAGAAGGTCTATGCTAGTTATCTTGTTTTTCATGTGCTTACTCTAGCTTAGGAGTTGATTTATTGACTAGATCAAAGTTTTTGCAATATATTATATGACATTTAAATTAAAATCATATTTTCCAGTATCAATTGTTTCATTTTGTCAATGATAAAAGGGTATATGCATGTGATGTTGCAGGGATGTTTGGATCTACATGTAAGGTGCCTTCCACGACCTCCATATTGGACTTCCTCACCCTCTTTTATAATCCCAAACTATGCCTTCAAGGTTTTGTTCATGAGATTGTTTTTCTAGATCACTGCGAGCATTTCTCCTAGTGAAAAACATGCCTTCCAAAGGCTCCAAACATGGCTAGGGGTGTTGGTAACATTTCATCTATTTACCTCAACCAACATCCACCTTTCCAGCCCTTTAACCCATCATTCCTACCTCCTAAACCTTCTCGGCAACCTTCTTGTAGCAATACAGGGCACCTGTAGCATACCTGTAGTAGCTTGTTTTTATGTCTGTTTTTACCTTTGATGTAATTTGTTCTTAGTTTAGAAGTAGTTTGACCCCTAGCTATGACTCCATTATCAAGGGAAACACCTAGGCCACTCCAAAACCTCATTTTTCCTTCACTGTAAAATAGAATAACATTAGTTTCTTTATCACAAATTTGGCACAAATAAGAATTGATTGAAATGCAAGTGTGATCTAGACAGATGATACATAGAATCCAAAGTTATGATTTGGTAGGTTAGTTTCATGTCTACAAGTAGTGTAGCTCTTATCTTTTCATGAATTGATTCAATAGAATTTACAAGTTGAAGTTCAAAAGCATTTTCCTTTTTATCATTAGAGGTAGCTTCTAAATTTCACCTTCAAGAGTTAGTTTTTATTCTAATTCAGTAGGAGGAATGGTCTTGGAGCACTATTGATCAACTGTCCTATTTGAGGGTGGCATGAGTAGAATCCCATCTACTGTGTATATAGAACTGTCACCTCAAATTTTGTATGAACTCCGGTTTGATAAAAAGAGTTGAGGGGCATGTTGGGTGAAAATATTATCATTTAATTCTGTTGTAGTACTTGCCCAACTATTTAATTTGTCAATCCGAGGTTCGTAGGCTTACGAGGCACATGCACTATATATGCAGGACCGAAGTGGAACTAATTTAATCTAAATTACTGAAATCAAATTAATCTAGGAAGACATTGAAATACTAACTAGGAAAGCAGGAAATTGCATAAGGGGAAAGAAATACAACATGTGAAGAATTGAATGACAAACAACATATGTGAGCTCACAACAATAAAAATATCTCAAATTATATTACAAGAATCAAATTACAAATCATGAAAGCATAACAATAAAAGATGAAAAACTAAGAATTCCCTTCTCATAATTACAAAACTATTTCTTAAAGCTAATCTCCATTCTTTCCATTATTCATTATTATCCAAATGAAGAGAGAGCACTCTCTTATATACACGAGGAAGATAACCATCTCATAATTACATATCCAATATTCTCTCAAGCACTCTCAACTAATTTCCCATTATTACAAGATATGATCCCTTTGAATCCTCCACAAATCTCTCAAGCATTTTCAACTACTTTCCCATTATTACAAAATATGATCCCTTTGAATCCTCCACAAATCTCTCACATATCTTGGATAAGATATGCTAACCAAATCCTCCATGATTTTCTCCTTAGGAATAGGCTTGCATAATTATCTTCTTAATATGGTGGAGGACATATGGATAAGATATGCCAACCAAATCCTCCATGATTTTCTCCTTTGGAATAGGCTTGCATAATTATCTCCTTAATATGGTGGAGGAGATATTTGAGAAGTCTCTTGGAATTAATTCTTCACATATTTCCTACACATCACAAAACTCACATATTCTTGAGATATATATAAAAATATGTATATTTTCTAATATTTAATCATAAATTAACTTGTAATACAAAAATGAATAAAATGGAAAATAAGAAGGTGAAACCCAAATGTATTTATGAAAATGATATGATAAAAGGTTAATGGGATGATGAAATGTAAGGAATAGTGAAGAAAAAGGTGGATGAAAATATGACATTTTTGAGTCCCAACATCCTCCCCAACTGAACTTGTTGCATGTCCTCATGCAACCATGCATGGGTCTCTTTAAGAACATTTGGCATCTTGAACTTTGGCTTTACATGATGATGTCTTTTAATAATGAATGTTTCCAGGATATGTGAAAGACATGAGTAACAACTTACATTTTCTTATGGTTGGTTCTTGTGTGACAACCATGAATACAAAGAATGTTGGTTCTTGTGTTAACAACATTCATTTCGTTTCTATTCTCTTTTCTTCAATAATAATGTTAACACTCACTGGAAATCATAATGTGCATAAGAAATCCCTTTTGTAATATTAATGAAGCATGCCAATATTGCATATGAAGCAAAGTGCAACAAAGTATCATTGGAAAATAAATGTTGGTGAATGGTAAATGAGAAAAATGGAGTGATAGTGGTGAAGAAATGGAATCATGGTAGTGATAATGTAGTGAATATAGTTCCCCCCCCCCCCCCCCCCCCCCCAACTGAATTGGTTGCATGTCCTCATGCAACTTGACATGGCTCATGAAAGGAAATGTAGCATGGTGAGGGAATTTTCCAAAATATTCAAGTTAGCATATAAGGAATTGCATGATTAAAGATTAGAAAACAACATACCTCTACTTACCCAAGAATGATGAACTATGCAATAGGAATGTAGCTACTGCTGCTGCTGGATCAGGAAAATGTGACTGATGTTGTTGTAACTGGATCCTGGGAAATGAAGGAATCTAAACTGCTAATGCTGAATCATGGAAAAGATAAACGCTGAAAGTGGAACTGTGGTACTCTCATAGATCATAATTCATGCTGCTGTAACTGCTAAGGGAGTCGTGAAAAAGTGTATAGTCTTCACCTGCTACTAAACTTCTTGGTACAGTTCTAATCATGCGAAAGAATGTGTTGATGTCGAGCATGAAAAGAAATCATTGGATTACCGGCCATTGATGCATGTCGTTAACCAATGTGAGGCAAACTCACCATTGATGTCAATTAGTGCCAAGGTACGCGAGTACATCTGGTGAAGTGCGAATGGATGTGCTGAAGTCGAGCCACTTGCAAGATCTAAATATCAAGGGACATTGATGTATTCCCATGATGGTCAGTGAGAGAACTTGCCATTAAGGCATGCAAGTCTCAAGGTACCCAAAAGGAGCTCTAGTCTATTTCCCAGATAAGGTGCTGATGTTGATGGGGCAAGACTTGTTGAAAGGTGGGCCTTAAGGAATCCCACATCAGTCAACGTGAGTTTGTACAAAAATATTTGGTAGTACTATAAATGGAAAGAACTCATAGGCAAGCAGTGTGGATCAGCATGGCGAGAAAACTAGGCAATGTAATCATGGAAAGGGAATAAGTTTTATTCAGAAGGCAAATTAGAAGGCAATAAACTGAAAAGGATAAAGGAATGTATGCGATTCAGAAAAATAGGCGTGCATGAAGTCGTAAAAGATAAGGTAATGGAAGATGGGCTGCAACATAAGGATGGTCTAGGCATTTGGAAGGAAATAGGTGAGTAGTCATGACGCAAAAGGATTTTTGTATAGTGGAAAATGTCATGATATGTGCAGTGAAGAATTAGTTCCTTGAAGTGTCCAATGATGCATGTTTCATTGTGATTTCGAAAAATCACTTTTGCATTAGATTGTCTTCACTCTGAAAAACTTAGCACCATTCCTGCATAAAAATTGTCACCTTTGTGTGCCATCTCCATCGATCATTCCTGTATGAAGTGACTCAAAAACAAGTTAGCTCATTTTCAAGAATTTATGAAATGTCCATTTTTTAATTATTTTTCGAAGTTACACTGATTGTGGATGAAAAGAGTGTCGCATTGTAATGTTGAGCTTTCTGCTTAAGCTTCTCGTTGACCTACACATAACACCAATCTCATTTCACTTGTTAGTATATGCATCCTAACTCTTGCCCACAAAAATAAATGATAAATTCCAACATACTTTTATTTCCCCCCAACTAGAAATATTGCATGTCCCCATGCAATGTACTCATTGATTGTGCAATACTTTTTCAAAATGTTTTTATTGGTTTGCAGGAAAAGTGATTTAAAACATTTGAAAAGGTTTTGTATTTGTTAGGGAACAAGTAGTTAGTTTATAAATGAATGAAGGCAATTTTATTGTATAATTATTATTTATTTATTTATTTATTGATATATATATTTTTTAATAAATAACAAATTAAAAAAAAAAAACAAAAGTTTTTAATTTATTATTTATGTCGATTTATTTATTAAAAACAAAACTAATAATGAAAATAATAAAAAAAACTAACCCTAATTAAAAAACGACCAAGGGCTGTGAGACGAAAACTACTCAGGGATAAACGATTTGGATCGTAACTGTTGATGAGACTGTAAGGTTCTCTTCAAAGAGCACCTCAAATCCGGGAGATTTAAGAGATTTAAGGAATAGGCTTGCATAATTATCTCCTTAATATGGTGGAGGAGATATTTGAGAAGTCTCTTGGAATTAATTCTTCACATATTTCCTACACATCACAAAACTCACATATCCTTTAGATATATATAAAAATATGTATATTTTATAATATTTAATCATAAATTCACTTGTAATACAAAAATGAATAAAATGGAAAATAAGAAGGTGAAACCCAAATGTATTTATGAAAATGATATGATAAAAGGTTAATGTGATGATGAAATGTAAGGAATAGTGAAGAAAAAGGTGGATGAAAATATGACATTTCTGAGTCCCAACAGGGCCCTTGGGAGTAGCAACAATCTTGGTGGAATACCAAGTCAAACCACTTTTTGTGTCATTGTTGGGGAGGTGTCTAAGTATATGTTATTTCTAGTGAAGCATTATGTTTTGTTTTGCATTCAGTTTTGGAAAAGTAACATAAAAGAAGAAAAAAATATTTCATGCCTCGTAGGAATAGAGATACTCAAGGAATATTCTTGCCAAACACCCCACACCCTCAAATAGTCAACCTTCTCTCTTGTTCAGTGACTATAAGCTTCCCCCTCTGACTACAAGGGATTTAGAAGACCCTTTAGGTGAGCAACCTGAGATCTTTGAAGAACCTATTGGGGAGGAAGAAGAACGCACTTCACTTACCCAAACCATGGCTAAAAACAGGAATAATGAGGTTTTCCTTATCAGAGAGACTAATGGAGAGGTTGGAATGAAGAAATATAAGCCCTACCGCCCTTCCACACTTCCATGGCTTAACCTCTGAGGATCTTGTCACTTTTATGTTTGACTTCGCTGTTGTTTGTAGGACCTATGACTATGCCTGTGCTGACCAAAAGCTGAAGTTATTCCCATTTACCATTAAGGATGCAATTTTGCACTGGTTTATGGGTCTTCCTGGAGATAACATCACTACCTGGGTTCAAATTCAACAAGCTTTTAATAACAAGTATAGGGACTGTTGTAGGTTCAAAGAAACTAAGGAATAAATATTTAGAATGACTTATGGACCTGACGAATCCCTAGAGGAATTGAAGAGAGATTTCAACTCAGTTATAGGAGGGCTCCTATGATGGCATCAGAAAAGTGTTCAAAAATCACTCTAGGGCTGCTAGGAAGAAGGGTAGGGCTAGTCAAGGCTTGATCAGTTCCTCTTGTTCCACACCATCTATAAAGAATGAGATTGGGAACATGTTGGAGGACTTCAAAAGTGAAATGTTGCATACCTTTACTTTGCAAATGGATACCAAGCAGATCAAGAGGAGACATGAGGAAGCAAAGAGAGCCCTAACTATTTTCTTCCTTAAATGCACTAGAAGGCACCCTAAAAATGAATGCCCATTAAATGTCGTAGAGATATGCTCAATTTGTGAGGAAAACCATGCCACAAATAAATGCCCTTATTTTCCTATTTTAAAAATTGTATACCAAGGGGTAGAAAGTGGGGTTGAGCAACTCTGCTCTATAAGTCAAAGGAGGACTCAAGGACCTTGACCATACCAGCAGGGCATGCAAGGTGCATCTTACTCTTATTAGCATCCCAACCATAATGCGTCCTTTCCACCCTGGTACTCTTCCACTTATCCATCATGGTCCAACATATGCTCCTCAATATCCTACCCAACCTGTCAATCAACCATTTTAGCCATATGCTTCTCAACCTCCTAAATGGAATAGCCCATCACAAGGATGGAGGCCTCAACTCAACCAACCTCTTGTTTTATTGCCTCCACCTCCACCTCAACCACAACTCACTCATCGTGCTCCACCCAAGCAACCTCAAATGCCTTCTTAACCCAATCTGAACCTGAATAATAATAAAGCACAATAGGTCTATGGTGGAGAGACATCTTACCCTGCCTATGCTGTCGAGATCCAAGAAATCAACCTTAGATCTGGAAGAGTGCTTCTAGGTAGCAAACCTCCATCTCCACCTGAAGAAATTGAAGAGGAAAAAGAAGAGAGTACCCCTAAAGTAAATCCAACTCCTTTTCTTGAGAGATTGATCCATCCTAGCCAACACACCCGAAAAGAGACTAGAATTCTGGGAGAATTGAAGAATCTGTGCGTTAAAATACCCCTCCCCCAATATATTAAGGATTCTCCCATCTATAATAAACTTATCAAGGAGAAATATTTCAAACACCCTAGGAGGAAAAAAAGAGACACCCCCACCATCAATGTTATTGGTCAATTATCTGATTTGATGTTGGGGAGAGTGATTTGTCCAAAATATTTAGACCCAGGAAGTCCAGCAGTAGATGTGCACATTGAGGGAATAATTTTCCCTCATACCTTGATTGATCTTAGGGCTTCCATCAATGTGATGACTAAAGAAACCATGCTAAAACTAAACCTCCAAGGATCATTGAGAAAGACCACTACAATGCTGCAACTTGGAGATAGATCCACAGTAGCTCTTGAGGGAGTTTTTGAAGATGTAATGGTAGCCATTAAATCCCGGGAGTATCCTACTGACTTATTAGTTCTCCAGCCCAAAACCAAATTCAATGGCTATCCTCTCATCTTGGGAAGGCCATGGTTAGCCACTGTTGATTCTTACATTAGTTGTAGGGCTAGGAACATGACCATTAAAAATGGGCATTTGTCCAAACAAATGGTATTGTATCCTCTTGCTCAGTGACCCATTGAGCATGAATTACCCTTGTGGTTATAAGAGGAGGACGAAAATGAAGTGTATCATACAACATCCCATCCAATCTGTACCCTAGATGTTGTTATAGGAGGGGGGAAACCTGATGAAGATGACCTCATTGACCAGATCCTCCAGAACCAACCCCATAATACCATGCCTCTTGATGAGATTGTGAAATAGTCTCAGAGTAGTTCTTGGACTGAATTATTCTCAGTTGACCCAAGCCCTACCCATGTCAAAGTTGTAGAATTTGACCCATCTAAAACCTTGAATATTAACCCCTCTCTCTCGACCAACCAAGAAGAGAACTTGTGCAAGATGCTGAGAGAGAAATTAGATGCCTTTGAACTATAAATAAATGAAAGGGTTGGGTTTGTATTCATCACATCTACATCAAGGAGGGATTCAAACCTGCATGCCAACATTAGAGGAAAATGAACCCAACCCTCAAGGACATAGTAAAGGAAGAATTGAAAAAGTTAATGGATGCATGGTTAATATACCCCATCTTAGATAGTGAGTGGGTATCCCCTCTAGTTTTGGTCCCAAAGAATAATGGGAAGTGGAGAATCTGTGTGGATTATAGATAATTGAATAAAGCCACCAAGAAAGGCCATTTCCCTTTGCCTTTCATCGATCAAGTTTTAGATGGTCTTGTAGGGAAGAAGTTCTCTTCTTTCCTGGATGGATTCAGTGGTTACAATTAGATCTATATCAGCCCTGAGGATCAAGACAAAACTACATTCACATGTCCTTGGGGTACCTTTTCTTATAGAGTCCTCCATTTCAGTCTATGCAATGCACCTGCCACTTTTCAAAGGGAAGTTATGAGCATTGTTTCTGAGATTTTCCATGACTCTATGGATATCTACAAGGATGATTTCACTCCCTATGGGTGTGACTTCCTGGAGGCTCTCTCTAATCTAGGAAAAGTCCTAAGGAAATGCATTGAAATGGACCTCTCACTTAGTCCTAAGAAATGTGAATTCTTAATGAATGTAGGGACTATCTTGGGTCATTCAATATCTCACGAGGGAATACAAGTAGATTTCCATCATCAAAAGGGTTCCTACCCCTCAAAGGCAGAGGGATGTTAGGAGTTTATTGGGCTTAGCTGGCTATTAGAGGGGGTTTATCAAGGGCTTCATTAAAGTGGCTTCACCATTTTTTTGGTTTCTGGCTAAGGAATCAGAATTATGTTGGAAAAGTAGCGGCCAAGAGGCCCTTGATATTTTGAAGGAGAAATTAACCACTGCACCCATACCTAGGGGTCCAAATTGGGCTCTGCCTTTCCATATCTATGCTTATGCATTTGATAAAGCTGCAGGGGTAGCCTTGGGAAAAATAGATGATAAGCCACCCTATGTCATTTATTTCATTAGTATAAATATGTATAGGGCTGAATTGAACTACACTGTAACTGAGAAAGAATTCTTAATTGTTGTATACTCAAACAAATTTAGACACTACATCACTGGGTACCAAAAGTTTGTGCATACTAACCATTCATCTATTAAATATTTGATGAATAATCCTGATGCGAATGATAGAATCATTAAATGGTTGCTATTGTTACACTAGTTTGATTTAACTATCATTTACAAGCCAGGAAAAGAAAATGTAGTTGCATATTTTTTGTCTAGACTTGATTTTCCTTCAGGTGATGAATGGATGGTCAATGATCAGCTTCCAGATGATCACCTGTTTTCTATCTCAGTGCTCTCTCCATGGTTTGCTGACATAGCCAACTACCTAGTTGCTGCAAGATTTCCTCCAAATCTGTCATCTAGGGAGAAGAGTAGAATTGTAAGGAAAAGTGCCCCTTTCACTTGGATTGGGGGAAATCGCTTCAATATGGGACCATATCAGATCTTAAGGAGATGTCTCAGGGAAGAGGAAGTCTTTGACATTCTCTTAGCCTGCCATGATGGTCCCTGTGGAGGTCATTTTGCTACCAAGATAACAGCTTTCAAAGCTCTACAAACTATCTATTATTCGCCCACTCTCCATCAAGATGCAAGAAGGTATACTAGCGAATGTGATTAGTGACATAGGATGGGAAAACCCACACCCAGGGATGAAATTCCTCTACAACCTCAGGTGGCCTTAAATCCATTTGACAAGTGGCGCATGGATCTCATTGGGCCAATTGATCCACCATCAAGGCAGAAAAAGTACACCATTGTGTGCACTGATTACTTGACAAAGTGGGCTGAGACAATGTTGTCAAAGCAACACCAACGATGAAAGTGGCTGGGTTCTTAAGGGAAAATATCC